>JAKSZT010054040.1:8030982-8365941 GCA_026826555.1 Tolypeutes matacus
AAATAAAAGAGATCATAAGAGGATACTATGAACAACTGTATGCCAAAAAACTAGAAAATGTAGACAAGATAGACAAATTACTTGAAACACATGAACCACCTGCACTGACTTTAGAAGAAATAGAAGACTTCAACAAACGAATCACAAGTGAAAAGACTGAAACAGTCAACAAAAACCTCCCAAAGATGAAAAGCCCAGGACCAGATGGCTTCACGGGTGAATTCTACCAATCATTCAAAGATGAACTAATACCGATCTTGCTCAAGCGCTTCCAAAAAATTGAACAGGAAAGAATGCTACCAAACTCATCCTTTGAAGTCAACGTCACCCTAATACCAAAACCAGATAAAGATACTACAAAAAAAGAAAATGAAAGACCAATATCTCTAATGAATATAGATGCAAAAAGCCTCAGCAAAACACTTGCAAACAGAATCCTAAAGCACATTAAAAGAATTATACACCACAATCAAGTGGGTTTTATCCCAGGCATGCAAAGGTGGTTCAACACAAGAAAGTCAATTAGTGGAAAAAACTACATAGATATATTGAAGTATAAAAATCACATGATCCTCTCAATTGATGCAGAAAAGGTACTTGACAAAATATAACATCCTTTCTTGATAAAAACACTGCAAAAGACAGAAATAGAAGGAAACTTTCTCAATATGGTAAAATGCATATATGAAAAACCTACAGCTTGTATAGTACTCAATGGTGAAAGACTGGAAGCTTTCCCACTGAGATCAGGAACAAGACAAGGATGCCCACTGCCACCATTATTATTCAATATTGTGCTAGAAGGTTTGGCTAGAGCAATTAGGCTAGATTAAGAAATAAAAGGCACCCAAATAGGAAAGAAAGAAGTAAAACTTTAACTATTCACTGATGATATGATCCTATATCTAGAATCTCCTGAAAAATCCACCACAAAGCTACTAGAACAAATAGACGAGTTCAGCAAAATGGTGGGATACAAGGTTAGTATGCAAAAAGCAATAGCATTTCTATACACTACTGATGTGCAGTCTGAGGAGGAAATCAGGAAAAAAAACATTCAATTTATAATAGCGGCTAAGACAATCAAATATTTAGGAATAAACTTAACCAAGGACATAAAGGACCTGTATTCAGTAAACTACAAAGCATTGTTGAAAGAAACTGAAGAAAACTTAAAAATAAATGGAAGGACATTCCATGTTTATGGATTGGAAGACTAAATATCATTAAGATGTCAATTCTACCCAAACTAATTTATAGATTGTAGCAGTTTGACATTGTTTATGAATTCCAAAAATAGTTACTGGATTATGTTTGTGAATGGATCTGTCAGAGGAATCACTTTTAATTGATTAAATTATGGTTTGGACTCTAGTTGGGCCACGTCAGTAGGGCATTGAGTTCCTGCTCCTTGGTGGGTAGGACTCACAGATAAAGGACATGGCAAAGGACAGAGTTGGAGTTTTTGATGCTGGAGTTTTGAGCTCAAGCCCGGGAAATGAACACAGAGAAGAACACAGAGGAATAGAGACAGCTCCTTAGACACAGCACAAGCCCTGGGGAGAGAGACAGAGCCATTAGCCTGATAGTCTACAGCTTGCCTTGTGGGGTGAGCACAGCAGCTGAGCCTGTAGAGAAACAGAGCCCCAGGAAGAGAGGAACCCAAGAAGCCTGAATTCTTGGCAGACATCGGCAGACATCTTGTCCCAACCCGTGGCAATAAACTTTAGTGAGGGAAGTAACTTATACTTTATGGCCTGGTAACTGTAAGCTTCTACCCCAAGTAAATACCCTTTATAAAAGCAAAAGTATTTTGCATCAGCACCCCTTTGGCTGACTAATACACAGATTCAATTCAATGTCAATAAAAATCCCAAGAGTCTTCTTTGCAGAAATCGAAAAGCCAATAATCAAACTTATTTGGAAGAGTAAGGGGCCTCGAATAGCCAAAAATGTCTTGAAAAAGAAGAATGAAGTAGGAGGACTCTCACTTCCAGACTTTAAAGCATATTACTTTGCTATAGCAGGAAAAACACATGGTACTGGCATAAAGACAGACACATTGTCCAACAGAACCAAATTGAGAACTCAGAAATAGACCCTCACATCTATAGTCAAGTGATTTTTGACAAAACTTTCAAGCCCTCCCAGCTGGGCCAGAACAATCTATTTAACAAATGGTGCTAGGAGAACTGGATAGCCATATCCAAAAGAAAGAAAGAGGACCCCTATCTCACACTTTATGCAAAAATTAACTCAAAATAGATCAAAGACCTAAATATAAAAGCAACAACCATAAAACTCCTAGAAGAAAATGTAGGAAAGCATCTTCAAGATCTGGTGGTAGGCGGTAGTTTCTTAAACCTTACACCCAAAGCATGACCAGCAAAAATAAAAATAGATAAATGGGACCTCCTCAAAATTCTACACTTTTGCATCTCAAAGGACTTTGTCAAAAGAGTGAAAAGGCAGCTGACTCAATGGGAGAAAGTATCTGGCAATCACAGATCTAATAAGGGTTTAATATCCATGATATATAAGGAGATCATATAACTCAACAATAAAAAGACAAAGTATCTGATTAAAAAATGGGAATAAGACTTGAAAAGATAACTGTGCAAAGAAGAAATACAAATAGTGAAGAAACACATGAAAAACTGTTAGCATCACTAGCAATTAGGGAAATTCAAATCAAAACTACAATGAAATACCACTTCACACCTATTAGACTAGCCACTATTAAAAAGTCAGAAAACTGCAAATGTTGGAGAGGATGTGGAGAGATAGGAATGCTTATTCACTGTTGAAAGAAATGTAGAATGGTACAGCCACTGTGGAGGGCTGTTTGGCAGTTCCTAAGGAAATTGAATATAGACTTGCCATGGGACTCAGCAATACCATTGCTAGGTTTATACCCAGAAGAACTGAGAGCAGTGACATGAAAAGATATCTGCACACCGATGTTCATAGCAGGGTTATTCATGATAGCCACAAGGTGGAAATAACCCAGGTGTCCATTAGCTGATGAATGGATAAAAAATTGTGGAGTATACACACATACACACAGTGGAATATTATGCAGTGGTAAGAAGAAATTAATTTGTGAAATATATGACAACAAGGAAGAACCTGGAGGACATTATGTTGAGTGAAACAAGCCAGACGCAAAGGGACAAATATTGTATGACTGCCCTATTATGAACTAAATACATTATGTGAATATGGGCAGAATTGCATATATAAGACTGTTTTCTTTGAAGCTAAACAATGTAAGTTACTAGTACAAAATATTAATATCAGATAAAAAAAACCCACATTATTCTAAGTGAAAGAGACCAGATACCGAGTACTACATATAATATTATTCCATCTATATAAAATATAAATATAAATCAATTTATAAAGATGAAAGGAGATTAGTGGTTGTATAGGTCTGAGGAAGGAATGCTAAGGGGTGTGGAGTCTTTCTTTTTGGAGTAACGAAATTGTTCTAAAATTTTTGAGATGATGCATGTACATCATTGTGATTATACCAGAAGCCATTGATTTTACACTTTGTATAGAATAGCCAGAAACAGCAGCTATGTATAGTGTGGGAATCATAGAGAGTTTTGAGAGGGAAGGAATTTTCTTTTTTGTTTGTCTGATTTTTGTTTATTATTATTGTTGAAATAACTAAAATTCTCTAATAATGATTGAAGTGATGACTGCACAACTTTGTGATTATAGCAAATACCATTGATTGCACACTTTGGATGAATTATATGTTTATTAATATGAATTAATAAAACTGATTTGTTAAAAAAAGAAAGAGTTACCTCCTGAAAAAAAAAAATGGTGCTAGAACAATTCATATCTATATGCAAAAAAATGGACTTAAAACCTCTACTTCACACCATACACAAAATTTACCTCCAGGTGGACTATAACCTAAATGCAAAAGGTAAAACTGTAAAACTTCCATTAGAAAACAAAAAAGAAAATCCTTATGACCTTGGATTAGACAAAGAGTTTTTAGATACGACATCAAAAACAACAGCAACAAAAACAAAAAGCCAAAAAACAAGTCATAAAAAAAATTTATAACTGGACTTCCTTAAAATTTAAAAGTCACCATAAAGAAAATAAAAAGAAAAGCCACAGATTGGGAGAAAACATAAGTGAATCATATAGCTAATAAAGTACTTAAAGAACTCTTATAACTCAACAAAAAGAAATCAAACAATCTAGCTTAAAAAAATGACTAGATAGCTCACCAAAGATGACATACGTATGGTTTACTAAGCACATGAAAAGTCCCCAGTATAATTTTTATTAATATCACAATTTCATACTATACTCATAATATATACCTAATATATACAGAATGAGTGTAATAAAAAAAGACAATAAAAAGTTTTGGCATGGATGTGGAGAAACAAGAACCCTCATACATTGCCAGCAGGAAAATAAAATTATACATCCATTTTGGAAAAACTCTTTCTTCAAAGTTAAGAATAAATGTATACCCACACAAAGACTTGTATGCAAACGTTTATTGCAGCATGATAGCCCAAAGTGGAAATAATCCAAATATCTATTGAATGGTGAACAGTTAAACAAAATCTGATATATTCACACAATGGATTCTGATTCTGGAACAAAGGGAACAAAATACTGATACGTGCTATAGTATGGATAAACCTCAAAATCATTATGCTAAGGAAAGAAGCTATATGCAAAATATTTCATGGTATTTATATGAATATCTAGGAAAGACAAACTAATAGAGACAGAAAGCACATCAGTGGTTTCCTAGGACTGGAGATGAGAGTGGGTATTGACTGAAAATGAATTTTAAGGAATTCCTTAGTGATGGAAATTCCTAAAACTTGATCTTGGTGATAGTTGCTGAAAATCACTGAATTGTATACATTCAATAGGTGATGTTGTGTATGTAAATTATACCTCAATTAAACCACAAAATACAAAAGCATTTGGTAAAATTCATTACCTCTCCATGACAAAAGTCTCAATCAACAAGAGATAGAAGAGACTTTCCTCAATCTTCTAAAGGTTATCTATAAAACACGCAGCTGTAATCACACTTAAAGGAGAACTATTGAATGCTTTTCCTCTAAAATTAAGAACAAGATGAAATTTCTGCTTTCATACTTCATTCCTTAGTGTTTTATGTTTTTAATGCTATTGCAAATGGACTTGCATTTTTAAAATTGATTTTCCAATTGTTTGAATGTAAAAATGAAATTGAATTGTCATATATTGTCTTCATATCCTATGACCTTCTAAATTTACTTAGAAATTCTATCATAGAGGTTGCTTTGGGATTTTTTTTTTTACTTAGACAATAGTGGTAACTGTGAATAGAAAGAGCCTTGTTTCCTTTCTAATCTTTATTTCTTCCACTTCTTTTTCTCACCTAGTGTACTTTTAGGACTTCCATGTTTTTTGATAAGCAGGTAACTCCACATGCTAGAATGGGTAAAATGAAAAAGATTGACAACACCAAATGTTGATGATAATTGAAACAGCTAGAATCCTCATACATTGTTGGAGGGAGAGTAAAGTGGTACAACCACTTTGGAGAATTAGTTGACATTTTCTTATAATGTTAAATATATACCTAGCTTTTGACTTAGTAATTCAATTGTTAAATATTATTCAAGACAAATGAAAAAATATGCCCACCAAATACTTACAGAAGAATGTTCATAAGAGCTTTATTCATAATAACTCCAAATTAGAAACAACTCCAAAGTCCATCAATAGCAGAATGGTTAAAAGTTCTTGATGTACTCATATAGTAAAATACTACTAAGAAATAAAAATGTTCAATGGATGCTAAACCAGTCAGTGAAAGTTTTATGAGCAATAATATGTGCATTCGTTTTCTATTGCTGTGTAATTACTTGCCACACACTTGGCTGCTTGTTAGTTTATAGTCCTGTAGGTCAGCAGTCTGGGCAAAAGGCCTGGCTTCTTTGCTAAGGGTCTCAAAAGGCCGAAATCAAGGCGTGGGCCTGGCTGTGTTCTTATCTGGAACTCAGGGTCCTTTTCCAAGCTCACGTGCTTGTGGCAAATTTTAATTCCTTGTAGTTGTAGGACTGAAGTCCCCATTTCCTTACTGGTTGTCAGCCAGGCTCCACTTAGCTCTTAGAGGTCTCCCACAGTCCTTGCTTTGTGGCTCCCTTTATCTTAGAAGCCTGCAATGGAGAATCTCCCTAGCACTGAATCCCTATCACACTTTGGATCTCTTCAACTTATCTATCTCTGACCTCAAGACCCAGACTTAAAGGGCACATGTGATTAGGGCAGGCCCACTTGGATACTCTCTCTTCCTTAAAGCCACTATTGCATCTAATCACATGAGTGCTATCCCATCATGTTGACAGTTTTGGTGATTAGATTATATAGGGCAAGTACACCTGGTAACAGGAATCTTGGGGACATCTTCAAATTCTTCCTACCACAGGAGATTCACACAGTCTCAAAGTATATTCACCTAAGTTATTTCTTCATTAAAAAGGGAAGTATAATGTTTTAAAGAACAAATACTTAGTGGATACTCCCTAATTAAGTGATGAAAGTCAACATAAAATACACTGGGAAAAAAAAAATACATTGAGAAAAGCCAACATCATGTGCCTCCAGATCTCATGTATTAGAGAAGACACAGCACTTCTGTGGCTTTCCTGACAAAAAGGCACAACCTGAAACTAATCATGAGGCCACATCAGGCCACCCCAGATGGAGAGACATTCTACAAAATAACTGGCCTGTAAAGGTCAAGAAGGACTAAAAGCTGAGGAATTGTTTCAGATCAAAGGAGAGTACTAAATGTAATACACGATCCTGGCTTAGATCCATGGTAAAAAAGCTAGAGACACATTATTTGGACAATTGACAAAAATGACAAAATTTGAATATGGATAATGGATTAGATAAATGCTATCTAATGTATTTATCTAAATGTGTCAATGTTAAATTCCAATTTTGATCATTGTATCAAAGTTAGGAAATATGGAAACATTTAGGGATATGGAGCATGATGGCTTCAATTTATGTGGAAATAGCTCCCTTCCCCCGCCACCCCCAGCCACCCCCACCTAAAAAAAAATCCTGAACCCAAACTCCTTCCTGCCATTGTAATCAAGCTATAACTCTTCCTAGGTCTTTCCTCATTTTCTGGGCAGGATAATATTCTTAGTGAGTAAACACAACATAACAATCATATTAAAACCCGTCAAATTTTAAATCTTTGGAGCCTACCTACATCTAAGAGGTTCCTCCACTCCATGTCAGGAAATAAGGAGATATTATATTATAGACTAGAATGTGTGAGGATCCTTCTCCAATCAAATCCCTCTTCAATCTTCTCATTCCCCTTCAAGATTCTTTCTGGCCATTATAATGTCTGATAAGACTGAGCTACTGGCCCCAGACTTCTCTTTGAACCTCTGAAAAGCCCCTGCCCCCATCTCTCTCAGTATTGCTGTCCCAGTGTCCTTGGAGAACCCCTGGGTGATTTAAAAACCGAAGCTCAGTCTTTTCTTTCCTTGAATCTAGATCTTACCCTTGCAGAGTGTTCTTTCCTCCACACAGCACTTACTTCACCTGTTCTCTGTCCCTCTGTCAACTTATTTTTCCTTATTCCATGTCCCAAAAAGACAGGTGTGCACCATCCCTGCCCACCCCTGCCTGCCAGGACCCAGGCAGGTATCATGAGTCCCACATGTGGATTCTACACAGGATCTTGGCAAATGAAAGATTTCAGGTTTGCCAAAGCTACGGGATGGTCCTAAAGGGAACATCCCAGGTTCTCTCTTACTCAGAAAGTATTGTGGCTTGTTGAGTGTCTCAGAACCACTCCATTTTTCTGTTCAACTGCATTCCACTTATTTTGGCTCTGAGATAAAGAAAAGTTAATTACTTGCATATTTGATCAACTGCAAAAAATCCAGGTTGTATATTTTGCTTCTTGATCAAGTAGGCCCACTTGTCTAGAGGAGCCAAATTAATGATTTCCTTCACTTTCAAGTCAGGTAGAAAAAATTCTGGTGCCATTCTTGTTGTACCTATGCAAAGGCTAGACTTTAGAATAACATTATGATAGTAATAATAATAACTGGTACACTGAGATGGACAAACCCCCACCCCATGCCTGAATTGGGGATACCTTTACCGCAATTTGTGAGGTGTGGTTTGGGCATTCTGCCATCCTTATTTACACATGAGGAAACAATTCTACTGCTCCCTTTCTTGGATCGACTCATATATGTACATAAATTGGGCACAGGCATAACCAACTTGTTCATACACTTTTTCAAGGCTCTTATCTTTGAGAAGGCAAAGAGAAACCCTCAGAATTTGATGTTTACTTGAAACAAAACCAACTAATTATCTTACCTAATTAGCTCCGTTTTGTCTGTTTATCCTTCTCTCTGTTTCCTTTTACTTCTATTTAAAAGGCAACTTCTAAAAACAAGGTGGCAAGGTAGGTGGAAAATAGTCCAGGCTTTAAATAAGTAAGACATACCCCAGGTTGAATTCCACTTCTACCACCTACTAATAAAATGACTTTGGGTAATTCCCTTCACCTCTCTGAGACTCAATATCCCCACCTGTACTATCAAGCTACAAGTCACGTTGGGAGGATTAAAGAAATGATAGAGGGAAGCGGCTGTGGCTCAATCAGTAGGGCTCCCGTTTACCATATGGGAGGCCCCGGGTTCGGTTCCCGCGGCCTCCTGGTGAAGGCGAGCCCGCCTGCACGGCGTGGTTAGCTGACCCAGCGAGCGCGAGCAGCAAGGGGGGGATAAATGAATAAATAAATAAAATCTTAAAAAAAAAAAAAAAAAAGAAATGATAGAGGTAATGTGCCCTGCACGAGGCCTCGCACAGAAGAGGTGCATTCATTGGTAGCAGGCTCCCTCTCTCCACCCCCTTTGGAGACCCTGATTTTGGAAAAGGATCAGGTCCCACTGCTGTAAACTCCAGGCCAGTGTGCAAATACTGTGATCTGGACATGGGGGTGGCGGGGTGGAAGCATCGGTGCCTGGAGAAAGAAGGCGTGGCCTGTCTGCGTGACTCTGCCCACGCTCAGTCACCAGCTGGCTTTGTGTCCTGAAAACGCACCTCTTTTTTGGTGCTTGGACCCTCCCTCCCCAAGTGGGAGGGTGTGGCAGTTTGATGTAATTATGAATTCCAAAAATATAATTGAATCATGCTTGTAAACTGATCCGTTAATCTAGGCATGATTAGGTTAGGATTAGGGCGTTGAGCCCCACCCCTTGGTGGGTGGGGAATCGAATATAAAACGCAAGACCAAGGACAGTTGAAACGGTCTTTTGAGAAGCAGTTTTGATGTTGGAAAGAAGGCTCCAGGAGAAGAGAAGCAAGCTGTTTGCCTGATCCTCTACAGCTGACCTTGTGGAGGAAACAGGAGCTAAGCCGGGAGAGAAACGCAGCCCGAGAAGAGAGGAACCCCAGAAGCCTGAACCCTGGCAAACGCCGGCAGCTGTCTTGCTCCAACACGTGGCAATGGACTGTGGTGAGAGAAGAAACTTAACGCTTTATGGCCTGGTATCTGTGGACTTCTACCCCAAATAAATACCCTTTATAAAGACCAACCCATTTTTGGTATTTCACATTAGCACCCCTTTGGCTGACTAATACAGAGGGAATCAGGCCCATCTCTTTCATCCGGCATTTGTAGCAAAACATTGTTGAAAGCAATCACCCTAAAAGAAATTTGAGAGAGAAAATGTTAAGGAAAGACTATCAAAACAATACTCACAAATATCAATAAAGAAGCCTGTTCTAGTTAGCAAGAACCCTAATCAAGGGGGATTAAAGAGGTCTTACAAAAGGATGCCTTATACCACTATTTGGTCAGAGCCCACAGCCAGCATCTCAGTATCCAGCAGTGCGTCAACATCGGAAATACCTTTCCTCTTAATCCCCTTCATCCAAGAATAAACACTTTTAATGAAAGTCTCAAGAGGAAGTATAAAGGAATTTGCTTTTCCAGTTGCTTTTAATGATCTTTCCTAAAATAGGCGGTTAGCCCCGGTGGCGCCTTCCTTAAAACACCTTGGTCAAATATGGCTGCCACAACTGCTTCCAGCAAGTTCCATGGGTGAAGAGAATCAGGAGCTGATATCTGGCATGTTGAGCAGGCACCAGAATTTCAGGGGTTACAATTTACTAACTACTCTTTACACTTTGGGTGAGCTCACATTTTAAACCTCGCCAAGAGTTTGGACTCTACAGTTCTGTTCCACTATGTAGAAAGGGATCAAACACTTTGTTATTTCGAAACACCAGAGCAAATATTTCCGAGACTGTCTCAAAAAGCTCTTTGGGATTAGCATCAATTACTCACTATAAGATGAAAGAGCCATGCATGCGTGATTGTTCTTGTAGCTGGAGGAGTGTTTGCTGGGAATAATGCAAACTGAGCTCGAGAGCCAGATCCTAAGTAAAAACATCGTAACAGACCTGAAGATGTTAAATCGTTCTCTCTTAGCAATGGAAGTGGTTGAATCCTGAAAAGCTCTGTTTATGCTTTGACTGGGAGCTTATAACATCATGTAAAGAATGGATTTACAAATGTAATTAAGCAAAGAAAATCGGAAACTGCATGGACAATTTGGCAGGGAATTATATTTGTTAATTATGTAAGGAATAGACATACACTTTGAGGAAAATATGGAAAATAAAAATACAGCATATAGAAGAAAACAAAAATCATCCAATTCTGCTACCAGAGACAACATTTTGATGCATATATCTTATTTTCTTTTACTTCAAAATAGTGTTTTTATGCTCTATTCATATTTTTCCAGTGCTTTTTCACTTAATTTAATCAGATTTTATATTGTAGTACCTGAATGGTAGAATCCTTGGATTCCCATTGCAAACATAACATTTCCTTGCAATCTAGAGTTTTATCTAAAAATCTGTTTGTTTTGCATTCTATGACAAAACATATCCATGCTTATTTTAATATAAAATATCAAATGTATTATATAAATAAACAACATATTAATAAGTATAAAGTTATGAAATACAAAATAAAAAATTAATTCATATCCACTTAAGGCCTGGACAAAAATTTCTGAGCTTGGAGCTAGTGGAGTTCCTCAAGAACAGTGAGTCTCCAGCTCTGGCAGCATAGAGTTGGACTAGGATGCTCCTTTACTAGACATAAATTTATCAATTCACAGGAAAAATAAAAATCAATGGGTCAGGGAGCAGGTGTAGCTCAGTGGCCGAGCACCTGCTTCCATGTATGAGGTCCTGGGTTCAATCCCTGATATCTTCTAAAAAAAAAAGTCAATGGGTCAAATTTTCTTACTCTTGAATTTTGAATTTTCTCCCTTCAATTTCCTTAAACTTTTAGAACTCGCTGGCCTAAGAAGAGCAGCAGGTGACAAAATGAATCTTTATGTGGCCAAAAAGGAGCTGTGGAACCGTTCAGAAACAGTCACTCTTTCTTGGCATGACAGCTTGCTTTATGCCTGTTCTCCTGGTTGTCGCTTTATAATGGGTACCAATAATAAAGTCATATTTTCTCTTAGCATGACTTTTCTAAATGGAATCATAGACATCGATATTTGTTGATGCTGTTTGCAGAGCACCCACTTCCCATGGCTGTGCCCTGCCCCCAGGGACTGACAGTTGTCACTCTCAAGGACCATCTCACACTCTTGGGGCACAGAATGTCCCATGACTGAGAGATGGAGAACGACTGCCTGAGCCAGAATCTTGCCATGTACTGGAGGGAATGAGCCCAGCCTAGCTGAGGAGCTGTTTGAGGAGGTGTCTCCACCACCCACCTCACCGAATCAGAACATTCCCCAGGGAGATCTCTATTCCTTTGGCTGAGGCTGTAGAGGTTGCACTGGCATCAAAAATGAAACAATAATTTTAAAAAAAGATAAAGGGGAAAAAAAAAACACAAGAAAATAAAAAATAAAAGACAAATTTATAAAACTGAAATAAAAATAAATCTGAGGGGGATGGATGTGGCTCAAATGGTTGGGCGTCCGTCTCCCATATGGAGGGACCCGGGTTCGATCCCTGGGACCTCCCGGTAAAAAAAAATAAAATTAAATTAAAAATAAATAAATAATAAAAATAAATAAATAAATAAATAAATAAATCTGAAACACTAGCAAAAAGAAAAAATAAAAAACAAAATGACTAAAAGAATGCACACACACACACACACAAAAAAAAAAAAACAAAGCAAAAAAATTCAGATCACAGAGGTCAGGCCATGCACTTCAGTCATTTGCAACAGTGTTTCTCAAAGAGTGGTGATCAGGTTGCATCAGAAAACTGACCTTAAAGGGAAGGGGCTTATTTAATTGGAGTTTTCTAGGTCCTACCTTAAGAGATTCTGATTCTGGGGAGGGAATATACATTTCAGCAAACCCTGAACATTAAAATTTGAAAACCACTAGCTTACAACCTGAAGTGAATTGAGAGCACAGAGATGCTGAACTCTGGGGGCTAATTCAGCAAATTTCTGTGAAGGACACAAAGGGGAATGTGGACAGGGCAGAGGGCAAACCTTATTTTGCCTGGAGTTGGTATCTATTAAGTGCATTCTCTGAAAGAATATAAATGTGTACTTTGTATAAATACACTGGTAACAGAAAACAACAACAACAAATATTTTGACTTTTGTATTCCCTTCTGTTCACCTACGAAGGAGTTTACTGGGCACAAATGGAATCCTGTCACCTGTCCTGAAGTTCAGTCCTTCATTCAGGTGCTAAACCCAATGTTTTAGTTTGCTAAATGCTGCCAAAGCAATAAACCAGCTATGAATTGGCTTTTACAATGAGATTCGTTAACTTATGAGCTTACAGTTCGAAGGCCACTGAAAGTGTCCACACCAAGGCATCATCAGAGATGCCCTCCCCTGAGCTGCAGCTGGGGGTGATCGGGCACATGGCGGCATCATCAGAACAGGCGCAGCTGTGGACAACCAGGCTTGTGGCGGCATCCGCTCCTCTCCCCCCTCTCTTCCCGGCCTCCCTGCTGAAAGTGTGGCTTCCTCTCAATTTCTGTGTTCCATTGATTTCAGCTTCTGGCTTCCGGGCCTTCTCTGTCTGCAACTTTTTTTCTGTGTTTGCAGCTTTTTATTTCTCTGTTTATAAAGGACTCCAGCAAGAGGATTAAGATTCACCCTGGGTCACACAATCTAATCAAAAGCCCTTAACTGAAGTAATTTAACCAAAAGGTCATACCTACAATAGGTTTACATGCACAAGGCTGGATTAGCTTTAAGGACGTGATTTTCTGGGGTCCACAAAAGCTTCAAACTGCCATACCCAGCAGAGTGGCCCAGGTACCATCTCCTTTTTCAGCAATCCCTGCTGGCACTGTGGCAGGCAAAGAGCCATGCTGAGAGAGGCCACTTCCTTCCCAACCCCCCACTGGCTCTGCCCCAGTCACGGACCTCTCCGATATTAGGGAAACACATGCTGGTTCGAGGGCTGTACTCTGCTCTGTTCTGAGAAGCTGAGTGAGAACCTCTCCCCAGCCCCCCCAAGAGCACCTGCTTAGTAACTCATGGGGCTCCAGTAAAGGCAGCTAACCCCAGCAGGGCCCCAGGGCAGGAGTTCTTAACCTTTTTTGTTCCATGGACCCTTTACCGGTCAGGTGAAAACCACGGACCCTTACTAAGTCCACACTATAGTGTGTATTATTTAATAAATATATCACACCTGCACCAACACGTTCCCACAAGAATAATGTTTTTTAAATTTCACTTCAAGCTCAGGGACCCCTTGTTAAAAACCCCTGCTCTAGGGCCTGCCAAATTAAAAGTTAAAATTCAAATACTGAATGACCAGAGTTTACTTTTCTCATAGAACTCTCTTTACCTAAGAGAATGATAATAGTGACATCAGCAAGAATCCTGGTGAGGCCATGGTTTTTTAAATTGTTCACTTGTCTATACAAAAAAAAGAGGGAATTATCTTCTGGTCACCTCAGAGGAAAACAAAAAGGAAAATGACTATTCACCCTCAGTAGGACCTGAAATTTCCCACTTACCCCAAGGCACCTGACCTATTTCCTATGAATTCCACTCAATGCAGGACATGTCATGACACTCTTCATTCAGAGTCTGCCCCAAGGGGACCAGTTGATCAGGCCATCATCTCTTTCCAGCATCCCCAAAAGCTCTTTCCAAAACGATGTCTACGCTCTGCCATGATGGACCTCATCTGGCACCATAAGGTTCAGGTCAGCCTCCCGGCAGCCTCCGGGGAAGCGTGAGGTGTTCTCACGGCTCCCGGGTGTTCCTGGAACAGGTCTGGGCAGCAAAACATTAAGCAACAAACACCATGTAATATTTTGGGTAATCTAAGCACCTCTTGAAATATATGTATATATATATATATATAAAAATAACATTTTTGTAAGCAAATACACATATATGCATATATATTTATATATCATTTTGCAAATGTTTGTATGTATTGTGAGAATTTTGATTTTTACCCATAATAAAAAACAAAACAAAAAAAAAACAAAACAGAGATTAGGCTTAGGAATCCAATATGCGACTGTGTGCCTGCTGTTGGCCAAAGCAGTGACATTAGCTATGGGTTCAAGGGGACAGACTGAAGTGCAGTGATCTCCACTCTGGGTGGGCGATCTCCCCTTGAAACCCTCAGGGGGTTTTCAGCTGGCCAGGAAATCAGAGCCCTTTGTTCTGGCTGCCAAGTCATGTGAGATTTTATCTAGTCTCTGTATGTGTGTGCATGTGTGCATGTGGGAGTGTGTGTGCATGTGTGTACATGCATGTGCATATGTGGGAATGCATTCATGTGTGTAAGTGTAATATGTGTACACGGGTGTGGGAGTGTGTGCATGTATGTGTGTGTGCATGTTGATGGGAAGAGGCAGTCCTGGGTATAGCCTCCTAAATTTATCTAGAAAGAATATTTACCATTGTGCCTCCAGTGCTTCCAAGTTTTGGAAACAATCAAAACCTTGGTGACCACTGGAAAACAATGAAACCTCCTGTGCCACGGCTGAGGGGTGGGGACCCAAAGTGACCTGGGTATGAAGAACCACCGAACCTACTGACAGGGTCCCGTGGCATGCTCAGAGTCAGATCCAGGCATGAAATTTGGGGTCAGACTGTACAAAAGCAGATTCAGAAGCCTCATGCCCCTGGGGTGGAGGGTCAGGCAAAAATCTGAGCAATTATGATGAATGGGCTGCAGGGTGGGTAGGTCTAAGCTTTGTCCTTGACCTGAAACAAAACACCCAGCTCTTTTTCACCCTCACTTATGGATTGAAGCTATTCCTGTAAAACTGGGGGTTCAAGCAGGTCTGACACTGTTTTCTATCTGCTCTGTGGGACCTGGAAGTCGGCTCAACCCTTGGATTTGGGAGGTGCCATGTTCAGCTGCTTTAGCCGGTGTAATCCTAAAATAACCACATGAGTTCACTGAACCTCCTTATCATAATTTGTAATCTGAAGAAGATAACATCGCCCCTGCAGGAGCTGAGTGGCTCAGACATGTGAAAGTGCTTTTGCACATATTAAGCAAGTAATTCATTTTCCCTTAAGCGAGCTCAGCTTTGATTTGTTGAGCTTCAAGGTGACCTAGAAGGATATACCTTTAAAAAACTAGAGAAGGTGGCCTTATGTTCTAAAGAAGAAGCCAGAGAAGGTGGTTTATGTTTCTAAAGCTTCCTTTAGAATGTACAATGGTACCTTCATACTTGCATGTGGACGATTTTCTCTTTTCACTGAAAATTTAAACTGGCTGCTGTTTATTTATTTATTTTTTTCTGTTTATAAAAATAATATTATGGAAAACTGGGAAAATATAGAAACTTCTAAAGAAACATTACCCAAGTCATTCAGTCCTGGAAAATCGAATTTATGTTGAAAAGTATGTCCTTTCCATGTATATTTTTTATTTTATATTTTTAATCATTTTATAAAACTGATGCCATGATATATATGCAATTTCTATCTTGCCATTTTCCCTTTAAAATTGCATCTTAAACATTTTTTTAATGGGTACATAATTCCGTCACCTGAGTTTACCATAATTTAACTAATGTCCGATTTTTGGTTAACATAAATATTGTGCCTTTTGTGATTCATTTTTTGTTTGCTTGTTTCATAATTTCCTAAAGGGGATCTCCTGCAGGTGATGTTATTAATGTGCCATATGAAGTCTAAGATATATTGCCACCTTCTTTTCAGAAATATTGTGCCAATGTACAGCCCAACTAACAGTGAGGGTTGCTCAGCTTTTATCATCTTTCTCTTAATATTAACTAAGTTATTTAAATTTTTGCTAATTTGATGGGTAAAATTGTAACTTACTCTTTTTATTTATATTCCACTGAGTTTTTGAAAAGTTGAATATTTGTGAATTTTGGCTACTGGCACTTCCTTTTATCTGAATTGTTTGTGTACTCTTATTTTTCTGTTTAAATTTTGTGTTTTCTTAGTGATTTGTATAAGCTCTTGATGACAATGTATCAAAATTGCTTGTCATGTGATAAAAATATTTTTCATGGTTTATTTTTTTAAAATTTTGTTGTGATTGTATTATAAAATCTCATACTATTTGCAGATATCTTCTTTCGGTTCTGTTTCCCTGGAGCTAGCTGACTAATACAACATCTAAATATATAAAAGGTGGCTAAATCTAACGTTTAAAAAGTAGATAGCGGCAACGGAAACAATGAAGAGCCTGTTCTCAGCATCAGAACTAAGAAAGCGACTCTGACCAGGAGTTGTCCAGCAGACTTGAAGCTGTAGCAGCCGTGCAGGATGAGGACTTGGACATAAAGCCCTGGGCGTGGGAACGTGGGATATAATGAGCACTCGGGAAGGGGTGATGAGGCAGCTGAACTGACTGTTCTTTTCCATGTCTCACCAGACAGTGGCAACAGATAGAAAGAAGAGACTGCAAAGCTAGAGCCACAGCTAGAATCCCCCCAACCGTCCTGCAGAGGACCAAGCCCCAGAGCAGACAGGGGACGCAGCAGCCCCATGACCACTACTGGAGCTGCTGTCGTGGACCCGGATGCTGCTTCCACTGGGCCACCACGGGAAAGACGTCTCTCTGCTATGGTTTGTGCTACCAACAGTGCAGTATCGTAATGGTTAAACATCTGAGAATCGGATGCATGATTCACCACATTAACCAAACTAAAGGACAGAAACTTACGATCACCTACATAAATGAACAAAGTTAACTCAACCAGTAAAATCTAGTGCCCTTCGATGAAATAAAAAAGTTGAAATAATAAAATACATCTAACAGAAATCTGATACCAATTACAAGCTAATATGATATTTAATATGATATTCTCCTTGTAGAACTCGGAAGGATGCTAACCCTCTTTATTCAATATTGCACTAGAGATTCTAGAGAAAACAAAAAAGTGTCACAGCAGTTGCCAGGAAGAAGATTTCCACAAAAATTCAATTGCATTACTCTACACAAGAAACACACAATTTATAAGAAATAATTTAAAAATAGATCTTATTTTTAAAACATCAAAAATCTCATTTTTAAAACTATAAGATTCCTACACACACACATATATATATTTTAGTTTTATTAGAGAAGTTGTGAGCCTACAAAACAATCATGCATAACCTGCAGAAATATGTATCTTCTGTATTTTATTATTTATTATTTTATTTATTGTATTATTACAGTTATATATTTACCTTATATGTATTTTATTTTATGTATTTATTGTTTATATTGTTATATTTATTATATATATTTATATATTACTTATAGATAGTAAAAGATGTAGCAGTGTGGAAATGCAAGAATTCCTTGATAAATAGAGCTATATGTCATGTTCATGAATGAGAAGCTTCAATTAAAACATTTAGTTTTCCACATGGGAAAATAAAATAAAATGTAATCCCTGCTGTACACCATGCACAAAAATAAATTCCATCTGGACTAAAGATTACCATATACAAAATTGAATTTAAAACTACAAGAAATACACATACAATAATTTTTATATATTAGGTCAGGAATAAATTTCTTAAAACAAGACCCAAAAAGTAAAATTTATAAGGGAAAATAAGGATAACTATACATAAAAATGAAAAAGCTACTAATGGACAAAAGACCACAAATAAATTCAAAGAACCAGCTACTAACAGACAGGAGACCTTTGCAACACGTAACAGAGGAAATGATTAGTGCCCAAATATGCAATGAACTCCTACAGATCAATTTGAAAAGGACAAATAACTGACAAAACACTTAATGTATAGTTACAGGTAAAGCACAGATGAGGCAAACTGAAAAGCTAGAAAACATAGGAAAATATTATCAATCTCCATGTAATTTTTAATAATTTTATTGAGATGTAATTCCCATACCATAAAATTCATCCTTTTAATGTGTACAATTCATGGTCTCTATTATATTCATAAAGTTGTGCAACCAGCACTATTATCTAATTTCCAAACATTTTCATCACTTCAAAAAAGAAGCCCCATGCACATTAGTGGCCACTCCCCATTTCCCCACCCACCCAGACCCTGGAAATCACTAATCTACTTTCTGGTTCCATGGATTTTCCTCTTCTTGACGTTTCATATAAATGGAATCATACAGTGTGTGTTTTTTGCAACTGACCTCTTTCCCTTAGCATGATGTTTCCCTTCCTTCCTTTTTATGGCATAATAATGTTCAGTGAGGTGGTGTTTTCGTTTCCTTGGCTGATCAAGCAAATACCATGAAATGGGCCTGTATTAGGGTTCTCCAGGGAAACAGAACCAGCAGCAGATGTCTGTAAATATTATGGGATTTTATAAAATTATAAATTATAAGCGACTGTGGGGTTGTACAAGTCCAAATTCCGTAGAGCAGGCTGCAAACTGGAAACTCCGATGAAGGCCCTCAATAACTTCCCCAGAAGAAGCTGGCTGTTGGAAGAAGAGATGGGAACTCTCTCACTGACTGCTGAAATCATGTCTCCTTTTGAGGCCTCCAGCTGATTGGATGAGAAGTCTCTCATTGCTGAAGGCAATCTCCTCAGTTGATTGCAGATGTAATAAGCCATAGATGCAATTGACTCACTTTTTTAAAGTCAATGAAATGTCCTCACAATACAATTAGGCCAGTGCTTGCTTGACCAAACAACTGGGCACTGCTACCCGGCCGAGTTGACACATGAGCCTCACCATCACAGGTCAGGTTAAACACTGGGAATTTATTGTTCACGGACTAAGGTTGGGAAAAAATTAAGGAGTAATCAGGATGATGCTTTCTTCCCAAAGACTATGGCATTCTGTGACTGGCTGCTGGTGTTCTTTGGTCCTTAGCTTGCCACAAGTCAAGGCACATGGTGGCATCTCCTGGTCTCTCCCTTCTCTTCCAGGTTCTGTTGCTGATCAGCTTCTGGCTTCCCACGGCTTTCTCTCTGTCTGAATTTCATTCCATTTATAAAGGACCCCAGTAATAGGATTGAGACCCATCCTGATGGAGCTGGGCCACACCTTAACTGAAGTAGCCTCATCAAAAGTCCTGCTTACAATGAGTCCACACCCACAGGATTGGAATAGATTTAAGAACATGTTTTTTTTTCACCTTCAAACCACCACATATGGATATATTATTTTGTTATCCATTCACCAGTTGATGGATATTTAGATTGTTTCCACTTAATGGCTATGATGAATGATAAACATTTATGTATAAGTTTCTACATGGACATAGGTTTTAATTTCTCCTGAGTACATACCTAGGAGTGAAAGTGCTGGGTCATACATATTGTGATTCCATGTTTCACACTTTGAGGGACTGCCAGACTGTTTTCCTAAGTAGCTGTACCATTTTACCTTCCAACTAGCTAAGGATGAGGTTCTGATTTCTCCACATCCTCGTCAACACATGTTATTGCCTTCCTTTGTTTTTTAGCAATCCTAATCCAGCAGATGTGAAGAGGCATCTCATCATCCTGGTTATGATTTGCATTTCCTTGATGGCAATTGATATTGTGCATCTTTTCGTGTGCTTATTGGCCATTTGTATATCTTCTTTGGAGAACTATCTATTCAACCCCTTTGTCCATTTTTTTTTTTTAATTAAAGAAGTTGTAAGTTTACAGAAAAATTGTGCAGAAAATGCAGAGTTCCCATATACTTTCCCTACTATTAACACCTTGAATTAGTGAGGTACATTTGTTACAATTAATAAAAGAGTATTACTATAGTTGTACTATTAACATGGTTTACATTTGTATTGTACACATTTTCAAAAGTTTTTTTTTAATCTTTATTGTTGAGTTCTAAGAGTTCTTTATGTATTCTGGAAACAAGTCAGCTTTTCCAGAAATTGAGGGAAACGATATAACAATGATTTTACACCCATAAAATGGGCAAAATTTAAAACATGTGGGAAGCATGTGTGAAAATGGTTACTCCTAACCCCTTCTGCCATGTCTATAAATTGTTGTACATACATTGCAGAGCAATTTACAAAGATGTGGTAAAGTTGCAGGTCAATGGTCCCAGCAGTTCTCCTTCTTGGTATATGGAATATAGAAAGTTCCTGTATGTGTGAGGAGGCATGTCCAGCCATGTTTATCGCAGCCTTGTTTGCAACGGCCCCAAGTTGGAAACAATCCAGATACCTACCAACCATAGACACATAAACAAATTGTAGTAAAGCCGCACAGTAGCATACTATGTAGAAGAGGAATGAATGGGCTTGCTCTACATGTATCAGCATGGATAAAACCTGAAAGGGTGACATTGAGTGAAAAAAGCAAGTTGCAGAGTTGTGCTTTAGCAGAGAATGGCTAGTTGCACAGTAAATCCGGTTCCCATTCCCGAGAGCCCGTATTTCCCAGCTGCCTTTGCGGCTAAGTAAGGCACACTCTGGGTTTTAGCGAAGGTAATTGGGTGGACGTGAGATGGGCAGCTTCCAGCCCTGGCCCCTAGACGCCTCTGTGCAGCCCTCCTCTCCCTCTCTGCCCTGAGTGTCAGTATTCCGGGGAACCTCGAGCCTTATCAGCTGTGGTCCCTGAATCTAAAGGAGCAGAATTCTTTTATGACCCACCCCAAGCCCAGCTACTCCCTCACTGTCAGGGCTTTCTGAAAAATAAACTTCTATTGGGGTGGGCCATGGAATTCTTAGGCTTGTTACAGAGAATTTTCTGATTTAAAATAGATATTAAGTGTAAAAAATTCAAAATCATGAAAAATACGATATATTAACTATGTAGTTAAAGCATTAAAAATAGTCTGGAAAGATAGCCCTCAATTTCAGGATAGTGGTTAGCTCTAAAGAGTGACATCTTAGCAGCACGAACTTGGGAAATTACCTAACCCAGGGTTCCACAAACCTTTTCTGTAAAAGGTCAACCAGATTATAAATATTTTCCAGTTTTGGGAACATAAGTGTCTTTGCTGCAAATCCTCAACTCTGCCTTTGCAGCTTGCCAGCAGCCACAGACACTAGATAAGCAATCCAATGGGCTCTGCAGTTTGCCATCCCCCTAGTTAACATCTTTATCCCTCGGTTTCTCCATGTGTAAAATGGGATGATACTAGTACCTACTCAAAATGGTTGTTTGGAGCATGAGTTAATGAATTAGTTAATAAATGGAAATGACTAAGAATCTTATATCCATGAGTTCACTCATGGCCATCCTCTGGGAAAAGCATAATTATTATTTCATTTTCAAAGACGAGAAAACTGACATGTAGAGCAACACATTACCTAGCAAGAGATATAACTGGTATAGGAACACAGGTCTGTCTGGCACCTTTTTCAACTAACCTATGGGTCTAGAAGATTCTTAGGGAAGGAGGAGGTAAGACTGAAAAATGTAGCCTGGAAAACCCACATGGGTATAATAGAGTTGGTGATTTTGTACCTGCCTTTAATTTGCTGAATTAAGAACATGTGACATTGCAAACACTTTTTTTTTTACCATACTAGATTTTATGAGTTTATTTTCAAATGATGAGACTATTTATAATATTGTAATGGGAATATGTAATAAGTAGTAAGAGAAAAGGTTGACTGTAAAACTGCCTTGAAAGGCAAAAAGAATAAGGTATCATGTAACTATTGCAGTTGCTATAATTGGAAAAGGAAAAATCCTAGAATAAGAAAGGTTTTTAGCATGCAGAGTGAAGCACAGGTCAAATCCTTGCCAGAGAAAAGAGTGGAGTCTAAACTCTAGAAATGCCCCATGTGAGGGGTCACTGAACATATCAAAGTTCTTTCCAAACACTCATCATGTTAAGTCAAACAGGTTTTCCTATTAATTTTTAAACTCATGGGTATTTCAAGGGAAAGTAATATAAAACTTCTAATTCATTTATGTGCATTTTAGAAAAAATCTTATTTTATTAATAAAGTCTCTTGGCTTTCAGAAGCATATTGAGTATATTCAATCAAAAGTAGGAGACTACAGGATATAATGCAATCATCTCAAAAAAAAAAAAAAAAAAAACAGCTAAAAAAGTGATGCCAGTCTATAAAGAAATTTTCAAATGTCAAGAGCAAAATGTGAAAAATAGGAAAAATATAGTGTTTTTCATAAAGATATATTTACTCAACTGAAATTATTTTTTATTCTTATATAATGTCCTCTATGTCTTTTTGATGTAAAAATAGTATTTGAGCTAAGCTGATATTGATCATTGTTTCTTCAGTTGCTGTTTCATGATTTGGGGTCTTTACCTTTGTTTCCTTGTACTACTCTATGTTTAGTTTGTTCTTTTTCTAACATCTTGAACTGACCATTTAATGCATTAATTTTAAGGCTTTCTTCTTTTCCTATTGCATTTTTCCTACTGTATCCAAGTCTATATATTTCCTTTAAAATGCTGTTTTAACTAAATGGCATATTTCAAGGTATGGTATATTTATGTTCATTCATTTTTTATTTTTTATTTTTATTTTTATAGAAGCTTTAGATTACATAAATAAAAAATATAGGGGATTCCCATATACCCCACCCTCTTCCCCTCCCACACTCTCCCACATTAACAACAGCCTTCATTAGTGTGGTACATTTGTTCAAATTGACAAAGACATATTGAAGCATTGCTACTAACCATGGACTATAGTTTACATTATAGTTTATACTCTATCCCACACAATTTTGTAGGTTATGACAAAATATATAATGACCTTTATCCATCATTGCAATGTCTTACAGGACAATTCCAATGTCCCAAAATTACCTCCATGTTACACCTATTCTTCCCTCTCCTTCCCCTCAGAACCTCTGGTGGCCACTGCCTTTATATCAATGATACAAGTTCTTCCATTGTCAGAATAACAAATGTCTGTAGTTAAATAACAATACATCTATTTTGGTCCATTGTTCATCCCCCAGTCTTGAGGATTTAGGGATGGTGATTCCCACTGCTTCTAACTGAGAGGGGGCCTAGGTCCCATGGGGCAGGTGGATGGAACTATCTTGCTTGCATTTACAGACACTCTCTGTTCCTTGGGATGGGCATTGTCCATCATCATCTCCTTGTTAGGTGTCCAGGGTGAGTCCAGTGAACTGGAGAGTAGGTGTTGCAACTCTGCTGAGATTCAGGGCTCAAAAAGCATATTAACGGACCAAAGATTTAAGTCTCTGGGACATATATTTAACAAGTATAATGCTAATTATAGGTTCAGATAAAAGGGGCAGAAGAGCCATGTGTAGGGAAACTATAAATGAGTCTAAATCATAAATTCCAGAGTAAGGCCCACTGACAGAGTTCTGAATTCCTGAGCTTGTCTGTCCTGCTTATAGTGTCTGGATGTCTCTAGAACCCTCAGGAGCCCCAATTTTTGAGGCACTGTTTACTGTGGCAGTCAATGAAATCCTGCTGAAAAGTACATAAGCGTAACCTCTGGAATGACCTCCCAACTCACTTTGAAATCTCTTAGCCATAAAAACGCATTTGTATTTAATATTTCCCCCCTTTGGTCAAGATCTTTTTCTGGATGCATTGCTAGTTGGTCCTTGGAAATAATCCCTCTATGCCAGGAGGGCTCATCCCTGGGAGTCATGTCCCATGCCAGGGGAAAGGTAGTGTGTTTATATGCTAAGTTTGGCTTAGAGAGAGGCCAATTTTGAGGAACAAGGAGGCTTTCTGGAGGTAACTCTTTGGCAATATATAATACTAGGCTAAGTTTCAATTTCACAAGAAAAGGTTCATAGGTACAATCATCAATATCAAGAGCCTGGTGTAATGGTCTGTCTTCCTTCACTAGCCACTGCCCTTGTACTCAGGGGATCTTTACTACTCTATTAGAGAATGTAGCAGGACTCCCCAGGATGGGAATTCAAGATTCTTTCAGTTATTGTGTGGGTCTCCTCCACCCACTGAGACATCGTCCCATGAACACTTGAACATATTAATATGCCTTAGTGGCATGCCCCAGGTACACCCCTTCCCATACATCCCCCCATCATTGACACCCCACAGTTGTGGTCCTCCCCTGCCACAGTTGTGACCCTTCTGTGATCCAAAACCTCTCCAAAAACAAAGCCAACAAAATAACCAAGTAAAATTAATAAGAAAATGAAATAATAATAGTTTTATAAATAACATATAAAATACAAAAAAGGTTTTAATTTAAATTATATAAAAAATTTTTAGACATTGTGTCTTTCATCACTGTAAGATCTGCTGTCTTGTATGTTCAGTAACAATTTATTCCATATATTCCCCCAGTGTCTTATTTTTTCCATTTTTTCTTCAAAGAAGCTTTATGTTACAGAAAAATGACATAGAAAATATAGGAGATTCCTATATACCCCATGCCCTCTCCCTTTTCCACTCTCTCCTATTAATAACATTTTACATGTGGATTGTACATTTGTTAAAACTGATGTACAAATATTGAAGCATTGTTACCAACCATGGTCAATGGTTTACATTATGGTTTACATTTTGGACCATACACTTTTATATTTTGACGAAGTTTAAAATGGCCTGTATCTGTTATTGCAAGATCGTGCAGAACAATTCCAATGCCCTAATTCCATCTATTCTATTCTTCCCTCCCCTTTCCCTCAGAATCTATGGTAACCACTAAGTTTCAGTTTTTGAAGAATAAGATTCATACCTACTTGCAATAATACTGAGAGTTTGACATATTGATCTGTTCTCTTTTATCAGACCTCCTACGTTCTTGAGGGATTCTTGTTCCTCTAATTGAGAACACAGCAAGACTCCCCAGGATGGGAGTTTAATATTTTTGTGTTTATTGTGTGGGTCTCCACCCACTGAGATAATGTGCTAAAACATTCATTTCTAAGAGTTTTCCATTATGACCTCTTCTATGATCCATGTTTATTTAGAACTGTTTTTAAATTTCCAAATGCTTTTAAATATATACATGTTTTAATTAACTTAAAATTATTATATTCTTTTTTTTCTTTTTTTAGTATTGTGCCTAAAGAACATAACCCCAGGATTTCTGACATTTTAAATATTTGCTTTGTAGTTTATTAAGAGGTCAATTTTGTAAGTGTTCCATGGGTTCCTAAAAATAATGTATATCCTCTAAGTATGAGATAAGGGTTCCATGAATGTTAATTAGATGAAATTTAATTAGATAAAATATTTTAATGTTTCATTTAAAATTTCTATATACATAGATTTCCTACCTGGTCTATTAATTTCTGAGATAGATGTTTTAGTTTCCTGGCTGCTAAATACCATGCAATGGGTTGGCTAAACAGCAGGAATCTATTGGCTCATGGTTTTGAGGCTAGAAAAAATCCAAAATCCAGGTGTCAGCCAGGTCATTCTTTCTGCGTGAAGACTGGTGTTCTAAGCTTGGCTGCTGAAGATCCTTGGTCTATGGCTTTTTTGTCACATAGCAATACATATGGCAGTATCTTCTATTTTCTTTTCTAGGTTCTGTTGACTTCTAGCTTCTGGCTTCTCCTTGTGGCTTCTCTCCTGTGTCCAATTTTCTTTGCTTCTATGGACTTTGGTCATACTGATTAAGACTTACCCTCATTCAGTTTGGGCACACCTGGACTAATAACATCTTCAAAGGTCCTATTTACAAATGGGTTCACACCCACAGGACCAGGGGTTGGGACCTGAACTTGACTTTTGTGGGAGACATAATTTAAACCCTAACAGATTTGTAAAAAGTTTCAATTCTTATTGTAAATTTGTCAGTTTCACCTGGTAATTCTCTCATCTTCTGCTGCATATACTTTTTTTTTTTTTTTTTTTTTTTTAGGAGGTACTGGGATTTGATCAGGACTTCGTAGGTAGGAGGCAGACACTCGACCACTGAGCTACGTCTGCTCCCTGCATATACTTTTAATCTACATTTTTAGAAACAAACAATTTCAGAATTGTTAGATATTTCTTTTGCATTATTACAAATACTGTGCTTTTCTTTGGTAATTAAAGCCTATTTTGTCTGATATTAATAATGGCTGCATCAGTTTTCTTCTGGTTAGTCTTTTCTATATCTTTTCTTCCTTCCTTCCTTCCTTCCTTCCTTCCTTCCTTCCTTCCTTCCTTCCTTCCTTCCTTCCTTTCTTTTCTCCTTCCTTCCTCCCTCCCTCCCTCCCTCCCTTCCTTCCTTCCTTCCTTCCTTCCTTCTTTCCTTCCTTCTTTCCTTTCATTCTTTCTTTCATTCATTCTTCTCTTTCTCTCTTTCTTTCTTCTCTTTCTCTCTTTCTCTCTCTCCCTCCCTCCCTTCTTTCCTCCCTCCCTCCCTTCCTTCCTTTCTTTCTAAGTTTATATTAAACAGCAGATGGCTGGATTTCTTCAATCCAATTTGAAAAACCATGTATTTGAATTAATACATTTAGCCCATTGTAATTAGACATTAAATCTCTTGTTTCTGAGTTTTCTAAATGCCATACTCTTTTTGCTTCTTTTCTTCTCCTCTTCTGCTTTCTTTCTTTTCTTTTCTTTTCTTTCTTTCTTTTTTTTTTTAAGAAATTAAGTTCTTTTTTATTCCCCCTTTTCCTCGAAATTCTTTTGGAAAGTATATATTGCATTTCTTGCCTTTTATAGGTAGCAATTACATAGTTAGCCTGCACACTTCACTTGATTCCAATGCTAATGAATATCTCAAACATTCTCCTGAACTGTACAAGCATTTTAGTATGCTGTGGGTGCTATAGGTACAATCCCTCCCTCCCATGTTCTCTGCTATAGTTACCAAATGGTTTAGTTGAAAATTGTTTTACATTTAGTTGCACCATTTTTATTTCCCTAAATCAATTGTAGTTATTTTGTATAGTCATTGATTGTTAGATTTAGCTAGGTGTTTGTCAGTTATTTACTTACTACTCTTTCTTGTGATATATTTTTTTCCTTTAGGTTTAATTTTTTTTTAAAGTACAACTTTGAAAATTTTGTGGTTCTTGTGCTTGCTTCAGCAGCACATATGCTAAAATTTGGAATGATACAGAGAAAATTAGCATGGCCTCTGTGCAAGGATGATACTCAAATTCATAAAGCGTTCCGTATTTTTCATTGCAAGCAGATTGTACCAGGTTCCCCAGAGCCACAGTGGAGGGTCTGATTCCAGCTTTCGCTCTGCAGCCTGTACCTGGGGACCCTGATTGTAAAGAGTCACCTGTATCTAGGAAACCAGTGTCACCTTTTATTCACCTTTTAACTTTTTATCATTTGTATTATACATTTCCTGTAATGGACGTGTTAATTTTACTGTACTTTTTGGGACCTTTTAGGAATCTGATGTGTTGTAAGGTATTTTACATGTGTCCTAATTTTGCCACGACCTGGATATTGAAGCTATTCAAACTTAGCTTTTTTTTCTTTGAGGTACCAGGGGCCAGGGATTGAAACCCAGACCTCGTATGTGGAATGCCAGCACTCAACTACTGAGCCCCACCGGCTTCCCTGAGTTGGCTTTTTCGTTGGTTTTGCTTGTTGTCTGTCTGTATTTTTTCAGGAGGCACCGGGAACCAAACGCAGGTGGGCTCTAAGCCACTTGAGCCACAGCCAAGCTTAGCTTTTGAAATAAAAATTTAATTCCCTCCAATAAAATAAAGCTTTGTGGTCCTTACACAGTTTTTGTGTGAATGAAAATGCTATTATTTTATCCTCACCCTGGCCTCACAGCTTAGCTGTATATAAAATACAAAATTGATTTTTTCCCACAGCACTTTGACGGTATTATTTCATTTTCTTCTGATCTGTATTATTGCTTTTGAGAACTCTGCTTTAGAGTAACTGTTTTCTTCTGCAGTTTTTCAACTTTTCTCTCTGATAGTCATTCATGTTTTGTCTCTATAAAATATTTTGTGGATTCACTACAATGTGTCCAGGTGTGAATTTGAGTTTATATTTTCCTGCTCAGATCTCAGTACATTTCATGAATCTAAAAGTCCTGTCTTTGAATGGCTCTGGAAAATCCTCAGCCATTATCTTATTGAATTTTACCTTTTTTCTATTTTTTTCTATTTTCTTTCTGAAGCACCTATGAAACATATTAAAATTATTCATCCTTTCATATTTTCCACTTCTTGAGCTCTGTGATGCATTCTAAAAATTTCCTCAGATCTCTCTTCCAGTTCACTAATCTTTTCTCCAATCATATCTTTCCTGTCACTTAATCTGTTGATTGAGTTTTTAATTTCAGGGACTGCATTTTATTTCTCAATATCTAGCTTATTTTCCCCCAAAATCTGTTTGTCCCTTTTTTCTAATATCTTTTTCTTTATCCAAATATTTAATAATTTTAAACATTCTAATTTTATATTCTTCAGATTGTCTTCCTATTATCCCAGGTTCCTGGGCTCCTAATTCTGCCATTCATTTTGTGTCTGCTGCAATACAGTGGAGTGTATTGCTTTCTTGTATATTTTAATTTTTCAATTGAGAAGTAATCTTTAACTGGCTTGCCATTTTTCCACATGGTCTGTATTATAAGAGTGTTTTTCAAGAAAGGTTTTGTCTCTGCTTATGCTAAGATTCCAAAGGGGCACACAGATCTGGAACATTTTGTATACTAATTTCATAGCCTGGGAATTCCTGGACAATTTGGGGAGTGTAGATTTGAACCCTAACTCTGTGTTGGGAAATGGGGTATGCTAATGAATGCCTAGAAAGATTCCTTCCACCCCTTGAATACAGGCAGGAAGAAACAGGCTTCCTTTTTGTAACCCTGTGCTAACAGATTATTTCCTGGTCCAATTTTCATTAAGTCCTGTCCTAATTGGGGGAATCTCAGTTCCCACTCTTCCCTTGTATGGCTCCAAGACCTCAACTCCTGCCTCTGTACTGGCATGGAAAACTCAGGCTCCTACATTTCTGAAATCAAAGTCCACTCCCCTCCCAACTGCCCTAGTGATATTCCCATTAAAAACTCAGCAGCACATTTTTTAAAAATGCTGCCTAGTATTCCTAAATATTAGCAGCAGGAGGCTTTTCTCTTTATCCAAGATACTATAATGTTAGTCATGTGCACTATTTCAAAAATGATATTTGAACCTGACCTAGGCAATTATTGAGGCTGATCTCAGATGTCTCCTTAGATTCAGCATAAAGGAGAGCTGAGAACACATCGTCTTCTAAAAAAAAATACTTCTAAAAACCAAAATTAACATACTGTGTGTCTACCTCGATGTTCTGAACAATGAGTTATATGTTTGAGTTTCTTCAATTTATCCCTCAATGTTGAGGTCTCTATTTTCTTGGAGTCACTGGCACAGAACAATGGGACTGTGACTTACAGCGGCACATGCAATTCTACCAGTACCCAGCAGATGGCGCCCATCTAACCAGGCTCCAGGGAAGGGCCTCAGAGCTCCTGCAGATCCCGAGTAAGGTCAGTCACCGAGCCTTAAAAAGGGAGTTTTCGTGGAAGGCTGGAGTTGTGTGTAGTTTGAGGCAGTCAGAGAAGATGATGTATTTTAATCTGTCCCAAACAACACATGGAAATATCTCGTGCCAACCCAACTCTAATTTTGTTCAATTTCCTCCAATGGGAAAAAGAAGGGGTTCTCTCAACAACAGAGCAGGAAGGCAAAAGTGGGAAAATGTCCGGAGAAGAAAAGAGTGTGTATTTTATTAAACATCACCAGGCGATTCTCTCGGTGATGGTAAAGCGACATTTCATTTGTTTAACCACTTTGACTAGAAATGACACCACCACTACCACCCCACCCCCCAAAAAACACACACAAAACAAACAAAAAGCCTGTGCTCAGCCAGCTTTGTCACAGTATGGGGTTACCATGGACTTTCCTCTTCGGGAAAGGAACTCCAGTCCCTTTTGAACTGGCAACCCCAACTTGGAGGAAGTGAAAGCCCCACCCCTAAGTTGCCCAATCTGCTGAGTTGGTGAGACAAAGGCTTGTATAATTCCTGTTGACTTGAAGGAGGTGGAAGAAATTCTTTGCATGGCAAAGAAGTCTGGGAAAAAGAGCAGTCTTTAAAAATCCACATTCCTGGTGCCTTAATATAGATAAACTGAGGGTCTTGTTCTACCTTACATCTGCAGGTAGCAACAGAGACACACACACAGTTGTGTGACTTCACACATGCAGGCAGCCACACAAGCTGTGTGAAGGCTTCACTCATCTGCCCTTCCCCATCACTGGAGTCTCAGGATTTCCCAAAGGAATGAAACACGAGCCAAATCTGAGTGGTAAGTGTGAAAGCTAAGAAGGTTCAAGAAGGGTTTTATACAAGGGACAACTGGGCGAATAGGGACCTCCCTGTTCTCTTTCATTTATGGCCAAGGTCATCTGGACTTTTGGAAGGAGAGGCTCTACACTGCGAGATATGGCAGAACTTCACGATGGAAAAAGTCCAGCTTAGAGTTTAGTCACAAGCAGAGAAAGAGGAGAGGGGGAAAAAAACTGATGTAAAATATTCAGACAGTGTTCTTCTCTTTGAATTGGGTATATTGAGAAAGAAAATTAAGCACTGGGTGAAGCAAGAAAGCACTATTAAACACAAAACCTCTAAAACCTGTTGACTGTAGTATAGGCTGATCTCAGCCAATGTGGAACCCAGAATGGCAAAACCTGAAACCACCCCTAACCCATATCTGAATGTCCTTTGTGGATGTTTCTGGGGACATGGTGGGGTATTTCATTAACATATCATCTCAGCAAATGAAAAGGCTACATTATTTTTTTTGCTGAGGGAAACTGAGTTAACGTGAGACATCCAATTATCATGATATGAAAGGAATATATGCCATTGGGTATTACTACTTAGTGATGAATAATGTGTGTTTGTGACTATATGTGTATAAACCTGAGTTGTTTTTCCATTACATTGGATCGTAATTTTCCCTATTTTTTTTTTCCCTATTGCTGCAACTCTTTGTGAGAGAAAACAATACTTCTCTTTTTTCATTGACTGATTCAATACCCTCTTATATTTCTCACATTTTTCTCATTTCACTCCCAGGACTCAGAGTCCTGATTCGGGTTTAGGGTTTCAACGTGTTTAACTTTTCTTTTTCATTGCTTTTTTACTTTCGTGTTAAGTAGCGGTGGGATAAATCCTATGTCCCCTCACTTTACTTGGAAATCAACGTTCGCATTTTTCAATCAATGGAAGTCTTGTTGAACACTTCTTGAATACATATTGAGAAGGTACCTAAACAACTAAATTCAGGTGAGATATTTTCATTTAAATTTTCATGGAAATCTGCTTGGTTCTTTCTTAACTTTGCATTAGTATTAATAATATTTATTCTATTATGGGAATCCAACATTGGTAAGAGTTAAACATATTTTCACTTTTCTATTTACGAGTATTAAATGTGTAGCAAACAAATTCCATGTTTTTTGAACACTTGCTAAAGTTACATGTGTATAGGCCATTGTCCTAACTGGGCTCCCATAGAACTCCAAGATATGAGATGAAACCAACGGTAGCTATCTATTCTTTTAAGAGAAATAACGGGCAAATATTTAAGCCTCTGGAAGTATAAAGTCTTGATAAAAGCTGAAGCCTTCGTATTTAGCTCAATAACTGCTATTAAGCATTGTATACAGAGGTTTTCAACCAGGAACGCTTTTGCCCCCAAGGGGCACTTGGCAAATGTCTAGAGATGGTTTCAATTGTCGTATCTGGGGGAGGGCATGCTAATGGAATCTAATGGGTAGAGGCCAAGGGTGCAGTTAAATATCCTACAATGCACAGGGCAGCTACCACAACAAAGAATGACTCCATCCAAAATATCAGTAGTGGCTACACTGGAAAATTCTGCAGTAGTAAAGGATTTTTATAAAAGTACTGAGAGCAAAAGTACTACATGACTAATTTATATGAAATAGATTTTAAACAACTTTATTGAGATATAATTCACATACAATACAACTCACCCATTTAAAGTATACAATTCATTGGTTTTTAGTGTGTGTCAAAATTGTCCAACCGTCATCACAATCAACTTTAGAACATTTTCATTACCCCCAAAAGAAATGCTTTAGTCATCTTCTCACCCCCAACCCCCAGCCGAATCTACTTCTGACTTTATAGATTTACCTATTCTGGGCATTTCATGTAAAAGGAATCATACAATGTGTGGCATTTTATGTCTAGCCTCTTTCATTTAACATAATATTTTCAAAATTCGTCCATGTCGTATATATGTGGTATTTATCAGCACCTCCTTCCTTTTTCTTGATGAGCAATGTGGTGTATACACATACCACATTTTATATCTATATTCATAAACTGAGGGACATTTGGGCTGTTTTCCCTTTGGGACCATCATGAATAACACTGCCAGGAACATTCATGTTTCTGTGCGGACATATGTTTTCATTTCTCCTGGGTACATACCTGGGAGTGGAATTGCTGGGTTATGTGGTAATATTTTGAGGAAGAGCCAAACTGTTTTCCAAAGTAGTTACATCATTTTACATTTATAGGAGAATTCCAATTTCTCCCCATCCTCACCAATACCTATATCATCTGTCTTCTAAATTCCAGCCATCCTGGTGGGTGTGAAGAGGTATCTCATTGTGGTTTTAATTTGCACTTCCCGAGTGATTGATGAGAATCTTTTCATGTGTTTATTGACCAGCTGTATTATCTTCTTTGGAGAAATGGCATTCAGATCCATTTTCCATTTTTTAATTAGGTTATTCATAGTTTTATTATTGAGTTATTAAAATTCTTCATGTATTCTGGATGCAAATACTTTATCAGATGGATGATATGCAAAGATTTTCTCCCATTCTGTGGGTTCTCTTTTCACCTTGATGGTATCATTTGCAGCACAAAAGTTTTTAATTTGATGAAGTCCAATTTATCTAGTTTATCTTTTGTCATTTGTGGGGGTTTTTTTTTGGTATAGTAGCTAAGAATTTGCCTAACCCAAGGTCACAAGATTCACTCTAGGTTTCTTCTCAAATGTTTTGCAGTTTTGACTCATACATGTATATCTGTGCTCCATTTTGAGTTTACTTTTGTGCCTGGATTAAAGAAAGGGTCCAACTGCCTTCTTTTGCATGTGGATATGCAGTTGTTTGAGCAACATTTACTGAAAAGACTGTTTTGTCCCCATTGAACTTCCTTGGTACCCTTGTTGAAATTAATTGACCATAAAGGTAAGGGTTTATTTTGTGCTCTCAATTCTGATCTATATGTCTAGCCCTGAAAATTTTCTATACTGTCTTGTTTACTCTTGTTTTGTAGATTTCATTTGAAATCAAGTACTGTGATTTCCCCAATTTTGTTCTTCCTTTTAAAGATGGGTTTGGCTATTCAGAGTCCTTTTAATTTCCATATAAATGTTAGCATAACCTTGTCAATATCTGCAAAACAGTCAGCTAGGATTTTTTTTTTTCCTTTTTTACAATAATAAACTTTATTTTTAGAGAGGTTTTAGATTTACAGAAAAATTACCCTGAAAGTATAAGAAATGCCCATATAGCCCCCCACCCACACACCCACACACATATTTTCCCTTTTTTTTTCCATTTAAAAAATTTATAGAAGTATATCATTAATACATGAACATACATAAACAATAAGTATACAGTAAAAGTTGTGAAGTTACAAAATAAACGTGCATAACATCATACAGGGCTCTCATACCTCAACCCACCACCAATACCTTGCATTGCTGTGAAACATTTTTAACTAATGATTAAAGAGCAGGCTCAAAATATTACTAACAACCAAAGTATCTTACATTTGGTGTATTTTCCCCCCAACCCACCCTTTTATTATTATATTTTTTGTATCATTCATACATGAACATACATAAACAGTAAGTATATAGTAAAAGTTGAAAACTTACAAAACAAACATGCATAACATCACACAGGGGTCCCATACATCGACCCACCACCAACACCTTGCATTATTGTGAGACATTTGTTACAAATTGTGAAAGAATATCATCAAAATCTTACTATAACTATAGTCCGTATCTTACATTTGGTATATCCCCCCTCCCCCAATCCACCTTAATGTTATTTTTTAAAATATATTTTTATTACAGAAGTTATGAACTTATAAAACAATCATGCCCATGTGTAGAATTACCATACAACGCCCCTCTATCAATACACCACACCATGATGAAACACTTTTTACGGATTATGGGATAATATCATCAGACCATTAGCACCATCCATGGTCCATAGTGTACATTTGGCACACTTTTCCCGAACTACTCCCTCATTATCAACACAGTACATCTTTGTCATGGATGCATGACTATTCCAGTATTGCTGTTAACCACAGTCCACAGGTCACTCCAGTTGTATTTTTCCTCATGCTTCTCCACATTCCCACCACCCTGCAATAGTGATGTACATCTGCTCTAGCTCACAAAGGACACTCTTGCATCTGCACAATCAACCACAATTCTCATCCAACTCTGGGTTCACTGTGCTATTCAGTCCCTAGATTATTCTCTAGCTTTCTGACATTTGACATTTACGTCCCTAGACTACACTTTCCAGCCACATTCCCATTTATAAACCAGCTGTTACTCACTATAATGTGTTACCATCAACTCTATACATCTCCGCATTTTTACAGTAAAGTTAATTAAAACATCTATATACATTAAGTATCAGTAGTCCATCTCAGTCCTCCTCTTATCTCTTTTAAGTATCCACCACCTACCACAACTTGAAGATGTTTTCCTACATTTTCTTCCAGGAGCTTTATGGTTCTTGCTTTTATATTTAGGTTTTTTATCCATTCTGAGTTAATTTTTGTATAAGATAAGAGATAGAGGTCCTCCTTCCTTCTTTTGGCTATGGATATCCAGTTCTCCCAGTACCATTTGTTGAATGGACTGTTCTTCCCGAGCTGGGTGGGTTTGACAGGCTCATCAAAAATCACTTGACCATAGATGTGAGGGTCTGTTTCTGAGCCATCAATTCAGTTCCATTGGTCTGTCTATCTTTATGCCAGTATTATGCTGTTTTTACCACTGTAGCTAAGTAATATGATTTAAAGTCTGGAAGTGAGAGTCCTCCAACCTCACTTTTCCTTTTTAAGATGTTTCTGGCTATTCAGGACTCTTTACCCTTCCAAATAAATTTGATAATTATGTTTTCCATTTATTTTAAAAATGCTGGTGGAATTTTTATCAGAATTGCATTAATCTGTATATCAATTTGGGTAGAATTGACATCTTAATGATAGTCTTCTAATCCATAAGCATGGAATGCTCTTCCAATTATTTAGGTCTTTTTTTAAATTTCTTTTAACAATGCATTGTAGTTTTCTGAATACAAGTGCTTTACATCCTTGGTTAAGTTTATTCCTAAATATTTGAATCTTTTAGTCATTATTGTAAATGGAATTTTTTCCTGACTTCCTTCTCAGATGGCTCTTTACAAATGTCTTTTAAAGTCTATTTCTTTTCTGATATAAGTACAGCTACTCGGCTTTTTTTTTTTTTTTTTTTTTTTTTTCCGGTTGCTCCATGTGTCTTTTTTCCAGCCTTTCATTGTCAATCTATTGGTATCCTTGGGTCTAAGGTGACTCTCTTGCAGACAGCATATAGATGGCTCAGATTTTCTTTTTTTTTTTTTAATATAGTTTTTTAAATATAGTTTTTTACTTTTTAAAAAGATACTTAGATTACATAAATGTTACATAAAAAATATAGGGGATTTCCATATGCTCTGCTCCTAATCCCTCCCACATTAACAACATCCTTCATTAGTGTGGTACATTTGTTACAATTGGTGAACACATTATGGAGTGTTGCCATTAAGTGTGGATTATAGTTTACATTGTAGTTTACACTCTCTCTTGCACAATTTTGTAAGTTATGACCAGATATATAATGGTTTATATCTGGCATTGCAATGTCATTCAGAACAATTCCCAAGTCCCCAAAATGTCCCCATATTACACCTGTTTTTCCCACTCCTTCCCCTCAGAACCTCCAGTGGCCACTGCCTCCACATCAATGATAAAATTTCTTCCATTGCTAGACTCACAATAAGTCTATACTTGAATACTAGTAAATCTACTCTAGTCCATCATTTGTTCCCCAATCCTGAGGATTTTGGGGTAGTAATGTCCACTCCACCTCTAATTGAGAGGGGACTTTGATCCCATGGTGCACATGGATGGGACTATCATACTCGCAATTGCAGACTCTCTCTGTTCCTTGAGATGGTCATTGTCCATCATCATCTCCTTGTTAGTAGACCTGGGTGAGTCCAATGAACTGTAGAGTAGGTGTTGCAACTCTATTGAGATTCAGGGGCCAGCTGGCACATGGACAGCTCAAAGATTTAGGTCTCTTGGACATACACCTATCAACTCTTGCACTAACTATAGGTTCACATAGAAGGGGCAGAAGAGCCATGTGTAGGGAAACCTCACCTGAGTCCAACTCTGTCACACTGGGGAGCATAAGTTCCCAAGTAAGAGCCACTGGCAGGGCACCAAACTCCTGACCTGTCTGCCCTGCCTATAGTGTCTGGATGCCTCCACTATTTGAGGCAATATTTACTTTGGCAGTCAATGAGATCCTGCTGAGATGTGCATAAGCATAACCTCCAGAAAGACCTCCTTATTCACTTTGAAGTCTCTTAGCCATATAAGCTCATTTGTCTTTACCCTTTCCCCCTTTTGGTCAATGTCTTTTTCCAGTTGTATTGCTAGTTGGTGCTTGGTAGTAATCCCTCAGTTCCAGGGAGGATCCTCCCTGGGTGTCATGTCCCATGCTGGAGGGGAGGTAATGCATTTATATGCTGAGTTAGGCTTAGAGAAAGGCCACATTGTAGCAACAAGGAGGCTCTCAGGAGGTAACACTTAGGCTCCCTATAATACTGGGCTAAGTTTGAATTTCAAAAGTAAAGGTTTATAAGTACATTCATCAATATCAAGGCCCTGGCAATAGTGCTTCCTCCTTCACTAGTCACTGCCGTTGTACTCAGGGAATTCTTTTGTCCCATTAGAGAATGTGGCAGAGCTTCTCAGGATGGGAAATTGATATTCTTTCAGTTATAGTGTGAATCTCCACCCACCATGACAGTGCTCCAGTTCATATTTTCTTATCCGTTCCACCAGTCTGTGTTTTTTGATTAGGGAGTTTAACCCATTAACATTCAATGTTATTGCTGTAAAGGCAGTTCTTATTTCACCCAGTTTTGACCGTTGGGTTTTATCTGTCATTTTATTTTCACCACTCTTTTGAGACTTTTAGTTACTTTTATTGATATAATTTTCATTTCTAGACTCTCTTCCAAGCCTTTGTCTCTCCTGCCTTTTCTTTTCAGACTGTAGTACACCCTTTAGTATTTCCTGCAATGCCAGTTTCTTTGTTATAAACTCTCTCAGTTTCTGTTTATCTGTGAATAAGCTAAGCTCTCCATCATTTTTGAAAGGCAATCATTCTAGATATCAGATTCTTGGCTGGAAACTTTTCACTTGTAGTATCTTAAATATATCATGCAACTGCCTTTTTGTCTCCATGGTCTTTGATGAGAAATTGGCACATAATCTTATTTAGTATCCATTATATGTTATACATCTCTTTTCTCTTGCTGCTCTCAGAATTCTCTTTTTGTCTTTGGCATTTGACATTCTGATTAGTATCTGTCTTGGAGTTGGTTTATTTGCATTTATCTGGATGGAAGTACATTGTGTTTCTTGGACATGGATATCTATGCCCTTCAATAGAGCTGGGAAATTTTCTATCATTATTTCTTCAACTATTCCTTCTGCCCCTTTTCCCTTCTCTTCTCCCTCTGGGACACCCATGAATGTATGTTTGCATGTCTCTTGCTGTCATTTAGTTCCTTGAACTATTCAATTTTTTCCATTCTTTTCTTCATCTGTTCTTTTGTATGTTTGCTTTCTGAGGCCATGTCTTCAAATTCACCAATCCTTTCTTCTGCTTCCTCAAATCTGCTATTATATGACTCCAGTGTATTTTTAATTTCATTTATTCCACCTTTCATTACCATAAGATCTGCTATTTTTCTATGTATGCTTTTAAATTCTTCTTTGTGTTCATCCAATGTCTTTCTTCATATCCTTAATCTTTTTATCCATCTCATTAAAGAGATTTGTTCAAATATTTATGATTAGCTGTCTCACCTTCTTTATGTCATCTTGAGGCTTAACTTGTTCCTTTAACTGGACCATATCTTCCTGTTTCTTGGTATGGATTGTAATTTTTTGTTGGCGTCTTGACCTCTGGCTTACTAGATGTATTTTATTCTGGGTTCAGTTTCTTTCTTTAGTTTAGGGTTTTCTTGCCCTTTCTTCTTTGTTGCTTGTGTAGTAGGAGCTGAGGATGTAGTTAATGCTGTAAGCTGTGGAGGCTCAAGCTGCCCTCATTGCCCCAGGGACTGATGACATTTCTCCCACCTCTCTCCTTTGCTAGGGGTAAGGACAGAGCCACAGCCATGTATAATAAACCAAGCCATGCAGGCCAAGACCATCTGTAGTTGCCCCAAAAGACTGATGAATCTTCATGCCCTTCCTCCCTGCCTCGGGAGGGGAGGAAGCTGCAATCTATGCCCTGCAGTGCAAAATGACCACAGTTGCCCAGATAGACTTCCGACTATTCAGTCTGTGCCAGCCGAGTATACCTGCAGTTACCCGAAGAGGCTGGTGCAGGTCTTGCCAGCTTCATCCCTGCCAGAGGTAGGGCTGAAGCCTAGGCTATGGCTGCAGCCTGATGTAGGTAGAAAGAAGCCTGTCCCTACTGTTGCTGTGATTTTCAATCAGCCCTGCTTCCCCTCCTGCCGGGGATGGAGTCAAAATGGTGGCAACCAGCCTCTTTCCAACTTGGACAGTTTCAAAGTTTAGCTCTTCTTAGGATTATACTTTAGCCAGCTGAATTTACTAATCAGTAACTAAAGTTGGTGGCCAATTGTCTCCTCCTCTCCTGTTCCTGGGAATTGGAGCTTACAATTCCAGCCATGGAATAGCTCCCAAGGCAGCTTGCTCCACCCATGGAGTATGGGCACCAGCCTCTGTAGTGTGGAGTGTGGAGTGCTTTACTCACGAATCCTCTCTGCAGATGGGCAGTCTCCTCCTTCCATTCCTCAAGAGGTTGCAGGCTGCTGTTCTATTCTCCTGGAGCCCACAAACAGGTGCTTAATGTAGCTCTGGGTGATTACTAACTGCCCTGTAACATGAGCTGACTATTGGAGCTCCTTACTCTGCCACCATCTTGCTGGTTGTCTCTCTAGTTTCCCTTATTTTTAACATCTTACTTAGTGTGGTACATTTATTACAATTGATGAACCAGTATTGAAGCATTGTTAATAACCAAAGTCTATCCTTCACATTATGGTTTACACTCTGTGCTGTACAGTTTTGTAGGCTTTGACAAATGTATAAAGTCATGTGTCCCTCATTGCAGTATCATACAAAGCAATATCACTGCCCTGAAAATGCCCTGTGTTCCACCTATTCATCCCTCACTCTCCCTTCTAAACCCCTGGCAACTACTATCTTTATATCAATGTTGAAGTTTCTTCCATTAGCCCAAGATAGCTACAATAACAATAAATCTACTTTGGCCTGTGGTTATACTCCCCCCTTACATTTGTTCATTCCTCAATCTTGAGATATTTTGAATGATGTCTGCTTTGACTGCTTCAGGCTGAGTGGGGACTTGCATATTATAGGGCAGATGGAAGGAATTGTTTTGCTTGCAGTTGTAGATACTTCTTGTTTTTTGGGGATGGGACTAATCCATCATCATCATTTTGTCAGTTGTCCAGGGAAAGCCCAAAGAACTGGAGAGTAGAAGTTGGCCACAATGCTGCTAGGATTCAGGGCTTAACCAGCATATGAACAGGCCAAAGCTTTAAGTCTCTGATAGAGATTGTATTGAATCTATAGATCAACGTGAGAAGTACCGTTATCTTTAAAATATTACATCATCAGATTCATGAACATGAACTGTTTTTCCACTTATTTATATCTTCTTTAATTTCTTCCAGAAAAATTTTTTGTATTTTTCAGTGTACAACCCCTGTACTTCTTTTGTTGAATTTATTCCAAAATATTTTTATTCTTTTTGGATGTTATTATAAATGGAATGGTTTTCTTAGTTTCATTTTTGGGTTGTTCATTGGTAGTGCATAGCAATATAGTTGATTTTTATATATAAATCTTGTATCCTGTAAACTTGCTGAACTCATTTACTCTAATAGGTTTTTAGTGGATTCTTTAAGATTTTCTTTATACACGATCATATCATCTGTAAATAGATATAATTTTATTTCTTCTTTTCTAATCTGTATGCTTTTTACTTCTTTTACTTGCCTAATTTTCCTGGTTAGAATCTTTAGTATATGTTCAATAGAAGTAGCAAGTACTGATAAATTTGTATTGTTTCTGATCTTAGGGGGAAAGCATTCAGTCTTTCACCATTATGGTGGGTTTTCTTTAGATACACTTTATCAAATTTAAGATGCTTCCTTCTATTCCAAGTTTCTTGAGTATTTGTGTCACAAAAGAGTATTAAAATTTGTCAAATGCTTTTTCTGAACTACTGGGATCATTGTGTGTGTTTTGGCCTTTATTCTGTTGATATGATATATTATACTAATTGATTTGGGGACATTGAACAAACTTTGCATTACTGGGATAAATTCCACTTGGTCACAATGTATAATTCTTTTTATATGTTTCTGGGTTCGGTTTTCTAATATTTTGTTGAAGATTATTGTGTCTATATACATAAAAGATATTAATCTTTAGTTTTCTTGTGATGTCTTGTCTGGTTTTGGAGTCTAGGCACCACTCACCTCTTAGAATGAGTTGGAAATTATTTCCCACTTCAGTTTTTTTGAAAAATTTCTCAATAATTGCTCTTAATTCATCCTTAAATGTTTGTAGAATCATTGGTGAAGTATTCTGGGCCTGGCCTTTTCTTTGTGGTAAGTTTTTAAATTATTAAGTCAATCTTTTTACTTGTTATTCACATTTTCTATTTCTTCTTGAGTCGATCAGTAGTTTGGATAGTTCTAGGAATTATTCCATTTCATTTATGCCCATGACATATAGGTATTCAGAGTGTTCCTTTATAAACTATTTTTATTTCTGTAAAATAGGTTGTGATACCCCCTTAGTCATTCTTGCTTTAGTAATCTGTGTCTTCTCTCTTTTTTTCTTAGCCAATATTTCTAAAGTTTTGTAGTTTTTATGTTTAGTGAACCAATTTTTGCTTTATTTTCTCTAATGTTTTTTGATCTGTATATCATTAATTTCTGCTTTAACCTCTATTATTTCCTTCGTTATGCTTACTTTAGGTTTAGTTTTCTCTTCTTTTTCTAGTAACTTAATATGGAAGTTCAGGTTATTGATTTAAGATTTTTCTTCTTTTATAATATAGGTGACTACAGCTATAAATTTCCCCTAAAGCACTGTTTTAGCTGTATCCCATAAATTTTGATATGTTGTGGTTTTGATTTCATTCATCTCAAATATCTTCTAATTTCCCTTATGATTTCTTCTTTGACCCATTGGTTATTTAGAAGTGTGTTGTTTAATTTCCACACATTTGTGAATTTCATAAATCTCATTCCACTGTGGTCAGAAAACTACTTTGTATGATTTTAAGCCTTTTACATTTACTGGATTTTGGTTTATGGCCAAGCATATGGTCTAGCCTGGAGATTGTTCCACGTGCAACTGTGAAGAATGCATATTCTGCTGTTGTTGGGTAGTTTGGTCTGTCAATGTCTGTTAGTTCTAGTTGGCTTATAGTGTTCAACTCTTTTATATCCTTTTTGATTGTCTGCCTAGTTGTTCTATGCATGATTGAAAGTGGGATGTTGAAGAATCCAGCTATTATTGTTGACTTGTTTATCTCTTCCTTTAATTCTGTCGGTTTTTGCTTCATGTATTCTTATTTACCCTTATGGGTTCTCTGCATTTGTTCCTTTGGTTTTAAGTTACTATCTGGTGTCATCTCTTTACTTCTACATTGTTTTGCCCCCTCTTACTTTCTTTGTGCTATTGTTGTCAAATATATTGCATTTTTATATGTTTTAAGCCGTGGTTAGATCTTGAATAAAAGCTCTACACAATATAGTAAAGTGATTAGTTACTGCAGCCCTGAATTCTTGGCAGACCGAAGAGAAGCACCCAAATAAAACAACTGCTTTCTAGCAATATACAGCAATGTTATTTGTGGCCTTGCAACGTTCTGATCCATTCAAAGGGCCACCCAAGTTTGGTTATACATGATCACCTTAGCTTGTTCAGTCTCTTACTTTCCAAGTCATTAAAGAGAGCCTGACACTTGGGAGCCCTTTGTGAAAAGGCCACTGAAACTATAACAGCTGCTTCAGTGTCTGATATTCCTCTGGTTGTAGAATACCAGTTTCAGTGCTTTCATTGGCATTATTAGAGAGTTCTTTTTGCCCATATAAACCTTTTAATAAATATCAGTTGATGCATAAAGACACCCACTATTTTGGGAAACTGAATAACAAGCAAATGCTTTTGTAAATATTTTACATTTCTGAATTTTAATATTTGTTCAGCATTCCAAGTTGGACAAGTCTAAGAATGATATCAAATGCAAAGCTGACAACAGGGGTGTTTTCTGACACCTGAATATGCCAGCCAGGTGCTGGTAATACCTGTCAGGCAGGTTAGGTGTGTTACTGGATCACTTTCCCCAGGTTCAAACACAGTCTGATTTCCATGTACCCATGAATTGTAGTCTTCTGCTAAAATCAAGCAATGCTGGGGATTCAGCTGAGACCTTAATTAAAAAAAAAAAATCAATATAATTGATAAACAGTTTCAGCAAATTTAAACTGACATGGAAACATTCCACTTGATTTGGGGACCTTTCTTGAAATACTATGGGTAGTTTCCTCTCTTTTCTTATGGCTCTTGCTTATTAAATATTTCATCAAAGTGCTTCAGCTCTTGACTAAACGCTCATCTTTTGCCCAAAAAGTCAAGCTGGAAGTTGAATTTGTTTGTAACTCCTGGAAAAGAAGGTGGAGACACACCCACTCCCATTGCTATCCCAGGGAACACTGTGGTAGGAGGTGAGTGAAGGAAATTCATCCTTACTGTTTTCATTGATTGCACATTTACTCTATCAATAGTGTGTTTAACAGTTGTCTTTGAAATAATGTGGACTATAAAAATATTAGGCTATTGAGTAATTTTATAATATCGCTTAAAGATGTAATTGTCTATTGGTCTGCGAAGCACTCTGGAAGTTGTTGGCTAACTTCTATTGACAACTCAGTGAAATATGAAAGTAAAATACTTAGAGTTTTGATGAGCTCCAATCAAAGATGATCTTCTCTAGAATGAGTATGTTATTTTTCCAAATTATAGTTGATTAAGACTCATTTTTCTATTCCACAATTGTATTGTCATTTACTTTTGCCCATGGATTTTTCACTCATTCATTTCTTCAGAAATACTTTGTGTTTTCATCACAATGCTTATATGGAAAATCAACTCCTGCAGGCAGCTCTACTCCCAGCTTTCTCTCCTTGCCTATCAGGCCAGGAAGAGATATTCTGCTTATCTTATTGTGGACAATGACAGTGGGCCTAACTTAGGTTAGTTTCCACTACCTGCTCACATGCTTTTCTTTGTCATCTTTTATACTTGTGTCCAATTACAAAAATATTGATGTGCCAAGATTTTTACAGAAATTAAATGCTAATAAAATCACAATCTTATAAATATATTAGGAGGAACTCTTATTCTCTTTTTCACAACACCTTCCACCAGGGATTAGGGGAAGGAACTATATATCCTCTTCTCTTTGCCTGTCTAGTAGATTGCCAGTAGCAGAATTGGTGCTCAATAAACAGACCCTTCTCTACCCAACACTTTGGTTCTTTTAATCTTATTGACTACATGAGACGGGTATATGGGTAGCTTCCTGTGATGGTTAGGCTAATGTGTCAACTCAGCCAGGTAATTGTGCCCAGTTGTTTGGTCAAGTAAGCACTGGGCTAATTGTCATACAAGGACATTTATGGGCTTTAGTCATCAGTGAGTTTACTGCATAGATGGCTGATTACATCTGCATCAACCAAGGAAGCTGCTGTCAGAAATGAGTGATGTTTTATCCAATCAGTTCAACACCTTAAAAAGGGAAATGATTTCAGCATTCAAAGAGAATTTTCCAACTCAACTTTGAACAGACAACATCTCCCAGAAACTCACCAAGAACCTTCATTGGACCTTCATCAGAGCCTGGTTTGCAGCCTGCCTGCAGAACCTGGACTTGTGCATCCCCACGGTCATATGAGAGAATTTAAAAAAATCTCATACTATTACAGATCTCCTGTTGATTCTGTTCCCTAGAGAATCCTGACTAATACACCTCCCATGTAAGAAGATGCTTGGTTTTGAACCTCTTTCCAATTTCTACTTACTCCATCAAGAACCTGTAGACCAATTTTCAGACTATGTTTCCAGCTACAAAAACTGGCTTTCCTGAACACATTCTAATTCATTCTGTGAGGCATTCTATTAGCATTTTCCTAGTACCAAGCCTAGTAGAGATATCATAAGAAAAGAAAATTGCAGGTTGCTTTCTCTTATGAAAGTAGATACAAAATTCCTTAACAAAATAGTAGCAAACCAACCTAATAGCATATTTAAAATATTATTTACTATGACCAAGTATGATTTATCCCAGCACCCAAGGGTGGTTCAACACATAAAAATAATCAATTTAATACATCACATAAATAGAACAAATGGAAAAAACCCATTGACTATAACAATAGATGCAGAAAAAGCATTTGACAAACTCCAGCAACCTTTCCTGATAAACACTACCCAAAAACCTAGGCATATAAGGGAACTTTTTTAATATGGTAAGAGTCAGTAATGAAAAACCCACAGTTAACATCATATTCAATGAAAGAAGATGTAAATCCTTTCCCTTAAGATCAGAAACTAGATAAGGATGCCCACTTTCACCACTATTATTCATTTTTGTATTAAAATTTCTAGCCAGAGCAATTAGTCAGGAAAAGAAGTAAAAGGTACCCAGATTGGAAAGGAAGAAGTAAAACTATTTCCATTTTCAGATGACATGATCTTATATATAAAAAATCCAAAGGAATCCATAATAACTAATGTATTAGTCAGCCAAAGGGGTGCTGAGGTAAAGTACCAGAAATCTGTTGGTTTTTATATAGAGTATTTATTTGGGGTAAAAGCTTACAATTACTGGGCCCTAAAGAGTCCAACTCAAGGTACCATAAGAGGAACTTCCTCACCCAAGTCAGTTGCCACGCGTTGAAGCAAGATAGTTGCCAATCTCTGCCAGGGTTCAGCCTTCTTCTTCATTTTAAGGCTCTGTGGGCCCAGCTTCTTCTGATCTCAGTTGTAGGCTGGAGGGTTTGTTTCTTTCCAGGACTCCTCAGCTGTTCAGGTCTTTGGTCTCTTCAGCTGCAAACTATCAGGTGAATGGCTCAGCTCCTCTTGGGGCTTTAGCTGTTTGAGCCTTCTCCTTTTTGTCACATGGCAGGACCAAAATGACCAAGTTCTCGCCTCTTCTGTATCTTCTTCTGTGTGTCTTATTGAGTGAACATCTGTTTACATCAGCCCACCAATGGGGCAGGGACTCAACTCTGAGTCTCGCCCTACTGACATGGTAGAATCAAAGCCCTAATCTTGATTTAATAAAACTAATATAAAACCTTTGGATTTAATACAATCAAAAGATATCATGCCCAGAGGAACAGACCAGTTTACAAACATAATCAATATCTCTTTTGGAATTCATAAATAATATCAAACTGCTACAGTTAAACAATTTCAGCAAAGTAGTAGGGTACAATGTCAACACAAAAAAATCAGTTGTGTTTCTACACACTAGCAATGAACAATCTGAAGAGGAAATTAAGAAAACAATTCATTTTACAATAACATCAAAAATAATAAAATATCAGGAATAAATTTAACCAAAGATATAAAAGTCTTATACACTGAAAACAATAGCACACTGCTCGAAAGAAATGAAAGAAGGCCTAAATAAATGGCAGGATATCCCATGTTCATGGTTTGAAAAACTTGATATTGTAAAGATGTCAATATTACCCAAAATGATCTAAAAATTCAATGTAATCCTTATCAAAACTCCAGCAGCCTTATCCTCAAATTTATATGGAACTTGAAGGTGACCTGAATAGCCAAAACAACTTTTTAAAAAAAGAACAAAGTTGAAGGACTCACACTTCCTGATTTTGAATTGTACTGTAAAACTATAATAATCAAAACAGCATTGGCACTCTGTCAGTGGGCCTTACCTTGGGATATATGATAACCTATCCCCCCAATGTATCCGAGTTGAACTCATTTATAATTTTCCTACACATGGTTTTTATGCACATTTTATTTGAACTTATAATTAACACTATACTCATTAAATATGTATCCCAGAGACTTAAATCTTCTGGCAGTTCATTCACCGATTGAGCCCTTAATATCAGCAGAGTTGCAGCCAAAACCTACCCTCCAATTTATCAGACTTACTTAGGACAACTAACAAAAGGATGATGCTGGACAATGCCTATCCCCAAAAACAGAGAGTATCTGCAACTGCAAGCAGAACAGTTCCACCCATATGCCCCATGGGATCTAAGCTTCCTCTCAACTGGAAAAATAGTGGGCATCAGCATCCCCAAATCCTCAAAATTGAGGAATGAACAAACATAAGAGGAAAATGCAACTATGGACTAAAGTAGACTTCTAGCAATGGAAGAACCTGTAACATCGATTAAAAAAAAAAAAAAAAGTCAGTAGTTACCAGAGGTTCTGAGGGCAGGGAGAGGAAAGAACAGGTGTAACATGGGGCAGTTTGGGGACACTGGAATCATTCTGCATGACATTGCAATTGATGGATACAGGCCATTATACATTTTGTCAAAACCTATAAAATTGTATGATACAAAGTGTAAACTGTTATGTAAACTATAGACCATAGTTAGTAGCAATTTTTCGATATGTGTTCATCAATTATAACAAATGTACCACACTAATGAAAAATGTTGTTAATGGGGGAAAGTGTGGGAGGGGGAGGGGGGTGAGGTATATGGGAATCCCCTATATTTTCAATGTAACATGTAATCTAAAGCTTCTTTAAAAATAATAATAGTAAAAAAAGAAAAAAAAATAATGTGGTACTGGCATAAAGATGGAGATATAGGCCAATGGAACAGAATTGAAAGTCCAGGAATAGATCTACACATCCATGGACAAATGATTTTCAACAAGGGTAGGTGCATCCAGTGGGGAAAGAATAGTGTCTTCAACAAAATGGCGCTGGGAAAGCTGTATATCCACATGTAAAAGAATGAAGTTTACCCCTACCTCATACCATATACAAACATTAAATCAAAATGAACCTAGGACTTAAATATAAGTGCTAAAAGTATAAAATTCTTAGAAGATAACATAAGGGCAAGTTTTCATGACCTGGGATTCAATAATGGATTCGTAGATATGACACCAAAAGCATGAGCAACAAAAGAAATAAGATATAAACTCAACTTCATCAAAATTAAATATTTGTAGATCAAAGGACATTATCAAGAAAGAGAAAAGACAACCTACAGGATGGGAGAGCATAGTTGCAAACTATATCTTGGATAATTGTTTAATATGCAGAATATACAAAGTAATGATGTAAAAGACAAACAACCAAAGAAATGGGCAAATGACTTGAACAGACAGTTTTCCAAACGGCCAATAAACATATGGATTGTGCTCAACATCATTAGCCATTAGGGAAATGCAAATCAAAACCACAATGAGATACCACTTGACACCCATAATGTAGGATGCTCTTATTAAAAAAAAAAAAAAAAAAGGAAAATAACCAATGTTGGAGAAGCTGTGGGGAAACTGGAACTCTAGTGTATTGTTGGTGGAAATGTAAAATGGTGCAACCTCTGTAGAAATCAATATGGTGGTTCTTCAAAAAGTTAAGTACAGAATTATCATATGACCCAGCAATCCACTTCTAGGTATAGACTGAGAGAAAGTGAAAGCAGGGTCTTAAATAGACACTTGTCCACCAATGTATATAGCAGCACTATTTCCAATAGCCAAAAGATGAAAAGAATCCAATTGCCCATCCACAAATGAATAAATAAAAAATATGTGGTACATATACCTAATGGAATGAATGTTATTCAGCCATAAAAAAAGAATGAAGTTATGAGACATGCTGCAACATGGAAGAACCTTGAAAATATTATGCTCAGTGAAATAAGCAAGACACACAAGAACAAATACTATATGATGTCACTTATAAAAGATGACTAGAAATAGCAAATATGCAGAGACAGAAAGTCTCTTTCTAACTCAGTCATCCTCAACACAGACTTGTTGCTCAAAATTACATGAGTGCTGGCTGGTCTACCACCAATGGGCAAAAATGATATGTCCAAATTGGTAAACTATTTTATTTATTTATTTATTTTTTAATTTTTTTACCGGGAGGTCCTGGGGATCGAACCCGGGTCCCTCCATATGGGAGATGGACACCCAACCATTTGAGCCACGTCTGTCCCTGAGTAAACTATTTTAAAGAGATTTTCCAGAGGTGGGATGGGTTAACCCAAAATTTTTCTCAGTTGCTGAGACTGATGGTATCACACATGCACCCACCAAGAGGGTATGAAAAAGTTTATTACTCATATAATGAAACTTTCTGGAAAGAACAAGGTAGGCTCCAAGCAAGTCTGAAAATAGCTTGAGAAGTCTAGAAGAGGAGACTGGTTTTGACTTTTTTGTGGTTAAGGGGTGGGCCTGGGATGAGGCTTCCTGCACATGATCAGGGTCTTACAGCTGGCACCAAAAAAGGAAGCACCCAGGTTTTCTTATCAACTCACCCATATGTGGGACAGAAGGGGAAGATGGAGCAGTGGGGCTTAAAAGCTGTCAGCATCCAGACATCAGAAATGGAGTCTGACTCTATCACACTGTCTCATTACTCTTCTGGCTGTATCCATAGGTGCAAGGTACACTGAGAAATGTAGTGCTTGAGCTGCCAAAATGGGCGATTGTTGATGCAGGAAGAGTAGGGGATGGAAGGTAGTGAGACAAGAATCAGTTTCTGCAACACTAGCCACCAAGACCCTCCTGCTCTCTCGTCTTCATCTGGAGAGGACAGGCGACCTTGGCTGTTCCTCAGGATCAGTGGAATCTGGTGTGTTGCTCATTTTTGGTGGATGATCAGATCCTGTGAACTACAGTAATGAGACTTTTTCTAAAGCAAAAGGAGCTGGGGGTAGGGGAGAAATAAATAAATAAAATAAATCTTTAAAAAATAAATAAATAAAGCAAAAGGAACAGCAAGGAAAATGTGAGAAGGGAGCCAAGAGTCTCCCTTTGGGCTAAAGCAGCACCCAGAGCATGTTCAGTTATAAATACAGGTGTAGAAATATGGGCATCTTAACTCATCACAGTGATATGTCCTGTTTGCAATTGCATAGACAAAACCAACATACATGATTTTTTTAAAAACAGCCTGCCATTCAAAAGAATTAGTCAGTGATTAAAAAACAAAAAGCTCTCTCTTGGGGAGTGGATATAGCTCAAGTGGTGGAGCACCTGCTTCCCATATATGAGGTCTTAGGTTCAATCCAGGGTACCTCCTAAAAAAAAGAGCTCTCAAGTCGTGAGAAGACATGGAGGACTCTTAGATGCATATTGCTAGGTGAAAGAAGCCAGTATGAAAAGGCTACCTGATGTATGAGTCTAGCTATATGACATTCTGCAAAAGGCAATAGAGACAATACAAAAGATCAGTGGTTGCCAAGGGTGCAGGGGCAGTGGAACATGGGTAAACAGGTGGAGCTCGGGGCATTTTTAAGGCAGTGAAATTATTCTGTATGATACTGTACTGGTGGATACAAGACATGCATTTATCAAAACCCATAGAACTATATGCACAAGGAGTGAACAATTAATCTTAACCAGGAACTTTAATACCAAAGTATCAATATTGGCTCATCAGTTGTAACAAATGTACCACACTAATGCAAGATGTTAATAATAGGGAAACTAAGTGGGGAATATAGGAAGTCTATGTACTTTCCAATATTTCTGTAAACCTAAAAGTGCTCTCAAAAGTAAATTCTACTGAAACACACACACACACACATTCTAATTCTGACTTCCAGGCTAGAAGTTGCAATGTTTTAAATCTTAAGAGGAAAGTCTTCTGAAGGACTATTCATAAAAGGAAGAAAATTTCCCCTGTGGCATGAAAGAGAAGGGAACTAGAATGATTGTTGGGCTTTCCAACACACTATTGTCTGGGACATCATGTGGAAAACAAGAGTATAGGAAAAAATGTTCCTCCTTTTCAGTTCTTTACATCTCTTTACCTTTCCTTTCCTCACAGACATTTTTTTTTTTACCCAGATGTTGTTACCGATTATAAATGATCCTGGGACTAGGAGACAAGTCACTTTGGAAGTTCTACAAGTTAAAGCCTTCCAAGCAGGTTTAAAATGAGAAATGTGACCTTGAATGTTTCTAGATGTTTGTAGGTAAAGGTAAACTGCAGAAACAAGTCATTTTCAATGGAAACCTAGAATATGTGCTCATTGCTTCATGTTATAGGATGAAGAAAAGACCTATCTACATAGAGGTGACGGAGAAGAATTCTCAATCAGTTGTTCTTGCTTTAGTTTTGTTTTCCACTATATCAGTTAGCCAGATGTTCCTGGAGGCATGGTCACACTTACCAGACAAAAATTCAGCCACTTGGGTTTGATATGCACTTTACAACTTCTATGTTTGTAGCTGTTTCTCAGTTCCCACAAGGTGACTCTGACCAGCCCAAAGTTAGTCAGAAAAGCCTTACAGTTGAAGGGTCTCTTAGGGCACTGGCTAACCTGTCCTGCCTCCCTGGAGCACCCACCAGGGACCCAGAGGACTCCCTTGGCAGACGACCTGAACACATGAGTTTTGAAAAGCCAAGGTTGGGGTCCTGATTTATTTTTATTTTTTTCCCTTTTTACCCATTTTCTTTTGAAGAACTTCAAAAACAATAATATCTATTGGGAGCTGTAAAGGCAAAGAAAGTCCTTAACTTCAACCACATGCTTGGTACTCTATAAAAACTAAATTAAAAAGGGAGGGGCAAGATAGTGGCAGTGTAAGGAGCTCCTAGAGTCAGCTCATCCTACAGGGCAGTTAGTAATCACCCATAGCTATCTAAAGCACCTGTTTGGGGACCCAGGAGACCAAAAGAGCATCCTGCAACATTCTTGAAAAAATTGAAGGAGGAGACAGCCTATCTGCAGAGAAGACTTGCGAGTAGAGCGCTCCACTCCATGGAGTCTGGTGCCCATCCTCCACTGGCAGCACAAGTCACCTAGGGGATTTATTCCATGGCTGGAGTTGGAAGTTCCATTCCCCAAAATGAGGGAGGAGGAGACTGTGAGGCACTGATTTCAGCTACTAAATTCGGCTTGCTAAAGTATAATCCTAAAAACAGCTAAAGTTTGAACCTGCCCAAGTTGGAAGAGGCTGGTAGCAGCCAATTTAACTCTACCTCCAGCTTGAAGGAGAGTGAGGCTGATTGAAAATCACAATGAGACAGCATCTTCTTTCCACCCAGATCAGATTGCAGCCATAGTCTAGGCCCTGGCCCTACCTCTGTCACAGAGGAAGTTGGGTGGACCTACACCAGTCTCTCTGGGAAACTGCTGGCATTTTTGGCTAGCACAGATGGCATAGCTGGACACCTGAGGCTCCCTCCCTACCCCCAATATGATTGGAGGGCTGTGTTTCCTCGACCTCCCTGGGCAACTGGAAGAGCTTTCAGCATGCAAGGACTTGTTTGTTGAGTGACTTTGATTCCATCCTCCCCTTTCCCATTCTGCCCCTGCCCGGCATAGGATAGGAGGGGGCTGGTGTTTTTTCAGCCTCTCTGGGCAACTATAGGTGCTTTTGGCCCACATGGACTAGTTTGTTGGGTACCTGTGATTCCATTCCAACCCCATAAAGGGCAGAAGAGACAATACTCCCTCAGCTTCTCTGGCAACTGCAGGCACTTTCGGCCCACATGAATTAGATTGCTGGGGACTCCGGAGGGTCCATCTCTACCCCTGGCAGTGACGGAGGAGTCCGAGAACATTAGTCTACTTGGTCAACTGCAGTCAGTTTTGACCCACACTCTAGTTTTCTGCCCACACTGGCAGGTCCATCCCCATCCAGGCAGGGTAGGAAGGGCTGAGAAGCTTCATCAATATCCCTGGGCAACTACAGACAGTCTTGGCCTGCACAACTTGGATTAGTACACACAGCTACAGCTCCAGCCCTATGCCTGGCAGAAGAGAAAGGTGGGAGAAGCTTCATTGGTTCCTGAGGCAAGGTAAGCAGCTTCAGACTCTACAGTTTGCAATACCAACTACATCCTATGCTTCTACTACACCACCAGCAAGGGAGAAAGGGAAAGAAAGCCCTAAACTAAAGAAAAACTTCACTCAGAATAAATATATCTAGTGAGCAAGATGCCAAGACACCAACAAAAACTTACAATCCATACCAAGAAACAGGAAGATATGCCCCAGTCATAGGAACAAGATAAGCCTCTAGATGTTATAAAAGAGGTGAGCCAACTAATCATAGATGTTCAAACAATCTCCTTAATAAATTCAATGAGGTGGCTAAAAAGATTAAAAATATTAAGAAGACCGTGGGTGACCACAAAGAAGAATTTCAAAGCATACATAGAAAAATAGCAGGTCTTATGGGAATGAAAGACAGAATAAATGAAATTAAAAATACACTGGAAGCAAATAACAGCAGATTTAAGGAGGCAGAAGAAAGGATCAGTAAGCTTGAAGACAAGGTCTCCAAAAGCAAACATACAAAAGAACAGAAGAAGAAAAGAATGGGAAAAAATTGAACAGAGTCTCAGGGAACTAAATGACAGCAAGAGATGTGCAAACATACATGTCATAGGTGTCTCAAAAGGAGGAAAGAAGTGAAAAGGGGTAGAAGGAATATATGAAAAAATAATGGTAGAAAATTTCCCAACCCTATTGAAGGACATAGATATTCGTATTCCAGGAGCACAACGTACTTCCATTCAAATATATCCAAATAAACCTACACTGAGACCCATACTAAGCAGAATGTCAAATGCCAAAGATAAAGAGAGAATATTCAGAGCAGCAAGAGAAAAGAAATATACAAGAGATGTTTAGTAAGATTAAGTGCTGATTTCTCTTAAGAAACCAAGGAGGCAAGAAGGCAGTGGTATAATATATTTAGGATAGTGCAAGAGAAAAAACTTCCAGCCAAGAATCTTATATCCAGCAAAATTATCTTTTAAAAATGAGGTCAAGTTTAGAATATTCACAGATAAATTAAAACTGAAAGAGTTTGTAATGAAGAGACTGGTTTTGCAGGAAATATGAAAGGGAGCACTACAACCTGAAAGGAAAAGTCAGGAAAAACGCTTGAAAGAGAGTCTAGAAATGAAGATTTTATCAGTAAAAGTAACTAAAAGTGTAAAAAGCGGGTTGAAAATAAAACATGACAGGTAAAACCCAAAGGTGAAAAAGGGTGAAGTAAGAACTGCCTTTACAGTAATAACATTGAATGTTAATGGATTAATCTCCCCAATCAAAAGACACAGACTGGTGGAATGGAAAAGAAATTGTAAGCCATCCATATGCTGTCTACAAGAGACTTACTTTAGACCCAAGAATACAGATAGATTGAAAGTGAAAAGCTGGAAAAAGAAGTATATTATATATTAATAAAAGGGGCAACTCCCAGGAATAAATAACAATCATAAATGTATATGCACCTAACCAGGATGTCCAAATTACATGTAGCAAACACTGGAAAAACTGCAGAGAAAAATAGATAACTCTACAATAATAGTTGGAGACTTCAATACACCACTTCCAGCATTGGGTAGAACATCTGGGCAGAGGATCAATAAAAAAATGAGAGCTTGTATAATATGATAAATGGACTAAACCTAGACATATACAGAACATTACATCCCAAAAGAACACAATATACATTTTTCTTAAGTGCTCCAGAATCTTTCCAACATAGATGATATATTGGTCATAAAACAGATTTCAAAAAAATTGAAAAGATTGAAAATATACAAAGCACTTTTTCTGATCATAATGGACTATAGTTGGAAATCAACAACAAGTGGAAAAAGGGAAAATTCACAAATACATGGAGATTAAACAACACATTCTGAAATAAGCACTGGGTCAAAGATGAAATTGTGAGAGAAATCAATAAATATCTCAAGATGAATGAAAACGAGAGCCCAACATATCAGAACCTATGGGAGTCAGTGAAGGCAGTGCTGAAAAGGAAATTTATAGCCCTCAAAACTTACATTAAAAAAGAAGAAAGAGCTAAAATTAATGACCTAACTACACAGCTGAAGAAACTAGAAAAATAACAGCAAACTATTCCCAAAACAAGCAGAAGGAATGAAATAACAAAGATCAGAAGAGAAATAAATGAAATTGAGAACAATAAAACAGTAAAAAGAATTAGCAAAAACAAAAGTTGGTTCTTCTAGAAGATTAACAAAATCAACAAACCGTTAGCTAGATGGACAAAGAAAAAAAGAAAGAAGATGAAAATAAATAAAAAATGAAATAGGCACATTATCACTGACCCACAGAAATAACAGAGATAATAAGATGATACACTATCAATAACTGTATGCTAAAAAACTACACAATGTAGATGAAATGGAAAAATTCCTAAGAACATACGAACAACTGACACTGATGCTAGAAGAAGCAGAACACCTTAACAACCCAATCAAAGTAAAGATATTAAAACAGTCATCAAACAATTCCCCAAAATGAAAAGCCAACACCAAATGGTTTCACTGGTGAGTTCTACCAAGCATTCAAAGAAGATTTAATACCAATTTTTCCCAAACTCTTCCAAAAAATTGAACAAGATGGAACACTACCAAACTCATTCTTTGAAGTCAATAGCACGCTAATACCAAAGCCAGATAAAGAAATTACAAAAAACAAATAAATAAATAAATAAAAGAAAAAGAAAATTACAGCTCCATTGCCTTAATGAATATGGATGCAAAAATACTCAAGAAAATACTTGCTAATTGAATCTAACAACACATTGAAAGAATTATAAATCATGATCAAGTGGGTTTAATCCCATGTATGCAAGGCTGGTTCAACACAAGAAAACCAATCAGTATATTATACTACACTAATAAATCAAAGAAGAAAAATCACATGATCCTATCGATTACCCAGGAAAGGCATTTGACAAAATGCAGCATCCTTTTTTGATAAAAATACTATAAAAGATAGGAATTGAAGGAAGTTTTCTCAACATGATAAAAGCCATGTATGAAAAACCCACAGCTAACATTGTATTCAATGGTGGAAGGCTGAAAGCTTTCCTGTTGAGATCAGGAAAAAGACAAGGATATACACTGTCACCACTGTGGTTCACTATAGTGCTAGGCATTCTAGCTAGAGCAACTAGGCAAGAAAAAGAAATAAAAGTCATTCAAATCAGAAAGGAAGAAGTAAAATATACTAGCATAAAGATAGACACATTGACCAATGGAACTGAATTGATGGCTCAGAAACAGACCCTCACATCTATGGTCAAATGATTTTTGACAAGGCTGTCAAACCCACCCAGCTGGGGTAGAACTGTCTATTCAGCAAATGGTACTAGAGAACTGGATATCCACATCCAAAAGAAAGAAAGAGGACCCCTATATCATACCTTACCTAAAATTTAACTCAAAATAGATCAAAGACCTAAATACAAAAGCTAGAACAATAAAGTTCTTAGAAGAAAATGTAGGCAAACATCTTTAAGACCTGGTGGTAGCTGGTAAATTCTTAAATCTTACACCGAAAGCATGAGCAACAAAAGAAAACATGGATAAATGGGACCTCCTCAAACTAAACACTTGTGATTCAAAGTACTTTGTCAAAAAGGTGAAAAGGCAACCCACTCAATGGGAGAAAACATTTGAAAATCACATATCTGATAAGGGTTTTATTTTCATTCTATATACAGAAATCATACAACTCAACAATGAAATAGCAAAGAATCCAATTTAAAAATGGGGAAAAGACTTAAACAGACATTTCTCCAAAGAGGAAATACGAATCGCCAAAAAGCACATAAAATAATACTCCATATCACTAGCTATTAGGGAATTGCAAATCAAAACGACAAAGAGATATTATCTCATGCTGCATAGAACGGCCATTATTTAAAAAACAAACAGAAAACAGTAAGTGCTGGAGAGGATGTGGAGAAATAGGAGCACTCCTTCATTCTTGGTGGGAATGTAAAATGGTGCAGCCCCTTACGGAAGACAGTTTTATGGCTCCTCAGGAAGCTAAATAAAAAACTACCATATGATCCAGCAATTCCTCTACTAAGATTATATCCAGAGAACTGAAAACTATTACATGAGCAGACATTTGCTCACCAGTGTTCATAGCAGTGTTATTCACAATTGCCAAAAGATGGAAACAACCCAAGTGTCCATCAACTGATGAATGGATAAACAAAATGTGATATAAACATCTGATGGAATACTATGCTGCTGTAAGAAGAAATGAAATTGGGACACATATGATAACTTGGATGAACCTTGAAGACATTGTGCTAAGTGAAATAAACCAGACACAAAAGGACAAATATTTATTGGTATCACTAATATGAACTAAATACAAAGACTAAATGCCTGGAGTTAAAACCTAGAGTATAGGTTATTAGGAGATAAGAGGAGGACTGAGAAGGGGTATTGTTTAATGTATGTAGAAGTTTTAATTAGCTTGACCGTAAATGCGTGGAAATGGGTAGAGTTGATGGTAGCACATTATATTGAGTAGAACTAATGCGGCTGATTTATAAATGGAATTGTGGCTGGAAACAGTACAAGAAAGCCAGAGAATAATGTAGGGACTGAATAACACAGTGAACCCAGAGGTGGATGAGGACTGTGGTTAATAGCACAAATACAAGAATGTTCTTCTGTGAACTAGTACAAATGTACATCACTATTGCCAGGTGGTAAGGATGTCAAGAAACATGGGAAAAGTGAAATTAATGGAACCTATGGACTATAGTTAACAGCAATACTGTAATATTCTTTCATCAACACCAAAGATGTACTGTGTTAATGGGGATATAGAAAAAATATAACAAATGTACAGTACAGACCATAGTTAGTGGTAATAGTCTGATGATATGATCTCATAATTTGTAACAAATGTTCCACAACAAAGTAGTGTGTTGATGTAGGAGTGTTGTATCAGAATTCCACAGATGGGCATGATTGTTTTGTAAGTTCACCACTTCTCTAATAAAAATAAACACTTAAAATAACCAAATAAAAAGCAATAGTTAAACAATGACTGAGACCAGGACATACATGGGCATGATCTTTGCAGGAACATGAGCAGACCAAAACTGTGAGGGAGGTCAGCATCTCCAACCTTATCTTAAAATACGAATTTTGGGTTACAAAGGAAATGCAAGAGCTACTGCTCCTAGGGTTGGGAACTCTGCTTGGATTTTCTTCAGAGCTTTAAATGAAAGCAGAAAACGTTTCTTGTGTGTCTGCCTCGCTGTGACTGCCCTACAGTGGAAAAAGGACATTTTTGCTGTGGATTTATCATTTGATGCAGATGTTTGGCTCAAGGTTCCTGATCTTGTCAGCAAAGTTGATGTTGAAAAATTGGAAAAAGAATCATGGTGTATTTATGTTTTCTTATGAGGTGTAAATTTACATCTATGTACATATTTTTCCTGCAGTCCTGTAAAGTTTTGCACTGCATTCCCTATTCTTTCTTCTTCATATTAATAGTTGCATTTTAAAATTTATTGGTCTCTTCCTCCTCCCCATATCTTTAATTTCTCCAAGTGCTAGCATACTTTATTTCAGTGATTGCTGCCTTTCCATATTTTTTTTGCAAATGGCCATCAAGCAACATAGAGTCCCACCAAAGCGTTGTGAATGGCTAACCCTCTCTTGACCTCTAGATTCTTCAAAGTCTGAAAAGCATAAAAACAACGGGGAATTTGCAAAGTTCATCAAATCTAGACCTCCCCTTAGAGGCTAAATGACTGGACTTGATGCACTCTGTCCCGTTTTCCTGATTGAAAATGGTTAAAAAGTAGCTAGGAAGTTCTGAAAAAGCAAAAGTGGTTATGATAACAAGTTAAGCATTAGCAAGGAAGTTTTTCTTGAGCGTGAGTGTTAATTCCTGGTCTGGATTTTAGGAGTAATCTTACACCACTTGTCTGTTTTCCCTTTAGAGGTGGGTGGGAAGTTGTTCTCAGAATGCCTCTGAGTGGTTGAATAGCCATCGTGTTACAGGGAAGCCATTCCGTCTTCCGAAATAATTTGAATTTTTTATGGAGTCTAAGTTAAAACAGGAACATTTATTTTCTTATGGGTAAAATCCTGGAATGTATTACATATATTTAATATGTTTCTTGACCAAATTACCCTCAACCAAACATTGCTTTCAAAATTGACTTCTCTTACAAAAGATTTTTAAAATGCAGTTTCTTTTGCTAGTGAGTGTCATAGTTTGGCTTTTGTCTATAACACTCAGTTTTCCTGTGGCTCCATTTCTTGAAATGCCCATCTCCTGTGAAAGGTTTCCATAGTCAATAGGTGATACTAGCCATTGGTGTTGTGTTTATAAGAGAAATTACACATGTGTTTTGTTATTGCTGTTGAATTTAACAAACACACCCAAAGCTGGTTAATTTGTTCAAACTATCGACAGACCTTCCATGTTTTACTGGGAATAATGGATATACAAATACAATAAAAAAAAAGAGTCCAGGATGGAGAACATCATGGAACATATTGTACCTTATTGTAAAATAAAAATAGCCTTGGACAGCCCGTGGAATGTGTTCTAACAGCATAATCAGTTCTTTACTGTGGTTTTCCTGCCAGTCGGGAGCTCTGCGTCACAGTAGGTGGGTGCCAAGTGTCTGGTTTGAGCTTGGGTAAGACATGTTTTTCTTGCTGAGAACCCTCAGGTTTGCAATTTCCCCAAGTACAAGCGGCAAGATCATCATCCTCTGCAGTGGGATATTGCTTTTGTTCCAGATGTCTCATCGATGTTTGAGAGATTGGAGTTGTGAATGCAGTGGGCAGGGTGAGCCCGCAGCTGTGGCGGTGTGGCCTGATGGACACCTCCTGGCCTTTTGGTGGATGGCGGAGGTTGGGGAAGTTTATCTTGTAACAACTGAACTTGCTCTCCCAGATCCAGGCCATCAGCTACAAACAGCAAATTCGTTCCAGTGTGAAAAGTGGAGGCAACTACAGAAATAAATTGGGTCAAAACATACTCTTCTTGCCCTATGGGATTTCCAGCCTCCAAGGACCACACCACTTTTTAGTGCTGTGGTTCAAGAAGGACTTGCTCTCGTATTTCCCATTTTCCACATCTGTAATCTTCCTTCATCCAGGGAAGAGGCTTCTTAACAGACTGATGAATACCTGGAGTCCACGGCCACCTCTAGTTCCCACTGTGTTCATTGGCCATGTTGTTTTGTGTGGGCAAGGCTTGGACTTCCATTCTCCATACTCTCTCTTGGTTATTTACCCAAACAGAAAATGTAATCTGGGAGCCAGCAGTACAATGGTTATGTGCTTCCCAAGTCAGCACAAAAGGCTGTCATTCTTAAATGCACCATTCACCCCACATTTGAACCATTTTAAATGCCCCAAGAAGCTTCATTTCAAATTCTTACAATGACCCATGAAGCTCTGCAAGATGTCTTCCTGCAGCCTTTGACCGCCCGCCTCTCACCAACCACACAGCTTTCTTGTTCTCCCAGCACACGCGGCGCTGCCCCTGCTCAAAGGCCTTCCCCTCCAAAGCTCTTGCTGTACTGCATACATCTGCTTAGCTGGCTTCTCCAGGCTCCCAGCCCTCTGTCCAGGGGAAGCCTAATCAGTGAAATACTCCCTGCCTCCCTGTGTACCCCATTACTTCCTACTCCCTTCACCTGTTTTGTTTCTGTCTGTTGCACTTACCCCCATCTGACATGCTAAGTATATACAGGTTTATTCCTAAACTCAAGCAAAGAAGAGTAAAGCTGACTGGGTGGGGCTTTGCTTGCTGTGGTCTCCACAGCATCTACAGGAGTACTTGGCTCCTAGTAGATGCTTAAGACAAGCTTCATGAAAGTGGAAGAAACAAAATCATGAAGGCAAATGGTGCAGTGTGCAAAGAAGAGACAAACGACAGGGATGCCAGTCGCTGTTCCTCTCCCTGGCTGTGTAACATCACCCAGTCATTGGACCTCTTTGGCTGGTGATAGTCTATCATACAATTATTGAGATTTTGGATAAATATTTAGAAAGTTTCGACGTTGAATGGTTTTTCAAATTAAAACACTGAAAATGGCTCATCTTCTTTTCTGATTCTTTCTACTAAACTATATTTTTCTTAAGAGGAGGACTATAAACGCACATGTTTTTATTCCCTGAAATTCCCAGCACATAGTAGGTGCTCAATAATCACTTCTTGGAAATAACCACTGTACCCGTTTGGCAATTTGATGCAATTATGAATTCCAAAAATATAATTGGATCATGCTTGTAAACTGATCTATTAATCTGGGCATGATTAAGTTATGATTAGGGTGTTGACTGGGCCATGTCAGTAGGGCATTGAGCCCCACCTCTTGGTGGGTGGGGAATCAAATATAAAAGGCATGGCAAGAACAGAATTGAAGTAGTTTTTGAGAAGCAGTTTTGATGTTGGAGTTTTGATGTTGGGGAGAAGGCCCCAGGAGAAGAGAAGTGAGCCGTTCGCCTCATAGTCTACAGCTGACCTTGTGGAGGAACCAGAGTTGCTAAGCCCAAAGAGAAACACAGCCCCAGGAAGAGAGGAACCCAAGAAGCCTGAACCCTGGCAAACGTCGGCAGCTGTCTTGCTCCAACACGTGACAATGGACTTTGGTGAGAGAAGAAACTTAACACTTTATGGCCTGGTATCTGTGGACTTCAACCCCAAATAAATACCCTTTATGAAGATTAACCAATCTCTGGTATATAGCATTAGAGCCCCTTTGGCTGACTAATACAACCACTTTTTTTTTCTTTTCTGGAGCCTTCCTCGGTGTGATTAGGAAGCCTGGACAAATGGTACATTTTATTATACTGTCTTGCTCTGTTATATCAAGAGTAGGTAAACTTTTCCTGCAAAAGGTCAGATGGTAAATATTTTCAACTTTTGGGGCCATACTTCCCTGTGACAACTATTCAACTCTGTAATGCTGTCGTTTTCACGCAAAAGCAGTCAATGACCATTTGTAAACAATTGGTGTAGCTGTGTTCCAATAAAACTTTATTTGCAAAAACAGTAGTGGACAGTTTTTGGCCTATAGGTCATAGCTTTGAAGAAGGGCCAGGGTGCTCTTCGGCTGGATTTGTTTGCTCAGTGCCGCAGAATAGACAGACACGCCACAGCGGGTTAGGAAGGAGAAGAGGGAGACTGGAGATGCACAATCTCAATCAGCCTCCCTGAACTGCAGAAATTCTAATCTTTGATACCTTCAGGATGCTAATGGGTAATTGGAACAGAGCTGGACACAGGCTCCTTCATTAATAAATATTAAGGGGTTGAACATGGTGGGCTGGGCACCAAACCAGGGTGAGTGGCAAGGTTATAATCACTATCAGGGATCAAGGATTTGGAATAGAAAAGTACAGGGTAGAGGTCAGTCAGAAGGTTTTCCATACGGATATCAGACAGGAGGGTGGAGTGGCCAATCATAAACAAAGGTAAGTTCCGTCCAGAATTGCCATCACAAAGGCAAGTACACGCAAGGGTGAGGCTAAGATTTACATAACCATAAACAAGGTGACACCTGCTTAGAATGACCATTGTGATAGTAGCTCCAGGCTAAATCCAGCCAGTTTCAGCAATTTCAGACATTAACCTTTTGTTATGTTTCATAATGTAAAGGCATCTATACCGTTCTTAACCCTTGGTTACAAAGATTCAGTACAATGCCTCAATATTTAAGCTACACTGGGTTTTTCTAGTACTACAGCTTGCTGACCCCTCTCTTGACTGTTATCACTATTAAAAAAAAACCAAAACCGTTTCCTAAATATGAGCTGCTTGGTTTCCATGTGTGTTTCGGAGTTAGACGTAACGTTAGCAGAACACGCTGGGCTTCTAGGTTCTCGGCCGTGTCACGTAAAGGAATTTAAGGACGTGCCGTAGGGTAGGCAAGGGGGTAAAGAGTCCATTAAGAAACAAGAGAAGAGTCACACCCGAGACACGGGTGCAGGTATGCTACAGGGTGAGAAGCCTTTTAAGGTGCTTCCTCCTCCCCCTTTGCCATATTAAGATGGGAGGCAACTCCTTGCTGCCCCAGTTGGTTGCCTTTTTAACTGTCAGCTTTCAGGGAACCAATGGGGAGGCCTATTTTGAGGCTGAGAATTTCAGATGGGACCTGGTGACCAGGGTCTTTGGCGTCTCCATCAGCTGCCTTCCCTCCGGGGGTTTCTGGGTGGGGTCTGTGCTATGTTCTGACCAGGGGGTCCCAGCAGTTGTGGCTTTATTCTGACCGGCCGCCTTCCCTGTTCCCTGCCTCAATAAGCGATGTGAGGTCATTTTAGCCACACTTCTACTGAAGGTCATTTGTTACTTCAATAAAGGCTCGTTAAGTGACCCTCAAGTGTGAGTCCTGAAGTTATTTTGCTTCATTTCTACACTTCCTAAACCTTGACTCACTTAAATCTACTGAGACATTGGTGCTTTTGTTTTTGTTTTTTTTAAAAATGAGTGACCATCTTGTTTACACAAACTAAACCTGAGACAAAAGTTCTAGCGCTGGTTCATTAAGCTCTTTGTGGTTAAACTGGTTTCTCACCCAATAGATTCTGGAAGAGGGAAGGAAAGACCTGTGCCAGATTAGATGTGTTTTGAAGAGGGATCAATATGTAATGTAAACCAGATTGTCTCGCCTTCTTCTCCCAGGCCTTCTAACGAGCAGACCTTTTCTATGAGGTAAGACAAAAGGGTGAACTTTGGTCCCTTGTCTAGGTTCTGAAAATATCAGCAGAGCAGAGATGAGTCCACATTTCAGGCTCACTCCAGCACAGAAACCGATCTGAACTGGACTGTAAGGCCTGACTACATTGTCTTTCCACATCTGGTTTTTCCAAAACCAACTTCCGCATAGGTGTGCCTTACATTTCACCCAAATACTGCCTTTATCTGATCTGGAGCAGGCTGGGGGATTGTCTCTAGGAGAATGTTGACTCACCTGGCAGGAGGAGACACTCAGAGTCCCTCTGGTCTCCAACTTCCCCCTCGAGGCAGAACTGAGTAAATCCCAGACTCTCTGGAAAGATCTTTATCTCTGGTCCCACACCAGTCTCTGCACATCCCAGAGCTGAAAACGACTCAGGTAAGTGGGGAAAGGAGCACACCTTCACTTGACCTACTTTATCCTGCGCCCTGGGGGCAGTTGTACTGTGGCTGTCTTAGGGCTGAGGTCCCTTAAAATCACAGAAATTTACTGTCTCACAGTTCTGGAGGCTGGAAGTCAGAAATCAAGGCACAGGAGGGCCATGCTCTCTCTGAAAACTGTAGGGTTGATGTATGTGTCTCCTTGGCTTCTGGTGGTCTGTCAGCCATCCTTGGCATTCCTTGGCTTGTCAACATATCCCCCCAGTTTCTGCTTCCATCTTCCCATGGCCTTCTCCCCTGTGTCCGTCTGTATCTGTGTCCACACTTCCTCTTCTTATAAGGACACCAGTTATTGGATCAGGGCCCTCCTTACTTCAGTTTGACTTCATCTAACCACATCATCAAAAACCCATTTTCCAAGTAAGGTCATATCCACAGGGCCAGGGGTGAGGACCTCATCATGTCTTTTGGGGGCACAGTTCAATCCATAACAGTGAGACAGCTGTCGTCAGTCTTGGGGAGTGTGTAAGGTATTTCTTCTGTGGAACTAATGGGTACCAGTAGGTACTCTCAACTAAAACACACTCCTTTCTTATTAATAAGAGGTGATCAAAGTAATCCAAGTTAAGGACTGAGAAACAGACCAGAGGGGCAGTTAATGGAATCAGATCCATCCTGAGGTAAGTGGACACTTTGGCATTGTCAGTCTAAATGCTCTTTACTGGGTTGGAGACACACCCTTGAAGCGCAGGAAAAGGCACAGCCACCTCCAAGACCCCTGAAGGATTCTATGGGACCCTCATCCCAGGGTCTCTCTGAGTCAGGAAGAAAGTCTCAGTGAGAAGGGATGAGGGCCTGGGGTCCTGGATTCTAAATCCTGGCTCTATTCCCAGCATCCTCTCTGTGTGTCTACCTCCCCGGTTTTCAACCCTGGCTACATTTGCATCATTTGAGAATTATAAAAATAAGGTTGATGCCTAAACCCCAATCCAGACCAAATAAATCAGAATCTTTTGGTCATTCAAAAAAATCTCTTCAAGTGATTCTAAGGGTCGTCTATTCTAATGCTCTACATAATTATAATTACAATGCAAAAAAAAATACTGTTGGATGGAAATAAGGAAGATCACCAGCTGCCTGCATCTCCACACCTTGGGTTACTCTCATGAGAAAGTAGCTGACCTCAGGCTGTGAGATCAACTTATAAGTGATTTCGTTTGTACTTAAAAAAAAAAAAAAAAAAAAAAAACCTTCTTTTCTTTTATTTTTAAAGGAGTTTTACATTACATAAATGTTATATTGAAAATATAGCAGATTCCCATATAACTCACCCCCTCCCCCCTCCACACTTTTCCCCATTAACATCTTTCATTAGTGTGGTACATGTGTTACAATTGACGAACCCATATTGAAGCATTGCTACTAACCATGGACTACAGTTTATATTATGGTTTACACTTAGTACTGCACAATTTTATAGGTTTTGACAAAATGTATAATAGCTTGTATCCATCATTCCATCATTGCAAGGTCATGTACAGCAATTCCAATGTTCCAACAATGCCCCATGTTACACCTATTCTTCCCTCTCCCTTTCCTCAGAACCTCTGGTGACCACTATCTTTATATCAATGTTCGAAGTTCTTCCATTACTAGAATAATAATGTCTACTTTAGTCCATAGTTGCATTTCTTCCTTGACTAAAGAAGATGCTGGATTCCTCTAGCTTCTTGGCTATGTCGCATAAAAGAATTTAAGAACGCGCCAGTTTAATTAGGCCAGTAAATGAGGTTTATTGAGAAATGAGAGAAAAGAGAAATGTACACACCCAGGATCTGGAAGTGGTAGCCTAGTGCCTGAAGTCAGGGACTTGCTTTTATTCAAGTCTTCTTCCCTCCTCCCCTTTCCTGAGGTTGGGGAGGGGCCCCAGCAGTTCCTTGTTCTGACTGGTTGCCTTCAGATCCCCACCTGCCAGCTCTCAGGGGACCAATGAGGAGCCCTTTTGTTCGGAGTTACCTGGGGCCAATGGGGAGGCCTGTTTGGCTTAGCTGGGGCTTCCTCTCCACCTCGGCAAGGTCTTTCCGGCTCTGTTCTTAGTAGCAGCCTTTCCCTCAGGGGGCTTCCTGGCCGGGTCCCAAGACCATGGTCTCTGCCAGGTCCCAGCTGTGACTTGTCTTCCCTCTTTCTCTATACTAACCTGCCTCAATAGTGTGTGTAAATGTACGTGTGTATATGTGAGGAGTGGGTTGTGTGTGCGTGCGTGTGTAAGGGTCATGTATTTACCTATGTATTTGTCAGATTGGTAATACCAGACCCACTCTGCAAATTTGCTTGCTCTTAGTCCTTCCAACAGGAGATTTAAAGTTGAAAGTTATCCTGAGCTTCAATTTTTTTGAAAGGCCAAAAAAACAAGGTCACATAATCAAACAAGAAAAGGATGGATGGATGGACGGACGGACAGCTAGATGGAGACAGACAGAGAAAGATGGATGATTTAATAACACAGTGAAGTGAAAAGAAACCTCTGCTGCTCTATATCCCTGTCTGTGCTTCATGGTCATTTGTAAAACCAGCCTTGTAGCTGCAGAGTGGTGGGGAGTGTCATCGTCGTATTTTCAGCATGTGCCTAGGTCCCATGTTTTCCCATGTTTCACATAAACACATAGACGGTACAGCATGTACAACCAGGGAAAGCAGCTTTCTATTACCTGGGCCCCTGCCCCCACCCCACCTCAGTCACTGCAATCTGAGGAAGTAACTCAACACCTGGCAAACACTAAAATGTGCCCTGCTGACGCAGGCTTCCCTCTTAACTAAAATTCCATCTCTAGGACTCAGTGAACTGACAAGTGTCATTGCTTCCAAATTAGACTCACGTTGACTCTGCGCAAGTAAATTTCTACAATTTAGGTGGAAGTTTTCATCACCTACTTATTGCTAGTTACAGCATATTCCACCAGAAGGAACAGCAAGCAACCCCCTCCTTTTTCTTCACCCCTCCACACTTGCACACATCAGCAAATTAGTTATCTCTGGTACTTGATAAAGTGTTGGGTGGTAGAAGCACTGTCAAATGTTATTTTAGATTCTATAACCAAGATTGGAGATAGACTCTCAGGCTTGATTGCTGGAAATACAAACGTCCTGTAGAAGTCAAGAAACAATACTTAACTAAATGGCATAAACCTTATAGCTTATCGCTACTATGCAAGGCACTTCAGGAAAGTTGGCATGATAAAACTCAGTTCAGGAACCAGCTAATTAAATTCTCTGTTTATTCACGTAATCAAAACTATTTGACGACTCAAGTGGTTTGACGATAAAAGAAATGGAATAAGACTCAGAGAGCAAGGTAGGACACTGCTCTCCTTGGGAGGGGCAGCAGGGCTTTTGGGGATGCAAATCATTTAAGGTATTTTAAGTGGGTTTGGGGTCTCTGCATAAGGACTGGTAAAACATAGCAAGTAGAAGGGAGGGGCACACAGCCTATCTGCCCCCAAATTCAAGCACAGAGGAAGAAACAAGAAGCCAGGTAACAGGACAGAGATTTGCATGTGGTCATCTCCCCAAGTTCAGGCAGAAGCCCGTCTTGAGTTTGGTCCCCTCCTTCCTGGAATTCAGCTCTGCAATGGCCTCTGCTAGAACCTGTGTCCTCCCAGGCCCTTCTCATGCTCCCCTAACTCGCTTATTTAACTCACTTAAGAACCCTGGGAGGTACTATTTTTTCTTCCGTTCACTTAGACAAACCCTGTCTCAGGGAATTCAGTGAACATGCCCCAGAGCACACAGTTTGTAAACAGCAGTTCCAGAATTTGAATCCACAGCTGAAACTCAACTTATCCTTTTTCCCCTACTACGTTGTACTCTTTGTCAGAAAGAAATAATTTACCAATTCAGTGTCCTGAGGAAAAGATGATGTTTTTTGTCTGATTTCTCCATTTGTCTCCATGGTATAAAATGAGAATTGATTAGTACGATAAGATATACAATTAATAGCAATTTGAAGAACAAAATAAAACATAATGATGTTTCCCAGGAGACTGTACTGAGTCTAAGTTGATAATTCAATTATTCTTGTTGATGTGCATTCTTTGCTGGGTGATAAGTATTATTTACTGATTAACCATGAGGCTGAGCTTTTGGAGTTGCTGCTTCCTAGTAAATAAACCAAGATGTCAGAAGAGAAGTGACCTGAGGCAAATTTTGAGTGATTAGTAGAAGTTCTACAATGTAAGTGACTTTGAAGAAGAGCAAGCCATAACTGGGCTTCCATTTTGGAGTAGGAAGACCACAAAGGTGAACCAAAGCTAGTGGAACAGAATGAAGACCTGAGAGGGAAACTGTTACCCAGGATGAAATAACCCCAGGAATATTTCTTAATGGGGAAGTAAAGAAAATCCAGTAACTGCATTTCCGGTCTGACAAGGCATCAAATATCAAGGAACCCTAAGGCTGTATGTCTTTGGTATGACCTTGGGTCATAAGTCTTCAGTTTCCACGCTTCAGGTTGAGCCATTCAGAGGAGAACAATCAGGTAAGAAATTACCCTTTGTATCAGACATTCTTTTTTTTTTTTTTTTTTTTTTAATTATTATTTATTTATTTATTTATTATTATTATTATTTTTTATTATGGGTAAAAATCAAAATTCTCACAATACATACAAACATTTGTAAAATGATATATAAATATATATGCATATATGTGTATTTGCTTACAAAAATGTTATTTTTATATATATATATATACTTATATTTTAAGAGGTGCTTAGATTACCTAAAATATTACACGGAACCCACATTCTTGATCATGACTTTGTTCTGCTGGTGACTCAATGGTCTCTATCAGTGTTCTTGATAGGTGAAGTGCCATGATAAAACAAAAATGACTTTAGCAGCTCTCTTCTGAATTTCATTTTTGTTTAATAAAGTTGCTGTGGCTTTAGGTAATGCTGGGACTTGTCTAGGTCAAGTTTGCTTAATTAGCACCTACCCTTTGCTAAGGTGGATAAGGGAGGGGTGGAGTTTATAGCTGAGGCACTCAGAATGCCTGACACCCTGTTTCTATATTCCTACCATTTCCTTCACTGTGAAGTCCTTCGCAGTTTGGGGCAACTTGGCTGGGATCTTGCACTTCATAAAATTTAGCCAATTTGCATTGCTCAGTTTTTCCACAATAACTAGAATAATTGGCAAAAAAAGGTACAGTTTTACAGTGGGAAGGCGCCCAAAGTAAAAACCAAGTTGTTAGCCCAGATATCCTGCTAATAATAAACACCTCAAATGAGTCCGGATTCTTCTCTCCCACTTTGGTGCCCTGCTGAAATAAGGGTGTTGATGCAGAATCAGGCTTTTAAAGACATTCTTAAAATGTCTTTACACAGGTAATCAGAAGTAGAAATTGTATGGATTCGTGGGGAGATTCTGGATGCCACACTGAGAGAGTGATAGCATGGTAATATCACTAAATTAAATAAGGGGCCTGAAAATCTCCAATGTTCACATGATGGGCTGTGGCAGAGCTGGGGATTAAACTTGGGAAAGGTGAGGAAGAGGTCAGGAACTGAAATGTCAGGCAAGAAATCTCGGAGCAGGTGAAACCTAGGGGGTGCTTGAGTAGTTTGATGGGACTTGGTGATGAAGGCCAGTGTCCCCCTCCAGCAGGTAGAATCAAATGCATTTCCTTCCCCTTGCTGTCACCAACCCAGGAAGAAAGCTACACCACCGACTCCATGATTTTTTTTTAACTGAAAAATGAGGTTTTTCACCAATCAAGGACCAATTGCTAAAATATAAAAATGGGAATGCATGTAGAAGGATTTGCTATTTTTGTCTTCCCTAACTGAGCATTGAAATTATTCACTTTCTATAATACCCCACTCCAAGTATTCTATACATGAGCCTTGGAATTGGGACTCAGAATCAGTCCACTCTGTGTAAAATACGATGTTAGACCATCTGCTGGAGATGGACCCCATGCCCTCAGCTATCTCACAGTCTGGCCTAGGAGATTATCTGTCTGGTTGACTCAGAGTTAAACAACAAGACAGCCATAGAAGAAGTGAGTTAATGCCAGCCAGCACTTTAACACATTGCCAAATGAACGATCTGGTTAGGCTTTCCGAGGAAGGTGGGATCCCTGGTTGCAGTGGCCTGGACGTATGTCTGCCCTGTAGACAGTGCTGTACAGTTTAGCAGCCCTGGCTGTGAGCAGAGAGCACGGTCATTACGGGGTACCCCTCATGGGGCAGCTGCCACAGGGCCTTCACAGTGTAAAAGTGAACGCGGGGTATTTAGCACGTGGTGTAAGGTCGCACCAGCAGCAGGAAAGCAGTAGGGCCCAATTTGAATAAGACAAGAGGAAACCTGATCACCATTTGGTTGATCCCTGGGGCTTTGCAACTCACCAACTTCAAAGCCACTCCGCAGGTGAGGACCTAGAATCAGCAGCTAGCTCCAAGGAAGTGTAAAGGAGGGTGGGCTCCATCTACACAGTCACAGCATTTATTGCAGTTTGTTTTTTAACAGATCAATGTTAATGATATATATTAATAAAGCATACAATTCATCCACAGTGTACAAATCAAAGGTATTTGGTATATTCACATAGCTGTGCATTCATCACTTCAGTCATTATTAGAGCATTTTCAATAAGTAATAATAAACAAAAGGGAAGCGGCTGTGGCTCAATCAGTGGGGCTCCCGTTTACCATATGGGAGGCCCCGGGTTCGGTTCCCGGGGCCTCCTGGTGAAGACAAGCCCGCCCGCACGGCGTGGTTAGCTGACCCAGTGAGCACAAGCAGCAAGGGGGGGATGAATGAATAAATAAATAAAATCTTAAAAAAAAAAAAAAAAAAAAGCATTTGAAAAATAAATAAATAAATAAATAAACAAAAAGCTGACAAACAAACAAGAAAATCCTTGACCTCTCAGTCTCTCTATGCTTCCCCTGCTGTAAATAGCTGCTGTTTCTGGCTATTCTTGCTTATTTACTTATTTTTTTAAGCAGTTTTTTTTAGATATATTCACACACCATATGATCTATCCAAAGTATATAATCAATGGCTTTTAGTATAATCACAATGTTGTTCTTTTTTTAAATTTTATTTTATTTTATTTTTATTTTTTAAAAAATACTTAGATTACATAAGTGTTACACAAAAATTACAGGGATTCCCGTGTTCCCCACCTCCCACACCTCCCCCAACATCCCACATAATCATCTTTCATTAGTGTGGCACATCACCTGCAATGGATATACACATCCTGGGGCTTTGCCACTAAGCATGGACCACAGTTCACATTGTAGACCACACTCTCTCCCACTCAGTTCTGCATGGTATATGCTGATGTACAATGGCCTATATCTGTCATTGCAGTGTCACTCAGGATAATTCCCAAGTCCTGAAAAAGCCCCTGTATTACAACTGCTTTTCCCTCTCCCTGCCCCCAGAGTGTCCAGTGGCCACTGGCTCCACATTAATGTTGTGATTTCTTCCATTGCGTGAATCACAATATGTCTATAACAGAACACCAGTTAGTCCACTCTAGTCCACAGCTCTCCCCCCAATCCTGAGGAGTCTGGGATGGTGACGTCCACTCCACCTCCAAGTGAGAGGGGGCTTATATCCCATGGATGAGATGGATGGGATTATCCTGCCTCCAAAGTAGGGCCCACTGGCAAGGCACCAAACTCCGGAGCTATCCACCCTGACATAGGACCTGGGTGTCTCCAGAGCCCTCAAGAGCCTCTCTATTTGGGGTGATGTCCACTTTGGAAGCCTATGAGGTCCTACTGAGATGTGTAAGCATTACCTCTGGGATGACCTCCCGACTCACTTTGAAGTCTCTTAGCCATATGAACTCATTTGTATTTACCTTTTCCCCCTTTTATTCGAGGTCTTTTTCCAGTCGTATTGCCAGTTGGCACTTGGTAGTAATCCCTCGTTGTCAGGGAGGCTCATCCCCGGGAGTCATGTCCCATGCTGGGAGGAAGGTAATGCATTCATATGCTGAGTTTGGCTTAGAGACAGGCCACATTTGAGCAACAAGGAGGTTCTCAGGAGGCAACCCTCAGGCACCCCATAACAATAGGCTAAGTTTCAATTTCAAGAGCAAAGACTCATAAGGCTAGTCATCAATTACAAGGGCCTATCAGTGAATCATCCTCCTTTGTCAGAAAAATATGAAATGCTTCACGAATTTGGGTGTCATCCTTGTTCAGGGACCATGCTAATCTACTCTGTATCGTTCCAATTTTAGTATATGTGCTGCCGAAGCAAGCACAATGCTGTTCTTTTATAACCACAAAAAATTTTAGAACAATTTCATTACTCCAAAAAGAAAAACTCCATACCCGTTAGTACTCACCTCTCAATCCCTCTATCCTTCCACAGCCTTACATAACCACTAATCTAATTTTATCCTTATAAATTGATATATATTTACATTTTATATAAATAGAATCATAAAATATGTAGTACTTTGTGTATGGTTTCTTTCACTTAGCATATGGGTTTTTTTCTCTGATATTGACATCTTGTAGTATTAACATATATTAGTTCAGTTTCAAAGAAAAACAGTCTTATATATGCAATTTTACCTATATTCATATTTCACATGCAATTTTACTGTGCTATATGGTCCCATGTTTCATTTTTTAGCTTTCCTTTTAGTAATATACATGACCTTAGACTTTCCCTTTCAACCACTGTCATACCCACATAATAGTACTGCTAGTTACAAACATTATGTTGTGCTTTCACCTTTTCTATTCATTTCCAAAGATTAATACACATCCTTTTTAGCAATTCTGCACAAGTTAACCCTCAGCTTTCCATTCTCTAACCTCCTTCTATTTTCTGTTAACCCATATTTAAGTTATTAACTCCATGAGATTACAAATATATTTAGTCTGTAGTAGCGCAATCATACAGTATTTGTCCTTTTGTGTCTGGCCTGTTTCACTCAACATAATGTCCTCCAGGTTCATCCATGCTTCAAGATTTCATTTCTTTCTTACAGCTGAATAATATTCCATAGTGTGTATACACCACAGTTTGTTTATCCATTTGTCGGTTGATGGACACCTGGGTTGTTTCCATCTTTTGGCAATCATGAATAATGCCTCTATGAACATTGGTGTGAAGATGGTTCTTCATATCACTTCTCTTAGTTCTTCTGGGTATATACCCAGTAGTGGTATTACCAGGTCATGTGGCAAATCTATATTCAACTTCTTTAGGAACTGCCAAACAGTCCTCCACAGTGGCTGTACCAATCTACATTTCCACTAAAAGTGAATAAGTGTTCCTATCTCTCCACATCCTCTCCAACACTTGAAGTTCTCTGTCTTTAATAATGGCCATTCTAATAGGTGTGAAATGATACCTCATTGTAGCTTTGATTTGCATTTCCCTAATTGCTAATGATGTTGAAAATTTTTCATGTGTTCTTCTGCCATTTGCATTTCTTCTTTGGACAAATGTCTATTCAAGTCTTTTGCTCATTTTTTAATCAGGTCATTTGTCTTTTTATTGTTTAGTTGTAGCATCTTTTCATGTATCATGAATATTAACTCCTTATCAGCTATACGATTTCCAAATATTTTCTCCCATTGAGTTGGCTGCCTTTTCACCCTTTTGATAAACTCCTTTTGACAAAGTGTTTAATTTTGAGGAGATCCCATTTATCTATTTTATCTTTTGTGACTCATGCTTTGGGTGTAAGGTCCAAGAAACTACCACCTACCACAAGCTCTCTAAAGATGTTTCCCTACATTTTCTTATAGTAGTTTTAACCTAGCTTTTATATTTAGGTCTTTGATCCATTTTGAGTTAATTCTTGTATAGGGAGGGAGTGAGACTAGTGGTCCTCTTTCCTGCTTTTGGTTATGGATATCCAGTTCTCCTAGCACAAATTGTTGAAGAGACTGTTTTGTCCCATTAACGTGGCTTTGGTAGGTTTGTTGAAAACCTGTTGGCCATAGAGGTGAGGGTTTATCTCTGGACTCTCAATTCTATCCCACTGATCGATGTGTCTATCTTTATGCCAATACCATGCTGTCTTGACCACTGTAGCCTTGTAATATGTTTCAAGGTCAGGTAGTGAAATTCCTCCCATGTCATTCTCATTTTTTAGAATACTTTTGGCTATTTAGGTGCACTTTCCCTTCCAAATGAATTTGATGATTGCCTTTTCTACTTCTGCAAAGCAGGCTGTTGGAATTTTGAGTGGTATTGCATTGAATCTATAAATCACCTTTGGTATGATTGACATCTTCATGATATTCAATCTTCCAATGTATGAACATGGAATGTCTTTCCATTTGTTTAGGTCTTCACTGATTTCTTTTAGCATTGTTTTGTAGTTTTCTCCACATAGGTCTTGTACTTCTTTGGTTAAGTTGATTCCTAGGTATTTGAGTCTTTTGTTGCTTTGTAAATGAATTTTTTTCCTCTGATTTCCTACGCAGATTGTTCAATGCTAGTGTACAAAACATTACTGATTTTTGCATGTTGATCTTGTCTCCTGCCACTTTGTTGAACTCATTTATTAGCTCAAGTAGCTTTGTCATAAACATTTCAGAATTTTCTAAATACAGGATCATGCCATCCATGAATAGTGAGAGTTTTACTTCCTCTTTTCCTATTTGGATGCCTTTTTCCCCCTTGTCTAATTGCTCTAGCTAGAACTTCTAGCACAATGTTGAATAACAATGTCTTGTTCCCGATTTTAGAGGGAAAGTTTTCAAACTTCCCCCATTGAGCACGATGTTGGCCTTGGTTTTTCATATATGCCCTTTATCATATTAAGGAATTTTCCCTCTATTCCTATCTTCCAATGTGTTTCTATACAGAAAGGATTTTGGATTTTGTCAAATGCCTTTTCTGTATCAATCAAGATGATCATAGTTTTTTGCCTTCAATTTGTTAATGTGGTGGATTATGTTAATCGATTTTCTTATGCTGAACCACCGTTGCATACCAGGAATAAATCCCACTTGGTTGTGGTGTGTAAGTTTTTGGTATGCTGTTGGATTCTATTTGTGGGTGTTTTGTTGAGAATTTTTGCATCTGGGTTCATTAGAGAAATTGGTCTGTAATTTTCTTCTTTGGAATTGGGTGATTTTGGCCTCATAAAATGAATTGGGTAATTTTCCCTCTTCTTCAATTTTTTGGAAGAGTTTAAGCAGGATTGGTGTTCTTTTTGAAATGCTTGGTAGAATTCACCTGTGAAGCCATCTGGTCTTGGACTTTTCTTTGTTGGAGATTTTTGATGACTAATTCAATCTCTTTAAATGTGATGGGTTTGTTAAGTTCTTATATTTCTTGTAGAGTCAGTGTAAGTTGTGCATTTCTAGGAATTTGTCCATTTCATCTAGGTTGTCTAATTTGTTGGCACACAGATTCTCAATATATCCTCTTATGATCCTTTTTATTTCTGTGGGGTCAGTCATAACTTCCCCTTTTTCATTTCTGATTTTATTTATTTGCATCTTCTCTCTTTTTCTCTTTGTTAGTCTAGCTAATGGTTTGTCAATTTTACTGATCTTCTCAAAGAACCAGCTTTTAGTTTTGCTGATTTTCTCTTTTTTAATTCTCAATTTCACTTATTTGTGCTCTATTCTTTATTATTCCATTCCTTCTGCCTGCTTTGGGAATGGTTTGCTGTTCTTTTTCTAGTTTTTCTGGTTGTTCAGTTAGATCTTTGATTTTAGCTCTTTCTTCTTTTTTAATATAGGCATTTATGGCTATAAATTTCCCTCTCAGCATTGCCTTTGCTGTATCCCATAAGTTTTGATAAATTGTGTTCTCATTTTCATTCATCTCAATATATTTACTAATTTCACTTACAATTTCTTCTTTGACCCACTGATTATTTAGGAGTGTGTTGTTCATCCCCCACACATTTGCAATTTTACCTCTTTCTAGTCTATTATTGATTTCCAGTTTCATTCTATTATGATCTGAGAAGGTGCTTTGTATAACTTCAATCTTTTTGTTTGTTGAGACCTGCCTTGTAAACAAACATGCAGTCTATCCTGGAGAAAAATCCATGAACACTTGAGAAGAATGTATAACCTGCTGAGTTTGGGTTCAACATTCTGTTTATGTCTATTAGGTCTAGCTCATTTATCATATTGTCCAAGTTCTCTGTTTCTTGTTTGATCTTCCGTCTAGTTGATCTACATAATGATGTGACTGGTGTGTTGAAATCTCCAGCTATTATTGTAGAGATGTCTATCTCTCCCTTAGTTTTGCCAGAGTTTTGCCTCATGTATTTTGGAGCACCCTGGTTAGGTGCATAGATATTTATGACTGTTATTTCTTCCTGGTGGATTGTCCCTTTATTAATATTTTATTAATGGCCTTTGGTATCTCATAATCTTTTGCATTTAACATCTGTTTTGTCCGATATTAGTATAGCTACCCCTGCTCATTTTGGTTACTGTTTGCTTGGAGTATCTTCTTCCAACCTTTCACTTTCAGCCAGTTTGTATTCCTGGGTCTAAGTGAGTCTCTTGTAGGCAGCATTTTGATGGCTCATGTTTTTTAATCCATTCTGTTGGCCTATATCTTTTGATTGGGGAGTTTAATTCATTCATATTCAATTATATTACTTTAAATGCTTTATTTATTACCATCATTTTATTCTTTGGTTTTCACATGTCATATCTTATTTTTGTCTGTCTTTTTACACTTTTGATTATCCTTTCTGCTATACTTGTCTTCTACACTCTCCTCCAAGCCTCTCTCACTTTTTTCTTTCATATTGTAAGTCTCCCTTTAATATTCCCTGTAAAGGTGGATTCTTTTTTATGAATGCTCTTAGTTTATGTTTGTGAATATTTTAAACTCACCTTCATATCTGAAGGACAATTTTGCTGGATAAAGAATTCTCAGCTGGCAGTTTTTCTCTTTCAGTATCCTAATTGTATCATACCACTGTCTTCTCACCTCCATGTTTTCTGATGAGAAATCCACACTAAGTCTTACTGGGCATCCTTTGTATGTGGTGGATTGCTTCTCCCTTGCTGCTTTCCAAATTTTCTTTTTATCTTTGATATTTGACATTCTGAGTAGTATGTGTCTTGGAGTAAGCCTATTCACATTTATTCTGATTGGGGTATGCTGTGCTTCTTGGACATGTAAGTTCATTTCTTTCATAAGAGTTGGGAAATTTTAAGCCATTATTTTCTCAAATACTCTTTCTGCTCCCTTTCCCTTCTCTTCTCCTTCTGGAACTCCCATGACACATAAGTTGTTGTGTTTCGTGTTATCATCCAACTCCCGAAGCCCCTGCTCATTTTTTTCCATTTTTTAATCTCTCTGTTCTTTTCTGTCTTTAATTTTTGCTTTTCTGTATTCTGTGTCACATATTCTTTCTTCTATCTTTTTGAGTCTGCTGTTTAATGCCTCTAATGTGTTTTTTTTACCTCACCTATTGTGTATTTCATCACCATGAGCTCTGTTACTTTTCTATACAGGTTTTCAGATTCTTCTTTGTGCTTACTCAATGTCTTCTTGATATCTTTTATCTCTTTAGCCATATTGTCTTTCAACTCATTAATTAGATTTTGGAAATTTGCATGCATCTCATTGATTAATTGTCTCAAATCCTGTGTCTCTTCTGGGGCTTTGATATATTCCTTTGCTTGGGCCATTTCTTCCATTTTCTTAGTATGGTTTGTAATTTTTTGCTGATTTCTAAGCATCTGATTAGAATGGTGAGTTTACTTAGATGCTCAATTTCTCTCTCTTTCATGGAGATTCAGTGGTGGGAGGCTGTATGTTATTGCTCTTCTTTGATTCTTGGTCCAACCTGGTCTGGGTCTTTAGGATTGTCCCTGTTAGTTGCTCAAATCTGGGCCCTGGACCTAATAATGGGTTGCATACCCATCTTCCAAGGGCCTTGAGGAGGGAGGCTGTAAGCTGCAAAAGCCTCTGTTACTTATTTACTGTTAATTTCCTCATGTGCACGTCCTTGGTCTGCCAGCATATAGCACTCTTTGGCAACCCTCTCAGTTCAATGCCTGGTCACAGTGTTTGCTGAAACAGGGGCCAGATCATTGTGATAGAAGATACTGTCTGGAATCTAAGAGCCTCATAATTCAAACCTTCTCAGAGGCAGTTCTCCAACCTTTGCTGGCAGTGCCCTCCCTTTCCCCAGGTAGGAAATAATTCCATTCTTCTCTGCATCCTCAACAACCAGTTCTGGTCAGTAGAGAGGGAGATAGAGAGGGTCTGATCTCTTTAGTCCCTTGCCAGCTCCCTTGCAAACAATAGCGTGGCCCCATCCAGCCTGGAAGAGCTTGTGGGACACAGCAGACCAAATTTGTGTGTCAAAAGCTGAGTCAGCCTTAAGCTGTGGCCCTCTCTTTCCCCTGTCCTGGGAAGGTGGATCCCTATGGCCCCCTTTGTTTGTAGCCACCAGCACCAAGGCCTGAGAATTCAAAAGTGTCTATAGGGTGGGGGAGGATGCCAGCAGTTGCAGTTGCAGCCTTTAACTTACAGTTTTGCCATTGCAATTCTTTTCCTGTGGCCCCTTTCTTCTGGGTGGTGTCCAGCCTTCCCCTGGTGTCCTTAAGCCTAGAAGATTTTTTCCAGGCTGTTTCTGCCTGTCCTCTAGCTGTTTTCCTGGGAGAGAAGAGAATCCCATGTCTTTCTAGTCCACCATCTTCCTGGAAGTAGACTTACTTTTTTTTTTTAAGAACACTTTTTCCTATCTGGCAAAATTAGATTTTAGATATACCCTAACAAATGTCCATGGAGCACTAGCAAATTAGGATATAATACCCATATTTACACTTTTATTTTCAAATTACCTATTTATTGTTTTACATTTTACTGCTGAATCCAAAACAGCTGAGGACACATGGAAGAAAAGGGTGGGCAAAGATTCCAGTTTCCTGGGACTGAGGGATTTCCCAGGATATGGGACTTTGGTTTCCAAAACCAGGACAGTAACAGGAAAACAGAGACAGTCAACCTGCAAAGGAATAACTTAGAGGTGACATTTCTATTAAATGACTTTTGCATTTTTAAATAACTTTTATGTTTTTAGATAAAAGAAGAACATGGTCAGGCTCTAAAATAGCCTCCATGTTTTCCTGAGGAGGAACTCTTTTGTTGGGAATAGTGGTGGGGAGAGATACCTTTAATGGGAGACTGGAGGTTGCTCTGAGTCCATTTGCTTCTCACCTTGGAATCCAAGGAATGAAAATGGACAGGCATAGAGTCTACTTGAAGATATGCTAGAAGAGTCCACAGGGCAGGTGGATCTGCTAGCTGGGAGTTGTCTTGTGGGACTTGGTTTAAAAACCAGGGTATAAAAACATCTCCAAGAACATATGAACTTAATTAATTCAGGGAAGGCTTTTTACCTTTTCTTTATAGATGTCTTCCTTCAGTCAAATAAGGGTAATTGCCTTTGCCACAAGGACTAGAAAAATTTTAAGAGCCAGCTCATCCACAAGACCAACCTTTCTATTAGGTTCCTGGGAAGACCTTTCCTTGGCCTATCAAAAACATCCTTGGTTTTATTTGATATGTGCTAGCCCCTATACTTTGAGGTATTGACTTCTTAAGCTCCTTTTCAGAATTTTTATTTATTGATAATTTCAAAATCTCTCAGGTCTTTCATGGAATATAAAACAACCACGTTCCTCACCAAAATAATGCCCTAAAACTTGGCATGTATGGTCATTATTCTGTATTTGAGAGAAAAGGGCCACACACTTATTTATCTACTTTTTACCTGTCTGAACCTTCCATTAGGAAAGACAAAAATTAAGTGGCTTATGAATTCTTGGTTGAGGGAAACAAAGTAGGAAGGATTAATGTGACATGATGTCACACAAATCCTTGTTTTGGTCATATGGCATGCTATGGGAAGAGGGGCAAAGAAAGAAATGCTAAACTTGTCACCATCCCCCAGAATGAAAAATGAAATGATTCTGGCAGTGAGTTTTTGTCTTCATAGAAGCACCAATTATCTTCAATGATCAGCCACGTCATCAAGTGCAAATGGTGGGCTCTGGAAACATTGGTCAGCTTCTGCTTCTGCTTTGAGAGGAACTCTTCTGTTTCCAGCCTAACCTGGTATACTATCTACTAGAAGAGCTTCTCGTGCCTGCATCTGTGGAGTAATTATTCTTACCATTCTAATAAAACTTCATCAGTTTGAGACTCCAAGACCATCAACCAGGATTGTGGGAGAGAATGCATCAAGCTGCTTGTTGTCACATCCTGACAGCCACAAGCTGATGTCCATGGTCCTTCCAATAGCAATATAAATTTTACTTAGGTTTCTGTTACTTGAGCAAAACACATGCATATAAATGTTGGGCCCACCGTAAGAGAGTGCACTGGGGTCTTCAGTGGGGAGCTGGCGTAGATCATGGGCCCCACACACTGAGGACTTTGTGAATGTTGCCCTTCTAGACTTTACTGTCTTAACAGCAACATCAAGCAACTGGGCTGGATGATTTCTATGTTCCTTCAAACTCTGACTAAGCCTCTGTGATGACCCTCTTTGCTTCTTTTCAGGAACATAACCATTAGTGAAAGTTCTCCTTTCCCTCAGAGAGACACAGAATGGAAGTAAGCTGTTGGGTGGAAGAGACAAGAGGCTGAACTGGCAAATGGAGACAAGAGTCATTTAAATTTTATGAGGATGGCAGGGGGAGTTGGTGGGTTTCTTTGATAAATTGGAGCTTGTGAGATCAGCTTGGTGATTTACAAGTCTGAATGGAAGCTAGAAATGGTAGAGAAACGGATCTGATCTCTGATTTCTTCATCTAAAACATTAATAATATTAATAAAATGTTAATTTTTTTAAAATGTGGTTTCATATTCTTCTCTTGCTGATGAAGAAAAGTGTAACTTTCCATCTCATGAGGTCCCTTGAAGGCAAATTGACCTATGTTCTTTCATTCTTAATGAAACACACTCAGTGATTCTATGACCAAAGACTTTTCTCTTGTGATTCTTGCTAAGAGGCTAAGGTTAGGACTACATTGTTAAGCTGTCCCAGAGGTCAGATCACTTGGTCCTTTTTATCTTTATCACTATTTGTTCAGTTCCTTTTTCCTGGAATGTCTACAATCCTTCCCTGTCTCCAATGATGAAAATCTTGCAGGTTGAACTCAATGGTCCCCTCTTCTGGAAAACTTTCTTCAAACTCCCATGCAGAACTGATTGTCCTTTCTGTGAGCTTCAAGAATATTTTGATCATACGGCACTTATCATACTGTGTTATGGTTAGCTAATTATCCATCCTTCTGCTGAGCTCTAATTTCCTGGGATGCAGGGTCTGTGGGGTCTTTGTAATCCAGCAAAACAGAGAAATCACCCAATTTAGTTACTAATATAAGTAAATTGATGTGATATCAATAACATAGGATTCTCTTAGCAATAGAAGGCTCTTTTGGGTTCCCCCTGGCATTCTGAGTAACTGACCATGTGCACAATAAAAACATGTGCATGTGTAATTGAGTCCCAAATTTTAGTGCTGGAATTCCCAATTTTATTTTGGTTGGGAAATTGATAGGGTGGAGGAGGAGGGGCAGGATGCTAAGGAATTAACGGGGCCACAATAAAGGGAAAGGAAGGAAAATCATTCCAGCAAATGTCAGGATTAGCAATTGTAGCTGACGATCTCGGTGGTCTGTCAGGATTGCTGCAGATTCCCATTCCTGCGCTGCTGTGTGTGTTACTTCTAATGGCTTGCAGCTCCTACAGTCATCCTCGCAAGCTGACCCTCGGTCTATGGGAGCCACTACTGTTGCAGACACAGGGAGCCAGAGTGCTTGGGAGATTGCATGACCCCACCAGCCTTCCACCCTTACCAACATCTGATTGGGGCAGGAGCAGGAAAGCCCAGCTCCCTTCCCTAAGTTTCTATTTCCACCCCAGAGCTCCCAGCAGGACCAGGCAGGGGCTGAGACTTGGCCTGAAATCACATCCTTGCTTGGCTTCTCTTCCTCTGATCTGATTCCCCCACTTTTCCTGCAGGTCTCTCCAAGAGCATTTCCTTAATAAATTACATCTGCATAACTGTCTCAAAGTCTGCTTCTGGAGAACCTACCCTAAGAGAAGATTTCAACTTTGTGGCTTCCTAAGACAAACTTCCTACCAGGAAGACCAAAGACAAACAGAGCCTTCAAAGCACTGAAATGAGCATTTTCATTCTTCATGGCTCACCTATATTTCAAGGGAGGAGCTTAATGCCTCTGGGATAGGGATGGTGGGAGCACACTGGGGGCAATCGGACAAACCATGACCAACCTGTGGAGGACTATTTAAGCTGGCAGGATCATGGGCGGCTCGGATGAAGTTTTAAGTACTGACATAACCCTCCATAAATAGTTCCATATCTAACCCAACTTAAATAGAATCTATTCAAAGGTACAAATGCATTTTTTTCCTCTCATCACACTTCAAGGATTTTTTATGTTTCAGTTCAAGCCAAGATGAGAATTGGAAGCACTACAACTTTTTTTTTTTTTTTTTTTTGAAATTATTCTTGGGAAATGGGTCTCTTGAAAAAGTCAGCTTTTATGAACTTTGCTGCCCAGCTTTTCAGAACTTTGGATAAAAATCCATATTTTAGGAGTATATTCTTTTCTATTTGACACATGCAAGAGTAGTGCTTTCAATTAACTGAGAGGAAATTTTTATAAAAAACATTATTTACTTAATAGTCATCCATGTTTGATTTTTTTTTTTTCAGGCTAAAAGGTTAGTAACATTGACCAACTTCAATTGAAAAATCCTAAGCTGTGTTATTTTATATAATCGTATACATAGATAACCCCTGCCTTAGACCCCGGTTGTAAAGCAGATTTCACTCACTAGATGGGAGAGAGAATTGGGTGACACAAAATGGTTTTTGCCAGCATTAATAGTTTTTCTTACTTACCTCCTTTAGCTTCAGAAATTTCCAGAAATACTTAAATAGATCATTTGACTCTTAAAACATGTGAAACAAACTCTGATCGCTGTGACAGAAATCTTAGATGCATAATCTAGAGCTTTCCCACTCACTTCTCAAATCATACATTATAATGCCTCACCTCCATTGGTGATTTATGTCAGATCTGCAACCTCACGACCTGACTGTTAATATATCAAAAACATGAAAAAGAACAAAAGCAAATAAATACCACCAAAGTGAAGAATATGGTCTTAAGAGTCAAATTTTTAATATATTCAGATTATTTTTGACTCACTTTCTTCTTTGATCATATTGAAGACTGTGTTATGAATGAATATGAGCTCAACTATGTATGGTCCTACGAGAACTTGCCAGAGTATTAAACTATGATTATAATTCATGTAGTGTATTACTTGATACTCAAAGGAATCTATGCATGCATATGTATGCTCACAATAGACTAATTTGAGAAAAATGTAGCATAATGAAAAATGCATGGACTGAGAGTGAGAAGAATTGCTTTGAGCTTCAATCCATCACTTACTAGCTCTGTGACTTTGACCAAATCGCATCATATCTCTGGCTTCAGTTTCCTCATCCTAAAATGCAATTAATCATGCCTATATTTTGGCCTAAGCATCAAATTTATAATGTTTCTGAGAGAGCTGTATACAGTGAGAAATTGTATTCAAATGTTATATTAGTTAAAACTAAGGTTGGAAATACTCACTCAAAAATAAGAGGATATGAATTCAAGTTCAATTGTAACACATCATAACCTCCATTTATATTTTTTCATTAATCTACTTGACAAATATTTTTTGAGGGACTACAGTGCTCCAGGTATAGTCCATGAAGAGGCACAAGCCAGCTCTAAAGGATAAGGAGATAAAGAAATAGGACATTTCAGGCAGTGGTGAGTGGCACACAGAATAAAAGGCTGTACTGAGATACAGAGCTGAGGTGGAGCCCTTTGAGCTAAGATCTGACCAGAAAGATCTTCAGAATAGTTGAATGGAGAGCAGAGGGTGAGCATGGGAGACAGGCGAAAACATCTGGGCTGGAATATGGTCAGATCTTTAAGCCTCGGTTTTCTTCTTTTTGTTTTTCTTCACTTTTGTGTTTACCCATTTTATATTGGACTTTTCCAGTACCCTCATGGAAGGTCTAGCCCATTCTGAAGTTTGGACAGCTTGAAGAAGTCCAAACTTCATGTGCTTGCTTCTTTCTCTTTAGTCCCAAGCCCTTGGAAGCCCAAGTGCCCTGTCCCAGAGGCCACCACTAGCATGTTCAGGTCGAAGAGGAGTCCCTCGCTTCCAGGGAAAGATATGGACAAAATAAAATGGGAGGGAAGCTCTCCATACCCACTGAGGAAACACAGCAGTGAAATGATTTATGCCAGGGCTTTGAGTCAGGGGAGGGGGGAGACGAGAAAATGGGGAGGTCTCAGGCCCTCCCCTAAAGAAGCTTTTCCATTCAGTTCAAGCTCTAGGAAGAGAGGCTGCTGCTCATAGGGTGAAGTGGAGGGGAAGCCCCAGGAGGGTGGAGCCCAGGATTCAGGGGAGAGGAAGTATCATTTGTTTCCAACAAAAACAAGTCACTCCTCACCTTGTCCCCTCCAATTTAAACCAGATCCAGTGCCCTGGCCCGTGCACAGGAGGGGCGAGTGTGCCATCCTCTCCTCTCTATAAGAACAAAGTGAGCCTTGCTTCCTGTGGCATTGGCTTTGTACCTCTTGTGAGGGGTCTCATTTGCAAAAGCCCCTGTGGGAAACTCATCCCATCTCTGAAGATCTACCAGGGTCCCCGTGTACTCTGGCCATGAGAAGGCCAGTCAACCCGATGAGCCTTGGACTGGCCTCCTGTGGCATGATGGTTTGAAGAAACAGCCCAGGCTTGGGGAGGACACTCAACTGCGGTCCAGAAAGAAACTTGACTTCCATTTCCCAAGACCTCCACTTTGATTTCTCCTTCAAGGACAGAATTTTGACCATTTCTCATAAAAGTGCCAGCCTCTTTGCAAGAGCGATAAAAACCAGATTCCAACATATGTCCCCAGTCCCAATTTCCCTGATTCAGAAGAACCCATTTTCATCCCTATCTATCCAACATCTATATATTTTTTGATCAGGGAAAACAGATGCTGTAGAAAAATCAACATGACCATAAGAGGATTGAGCTAAAAACACACTAGTTTCCCTCTGGATGTTTTGCTATGATCATATATATATATATCATATATACCATATCATATCATATCATATCAACTCATCCTGATTATCACAGGAGGCGGGGATTTTTATTAATATTCATTTGGAATGGGGAGAGGCAAGAGGAGTAGGAAACACCGGGTAAAGGAGAACTTGTCAGAAAAGATAATACGGTCATTTCTTTATAGTTTATTTAGGCAAAGGGACCTGAAAAAGGCAGTGATAAGAGTGGCCAAAGTTTCTTCAAAAATTGACTGGCATTCTTGAAAAGGGCTTCAGTTTCCTTTTCTACAGGTGATTGCGGAGCACAGCTCTGGTGTCAGGAGAAGGCTTTGCTGGTCTGGAGATTTCCTTAAGACGCACTGCTGACATCATGAACTCCTTTCTCAGATTCCTTTTTTTTTTCTCTCCTTTTCCCTCCTTTCCTCCCTCCCTCCTTCCCTTTCCCTCCCTCCGCCCAATCCCTCCCAATCTCTTTCTTTCTCTCTTCAGTTCCTTCAGGTAATTCCTACTCAAACTTGTACCAACTTGTTTTTGACTGACAGTGAGCAGCGGGAGAGTGCTGTCTTCGTTTTGAGAAAGCCCAAGCACCTATCTCTCCAAGGCAACCTGCATCGACAGATGATTATTTTTTTTGTCTTGTCATAACTTCACATCTTGTCTGGACTCTGCATTCATCGGTCTTTGCAGGTAAGAGGTATGTGCTTATCTCAACACTGGAGCAGACAGCATGAGAGAGAGATTTTGGAAAAGAACACTTTATAATTCCAAAGGTAACGAAAGAGTTATGATTCTTTTAAAACTTACTTAAATCATTCAAGACGTCTAAGCTTATCTGGGGGAATTTACAAGTGCTGTTTGCATGTGGAAAACGGGTTTTTACTTAATGATGGGGCACAAAAAAGTGCTTTATTCTTGCCCGAGAAACAATATCCAGATGTTGTCTTCTTTGCTATGGGTGCAAGTGATCGAGATTGCGAGAAAAGAATCGCTCCCACTTCACTTTGCAAGTGTTTTTCTCTCATAGCCTCGGTCAGAGAAAGTTTGTTATCGATTTTCAGCCATCATATAGTTCTTTGGGTAATTCTCTGTCAGTTATTTTCCTTTGTCGGTGGAGAAATCAGTCGAGGTTGCCATAAGGCAAAGCCTCACAGGGATATTTTAAAATCTGTTACCTATCCCTCTGAAAAAAAAAAAAAAAGTTATGTAAGTTTTCTGTCGTAGGTATGAGGAATGTAAACATTCTGACTTTGGAAACATTATGAACTTTGCTCACGACCCTTGGATAATGCTTTTGATAATCTGTGTAGTTTTATGTGAGTTCAGACTATTCTCAGCAAATACATTTCCTCCTGGGTGAAACTTCCACATTGCTGCTGCAGAGCTAGCCTGAACTCTTCTCTGCACTTCCGCATCAGTTGTCAGAAGGAAAAAGAATTTGTTGTTCACCTCACAATTTGTTTGTTGACCTCACAGTTTCTTTAAGTCCCTGGTTATAAAACTTACGACAAAGGCACAAATGTAACTGGAAAATCAAAGATCCAATGTTTTCCCACTAAATCCAAATTTTTAGATTTATCTGAAAATATCTTAATCTTTTTATCTGAAAAGATCTTTTTTTCCCTCGACCTACAGCAAGGATTTCTTTTTTAAAAGTAGAAGTGATTCTTATGGTTTTTGTAAAACCTCAAAATCATACACTCACATATGCACACCATCAACTGTTATCTCATTTTTGTCCTATCCCAACTCTGACCTCTTGCATAAATGTTTAAACAGTTATGTAACAATCAGTAATAGCCTCAGGTGATATATATATTCCCTCCACTTTAATATTTTCCTAAGACTCAAAAGAAGAGAGCAGAATAGAAATATACGGCATCGTTAAATACCATCGTTTTGTGAAAACTAAATACCAGGGCAACTTCCAGCTGAACAATTAGTCACTTACCTCACCTGCAGTTTCCACCAGGTTTGCTCTTTTCCATACTCTCCTGGAGTCTTGTTGTTTGTTTTTTTTTTTTTTTTTTTTTTTTTTTTAGCAGTTTCCTCCTTTCCTAGCTGTAAATATAATAAATGACCAGCTTGGAGGCAGAGGATGAGCCCTCACAATGGCTTATGAAAGGGCTGGAAGAGTTTAACTGAATCACCAAACGGGGCATCTCAAAAATGCCCATCAAATATCAGAGCTGGCATTTCCACACTGAATTAAATAAACGCATAAGCAGTTCGGGGGGTTAATAGAAATGGACGTAGTTGAATTTTGTGATTCTGGTTGCTTAAGGAAAACACACTTTTAAAAAGTCCTCCCTCCCTCTCACCACTGCCCCCTCCCACCAGCCGTTGTGGTCATTTTACAGAAAGTGCTATTTCCCCAATTTCCTCTCCTCACACTTGCAGCCGACACAGACAGCCTATATTTGCGGGGAACGGGGAGGGGGAAAAGACCCCACGCTTCACACTCCAGCAGCACTGGAGAGCCAAGAAAAGCAGGTTTGCTGGCCCGTTCCCACAAGGCTGACCACACCCTCCCTCTGCTTTCGCACTGAGGACATTTTGAAAGGGCTGCACTTTCTTGTTTTGGCTGTGTGTGTATTTATATACCTGAATGGCAGTAACAAACTTGGTACACCGAATAGATAGTCAAACTTTTTCGGACTTAATCAGTTAGTGTCAAGTGCTTGAAATATCCTTTCCTGCTGCCTCCTCCCCTCTGTCAGAGATGTGGAGCAGTCACTGGCTTCCTTGCAGGCACTGCTTCAGAGTCCAGTGTTGTTTGTAGTGTATTGGCATGGCGGATGCAACTGGAAAAAGAGCTGTAGGCATGGTAAAGCTGCAGATGATGGGCCTCTGGGAAGGTTTACTTAAGGCATATAAACCTCACTGATCATTTCCATCCGCCTTTTAATAGAGAAATGATACAGCTACTGTTTTTTTCCACTGGAACAATTCAAGCACTTCACCCTGGAGTAAATCAGGTATCTCCAAATGTGTTGCCTGAATTCTTCTTTCAAACAAAAATAACTCTGCTCCAAAAATAGTCAGAAAACTCTTGGAAGACTTAAAGTCAGCTTTTATATTCGCAAAGAAGAGTTTGCCACTTATTAATGTGCAGATACAAAAGGAAGGGCACAGGTTATCATTCATCCTTCTCTCATCCTTGATCCCATAGGAGTCCCTTTGGGAGTGGAGCTTATGGTGCAGTTGGAGGGTGGGGTATGGCTGGGAAAGGGCTGGGGACTTGGAGAGCAGGTAGACAAAGTGACCAAGGGTGGGTACAATGCCCCATGCCCTGTGTGTGTGGGGGCAGATCTGACCCAACATGCCTGCACTTCACTGCCGTGCAGGCAGCTTTCTGGTGCCAGTTTCATAAAGAAGCTGCATGGCTGGGTGGTACCTTCCAAGGAAAGCAGTCCCAGAAGTGCCAAATCTTCCATCCAACTACACTCTAAATTAAAGGAACAAAGACGAGTCTGCTTCCCCATCTTTAAAGGGAGAGTTGAGGGCATTAAGGGGGAGAGAAATATATATAATCTAAAAATAAATGTTCTGCAAAAGAAGTTTTATTTGTGAAGTTTTACTTCGTTGAGATAAAAGAAAAGTTTTTAAAAATAGGCATTCTTCATAGAAGACAAAGCGAGAAAGTTTAATCTGACAAATATTGCTGCCTCCTCAAATTGCTCTATGGTTCAGTTCAGGTAAGCGTGCGGAGATCTCCACTTAATGTCATGTCGTTGGAATTCACATGAATTCTATCACATTGCCAGAGCTTTTTAGCCAATAACATTTCTGCCCTTCCACAAAGATAAGGTCAAAGCTGCACCAGGTATGTACCCACATCTGCTTCTGTGGGCAACGTGGCTTAGCGGCAGTTAGATCAATAAGCCAATAGTCACCACGATCCACCTTCGTTCTAGAATATGTCCTGTGCTTCTAGACCTAAAATTCTCTAATGCAAATTCAAAATATTTTAGTCATTATATGAAGATGGATCGGGTTACTTAATGATGCTCACCACAAGAAGGAAGATGAGATTTTGATTTTGGATACAGAAACACACAGGGGCCAACAATCCAATTCATTTTCCACAGGACACAATCGAGTGGAAGCATGTCTATGCTACCTTGAGACCGAGGACATAGAGGAAACATTTGGATGGAAAAATTAGCAATAGAATAGGAAAACTTTTGTTTGTTTTGTTTTCCGTGAGCCTGCAGCTCAAATTCAGAGCAACCTAGATTTTAACTGAGCCACATTAAACAAAGCAAGCACGCCCTTCCACAGTTTGGAGGGGGCAATAGCCACAGTGGCTGCACTGGTTGCCCGTATCCTGGGTGACGGGTTTGGAGTAAAATTAATTCTGCATGTGGCCATGAACCTGGGGTTACTGATCACATTAAAACTCAGAGTCCCCCCTGAGCCATCTGAGAATCAAGTGGGCAATGCAGAGTTGAACACTGCAGCAGAAAATCAGAGTCTCGGGTATTCTGGGATGCATGTGGTCCTGGTTTGGGTTTCTAATCCACATCCTATTTCAGTCGGATTTGCCCTGATGTTGGGCTGGTGGCTATGAAACTCGACTGTTTTCTCCAGTGCTGGCATCAGAGGCTGATCAAGGTTTTATGGACCCTGAAGATTATATAGTTCAGGGTCCTTTTTTGAAGGGAAAAAAATTACAAAATTATGAATATAAATAAGGTACAAGGCTTTGGAACGGGCCAGTGAAAGTGAGGAGCCCTGAAGCTTGAATTTCGTTAGCTATTAACTTTGTGATAAATCTACTCTGTGTATACGTAGCAAAGGCCAATACTTATTTCATAAATGAAAGTTGCATTCATTTATGTAACTTTTTGCTGCTAGCTGCCCTCTAAGTAAATCTGAGAAATGATAAGCGAAATTATAAAGCCATCGTTCAGATGCATAGCTAATAATCAGTGATAAATGGAAAAAAACATCTGGATGATATACAAAACGTTTCTCATTTCGTTGGCCTGTGGCCCTGACATGTAGTCTTGTGCACTGTGATTGAACTTGGGGTCACATTTAAGCCCAAGAGTCAGATCCTATCAAAGCTCTGTTTTTATAAACAGGCAGAGTATGTGGATACTGTGTATGCTGAAATTAATAATGCAGATTTTCCACTTAAAAAGCCCCCAACTTAAAACAAAACCAAAAGAACTTCAGGCTAGTCATAAACCTAGAACGTAGAATTACCTTGAACGCATCAAGAATATGCTTCTTGTTTAAAGAATTTGAGGGTCTGCCCCAGTGAAATATGTGTGCCTGGCAAAGGATTACCTCTTCTTCACTGTTTCCATTAAAACTGCTTCCAGTTTTTGATAGTTACAGTATCATTTCTCAGTATGAATATTTACTAAACCCATGCCTACCAGGCTCCCACTCAGTGATGTTCGCATTTTCAAATATTTGCAGATTGGTATCTTGCTCCATCTTAGTCCTCTTTGCCAAAGAATGCAAGTTCAACTCCCTGACTCTTGCTGTCTTATTTCCTTTGTTATCCTTTGTGTCTATTCCTATCTTTCAAGAACAAATGTGAAAAGTCTGCCATCTGCTTTGAAACGTCCTGCAATTTGGCATGATCTGAACTCTTCCTCAAAACTCCGTCCCTACTTTCTAGGAGTTAAAGAAAATCTATGAGCACTGAAGACCTGGCAGCTGTGTCTAGCATTCTCTAAACACTAAAGAATGAGAACCCCACCCTCTCTTCTTTGTATCTTCAGAAGGCCATAAAAAATAATTTATAAGAAGATAGTGTGCGACATCACATACAGATTATATATATATATATATGCAAGGGACAAAGATTGAGTGGGTGTGTATTTCTCTATAACATTAATAAGGAAAGTGAATATATAACTATAGAGAGAATATTCCAATGGCAACAAAGTTAAAACACAACAGTACTTTATTTCGAACACTTTGTCTAATTTCATAAATTCCAAATCCATAATTTCCATGTAAGGTGCAGATTCAAGATTGAAGTATCCAAAGAAGAAGGAAAAAAAAAAAGCATAAAAAAAGTGTTGTCACTGTGATATTGATTGTCACTACTTCACAAAGGAATAGGCATTTGCATCCATGACTATTCTTATCAACAGGAATACTGTGATAACCCAATCAGGGCTCCAGCTGCTGTCACTACCATATACCTGGCCAGCACAGGCTTGGGGTAGTTAGCCCAGGGGTTGGGAGAGATAGAGCAGAAGATGGGCTGGCTCATCCCAGGAGAGGGGAGGAGAGGAGAAGGCTCTACTTCATGCCTTCCTGACTCAGTTTCCTGGGAGTTGGGGAGAGACTACTTATACTTCTTGTCTCCTGGGTTTTGGGGCAAGAGCAACTCCCTAGCCAGAAGGCAGGGAGGAGTGTCCCAGGCACAATTAAATTTGAACCAAAGCATCTTCTACCCTGGGAGGTTCTCCTGATGAGTTATAGGTTCTGAAGAGGGTTCTGTATAACTCTAGCTCTGCAAGAAATAAGAAGGTCTGCGCTCAGAGAGATTCAGAGAATCCTTCGGCTTCTATAATTCCCTCTTGGAACTTCACAATGATCATTGACATATTAAAAATGCTAATAAGTCCTGCAGCAAAGATATTCTTTAACTTTGAATCTCAAGTAGTACCACCATGTTAGAACTCTCTCACTTTCCCCAGCCCCCTTAAACTGTTACTCACTCCTCTGACTAATGTTTCATGCGACCCCATTGGGGACACTTACGTAGACCATACTTGGTGTGGGAGTGAGGTGTCATGTGCTCCAGTAAAGAACGTGTTGACAGCGTTCATGCTGCCACTGAGCTGTAAGTTGGACCTCCGGGAGGTGATCTACCCCTGCAGGTGACTGGCAGGCCTTTGGGATTGCAAAGTGGTAGCTTGCAAGTAGCTCCAAATAATTTATTGACATTTTATCCCCTTTATTTCTCCCTTCCCCTTTATAGCTATTGTTTTCCCCATATTTAATGGGGAATATGCATAGACATATATGCAAAGACACTCTCATGCACCCACACACAAATATAACATGAATTAAAGGTAAATAGAGGGGCAAGATGTCAGCTAAGTAAGGCATTCCAAAAGTCAGCTCATCCTACAGGGCAGATAGTAATCACCCAGAGTTATCTACAGCACCTGTTTGGGGGCCCAAGAGGCCAGATGTGCATCCTGCAACAGCCTTGAAAGAATCGAAGGAGGAGACCGCCCATCTGCAGTGAAAATTCATGAATAGAGCACTCCACTCCATGGAGGCTGGTGATCATCCTCCACTGGCAGCTCAAGCCGCCTTGGGAGCTATTCCGTGGCTGGAGTTTGAAGCTCCATTTCCCAAAAATGGGGGAGGAAGAGGTAGTCAGGCACTGACTTCAGATATTGATTAGTAAATTTGGCTGGCTCAAGTATAATCCTAAGAACAGCTAAAGTTTGAAACTGTCCAAGCCAGAAAGAGACCGGTAGCCACCATTTTAACTCTGGCCCTGGTATAAGGGGAAGTGGGACTGATTGAAAATCACAGTGACGGTAGAGACCGGCTTCTTTCCACCCAGATCAGACTGTAGCACTAGCTTAGGCCCCAGCCCCACCTCAGATAGTGAGGAAACTGGTGGAACCTGTACCAAGCTCTCTGGGCAACTGCAGATGTTTTCATTTGGCACAGACTAATTTGCTGGGCACATGTGGTTCTATCCACATCCTATAAAGGGCAGAAGGGACAGTACTCCCTCAGCATCTCAGGGCAGCTGCAGGCAATTTGGTCCACACGGATTAGATTGCTTGGCACTCTGGAGGGTCCATCTCCTCTGCTGGGAAGGGAGGAGGGGGGCTGTGGGTACTTTAGTCTCCTGGTCAACTGCGGTCAATTTTGACCCACACAGCTTAGTTTTCTGCCCACACCCACAGCTCCATCCCTGCCCAAGCAGAGGAGGAAGGGTCTTAAGCTTCATCAGTCTCTCCAGGCAACTACAGAAGGTCTTGGCCTGCACAGCTTGGATTACTACACATGGCTGCAACACCATCCCTATCCCTGGCAGAGGAGAAAGGTGGGAGAAGCATCATTGTTTCCTGAGGCAACATGGGCAGCTTCAGCCTCCACAGCTTACAGTACCATCTACATCCTTGGCTCCTACTACACAACCAACAAGGGAGATAGGGCAAGAAAACCCTAAACTAAAAAAAGAAACTGTACCTAGAAAAAAATTCATCTAGTAAGCCAGATGCCAATGCACCAACAAAAAATTACAATCCATACCAAGAAAGAGGAAGATATGCCCTAGTCAAAGGAACAAGATAAGCCTCTAGATGTTATAAAAGAGGTGAGCCAACTAATCATAGATGTTCAAACAAAGCTCCTTAATAAATTAAATGTGATGGCTAAAGAGATTAAGTATATTAAGGAGACACTGGGTGACCACAAAGAAGAACTTGAAAGCATATGTAGAAAAATAGCAGATCTTATGGGAATGAAAGGCAAAATAAGTGAAAGTGAAAATACACTGGAGGCATATAACAGCAGATTTGAGGAAGCAGAAGACAGGATCAGTGAGCTTGAAGACATGGTCTCCAAAAGCAAATATATAAAAGAACAGATAAAGAAAAGAATGGAAAAAAAATGAACTGGGTTTCAGGAAACTGAATGATGTCAAGAGAAGGTGAAACATACATGTCATGGATGTCCCAGAAGGTAAAGAGAAGGGAAAAAGGGTAGAAGGACTATTTGAATAAATAATGGTAGATAATTTCCCAACCCTACTGAAGGACATAGATACCCGTTTCCAATAAGCACAATGCACTCCCATCCAAATAAATCCAAATAGACCAACTCCGAGACACATACTAATCAGAATGTCAAATGCCAAAGACAAAGACAGAATTCTGAGAACAGCAAGAGAAAAGTGATGAATCACATACAAGGAACACACAATAAGATTAGGTGCTGATTTCTTATCAGAAACCATGGAGACAATAAGGCATTGGTAGGATATATTAAAGATACTGCAAGAGAAAAACTGTTGGCCAAGAATCTTATAACTGGCAAGGACTGTTGACAAGAAACTTTATCTGGCAATGTTATCTTTCAAAAATGAGGGCAAGTTTAGAATATTCACAGATAAACAGAAACTGAGAGAATTTGCAACAAAGAGAAATCCTAAAGGGAGTGCTACAGGTGAGAAAGGTTTAGAAGAGAGTCTAAAAATGAAGATTATATCAATAAAAGGAAAATAGTGGTGCAAATAAAATAAGACAGATAAAACTGAAAGGTCAAAAAGGTGAAGTAATAACTGCCTTTACAGTAATAACATTGTATATTAATGGAGTAAACTCCCAAAAAAAGACACAAACTGGTAGGATGGATAAAAAATTATATGCTGTCTACAAGAGATTCACCTTAGACTCAAGGATACAAATATATGGAAAGTGAAAGGATAGAAAAAGATATTCCACACATGCAGTAAACAAACAAACAAACAAAAAGCTGGAATAGCTATACTTATATCGGATGCAAGACTTTAAAAGCAAAACCATTATTAGAGACAAGGAAAGGCATTATATATTAATAAATGGGGCAACTCACCAGGAAGAAATAACAATCATAAATGTACATGCACCTAACCAGGATGCTCCAAATTACATGAGGCAAAAACTAGCAAAATTGAAGTGAGCTATAGATGTCTTTACAATAATGGTTGGGTATTTCAATACACCACTCTCAGCATTGGACAGAACATCTGGGCAGAGGATCAATAACAAAACAGAGAACTTGAATAATTTGGTAAAAGGACTAAACCTAATAGACATATACAGAACATTACACCCCCAAACAGCAGGATATCTGTTCTTCTCAAGTACTCATGGAACTTCTCCAGGATAGACCATATGTTGGGTCACAAAGCAGATATCAATAAATTCAACAAGATTGAAATTATATAAAGCACTTTCTTGAACATAATAGACTAGAGCTGGAAATCAACAACAGGTGGAAAAAGGAAAAATTCACAAATATATGGCGATTAAACAACACACTCTGAAATAATGAGAGCCAAAGAAGAAATTGAGGAAGATATTATGAAAAAAGAAATATCTCAAAACAAATGAAAACGAGAACACAACATATCAGAACCCCTGGGATGCAGCAAAGGAAGTGCTGGGAGGAAAAATTATAGCCCTCAATGCTTACATAAAAAAAGAGCTAAAATCCATGAACTAACTACGCAGTTAGAGGAACTTGAAAAAGAACCGCAAACTATTCCTAAAGGAAGCAGAAGGAATGAAACGACAAAGATCAGAGCAGAAATAAATGAATTTGAGAACCAAAAAAAAAGAGTAGAGAGAATTAAGAAAAGCACAAGTTGGTTCTTTGAGAAAATTAACAAAATTGACAAACCTTTAGCTAGACTGACAGAAAAAAAAACAGAGAAGATACAAATAAGTAAGAAAAAATGAAAATGGTGACATTATTTCTGACCCCATGGAAATAAAAGAGACCATAAAAGGATACTGTGAACAACTGTATGCCAACAAAGTAGACAATGTAGATGAAATGGGAAAATTCCTAGGAATATACAAACAATCTACACTGACCCTAGAAGAAATAGAAAACCTTATCAAACCAATCACAAGTAAAGAGATTGAAACAGTCATCAAACAACACCAAAAATAAGAAGTCCAACACCAGATAGTTTCACTGGTGAGTTCTACAGAGCATTCAAAAATATTAAATACCAAACTTAGTCAAATTCTTCCAAAAAGTTGAACAAGAAGGAACACTACCAAACTCATTTTATGAAGCTAGTATCACCCTAATACTAAAGGCAGATAAAGATATTATGAAAAAAGAAAATTACAGGCTCATTTCCTTAATAAATATGGATTTAAAAATCCTCAATAAAATACTTGCTAATCGAATCCAACAACACTTAAAAGAATTATTCATCATGATCAAGACCAAACATGCAAGGGTGGTTCAAAACAAGAAAATCAATCACGGTAATACACCACATTAATAAATCAAAGAAGAAGAAAAATCACATGATCTTATTGTTTGATGCAGAAAAAGCATTTGACAAAATCCAGCATCCTCTCCTGATAAAAATACTACAAAAGATAGGAATTGGAGGAAATTTTCTCAACATGATAAAACCCACAGCTAAAATTGTTCTCTATGGTGAAAGACCGAAAGCTTTCCATTGAGATCAGGAACAGGACAAGGATGCCCACTGTCACCACTCTTGCTTAATATAGTGCTAGAGGTTCTAGCTAGAGCAATCAGGCAAGAAAAAGAAATAAAGGGCATCCAAATCAGAAAGGAAGAAGTAAAACTTTTGCTATTTGCAGATGATATGATCCTATACCTAGAAAGTCCTGAAAAATCTACAGCAAAGTTGCTAGAGCTAATAAACAATTTCAGCAGAGTAGCAGGATACAAGATTCATATGCAAAAATCAGTAATATTTCTATACACAAATAACACACAATCTGAGGAGGGAGTCAGGAAAAAAATTCCGTTTACAATAGCAACTAAAATAATCAAATATTTAGAAATAAACCTAACCAAGGACTTAAGCACTTGTATTCGTAAAACTACAATGCATCGCTAAAGAAAAAAAAAGACCAAAATAAATGGGAGAACATTCCGTACTCACGGATTGGAAGACTAAATATCATTAAGATGTCAATTCTACCCAAACTCATATACAATTTTAATGCAATCCTAATAAAAATTCTACCAACATTTTTCAAAGAAATGGAAAACACAATTATCAAATTTATTTTGAAGGGTAAGGGGCCCGAATAGCCAGCACATCTTAAAAAGGATGAGCAAAGTTGAGGACTCTCTCTTCTGCACTCTAAATCATATGACCTAACCACAGTGGTAAAAATGGCATGGTACTGGCATAATGATAGACACATTGACCAATGGAACTGAATTGATGGTTCAGAAACAGACCCTCATTTCTATGGTCAAGTGATTTTTGACAAGGCTGTCAAACCCACCCAGCTGGGGCAGAACAGTCTCTTCAAAAAATGGTGCTGGGAGAACTGGATATCCATACACAAAAGAAAGAAAGAGGACCCTTATTTCACACCTAACCTAAAAAGTAACTCAAAATGGATCAAGACTTAAGTATAAAAGCTAGAACCATAAAGCTCCTAGAAGAAAATGTCGGAAAACATCTTTCTTCAAGACCTGGCAGTAAGTGGTGCATTCTCAAATCTTACACTGAAAGCAGGAACAATGAAAAAAAAAAAAAAAAAACATGGATAAATGGGACCTCCTCTAACTTAAAACACTTTTGTGATTCAAAAGACTTTGGAAGCTGAAAAGGCATCCCACTCAATGGAAGAAAATATTAAGAAACCACATATCCAATAAGGGTTTGATTTCCTATATACAAAGATCATACAACTCAACAATAAAAGGGCAAGCAATCCAATTTAAAAATGGGGAAAAGACTTAAATAAACATTCTCCAAAGAGGAAATACAAATGGCCAAAAGCACATGAGTAAATGTTCAATATCACTAGCTATTAGGGAAATGCAAATCAAAACGATGAGATATCATCTCACATTGCATAGAATGGCCATTATTTAAGAAAAAAACAAAACAAAACAGAAAACAGTAAGTGCTGGAGAGGATGTGGAGAAATAGGAACACTCCTTCATGTTGGTGGGAATGTAAAATGGTGCAGCCTCTCAGGAAGACAGTTTGGTGGTTCCTCAGGAAGCTAAATATAGAACTGTCATACAATCCAGCAATATCTCTACTAGGAATATATCCAGAAGAACTGAAAACTGTGATGCGTACAGACATTTGCACATCGTTGTTCATAGCGGTGTTATTCACAATTGCTGAAAGATGGAAAAAACCCAGGTATACATCACCTGATGAATGGATAAACATAATGTAGTATATACATACGATGAAATATTCTGCTGCTGTAAGAAGAAATGAAATTAGGACACATATGACAACATGGATGAACATTGAAGACATTATGCTAAATGAAATAAGCCAAAAGGACAAATATTGCATGGTCTCGCTAATATGAACTAAATACGAAGAATAAATACCTGGGGTTAAAACCTAGGGTGCAGGTTATTAGGAGGAGGGCTGAGAAGGGGTACTGATGCTTGGTGTACATAGAAGTTTTAATTAACTTGACGGTAAAAGTGTGGAAATAGAGTTGATGGTAACACATTAAGTGAATAGAAGTAACACAGCTGGTGTATAAATGAAACTGTGGCTGAAAAGAGTAGACTAGGGATATAAATGCCATTTGAAAGAAAACTAGAGAATAATCTAGGGACTGAGTAACATAGTGAACCCAAAGATGGATGAGAATTGTGGTTAATAGTACAAATACAAGAATGTCCTTCTATGAACTAGACAAATGTACATCACTATTGCAAGGTGATAAGAATGTAGAGAAACATGGGGAAAATACAATTAATGTATTGGACTATAGTTAATATCAATACTGTAATATTTTTGCATCAATGCCAAAGAGGTACTGTGTTAATAATAGGAGGTATGGAAATGTACATTGTGGACCATAGTTAGTGGTAACAGTCTAATGATATTATCTCATAAATTATAATAAATGTTCTACAACAAAGTAGTGTGTTGGTGGAGGGGTGCTGTATGAGAATTCCAGACACGTGCAGAATTGTTTTGTAAGTTGATAACTTCTCTAATAAAAATATATATATTTAAAAGTAGATAGAAAAGAAAAATAAAGGTATCCCTCAAAGGGGGAATTAGATTAACTCGAGTACTTATGTAATTTTTATCTTTAAAAAAACATGACTAAATGTACACAGATACACAGTGGCAGATTCTTGTTTGTGACTCCAAACTAAATACAGATTTTAAATAAGCTTCATGTTTGAACCTGGGAATCACTTAGATATTAGTTTCTTGTAGTTTTACATGCAATGTATTTTATAATTCTTTTGAAAGCCTGTCAATCTACTTCTGCTTCTCAGGATTTTTTTTTAACATCACCATGGCTATAATTTAATTGTCAGTAACTGAAGTGATAAACTTTCTCCATGGGCTTACACTGAGCTCCAGCATCTGCATCAGGGAATCATCTGGGGCACAACACTTTGGCCAGGAGATACCCTCTTTAGGATTCCCTCAATTTTCTGGACATAAGCAGTTCGCCCACTGGGTCCTACTTTACAATGGCCTGTTTACTTATCTGTCTCCCCTCCTGGGATGCAAGCTCCTTGACAATGTAGATTTTACCTGACTCTTCTTCCCTGGTCCCAGTGCCAGGCACAAGAAATTCCTCAGGCAATATTTGTTGAATCAACACGCATTGACATGAAAGCATAATTTTTGCTATAATTACATCTTCAGGTACACTGTGAACCTACATCCATCGCTTCCTGCAAACACACAACACAGAGCTTTTTATCCGAAGTGCCTTGAAAATAAATGCATGTATATGAAAACTATTTGCTGGTGTCCTTTCTCCTTTGGAGGACATTACAAAGTGATAGATTGACTGCAACGATTGTTTAAAAAGAGTTATTAAGGAGGGAGGCAGATTTTGTGAGTGAGAAGAAACAGGGAACCATGTAGTTGAATATAGTAGTGGTGTAAACCCAATAGGGGGAAAATAGGGAACCTGTAGAGTATTTTGGAGAAAAGAAAATGAAGAAAATAGAAATGAAATAGAAAAGTAAATACAGAGCTGGCAAGGTTCAGCATGGGAACGTGGGCTGGAAGATGAATGCTGGGGAAGCAAACAAGGAAAGGAGGAATTTACTGCAAATCCTGGGGTAGAAGAGGGTCATTTCATCCATGGCACAGCAAATCCAGGAGACAACAAAATTAGCATCATTTCAGTCGCTTTCAAATGCTGTATTTAGATATGGCCTGTGTTAGCACACCCATGGCAATAAAGGTATTTGGCTCTCAATGTGTTTTAAATTTTAAGTTGAAGAGAATTTCCTAAGTTTGCCCATTTTAAAGGTGAAATATTATAGGAATCAAACGTATAAGAGCCACTTTCTGTAATTATAATCAAATGCATTTCATTCCAACTGGGAGCAGCATATGGTAATAAATGGTGTTGCAGAGTCTAAGACTGCAAGAGGATTTGTATATTTAAATGTAAACTTTATAATTATGGATATTAAATTGTCTCCTCCAATATCCTGAGAATGTTCCCTAATCTATGCTTTCTATACAGCACTTTGTTTCGTTTTCAATATATGAAGACATGGTCTCAGGCTCATAAACCCTGCAGTTGGTAGAAGTATATACTGAATGGGGATTTTGGATAGCAAGACCCTAACTCTCAGACATCTCACACATGCGTGCTGATCATTTGCTCTGGACAGTCATGCTTCAAAAGGTGTAAGTGGAGAAGACAGTCTTGATCTCAAGGAACCTCCAGTCTGCAGCTGGGAGGAAACTTGGATGGGAATGGAGATGGGAAACAGTAAAAAATACACAAAGCACAGACAGCTGTGCTGCAAGAGAGACATGATGAAAATTATTTGAGGGGCCTAACAAAGGGCCAAGAGGGAAAGGCCATATCTTTTCAAGCCAGTCAGACACAGCTTTGGGGCATCAGAGATGAGCCTTGAAGGATAAATAGGATGGGGACTGAAGCCATCAGAGGCCAGGAGAACAACTTGCACAAATGTGCAAGGAATGAAGGAAAGACTGTAGAAGCCCACAGTGCAGGAAAGTAGGAGTTACTGTAGGGAACAAACTGGGAGAGCGGTGATGATAAATGAAGATATGGACGATACTGCCAGTGATCTCTGGCCAGGCACAGTTCTAAATACCTCTTCATCCTCACAACAGCCAATGACATAGGTTTTGTTATTACTATCATTAATAAACTTTATTTTCAGAAAATTTTTAGATTTCCACAAAAAATATATCCTAAGTATAGGGAGTTCCCATATAACCCCCCCCCCCGCCCACACACACACGTAGTTTCCCCTATTATTCACACTTATATTAGTGTGCTATATTTGTTACCATTGATGGTAACAAATTGATGAACCAATATTATTACTGTAGTTATAGAGATGGGGTAGTTTGGGCTCAGAGGTCAAGGGACTTGCTTGCAGGCTTCAAGCTGGGCTTTGAAACGAGATAGTCGGTCCCCAGAGGCCGCTAAGTGCTCTGCTGCAAGAGACGAGACTCAGGGTGCAAAGACTTGATTGGGGCGCAGTTTGGTAGACAATGGGGAATCACAGAAGGTTTTGGTTTTTTAGCCAGCAAGCTAATGGATTCTGAGCTGCACTTTACAAAAAATGTCAGCTGGGCAGCAATGTGGGAAGAGGAGAACGGCCAAGTGGCTTGTCGGAAGGTATTTTGAGAGTCTAGGTAAGAAGTAATGAAGACCTGGTCCAGGGCAGTGACAACAGAAATGGGAAAGGAAGGCACATTTGCAAGATGCATTAAGAATGGAGACTCTATGGTCTTGCCCAGGATTGGACACAGAGAGTGAAAGAATATAAAGATAGGTGGGGGCAGGGGATGGGGCAGAAAGAGGATGCCATTGTTAGGAAATAAAAATCAGGAGACGTAACTGGATTGAAGGAGAATAATACATGTTCAGTTTTGGAAAGGTAGTTCTGAGACCTGAGCAATATTTCTAGGAGACATATCCCAGAAGATGCTGTAAATACAGATTGTATCTCAGAGGAGATGGTGTTGGTGAGCCTGGAGTGGTTGGTCAATAGGATAAGGTGGGCAATGCCAAGGGAGTGTAAAGAGAAGATACAAGAGTGAATGTGTGCAAGAGCTTGGGGAGCATAATACAAGGGTTGGAGAAGAAGAACGTTCGTGAAGCTGAGAGAGAATGAATCGTTGGAGAAGCAGTAGCAATAGTAGGGATTTTTTGAAGAAGACATAGTTGCTTGCACCACCCTGGACCCATTTAACAGGGAAGGAGAGAAGAAGGGAGTCTTAAGTATGTTCGGGATTAAAAGGAAAGAAGCAGTAGAGAGAGAAGAGGAAAGAAGCAGAAGAAGTAGAGAAGGTGCCAACCAGAAAAGATGGTGGTGGAAGGTTTGGCAGCCTTCCTTCCAACACACACCCCTGGCAAGAGTCAGAGAACTTGAGAGATTATCCATTGTTTGGCAAAGCAGTCTTCAGAGGCCAGGAAGATGGCTGCTTCTAAGCCCGTTGGTGGTGAACGTTTCTTGTTCTCCATTTACTGTTGGGTGTGTGGCTAACCCATTCCAAAGTCATCAAGTGATCCAACAAATTAAAATGTAGAATGATTTTTAAAATGCATGCTTAGCTCGGCGGGGTGGTTTCATATTCTCTTGTAGTCTGATAATTTATATAATAACCACCAGACACAAGAAGATTTAAGCAACTCAGGTTGAACTGGCTGAGTACCTGACTTTTGTGAGTTAAGTGTTTTCAGTTATTCAGAAACTCTGAATAAACTACAAGCCCATTCTTGAATGTGTTTCCAATAAAAAGGGGAAGATAATACAGTATCCAAATTTGCTAATTACTGCAATGATTAAAGCAAGACCTTTCAAGTTTATTGTTTCATAAGACTGACAACCTTTTGAACACAAACAGGATACGTCAAAGATGGCAATAATGATGGAGAGAGAATAACGAAACCGTGCCAGCTCCCTTCAGAACAATTGCTTGCTGGCTTTGAACCTACATACAGTTGAAAGTTTGTTTAGCTGGGACTACCTTCTGGTTTTTTAGTGCTGGACTGAGATTAAGCAAAAGTTCAGCAAAATATAAAGTACTGTATTAGAGTAGTTTAGAAAAATATGTAAGTAGATTTAAAAAATCACAGTCTTAATTTTCTTAGTAAAAGTCAATTAAATAACACAGAAACTTCTAGATAGGAGAATAAAACTATCTGATAAGAATACCTGAAATATCTGATAAGAATACCTGAAACCCTATAGACAAAAAGTTGAGGAAAAGCCCCTGGTAGGTAATCTGGAACAAGGCAAACAGGGTCATTCTGGTAAGAAAGCATTCTAACTGGAAGAGCTCAGGCTTTGGAATCAGACATGCCTGGATGAGAATCCCAGGTGTGCAGTCTCCCAGCACCCCTGAACCTCAGTTCCTTAGCACATTGCTGGGCCTATGGGAGCCATTAACAGTTGCCGGTTCCTTCTCTCTCCACTCTGGGTCCTCACTCTCCCTCACTGCCTCCCACCGTCCTCCTCCCTCTCCACCCCGAGCGAATGCCAGTCTTTGCAGAAGGCAGGTAGGGAAAAGGTTCGACTTGGAGATGGGAGCCTAAAGGGCCCTGTGATCGCCTACAAGTGAGTAAAGCTGTAAAGTTGGGAGAAATATCTCCTCACATTATGGATGCTAAGAGAGAAAAATGAGGTGACTTTTGTGAATGTGTTGGGGAAACTACTTCTGCCTTCCGTTTTATGAGTTAATAGGGAACAAGAACCCTCAAAATGACCAAAAATGATTCCTATTTTTCTACCTGAGGACCCGATTGCCTTTGGATACACTTCTGATTTTTAAACCCTGATTCCAGAGTCTAGTTCACCACTCTCCCGCACACTCCTCAAGCAGCTTTTCTTTTGCCCCTTTTCAAGGGAATATAGCTCATAGCTTCTCAAAACCTGATCGAGGCTTCAGAGCACAGATCTAATGTACTGGAGTTCCTCTAGAAACGACTCCTTTTCTCACTGTAAATTGAATCAGAAATTACCATTACAGTTTTTTTTTTTTAATTTCTTGAGTTCCTTCTTTCTTTTCTTGTAAAAATAAATTGAAACATTAAAAAGGTAGCTTTCTCACAGGTTTTATGAAGAGAGGAGAGCAACAAAGAGAAAGAATATGAACTTGGCTCACAAGTGAACCATGCTCTGGAATTTGGGTGGGTCTAGGAAAAAGTACAGACCTCAGTGGAAAACGTATACGGGTGTGTGAGAAAACCCTGTAAACTATAAATTGACTACACGCTGCACGAGCTGGGATGGAGAGAAACCGCAAGGCTCTCAGAACTCAGAGATGGGGCAGAGGAAGGGAGCGCCAGGTGCTACTGGGAGTTGGGGATGGTTATAATTTTAGCAGTCTTAACGGAGCTGTCTGTGAGGTGCCCTCCTTGTCACCAAAGCTCTCTGTCACCTGATCTCCAACGTACCCAAACTCCTTTCCCACCTCTCCTACCAAGCCCCTCTGCTCAGGTCAGCTGCTGGACTCATTGCCCCCGCAGTGCCTTTGCCTTCGTGATTCCCCTTTCCTGGGAAGCATGATTTCCTTCAGATTTCCTCAGAATCTCATTCGCAATCCTCCAATGCCCTTCAAGGACCCTTGAGCTCAGCTTTTCCTCCTCTGTGGAACCTGACCACTTCTGCACTTCCTGATTTTCATTTTGTCCGAGCTGAACAAACCCCAGAATCTGTCCCCGCGCTCGGAACCTAATCATAGACTCTGTTCCAGTGTGAGCATTTGTCTGGCGCAGGTGCTTCCTATTTTCCCCATCAGATTACTGGTTCCCAGAAGGCCAAGAGCACCCTGTACTCGACTGAGCTAGACCTGGTGCCCTTGGCTAAGTCCTGCTTTGCACCCTGGACTGGGGACAGCTGGCTCACTGTTTATAAACCTGGCCCAATGCAAGGTGAGGTTTATGATCTCCCTTTTGCAAAATGAGGAGACTGAAAATCAGGAAGAGGAAGCCACTGACCCAAAGTCGCCTTTCACAAGACATCTCAGCTGCAGAAGGTAGGTCTCGTCCCCATTTACAGGTGCTGTCGCGTGCTTCTAGACATTATGTCGTGCCCTCAAGGTTCTAACTAGGAGACGTGAGGGCTGAGCCCAAGTCTGGCTGGCTGGTTCCAACCCCACGCCCTTCTCACTATTATCCCCCTGCTTCCTTTTTACCAACATGCCCGGCATGGGGTTGAGCGTGGAGTAGTATTGAATGAATATGTGATGATTCATCCCTTTTTGTTGAAACCAAGGGAAGATTTAAAAAATCTGCAAGCTGACCAGAGCAGTGTTCTCATTTCTTTAGGGCAGGACCGAGACAAAACTTTATGCCTCAATCTTTGCTTGATAGCAACAAACCAAAAAGATTTATAAGCAAGCATGTTAAATTTTAAGGCAGCGTGTAACTCATCTCCTTGGCAGGGCAGGGCAGGGCAGGGCAGAGCAGGGCAGGGCAGGGCAGGGAAGGGAAGGGAAAGGAAAAGAAAGATCTACATATGCCACCTGTTCCATAAAGGAAATTTAAATGTAGCAGCTATGTTGTCTAGTGCCCCGTTTCGCCAATGTGTATTGCCGGAAACATCATCGCTGAGTGGCAGCAGAGCTCTGATCCCATATTGCCAAGTCTGTGTGGGTACCAGGAAGCCCCCAAAGGAGCAGGGTTCTTACCTGAATGAATTCTCACCTTTCCAAATCCTCTCAGTACCAAAACCCAGCCCAGCACCTTCAAAGAAAGGTGTCCTCATAAATTGTTGTAACTGCTCAAATAAGCCCAGATTTGGAGTCAAATCTCTCTGTGCTTTTTCTTTACATTTCACTTCATAGATAATTAAAGCTTAATGGAGCTTCAGAGAAGTTAGTCCACTCTCCCCCCATTACAGATGAGAAGATTGAGGGTCATAGGGGATGTATGACTTGCCCAAGGTTTTGCAGCTCATAGAAGAGCTGACATCAGAATCTGGGTCTTCCAACAGTGCTTGAGAATCCACACCCTTCTTCCTCCTATCCCACGTGGAACCTACAAGCTAAAAGATGAACCCAAACTCAGGTGGAAGCAAACTAAATAAACAGTCTTATAGTTTGAAGACAGAGATAAGAAGAGGGGAAATAAAGAGAAAATGTGTAAAACCTTTGCAAGTTTAAAAAAGGCATGTAATTCTACTTTTCCCAAACTGTAGAAATCCATTGATAATTCCTTTTTGAATGCTCTCATTCCTAAAGTTGGTCCTATAAGGAAAATTCCTGGAGGCTGAGCTGAATGGCATATTAGTATTTTTCTAATTTGAAATTTGTGAGCCTGTGTACTATATGGCTTCCAGCATATTCCAGCTAAGTTCTGGTTGCTGGGTATGGTTATTATTATTCCATGGAGATATTCCGTATCTTGTCCAGAAGGTCATTACGGGAACAGATTGCACAGGGAAGAAATCGTCTGTAGAAAAGCATGTGGAGGTAATCTAAAATGAATGTGCATGAGATTAATCCAATAGCATTATGTGCTGCTAATATTATGTGCTGCTGTTTGTTTATAATAATTGTCTACAAGTGGCTGCTTATTAGCCTGATGTTTTAAAAACAAACTGCAAAATCGGTGACCTAGCCCCACAATTGGGCCTGTGACAGAAAGCATGAAGCCCATGACAATTTTGAAAGATACTGATATATGAAGGTTGACCAGATCACTTTCCAAGATTCCAGCACATTTTGGAGAGAAGTCAAGACAGAGAAAGTGTCTCCCAGCACTTCTGAAAACTAAGCAAAGCCCTTGGGCTGCCTCCTAAGCCTACGTGGCCGTTCTGCTTGGCAGGTTTTCGCTGTCAGGTAGCTGAAAAAAGGACCCAGAGCTATATCACGTACAAATACCTTACGATGGAAGGAGATTGACTTTCACCCACAAAAACTGAAGTCCTGGGTGGGAAACCCAGGTGACCCAGGGAAGTAGCTGTGTCCTTGGAGGAGGGTGCAGGCTGCTTGGTGGTGGGACCTGGAGGCGCCTGCTCAGATGCCCAGCTTCCACCTCTTCTGGGTGGCGGGCAAGCTCCCCTCCACACACAGCCACCAGCTGAGTGTGTGGCCTGCAGATCTCTGCACATAAGCACTCCCAGCAGGCAAGGCTTCCTCGCAGCGCCAGGCCCCTTAATTGCTTCTCCAAGCCTCCGGGATTTCCAGCTGAGCTCAGGCCCAGCACCAGGACTCAAGGTAAGGCCCCCAGGGTGCTTCCAGCTGCTCAGCCTGGGTGGGACAAAAGGACGCAGGAAAGAAACGCCCAAACCTCAAATGACCAGGGAATTGCTGGAAAATGCAACCAAAGGGATTCTTCTTGACTTCGGGCATGCTTTTTCCCCACTCTCTGCTTTTCCTTCTAAATTTCAAATAGTATATATCTTACTGATTTGAGGAAAACCACCCCCCTTTGAACCTCTCAGTACTTAAAAATGCTTAAGTAATAATCCATGAGACTGCAAGTAAAAACAAAGCACTAACTGTGTCAGGAAAACAACTGGTTAATATTTGTTCCCTTATTGTAAAGACTGAAACCTCAATTTATCTGCAGAAACAAATGCTTTGGGTATAAAACTAAAATGAAGTTAGTTAAGCAAAAAACTCTTTTCAACAGTAATGCATCAAATATGCTTTTAAAACAAGCAATTAGCTTTTAATTCAGACTAGATTTTCAAATAAATCACTTGGAAAATTAGTGCTGTATTTTCCTTGAGCCTTAAGGAACTTGATTTCAATTATGAGACGTATAACTAATATAGCTGTTGGAAACAGCACACATACTTAGCTTCGTTTATTTAAAGATTATGTACATAGTTTTATTCAAAAGTCACATTGCGTATGAAAAAATAATAAGAATTTTAAAATATTAAGCAGAAGTCGCTAGCTTGTACCCCGCGTTGTCGTTATCTTTACTGGTTGTCCAGTTGATGACATTTTAGCGTGGGCTTTCTGGGTCTAGCCAAGGCCTGCTAATTCTTTCACAATTTATGAGAGGGATATTAGAGATCCCCCATTTATTTATCTGATTTAACCTTATCTCTGGGAGATGAGCCACATTTGCATAACTTTATTAGTACCTCCAGCTCCCATCAGCCTAATATTTTAAGCCCCTTTACTCCTAATATTCACAAATCAATTTTTCAAACTTAGAAATCTCAGAACCTATTCATCTCTGATAATTTTCTAGTGGATCCGTCAATGTCTTATCCAAGCCCTATTAACTACCCTCTCCAATTACCCATGACACTTGAGATTTCTCCCTCCACAAACCTCCATAGGTTTGTATATTTTCAGTTTGTTTTGAAACCAAGATGGTCGCTAAAACTAAGGCCTTTGTAAACACAGACTTTCTTAAGTTTCAGTAGCTCTGAGGCTGCATTTTTACATTGAATGCAAATGTTAAAGAAGCAAATTAACTTTCAGAATTTCACGTGTGCTCTAACATTCATCATTGACTGTGCAGGAGGAGAACTTTGAGATCAGTTAGTCCAACCCTCTCATTTTACAGATGAAGAAAACAAGACTAATTGATAGCTACCGATACTAAATTATAGCTCTTCTCAAACTAGATAGCAGGGTTAGGAGGCTTCTTTATGTGCTCAGTCGCTGTATCAATCCCTTGAGCTGAGCGGTGTGCTGTGACCCTGGGCATTTACATTCTGTGGTGTTCAGATGCTTATGTTTCTAATGTGGTGTTTGTAATCCCAAGCCCTGCTAACCTTTTACCACTGAGGACTTGCCAACCCCCTACTCTGAGCAGCCCACCTCTTCCATCTCAGCCAGGGCTCCCGGGATGCTCAGCATCACTGGAGCCTGCCGGGTGTAACCTAAGACACCAGTTCATAGCTGGGAACCTTGCAGGACCCTCGCTGCTGGCTGAAATCCTTTATTTATCTTGTGTGGACTCTCCTACACGTTACTCAGGAACTTGTCCAGGTTTATTCCACATTCTTCAACGCTGTTCCTTGTGCACCCAAAGGATCATACCATCAATTCCTTTATTTTCATTCTCTACTCCTCAAAATTGTACTATAATTTTACTTGTCTCTCTTTCCCTTCCCCACAGCACGAACATAAGCTTCATGAGAGCAAAAGTCTTGTCTCGGCATTCACTATTGTATTCCCAATGCATAGAACAGTCTAGAAGATAGTAGGTGCTCAAGAAATACTTTTAAGATGAATGTATCCTTCTTCTTCCTCTCCTGTCTTAAGGAAGACCCCTCCTTTCTAAGACTTACTCCCCCACTGAGACTACTAGTGCCTCTTTACCCACACTCAAAATTTGGTCTCTGGGTCTTGTCCCCTGTCTTGAAGTCTTGCCTCCCTAGTTGTCCACTCTGATGAATTTACATACCTGCTTTTCTTTCTTAAGCCCTTTTGCTGGAAAAACCCCTCTCCTTCCACTCTTAAATACAGCAGTCCCCAAGGTTCTGCCCTCAGCTGCCTTCTCTTGGTAGGTTAACTTTCACTGCTATGCGCAGTGGTTCCCAAATCTCCATCTCCAGCCCCACATTTATTCCCACCCTCATCCTGTTGCCTTTAACACCCTCTGTTTCTCTTCCAAAGGCAATCTCTTCTTATGGAGACCAAACCCCAGAGTCCTCTTGAGTTCTGTTCTCCCAACATCACTTCAGTCTACTAGGTATGTGACTTTTACCTGATGATAAATCAAAGTGATCCATTCCAGGTCATGTTTTGTGTACATCGATTCAATAGCCTCCTAAATAATGTCTCCATGGCTTTTATCACCCTCTCAGTCTTTCTTGCTAGATGAGACTGGCTTCTTTTTGCTTGTGAAGAAAGATCAAACTTTCTAGTTTTACCTCCATGGTCTTTTTTTAAAAATTTTTAAATTTCTTTTATTTTTTTATTTTTTAAAAGATACTTAGATTACATAAATGTTACACAAAAACTATAGGGATTCCCATATGACCCACTCCCCACACCTCCCACCCCCTCCCACATAAACATCCTTCATTAGTGTGGCACATTCACTGCAATTGATAAACACATCCTGGGGCTTTGCCATTGAGCATGGACCACAGTGCACACTGTAGACCACACTCTCTCCCACACAGTTCTGCATGTTATGTGATGATATGTAATGGCCTATATGTCATTGCAGTGTCATTCAGAATGATTCCCAAGTCCCAAAAAAGCCCCCGTATTTCACCTGTTTTTCCCTCTCCGTGTCCCTAGAGCCTCCAGTGGCCACTGGCTCCACATCAATGTTGTAATTTTTCCCATTGCTAGATTCACAATATGTCTAGAGTGGACTTACTGGTATTCTACTATACACATATTGTGAATCCATGGTCTTTTAAAATGTGTGGCCAGTCTAGCTTCCCAGTCAGACCCCATATTAACTTTCTTTATGGACCCCAGTGGTTCTCAACCACAGATACACATTAGAAACAAATGAGGAGCTTTTTAAAGGTATCAAAGCTGCTCTGATTTAATTGGCCTGGGGTGGGGCCAAGCCATTAGCACCTTTTGAAATGCCTCCTGTGTTTTAAAAGCTCCCCAAGTGATTCCAGTTTGCAGCCATGGCTAAGAATCATTGATGTAGCCAAGCAGATGAGAGTACTCAGGGAACGGACTTGATCTCCCCATACTTTTGCCTGGGAAATTCCCCTTGCTGGCAATCCCTTTTCTCCTATTTCCCCTTCCTACTCTATTTCCAGTTGGAAGGACTCAGTGCTTCTCCCAGACATCCTTAGTCCTGCATTACACAATTACACATGGGCAACCTAGAGAGGAATATGGTAAGGTCCCTGCCTTTAAGTAGCTTATTTTATGGAGTGAAATACATGAACAAATGAACATTTTAAGGTTTGTGATAGAAGAATCCATGGATACCGTTTGGGTGTAAAGGATTCCATTCTTCATGGTAAAATGACTACGTACACATCCTTTTCTCTGGTAGTACACTTTTGAGGGCAGGGAATATGCATCATTCATTGTTATGTATTTAAGGACCACATCTTACTTATAATAATGCTAGATGTTTTTCTGAGTAAATGAATTGAGTGAGTGAATGATACGGTTGGTGATTAGGCACCACTGGAGAATGACAACTCCAAAGTTGAAATAGCACCATGGTTCAGTACTTGGGATGCCCCACTGGATTTTAAGGACCCATGACATCATTTTCAATCCTAAATGATATGTGAATTTAAAATGATAATAGGAATAATATATAAGAAACTAGGCTCGTTTTTTATGGCTGGGAATGTGCTCATGGTCTGTCCAAAATACACTCAGCCCCTTTGATTTCAATAAGCAAATCCTAGAGATCCAACGTGCAGGTGTTTCTTTCACTTCTGCGGGCGTGTGGGAAGGGGGACGGAGCTGGTTAGGAGGAATGCCTGCCCACCCAACAAATCCATGAGCCTATGCTCCTTCCTCTTTGGCCTTGCTGTCATCTTCAAGTTAAACCCTTGGGCTTCTTAAGGATGTTGAGGACAGCTGCAAAAGTGCTCACTAAATGACTGCAGACAAATTGGACCCTGAAGTATTTCAGTACTAATTTGATGTATGTGTGTGAGGGGTGGTGGGATTAAATGAATGATGAACTGATGCATATGTGAAAGCAATTGCATTTCTTGAGACAAAAACCTCTAACCCTTCAAGTAACTAAAGGTGTGTTTAATCACGCTCCAAGATGTAAGCCACTCTCAGGGAGGAAGGACATAGCTGAACATTCATGGGCTCTTCGAGAACACTGATGAGTCACAGCTCAAGTCATGAGCTCGAAGCATTAGTCCAGCTTCCAGGAGTCTCTGACTCAAGATAGATAAAAGGACATGGTTATTAACCCAGAGGATTTCTTTTTTTATTATTTATTTATTTATTTATTTATTTTATGGGTAAAAATCAAAATTCTCACAATACATACAAACATTTGCAAAATGATATATAAATATATATGCATATATGTGTATTTGCTTACAAAAATGTTATATATATATATATATATATACATATATTTTAAGAGGTGCTTAGATTACCCAAAATATTACACGGAACCCACTGGGATTCCCATGTTGCCCACCTCCCACACCTCCCACCACATCCCACACAAACATCTCCCACAAGTGTGGCCCACCACCCTCAATGGACTTACACATCCTGGGGCCTTGCCACCAACCCTAGACCACAGTTCACATCATAGACCACACTCTCTCCCACTCAGTTCTGAGTGGTGTGTGCTGATTTAAAATGGCCTACGTCCGTTGCCACAACAGTACTCAGGACAACCTCTAACTCCCAAAGAAGCCCCTGTATTTCAACCGCTCATCCCCTCCCTGCCCCAAAAGTGTCAAGTGGCCACTGGCTCCACCTCATTGTTATAATTTCTTGCATTGCTAGAATCACCATATGTGAACAAGAGAATACCATCAAGTCCACTCTAGTCCATAGTTCTTCCCCCAATCCTGAGGGGACTGGGATGGTGATATCCACTCCAAATCCAAATGAGAGAGGGCTTATATCCCATGGATATGGTAACCCAGAGGATTTCAACGCTATGGAAACTCATTTCCCATAGAAGTAGAACAATATGTAAATATAAATCACTTCAAAAAGACAGTTTGGAAAATTCATATATAATGCTAAATGCATAAAAATTACTCACATGATTTGGTTTGTGTCTTTGGCATTTATTTCATTCTTTAATTTATGGATTGATTATTAATTCATTTATGTATTCATTCACTGGCTCATATAGAGTCATTAGAAGGTTTTTTGAGTACCTGCTCTGTGCCAGGTACTTCGTTACTGTGGGTACAAAGATTAATATGGCCCACTCTCTGTGCTTGAAGAACTCACCATTTAGATGGGGAAATAGGTCCATAAAGGGAAAGTTATGATGCTCTGAGCCATGTTTAGTGATAAGCACAGAATATTGTAGTGGTAAAGAAGAAGAGGGTCACTGAAATGAACCTGTGCTGGGCAGGAGTTAGGCAGGTGGAGATCTTCTGGGGCAGTGGGAGGCATCCAGCACTAGGATGGGTTCCCAGGTAGGCTCTGAACTAGGGTAGTCATGGAAGCCGAGAGGATAAGGAGGTGGAAACAAGAATCATTTAGGAGGTAGAACTGATGACGATATGGCTGTGAGTCATAGGGGATAGAGAAATTGCAGCAGAAATTAGTGAGGGTCTGCCTGGAGTAACTGGGGAGGCCACTCACAAAATTAGGTAATACAGATATAGTAGAAGTTTTAGGGTAAAAACTGGAATCATAATCTTTGCAATGACTCACAGACAGGACAACATCTCCCTTCAAAATGCCCTTCACAAAATGGTGCTCCTTCAATAAGGTTATAAATCATCCAGTGTGTAAGGGCATTCTTGTTAATGCACAAGGCTGCTTTTCCAAGCTCTGTTTGCTTCCATTCATTCATTCATTCATTCAATAAACATTAAGTCCCTGGTAGAAACTATACATTGGTATATGCAAGATAAGGTATGGTAGCTTTCATTTCAGTGAGAAGCAATGGGGTGTGATGGATTAAGTCCTGGAATTCGAGTCAGATAGACCAACATCTAAATACTGTTGCCATTGCTGACTAATTGGGGACCTTAAGCAAGCTCCTTAACTTATCTGAGCCTCTATTTACTTGTTTTCACCAGAGTTTTACCAGAGTTCCTCTGGAGTTTGGAGTTAAAATATATGAACTGCCAACACAGTGTTGGTCACCATGTATGTTCTCAATTAGTGAGTTATTAGTTTGATAATTATTATTATAATTAGATAATCGCAAGTATGCACACGATTCCACCAAACTGAGAAAAATATTCTGGGAGATAGAAGCCCAGAGGAACACATAGGGAAAGCACCCAACCCAGGGGAACAGGTAGAAAAGACATGTTCTTAGAGTAGGTGAGATCTCAAAAGATAGATGGAGACAGCAGGTGAAGAAAGGGGGAGAGTTTTCCAATAGGTGCCTTGGTATTATTTACATATATATATATATATATATATATATATATACACACACACATATATTTTTTAAAGAGGTACCAGGAATTGAACCTGGGACCTCATACATGGGGAGCAGGCACAAAACCACTGAGCCACATCTGCTCCCCACCTTTTTTGGCATAGTTTTTTTTTTAAAGACATCAAATCCATAAGTGGAGGATGAACACGTTTGGGCAACTGTGAGTCATTCAGCATGGCCTGCACAGGTAGTAGGCTGAGGAGTGGTGGCTGCTGAGGCTGGACAGTAGGCAGGCCAGCTCTTGAAGGATATTAGGTACCCCCTTCAGATAGGGAAAGCTAGTGAACCCGCCAGCTGGGGAGTCCCTTAAGGGGTCACTGAAGCTACATCATGGAGAAAGCTTTAGAGGGAGAATCACTTGAGACAGGGAACCCCATCATGAGCTTGGTGTAGTCACCATAGAAAGAATGTGGATTTGAACCCAGGCAGTGACAGTGGGAAGGGACATGGAGATAGTATCAAGGGACATTGCGGTAAAAATCTACAGAACCTACTAATTGATTATGAGAGCAGTAAGGGAGTTTTCTGATTGGGAATCTAGTTTTCAGTATATACTACTGCCCGAAGAGCTACAGGAGGAGGGGGAACAGAACTGGGGGATTGCATAATGAAGGTAGGGAGGGTTTAATTTGGCATGCCCACGGACAATCACATGGAGAAGCCATAGACAGTTGGTTGACTGGCAATGATGAGAAAGAGCTGGGATGTAGAAATCAGGTCCAGGTCTCATGCTTGATAAAGGTGGCATCTGAGGCTGCACACGTGGATGTGATAGTGTGCCTCAAGTGAGAAGAAAATGGACTGGAGTATGGGGCATTCTGGAAAACACTATTTAAAGGGTGAACAAAAGCAGAAGAGCCTACAAATGGAACTGAGAAGGCTCCAGAAAAGTAGGGGCAAAATCAGGATAAGATGTAGCAACATTCTGAAGTGTGTTATGGAAGTGTCAAGTAAGACAAGAAATAAATGTGTCCATTAGCTGAGCTGATAGTGTTTCTGACCAAGGGAAGTAGCGAGCAGAGGATTTATTGCAGGGGTTGAAGAGTGATGACCTGGCCATGGAGGAAATAGAGACAAAGTGCAATTTCTTTCCTCTTTAAAGGTCTTCTCCACATCCTTTGGTTCTGCTTCTCAAAACTAGGCTCTGTGATACAGGACATTCTCCTTAGCTAAAATTCTCATTGTTCTGCACAACCTCATGGCAAGTAGTCTTGGCACTTTTCATCCTATGGGTTTTACCAGTGACCTGGAGGAAGTGGATCAGCAATGGCGCTCATCAGTGAAGACATTGCCAAGGTCTTTCAGCCAGAGCCCCGTTGCTGAGTTCGCCCCCTAAGAGCTGGAGCTCTTGAATGAAAGTAGGCCTAAAGACAGAGCGAAGGAAGAATATTAGGGATTGATCAACTAGGTGTAATTCAGGGGTCAACTCACTTTAATAGACTTTAATGGTCCATTGGAATTTCCTCTCCCATCCTCCACATTGTCTCTAGTTGGTCTTGCACATATACTTTTAGATGCCCAGGTGAGTTAGAGGTCTTAGTACTGTCATGCTGTACTTTGTTTCTTTGTGCTTCAGAACTAATTTCAGAGTAAGCATATCGATAACTCAACTATACATCATATTCCATTGACACCAACTACACAGTATAGAAGATGCAGATATTTGAAAACTCACTTGAAACCACTTATTGCATAGTGCATAGTACAACTACTATTACAGAGTGTAAACTGACTCAGAATTAAACTAAGGTACATAGCTCAAATTTGACCATAGTAGTCTTTTGAAAAATTTAATAGGACACACAAACACAAATTGTTGGGTAGACCTGGTGTAAATCAAGAGAATCACTGTATTCAGTCAATAATATGTGTGTGTACTCAATTCAACAAATATTTATTGAGGACTGTGTGTGTGTGTGTGTGTGTATAATTGTTTCCCCCCTTTGGATAGAGAGCATTTGGAACCCACTCACTCTCAGCACATGGGTCCCATCAGTATAATATGGAATTAGCTGTTATTAGTCAGGATGGAAGAGACTCCTGATTTAACACTCTTGTATTTACTGTTTGCAACATGGGAGCTTTGATGAACAGGAGTGGTCAAAACCTTGGTTTCCAACTATGCTTCCCATAAAGGATGTTTCCAGATATAAACACTGGTAAAGAATTCCTGATGACAGGAAGAGTCCCTGACTATGACTATTTCATAATGCTCTATGGTCATTTGTCTCACAGTGCTTTTTTTTTTTAAGGGCTCAGCTAGTGACCTTGAGCTTTCTTCCATAGGTAAATCCATGTGCCCAGCAAGTTCCTCGGGGGACCCTTGCTCAACAAGGTTCTCTGAGAGAAGTCAGCTTTAATGCTTCCACGGCATCCATTTTATGGAATGTATGACCCTCTCCTATCCATCTAGCATGGTGCTAGCTGTGGCCATACATGAGAGAAATGAGAAAATAGGCACTCAAACCAGTTTCTCTGAGCCGGTTCTAGTGGCTCAGATGAGGATCCATGGTTGTGAAAGGCTGGTCGCTCCTCAAAGTGTGGGCCTTGGACCCTCAGCCTCAGTATGGTCTGGGAACTTGTGAGAAATGCAAATTCTCAAACCACCCTCAGTGCCAGACCTAATGAATCAGAATCTGCATCTTAACAGGATCCCCAGGAGATTTGTATGCTGATTTTAGTTTAAGAAACCCTGGTATAAGGAATGGATTCAAAACTTCATAATCACTTCCTTCTACCACCTCCCACCATACTTATATAAGAACATTTGGGGGAATACACATATAATATAGGAATTTTTTGTTCTGTACATATTATGTTCATTTTTAACTATTCACAAACACCAAAATTTGAGAAAAGACAAAGTTAAATATAAATATGAACAGTTCTATTATTTTCTTGCTTTACCCAGATGGATTACTGGTATACCCCCACATTGGCAACCCCTGGACTAAGGAGGCAAAAAGAGATCTGAAGGGACTCTTAGAATATTTTATATATGAAGTACAGTGTACTTAAGTCCTCACAGAACACAAAACAAAAAATAGAAAGTAATTTAGGGGACTGAATTGAATATATTTATATCCATGGTGTTTATTATTTTCATAACTTTGGGAAATGCACAATCCATTTTCTCTTCAAGGTAGTAATTGTGGGATACTCTTTGTGCTGGGAATCAAAATTGGAAGTTTAACTCTTTATTTCTAGCGCCATCATTCAAGTCCATTATTTGCTTCCCCATCTGTGTGCCTAGTTTGGGGCTGGCTTCTTCTCTGACTTAGAGCATTGTCTACATCGTCTTTAAATGAGCTAAATCGATTACTGAGTCTGGATGACTCTGAGTCTATTTTAACACATTGTTCTTCCTTCAAACATTAAGTCCCTACCATGTGCCAGGTATTGTGTTTGGCAGTAAGGATAAAAGGATGAGTTAAACACCCACCTCACTGAGGCTGGTCTAGAGGGAAAGACAAGCTCAAAAACAGATCATTACAGCAAGACAGTGTTATCGTAAGGTGTGGACAACTTGCAAGAGGCAGAAGAGAGAAGCAAGATGAACTGTGCCTGGAAATGGAGGAGGTGACATTTGATCTGGGTCTTGAGAGATGAGTAGGAGTTTTCAAGGCATGCAGCAGAGAAGAAATTTGGAGTAAAGGGACTTGCCTGAGCAAAGGCTTGGGGCAAGAAACATGCTTTATCAGCACTCCCTTTGGTGAAGTGCTAACTCCTCTAATCCAGTCAATCAAATGAAGCATTAACTTGACATGAAACGATAACCCTGGATACTTACAGAACACTAGGTTCTTAGATTTTCACAATCGAAAGTCTCTGAGAATAAATTATTTCATAAGATTTGGCCGTGACAGTAGGTGGAAAGTTTCTCAGTAGAACGCAGTAAGTACTGCTCATTTACAGTAAAATCTGGAATGCTTGGGAAAGGTCTGTGCTAGGGAAATTGAATTTTCAGATTAACTGCATAAAAATGGAAAGTCTGCTTTACAAATCTTTCTAATTTTGTTTTCCTTTAAAAAAGATAACTGCTGTTAACATTTTAGAGCCATTTTATTTTAATCTTAGCTACAGAGAGTAAAAGAGAGTGATTAGCCTGTTTATTCAGCTATTAGATTGTTTTTTTGTTATTCAACATATTACAACATATTATCAACATTTTGCCATGATTTTTTTTAAAAACTAGGTAATATTTCAGGTTATAAATGTTTTATAAATTTAAAATCATTTATGTATTATTGCATATCCAGGTTATTTAGAATGTTTTCACTTTCTCATTAATGTAGCAAACACTCTTGAACTTAATCCTGATGTACATTTCTTATTTATTCTTAGAAGCAAATTAACTTGGTTAAAGGTATAAATAAATAGTTTAAAAAAAAAACAAAAAACACTACACTAAATCAATCTATCAGAAGTCATCTACAAAGCTGTTCATCTCTGCATACTTGTCATTACAGAATGTTTTTTAAAGTAAACTTAAAACTTTATTTTTGAATGTTGACATATATTTATAATCTTTGGTGATTTGATAAGTGAAAATTGGGTCTCTTGTGGTTTTGTGTTTCTTGGGCTGGTGGCTCCCCTCGGTCCTCTTTGTAGTGCCACCTCCTCGGCCTACCCTGAGCCTGCTTAGGACTTAACCTGGCATCGCTTCTCCCATGCTCTGCTTTCTCTGGGGGAAGCCCATCCTCGGACATGGTTCATATTCTTTGACCTATTAGCCAAAGACGTCCCTCCTGCCAGCCTCTTTTGAATGCCAGGCACATAAGCACTGTCCCCAGAGCTTAGCTCTGTTTGGGTTACTCCCAAGCAGATTCAACCTCATCCCGAGGATTATGTACATGAGTAAGCTCCATGCTAATATAATATCAAAACGCTCAAACAACCTTGGATACCAAATAAGATATGAATGATTTAAAAATGATGGGAGAGGATCTAGTGTCCTCTGAATCAGTAAAATCTCCCCATCCATCTAAATTTCATGCTAGGAAGCCAGGAGTCATCTTTGATTCCTTCGTCTCCTCACCACCATCTCCAATATGGTGCCTCTAAGAGATTCCCATTAACTCTGTCTAGAAGGTGTAACTCGGACCTCCTCGCTTCTGTCAACCCACTGATATTGTTCTTGTTCAAGCATCAGTATTTTTAGCTTGGATTGCTGAAAATTCCTCTTAACAGGACTTGCAGCCTCTATGCTTGCCTCTCTCCAAGCTATTCTCCATGTTATGTCAAAAATGATTTTACAAGGCAAGCCCGATCCCGTCTCTTCCTTGATTAAAACCCTGAGTTGCTCGCCGTGCTCCCAGGATGAAGGTTCTGGATGGTGTGGCCCTGCTCTCTGCTCCTGCCTGAACTGTTCCCCTCCCCCTGACTACCCTCTCTCACCTCCTGGAAGGGACCAAGCTCTATGCCACCTCGCCACCTTGGGCCTTGGCAAATGCTCTTATGTCCCTCCGCCCAGAACCCTGCTCTCTCTCCTCACTTATTTCCTTGCCTGCCTCTTCACATGGCTCCCTACCTACCCAAATGCTCCTCATTCGTCATGCCCTAACCTGCATGCCACCTCCTCAGGGGAGCCTTAGGGGAGGCCTAGACAGCACGTGTTACATGCTCCACGTCCCATCGATTGTTGGCTCTTCCTCCTTGGTCCTTCCCACAGATATCTTTAACTTGTCTAATGGTTGATTTAATGCCTGTCTTCCCAGATCCACTGCAAATTACATGAGAGCAAGAACCAAATCTGTCTTCTCCACTGCTGGATCTGCAGCCCCCTGCAAAGCCCTCAGCACACAGTAGGTGCTCAGTGAATTTTGGTGTGTGAATGAATGAATAACTGTAGTTGAAGGGCCTTTGTATTTATTCACATTTTAAATTGTTTTGAATAATATATTTATAGCCTTTGCCTATTGGGGTGGGGGGAGGAGGAGGGTTGTTATTAATTTACCAGGACTTTCTATAATGAGAATTTTAACCCTTTGCTGTTCACGTGTGTAAATCTAATTTGCTTTCAGTTAGCCCTGCTTCATGTGTTTTGCTTATATGTAAGCATACATTGATAATAACCACCGCTTATATACATAGTGACATGCGCAGACAGAGTTTTATAGTGCTTCATATATTTTAACTACACACGATCCTGTGAAGTAAAGGGATTATCGTTATTGCCATTCTGCAGATGCGGAAACTGAAGTTCAGAGGGTTTCAGAAATTTGTCCAATGTCACACAGCTGATGCACCCCAAAAGCAGGACCCACTGCCCCTAACCTTTACACTCCGCTGCCCCTGAAGAAGTGCTTGATTTTATTTCTAAGTACAGAGGAAGCAATGTTCAACCTGACTCTTGAAGGGCAGGGGGGAGTTAACCAAGAAGGGGAGAGAATAAAGCAGCTGGTGAAGGACTTGCATGTTCACAGATATGGAGTGATGAGGGGCTTGGACTGTTCAGGAAAGAGCAAGTCCAGACCCAGACCATACACTGAAGGGAGCCCGGTGAAAGACAGGAGCAAGAGCCCATGCTTGGAAGATTCTCTTTTTGTGATTGTGAAGGCGTTCAGGAATTATCCTGTCCCAATGGGAGCCACTGAAGAAATGTATGAAGGGAAGTATTGTCTGATTTAGTACTCTGTGGATGAGTAAGCTTTCTTGTTGCTCCTGGTAAGAGTTATGATGAAATCATAATAATATAACATTGCATGTAACTGAATGGTATGCTCACTGGAAAAATCCAGTTGACATAATTCTGAGAAAAGCTCCATGTGAGGCTATGAAGTGCAAGATTACCTATCTATGTCCACTCTTTTCTGCTATTTCCTCCTTTGTTTCAATGTAGGAAGAAATTGTACCATTTTTTTCAGAGTAGAGGATGTTGGAATGTTTCCCCGTTGACTCTGTTGTTCCAGTTCTGTGAGCACAAACTTAAAATGTTCTCTACTGACATCGGTTCATAGAGTAATGTCCTATTGGAAAGGGAATCAACTGTGACTCCAATTGTTAAGCATCCAGGCCATTCTTATAAAAGAAACAGTATCTGCAAAGGCTAACTGTTTTTTAAAATTAGAAAGCGTCTATGGGGAGGTAGCTCAAAAAGGATTCCATAGATGGCCCTGGTTTCGGTGCACCCCCACTCCAACAGTGGTTAGACTTGTTTTCAGAGTTGCTAGTACTAGGAAAATCTGGTTTTCTGCTCTTCAGAGAATGTTGTGTGTACATTAAACATTGTCTTTAGATTCTTTGGCCTTCTGAATTGCTCTTGAGCATAAACCTGCTCTTTCCTAGGGTTGCCAGATTTAGCACATATAAATATTGGGTGTCCAGTTAAATCTAAATTTCAAATAAACACCAGTAATAGTAATTAAAAAACAATAAAGTTTTAATTATTAGTATTGTATGGGACATACTTGTACTAAAACAATATCCGTTGTTCATCTGAAATTCAAATTTAACTGCACATCTTGTATTTTACCTGGCAGCCCTAAAACACCAAAATGGGGCCAATAGTCCTCACTAATTAACTACAGATGGTTAGACTGTATTTTCTTACACTGTTTACTGGAGGAGATTAGTGGGTCTCAGACTTTGATTGAACGTGAAGGCATTTTGAGGTTTGAAATTTTCTTATTATCACTCAAATGTCACAAGCGTCTGTTTTCAACTTTGGGACAAGCAGGCAACTCAGAAATATAACCGATCCTTAAAGTAAATTGACCACAATCCAAGAATTTTGGTAATAACCATGTTCCCCTGGGATCTTGTGGGATCCAGTTTCTTTATCAGCAAAATGTGGTCAAAGTTTAGAATGACAGTGAGACTAACTTTCAAAACCTTTTGACATTTATCTCATTGTTAAATAGCTCATTTCCAAATCTGGGATGTGATTTTCATCATGATAATAATGAGCATGGAAATCAACAAGGAAAATTCTACTCGAGTACCCAGGTGATTCACACCAAAATCCATTAATTACCAGTGTGTATAGACAGCAATTCCAAGTTTACTTTAAGCAAAAGAAAACTTAATCAGTATGAAGCCAGAAAAACAAGCGAGTCTTAAATCTGTACATATATTTATAATACACTTTCTATATTTCTACGCCTTCATCGTAGCTAACAGTATAAATGTAAGGCAAAGAAAGACAAATGTGAGTGGTTAAAGGTGGCAGACTTGATATCTTATTAAGTGAGAGATTTCTTTAGGAAAAAATCTGATTGGAAAGTTGCAGAATTAGTCACTGCTACATCGTAAAAAATGCAATGGTCCTGTGTCAAGCATCTTTTCAAGTCATACGGTGATAGGGGTTAGAGAAGACGGTCACCACCCTTGCTCGCTTCTGTTTTCTTCCTCTTTTAATGTGCTAAATGTCCCAACTATGCCTAGTTTGAAGTTTCATGAAATAAAAACAAGAGAAACAAGTACTGTCCTCAAATACAGATGCCATTCCTTCTGACATTCCAGGTTATAGTCAAACAAACCCGAACACTCTATTTTCCTGTCCCTTGACTAAATGGTATCATTTTGAACCGTCTTCTCCTCTGCGTTACATCTGAACTAATCCAGGCAAGAATAGTAAGTGAGATTCCATGAGCTAGTCGAAGAAATATCTTCTCTAAAGAGAAATTTTGGGCAGTGCATTAAGGAGGCTAATGCAATACAATTTGCCTTGCCAGACATAAATTTTCCTGTTTTTCCAGTCATCTCACAACAATGCATGTCCAAGCCATGCTGTGATTAGAGGGGAGAACATGCCAATTACCCAAGTTCTTGACATGTTGGAGCAGGGAGAGAGATCAAGGGTGGTAAACCAAAGGAAATTTCCATTTGCTCTCAGCTCTTGCACATTCTTACTCTATAGGAAAGTCAGCTGTTATTAAGTAATAATGTTCAGCTGAAGTTGGTCACTGGTAACAACAGACAGATGTATAATGTTTTATTTGGGTTAGCCAGCTCTCTCGCAAATAAAGGGCCTGAAATTAAACTGTCTTTACAAAAATATTCGGCAAATGATACCTCTTACTTATTCCAGTGCTCGGATTCTTTGCCATGGAAAATGAGTCTCCTGTCGAACCCAGGATCTGTTTAAACTTGTCTCTGCTGAGTAGAGAAAGGTTGACATTCTATGGAATGAAAAAAAAAAATCCCTATTGAGGAGCAAAGGGTATAACTATGCAAACCGCATTTAGAGATGGAAAAGGAATTTATTTTAGTGCTTATGGAATTCGAAACAATAATAATGGACTGGAAACAGGGAAAATGCTAAATATTTGCCCATAGAGGCAAATGGGATGGTTGAAGCTTCACACGCAATGCAGAATGTGGGACTTGTTTTTAAAGGAGTGCTTGTTGCATTTCCAGTGTGTTCAGGGGCGAAAGGGAGACCTCTCCAATTCACCAAGCCATCACTAAGAGGTTCTGGCCACACAATCCTTTGGGAAGTTGAGTTTGCAATAGTAGTTCTCAAATGTTAGCGAATATGTTGGAGAGCTTTATAAAACACAGATTCTTGGGCGATATCCGCCAAGATTCAGTACCTCATGCGTGCGACCCGAGAATTTGCATTCCTTATGAGCTCCCAAGGGATGCCAGCGCTGCCGCCTTCGGTACAGTGAGATGAATAGTTCATCTCAAGATATTCCATGGCAACGGAGAGAGAGAGATTTGCCCATAACGTGGGATAAGAGTCACAAAAGCTTGCTCCCAGCCCTGACTCTGTCACTGGCTCAGGACCCTGAACAAATTTCTCAGCCTTCTTGATCCTTTTCCCCCAGATTTCAAGTGAGTTCAGAATGGATCAGCAGTCCTCAAATTGTCCCCAAATGTCAGATAAATGCCAACCAAAGTCCTTTGCTTTAGGACTCCTCGGCATGTTTAATATACAAATGTGCAGTGTGAGTCTCCAAAAGGTGGGGGCAGTGGGGACGTTTGGGTGTTTAGTAAGAAAAGCTCTCCACAATTATTTGACCACAAATCCCTCTAATCATGGAACACCTGTACCACACACCTGGGGAAGTGAGAGAACTGCCAGGGTCCACCCCCTGCTTCAGCCCTTTCGCCCTAGAATCTGCGTGCTTACCACAGTACTCCACTGTTCCCAGCCAGCACAGCAGTGAAAGCTACTCTAGGAAGGTTCCCATCATCCAAGAAAGAAACTGCAGAGCAATTTCATTCAGTTTCTTTCCTCTTCCAGAAATTCTCATATTATCCCCCAAAAGGATACACCGCAGTGACAGAGAGAAGCCTCCAAAAGTTGAAATCAATAAACCCAAGAGAAAAGCCGTAGACAGAGCAGCCCGAAGCAGGACTAGCAACGAGGCCAGGAGGACAGGGGAGAGACCAGCAGACCCTGCCATGTGCCTGATCACCCACAGCTGAGCTCGGGGAGAAAGTGAGCCTGGAGGAGAAGGCAGAGCCAGGCAGAGCCACCGCTGTGCCTTGACACAAAGGCAGCTAACCTTTGGGGAGAGTGCTTCACCTGATGCCTTGATTTGGACATTTTTCCCAGCCTCAGAGCAGTAAGCTTTTAACCCAATAAATTCCCATTTTAAAAGCCAGCCCACTTCTGGTATATTGCTCCCAGCAGCTTTTAGCAAACCAAAACAACTCATCAAGTGGTAAATGCTGTGTGGTCCTCAAAGCGTGGTCCCCGGGCCAGAAGAATCCATATCATCTGGGAACATGCTGGAAACACAGATTCCACACCCCCCCACCCCCAATGTACTGGATCAGAAACTCTAGGGTAGACCCGGCCATTTGTGCTTTAGAAATCCTTCCGGCTGATCCTGATGTTCTCTGAAGAGCTGCTGTTACAGCGATGAGATGTTTGGATTGCGCGTTCAAACAGTCCTTGTCCTGTGTCAGTTTCCTCTTCTGAAACATGAGATGAGTACTTGTCCCTCTGTCAGAGTCTATGTGAAAATTAAATTAATAGATAGCACCTTATATAAGGCCTGGCACCAGGTAGGCACTAGAGCAAATGTAGCCTTTAATTCTGTGCATGCCTGCTAGTTCAAATGAACGCCAAGGGCTTGGTGAGCAGGAGCTCATTTTAGGCCGTGTGGCGCCACACGCGAGAAGAGAGGTCCTCCGTGCGTTAATTTTGATGGTAGAGTATCACAGTGATTAGGTAGGAGCACAGCTGCGGAGACAGGCAGGTCTGATTGGGTCATCGGGTCCTACGTGCTTGTACATTTAGGAGCGTGTGCAAACTAATCTCTCTAAGCTTAGTTTCCTCATTTAGGAAATGGAGAGATGAAAATAGTCTTCACAGGGTAAAGAGAATGATTAAATAAAATACTGTTTGTAATTGCTTCAGAAAGTGTCTGTTCCCTTTTAAGTACCCCTTCCCCACAAAAGCTTTAAACAATATTATGATAACGGCCTCTGGGCCGGCTCAGTTTACCTATATCATCACAGATCACGAGGCCGCCAAATCCTTAAACTGGGATTTCTTGCTCGACAGAAGTTGAGAGTGATAGGGTGCCCCTATAACTTGCTTTGAGAAGTTGTCTCTTCAAGATAAATTAAAATTTTGGCAATTTTGAAGCAATTGAATGGGAGGAATTACTCACTTTTTCTCTATTGTTCTTAAGAATCAGGAATATCTTTCTTCCTGCTGGAATCTTCTTTGATTTGGGTTTCCTTTTCCTATTCAGCACGTAGTCACAGACCAACATTTGGAGTTGGCATTGGAATATTTCAGGACTTTTGTGGTCTTTCCTTCAAATGCAGTAACTTTTAGGTCAGGCATTTAATCCTAAAATGCAAAAACCTGTTGTAGGACCTCCCAGTTGTCAGGCTCTCACTAGGTTTTGCCGCACTAACAAACAACTACAAGAGCACAGTGGCTTCCGCAGTGAGTTACCAGTTAGCTGTGGGGGAGCTGTAGCTGTGATCCAGGTGAAGACGGGGTGGCCTGCCCTGAATGCACCCCAGAGCAATGCCAGAGCTGTGCAGTGGGTCTCGGGCTTCTGTGCAGGTGTACTTTCAGCTGGCTAGGGTAGAGCACCCGATCTCATCTCCCATAAAGGGGTAGGAAACGTACCTCCCTACAGGGACGGCCCGGGGCAGGGTCGTTTAGGGACGAGACCAGCTGTGACTGGGAGCAAGTACAATCTACCACAATGAACAAAACTGACCATGGCTCTACCAAAAGACTCCCAATTCATGTCTTCAAAACAGGCCATTTTGAGGGAAGAAACCAAGCTACAAATTTGCTATAATCCCAACATATACCTCCTAAGATGCTTATGATTTTCATGGAGAATAAATGACCACTTCCACAGCTCTGAGAAGCTGTCATTCCTGCCAGCATCCTCATTCCTCAATGGCCTGGGGGGACGGAGGTATAAAAAATGGGTCTCAGATGGAAAGAAAAATTTATTTAGCACAAAAGAACCAAAGGAGTGCCCTTTGGAATCGGCTGGCAGCCAACTTTGGCGACCTTGTTGTTTTTCAGTGAACATGGCCATTTCTGAGGCCACCTGGGCTATCTGTGCCCTTAAGTGGCATTAATGAAGTAAAAAATCAGATTCAGATCAGTGGGACCAGCAGTGAAGTGAATCCTAGACTGCTTTGAAGACAAGGGGGAATATGGCCCAAAGCCAAAGGCAGGGTCCCAGTGCATCTGTCTGAGTGGCCAAAGGCACAGGAGCCAAAGAAAGGATAGCTAAGCCTGACTGGTTTTAGTCTCAATTATCTTTAAGCCTTTTGAGTTCAGTGAACCCCAAATACATTCTTGTCAAGCACTTTTTTCTACTTAATATTTAAACCTGGGTGTGCTTAAACTGAAATTTAATCCAGATTTCTGATGCATGGCCAAAGAGGTCATCAAAAATTTGTTTTGTTAAAAATGTTTGACACCCAAGAAACCTTTTAAAACAACTTTTCTTACAAACAGGAAGTCATGTTTTATCAAAGTTTAAAAGCCAGATCCCCAAAATTCTGGAAATCCCAAAATTATGATTTGATCCAGATTTCATTCACACATCACCACCCCCTTGGGTGGTACTTGGAGTTAGCTCAATTGAGGGTTGGATGAGAAGCTCCAGGTTTGAGAAACTGTTGCTCTCCCATTTTTTTCTGTAAGCTAATTTTTAGCAGGTGCATTTATTCTTTTGCCCCCTACCCTTGGAACACAGGCTGAAGTTTTTCCCAGGATGGGCAGATTGAAAGCTTCCAAAGTTTGACTCAATAGAGCTCTAAGTTTTTGGAAGTGCTCAATGTGTACTAACTAGGAGAAAAAAATATTCTCGAACTGATTTTTCCCCTAACAAAGCATCCACTTCAAGTTAAAAGGAGGAGCCATTTTTGAGAATTAGGGGAAAAAAGGTATCATGTGATGAGAGGTTAGTAGCAGAAGCGGTGGGTGGAAGTCTATTGTGGAAATTAACGATTTCTCTGTATTTAATTTTGGCTAACTTTTTAAACCAGAATTATTTAAATTTTGATTAGAGTCATCAGTTCCTGTTTTAAGGAAATTGATACTGGTCTTGGGCCTTTGGATAGCTGGGTCTTCATTGACAAGCGTGGTAGAAATTCCTGAAAATTAGTAAACAGGTGCTTTCAATGTGTTTGTGTAGTAGTGTTGTTTTAGAATGCTACGGGGAAGTGGGGGCATGCAGATCTTCTGCAAGGGGAGAAAGCTTTTGATACAATCCAACCTATGTATCATAGCGTGGTGGTTCACAAAGCATATTCCCCGATGGTTAGTGTCAGCATCACCTGGGAACTTGCTAGAAAGGCAAATGCTTGAGCTCCACCCCAGATCTACTAAATCAGAAACTTTGAGCCTTCTAGGTGATTCTGATGCAGCTGATGTCTGAGCACCTCTGTCTTGGTGGTTGGGAACCTGGCTGTGTAGGTGCCTTCCTTGCCACCTACCAGCTGTTGGGAATGTGGGCAAGCCATTTAACCCCTCTGTGCCTCAGTTTCCTCATTAGGGGGATAAAGATGGTACTTATGGCACAGGGTTGGTATAAGAGTTAACTGAGTTCATATATGGAAAACACTTAGAACCATGCTTGGCATATGGCGCTCTAATAGTGCTATCTATTTTTTCATTATCATTGTTGTTATTTATCCAAATAGTTCCCACTTTGGACCCTTCTGGCTTTACTGTTATTTGCATATCTATTTCTTCACATGTATAATACATTTACGGGTAGTTTTCTCTCTGCCAGAACAGTCTGTTCTGGCTTACCTGGTGGGTTTCTTTGATCATGCACTCTTACGAGAACCATTTTCTTTGATAGAATTCCTTCCTTTCTGAGGGAACTTCCTTTCAATTTTCCCCATTTTCATTGTTTTGTCCATGACACTAGAAGTATAGTTGTCCATATAGCTAAGTCCCTTTTAAAATGTGCCTACTGTTTAGTTCTGTTTCAAAACTGTGTTTCTTTCTTTTGTCTCCCAAAAACAAATGCTGTGCAGTGTAAACTCTAGGTGACTTTGTGTCGTGTATCTTTTATTAGCTGGAAGTAGGAGAGGGTAAGATTGACTCCTCTAGTCAATATTTGTGAGGCCTTCACTTCAGTAGCAATATCTCCATTCTAAGGAATTAAAGCAATATAATAAAAACTGGAGAAAGAAAGACTTTTTCTAGAGACTATAGAAAACTACTAATGGTCTCTCTGGAATATTGCTTATTTGTGAGGTGGGAAAAGGAGGGGCATTAGAAGAGAATATCCTTTTATCATTCTTTCCATCCTCAGCTTTTGGGAAATTGTTAATGTCCCTTATCATTTTAGAAGTTAAGCCAAGTGGGTTGCAGAATCACTAAGGAAAAAAAAAAAAAAAAATCAAAGCAGTAACATAAAATTATATGAAATAAGGGTGTGTACCAACAATGAATGAAGACTAAAATACTATGAATATTATACTTACATAATAAAGCATCAAGAGTATTGCATAAAGGTGAGGCTAATGGCTGCCAAGGAGAAGCTGGGTTTAACAGCAGCGACGAGCAGGTGGCCAAATGGGCTGTGAACCCCCTGGGAGAATCCAGCCTGGAAGAATCTATATAGTTTGACCCTTGAAGCACTTTAGCTATAAAAGTATTTATTATAACTAATTGGCGGATCAGAAAAGAAGTGTAAAATGTATGTATGTGTAAGCGAGAGATAAAAAATGTGTGTGTGCACCTACAATTTAGGGAGACGTATTTCAGAAAATAAGATGCAAAAGAACCTCTTGAATTTACAGCAGGTTTCAAGAAACTTTGGAGGTTAAAGGGGGATTTTGTGACATACTGACAAGAGCTCTGGTCTAGCTTTCAAAGACTTTAGATCTTGTTCTTTCTGCCATGACCCAGCTGGGTGGCCACGACAGCTCCCTCCAAGCTCCCAGGTCTCAGCCTCCTCGGTGGTAAAGCGTGCGTCCCATGAGATAGCTCTGACAGTCCTTTCCACTCCAACATTCTATGACTCAACAGTAGGAATGCATTTCCACAGGCGGTAAAAATACTCTAAACTGTCCCCTTCCAGTCCCTGCTGTTTACTTCCTCTGCACTTCCCCTTCCTGCCTCCCTGTTTGTGGCTCCATTCACAGCCTCCGGCCTCAACGGGGGTGGGGGACCGTACCCTTCCCAGCGTGTTTTGCTAGTGAGCTCCCTCCAGGGGTGGGAATTCTACAGTGAGGGCTGCGGTCAGCAGCTAAGCTTGAGTCTGAAGACACTCCTTGGGCCTTTGCCCTATTCTGGGCTCCAACCAGCTTGTCAGGGATGGGAAGGTGAAGACCTCGTCCTGGCCCCAGGGGACCACTGAGGGCCCGTTTCCCTGGAGGGGCTCGTAGTAAGCACCCCGTGAACCCCCCGTGTCCCTCTCTCTTTCAGGCAGTAGCTGAATCCCATGGTAGCCAGGTGAGTGGAGGGAGCGAGGACCTTGCATCTGCCTTGAGGAAGACAGACAACTTTTGGAGCTGCTGAGTGCTGACCAGGTAGTGAATGGCTCTGAGGGTGTAGGGCATCGTGAGGGGGGGAGAAGGACAGAGCAGGACAGCAGCGCCCTGTGAGCCTAGTCCACCAGAGAGAGCGTGGGACTCAGACCCCAGAGGCCCTGGGGCTTGCTCCCCCGTTTATGAGTACCAGTCCCTAAAAGAAGGCATCATTAATATGCGCCACTCCAAAGCTAGGCATGCAAAAATGCAGCCAAAGAGCTTTCAGCAGAGAGGGAAAAAAGGACCGGCTCGTCCCCAGCCTGGCCTGTGCCCCCTTGGAAAGAGAGGTTAAAGCAGAAGTTTCATGGCGCTGCCTTCCTAGAAACAGGGCCAAGTTTCCAGTATGTGGAGGAGGGCTGAGTTGGGAGCTCTGCTTGTGCCCAGAGCATATCACTCACACTCAAAAACTTCAGCCTCTGTTTTTATTTCAGTGGATTGAATGGCATGCACTTTCCCCTAGAAGTTTCCTCTTTTTTTTATATAAAAAAAAAAAAAAAAGTACATGCAGTTACTTGTATCTTAGCTGAATTTGTCTCTGGCAGTGCGAGTGTCCCGGGGTTGTTGATGCATCTGGGCGTGCCAGCACGGCGCTTTGTTTCCACCCCCATTGCCGTCACTTTTCTCTTGGTTATTGAGGAGTCTTGCTGAGAATATGCTCAGACCCATATTCATCACTTATATCCTATTTTTCTTCTACATTCATGCCAATGTGAGTGGAATTAGACTTCTCTGAGGAAAAGGAATTCTCAATAACTTGTGGACCCCTTTTGGAACGAAAACGGAAAAAAAAAAAAAAAAAGATTCTCCTTTCCAAGAAAAATAAAAAGTATTTCAAGGGGATATTTTGTAAATGATAGGATCTTAATGATATAGCAGGAAAAATAAAATGCCCAACAGCTCACTACATCCTGAGCAGGTGTTCTCCAATGGAGGCACTTTTAGCTTCCCCTGTATCTAGAAGAGATGTGCTCAGGGGATTACTTTCAAAACTTCTATTGAGATACTGCTGCTCAAACAGCAAAGATTATTCCATGAGTCACAGGCCACTGTATACCAGTCCCTTTGTAAAATGGGGATTTTTTTTCCCCATGCTTAAAATTCCAAGGAGGTGAAAAAAAAAAAAAAAGCCAACCAGATAGAGTTGTCCTGTATTCACTCACAGTATCCTTTTCAAGGACTGTAGGGGATTTTATCTAAGCCACCAGGCAGGTAGTCTAAGATGCTGTGGAGCCAGCTTGTTCCCGCCTGTTAATGTTACAGAACATTTCCTGAGGCTGAGCACGTCTCCTAGGTAGGTCTTTGCTACTACAATTTATATGTCTACACATATTTACTTTTTCACTTGTTCATTCAAGTAGATTTCCTAATGCTGATTGTCTTTAGTTCTAAAGAGGTAAGACAGAAATTTTGTGCATGAAATGTCATGCTGAAAATGATATGTTGGTGGCAGTTTTCTAAGAATAACATAATTATCAAGTCATTAGCAAAGCTTAATTACTCCCTATAAATTTGGGTGTTTCCTGTTTGTTTGTTTGATAACTTAGTTTTATTTTCAATGTCATGGAAACTAAGAGAGGCCATGGATTCTAATTATTCATTCGGCTGGGGAAGAATGCATTACTATTCTAGAAAATGTTATATAAAAGGCTGCATTTTAAAAGCTTATTAATATTACCTGAGTTTTAAAAGTAAGTTTGTATTAATATTTTCCATGTTATATCAAGAATTATCTTATGAATGGTAGACTTTAGTTATATCGGTACTGATCCCACACTCTATTAAATTATTTTTTTACTTTTCTATAATTGGAAATCCATGATAGGTACTTGAATATGAGTAAATATTCATAATACTACAGTGTAGCATATATGCAGGAGAGCATGTTATAAAAAAGAGAAGCGTGGTATAGTCTGAGTATGAAACATTATTTTGATACTTTATATCCATTATTTCATTTAATCATCAAAAAAAGCCCTGAGAAGTTGTGTGTGTTCCCATTTTACAGGTTAGAGAGCTGAGGTTCAGAGAGGTGAAATAGCTTACTCCACGTCACACAGCCAATAAATTGCAGAGTCAGCATTTGAACCCTATCTTACTGCCTTCTTCAAGTATAAATCAATTAACCTCTCATTCAGAGTTCTGTGACTTCCACCTCTTCTTTCACACAGAATATTCTATGACTGCTTTCTGGACGTTTCACCAACACCTGGCCATAACGAAGCATCTTTTTTTGGTCATCTCCTTAGGCAATGGACGCCATCCATATCAACATGGCCAGTGCCCCCCTGGTGAAACACACTGCTGGGGCTGAACTCAAGACCAGCAGACCCCGGGTCATGTCCAAAAGCGGACACAGCAACGTGAGAATCGACAAAGTGGATGGCATCTACTTACTCTATCTTCAAGACCTGTGGACGACGGTTATTGACATGAAGTGGAGATACAAACTCACCCTGTTTGCCGCCACTTTCGTGATGACTTGGTTCCTTTTTGGAGTCATCTACTACGCCATCGCGTTCATTCATGGGGATTTAGAGCCAAGTGGGCACACTTCAAATCACACGCCCTGCATCATGAAGGTGGACTCTCTAACCGGGGCCTTTCTCTTTTCACTGGAGTCCCAGACGACCATTGGCTATGGAGTCCGCTCCATCACTGAGGAGTGCCCCCATGCCATCTTCTTGCTGGTTGCTCAGTTGGTTATCACAACCTTGATTGAAATCTTCATCACGGGCACCTTTCTGGCCAAAATTGCGAGACCCAAAAAGCGCGCGGAGACCATCAAGTTCAGCCACTGTGCGGTCATCACCAAGCAGAACGGGAAGCTGTGCTTGGTGATTCAGGTGGCCAACATGCGGAAGAGTCTTCTGATTCAGTGCCAGCTCTCCGGCAAACTCCTGCAGACCCACGTTACCAAGGAGGGGGAGCGGATCCTCCTTAACCAAGCCACCGTCAAGTTCCATGTGGACTCGTCTTCGGAGAGCCCCTTCCTCATTCTGCCCATGACGTTCTACCACGTGCTGGATGAGGCGAGCCCCCTGAGAGATCTCACGCCCCAGAACTTGAAGGAGAAGGAGTTCGAGCTGGTGGTTCTCCTCAACGCCACTGTTGAGTCCACCAGCGCCGTGTGCCAGAGCCGAACATCTTATATCCCAGAGGAGATCTACTGGGGCTTTGAGTTTGTGCCTGTGGTTTCTCTCTCCAAAAATGGAAAGTATGTGGCTGATTTCAGTCAGTTTGAACAGATCCGGAAGAGTCCAGACTGCACTTTTTACTGTGCGGATTCCGAGAAGCAGAAACTCGAGGAGAAGTACAGGCAAGAAGATCAGAGAGAAAGAGAGCTGAGGACACTCTTGCTACAACAGAGCAACGTCTGATCACAGTGGTGGACCGACTCTGGGAGCTGCTTCTGCAGCGCAGCTCTCACAGGCACAAAGGCTGCTGGTGGATGCACTCGAGGACGGGGACCTGCCAAGTCCATCTTTTCCTCTCGCCTGGTGGCTAAACAAGCATTTCTGTGTTTGAGGGGCTTCCTCTAAAATGCTTCATCTGAAGTGAACTCTCAAAATTCAATTTTTCTAAAATGGGGGTGCATTTAGAAGAGCTGTGTCCTGTGAGATGCACAGACATTCAGCACAGCTGATACAGAAAGGAAATGCATTTCTGTACAAGACTAACATCTATAATATAAGGTATTTATTTAATCCAAGAATCAAAGACATTATGACCAAGGGTTGAAATGTGATTCAGTATTCACTTATATCATTACATGAAATTATACCCTCTTTTTTTTTTCAAGCAGAGAAAATGTTATGTATAATGATGGCAACCTGGCAATACTTAAAAGGGGGTAGGGAGGCTCTATACTCACAAAAACTAATAATTCCATGTTACTCTGTGCTCACACAAAAAACAGTTCTTCACTGGACTGGATTGTGCAGTTGATCAAATCAGGAATTGACAGCTGTGGAAGCATATATCCATGAAGCTGATGTTATTCCTCATATTGATTTTTTTTCTTTGAGAATGTTCTAGCCCCTTTCTTTTCAAACTATGGTTCAAAGCTCACCAGCATCGGCAGCATCTGGGAGCACCTAATGCAGAATCTCCAGCTCCACCCAGACCTGCTGAATCAGAGTCTGCATCTGAACAAGAGCCTCAGTGATTCATGTGCTCGTTAAACTTGGAGAAGCTCTGCTGTGGACAGTGTCTTCAAACGTACTTTCTGATGCCGTGTGGAAGCCGGAGTTCCAACGGTCCTTTACTCTTCAGGTTATCATTATGGGCCAATATTCCATTCAGCCATTTCATTCCCAGTCTATTTTAATGCCATGTCCACAAAGGAACTTCGTGGAATTATTCACTGAAATCCCAAGAGTCAACTGAATCTCTTGAGAGTAATGGACACCCAGGCATGATAAATATATGGCTCATTGACTATAGTTAGCACAAACTAATCAGAAATAAACTAACAAAATTAAGCTGTGTAACCAAAAAGGAAATTTGCTCAGATGATGAAGTAAAGGTTGGAGTGAACCAATGAGGAAGAGGAGGAACTGAGGGCAAGGAATACATAAGAAAGATGATTCCTTGAAGCAGGATCAAAATGTGATAATCTGATAGGGTATAAGGAATACTCTGAGCATTTAAATTCATCTCATGCAATTCAGTGTTCCAGAGGTAACACTTTGCATCTAGCTGATTTGGGTGTTCGGTACCCTGTACGGGGTGGTGGTGGGAGAATATATTTGCTGGTGTTGACTGAATGTGCAAAAGGTGAATTCTCATTTCATTCAAACCAGGGCAACCTGTATGTTCAGTCAAGGAGCGTGTGTCTGAGACTGTGCAGTTGGTGCACACACACACATACACACACACACACGTGTGAGCCCCCCTCCCCCCCATAGATACACACACCCTGCCTTTTCAAGCTTAATTGTGGGAGTTACCAATGAAAGACGTTTGCAATTAAAGAGAAAGACCTTGAAAAATATGCTCATGTATATTTGATTCTCTAAGAATATGAGTGTGGAGGCTCAGATAATGGGGAAAGTAAACTGGATTCAAATTATCAGTGAAATATGAATTAGATTATAGCAAATATGATCATATTTGCTATAAATGTTACCACGTTTCCTATTGTCCATCCATTAAACAGAAAATGTGTCTAAAATCTCTGACCCAGAATTAAACTGATCAAATGCAGATGTAAGAATAATGGGGGGTAAAGTTTATAAAGGTTTAAAGAACCATCTTAATGCGTGAAAGGTGGAATTTTGTCTTTAATTATTCAGGAGGTTTTTTTTTTCTTCTTTCTCTTCATAGTTTAATGACAGTTTGCTTTAGATCTTCCTTCTTTAAAAAATTATGTCTGTGTAGTCAGTTATTCGCCCTTTTAGGTTATTTTACTTGCTTTTTTGTTTTATATTATGGTATAATTGACAGGAAAAGAATGCCACAGGCAAGTTTACAGCTCTTCTGTTGCACTATTAAATTATTTCCACAGCATTTAAAGTGATGCTAATTTGAATGTGATCAGGATTATGCATCATACTCACTTATGGTGTATATGGTGCAATGGACGTTGCATAAGGTCCATAAATTTTTTTTGTATGTTCATTTAGCACATTACAGTTTCAGCCAAATTTGGAAGACTTGATCTGATCTTTTGCACTACACAAAAAATATATGTGTAGAGTGCCTTAAAAACTAATGTCTGTACAAGTCAATAAATCATATTATAATGTGATATTCAATAAATAGCTCTAAAGTTGTGTCTGGTTTGAATCTTATCATTTTCCAGGCAGGCTTAATTATTTTCACTTTGCGCAAAATACTCTACTGTTAATATGCTAACAAAGGATTCAGGCAGCAAACATATCTGGCCAGTCTTCTGATTTAAATAAATTCCTCCTCAATAACCTGCACACCCAACCAAGGAGTGGCCAAACTAATGAAGTATTTTGACCTAAAAGGTCTTTTGCATTTTGAAACATTGCCGGTGCATTAGACCTTCTCAGCAAGACCATTCAAACATGTTGTGTTCCATTTGAAAACCCACAAAATACATAGAAGCAAATCAGTGTAATCTACGAGCTCCATCCTATTTCCGGAATACAGGGGACTGTGCTTACAGGTGCCTCTGGTGAATGGCCCCAGCCAGCTTTACTAAGATTTGCTCATTGATACATTGTATCAACGACACACCGTGGCTCCTTTTTCAATGCAGGGGAAATCACAACATGGAATTGAGTCTCCCGAAATCTAAAATAACTGGTAAAAGTAAAAGTAAAATAAATAAAAAGTCATGCATCAGTGGACCATGTATTTAATGATTTAATAAAGAAAACTCTTTTACTTGATTTTTCTTTGAGTTAAATGTTCACTTTTAATTGGCTGTGATTTTGATATCAAGGAAATGTAAATGAAGATATATAAAAAGGTGGCACTTCTGTTATTCTTTTCCCCTTGCTTGGATCCTTAGTTCACATGTATCATCTAGAGTGAGAAGAAAAGGAAAAGAAAAGAAAGTGCTAGTACTTTGCATTGGTAGTGCAATGGAAGTCCATCCTAGAGCTCAGCCCCAAATTCATCAATTCAGCCAAAGGGTCAGACATGGGACCACGTGGAGTAATGAAGACTCTCAGTGCCTCAATTTAGGCTTTCAGTCTTGCAAGACTTTTCTTTGCCTGTTAAACATTTGAAAATAAATAATTGTGACTAGAACTTATACATACACTATAGATGATTTTCTGTGATGGGATATCGTGTTCATTTTTTATGAAATATATTAGCATTTCAACAATGCTAATTTCAAGTCTTCGTTTCCAAGTTCTGTGGTGTCCATTCGAAATCTGGCATTTGATTATTTGACTCTGGATAGGTTCAAGAAGCACTTCATTTTCTTCCTGTGGGAAGACTTATATTTGAGGGTCTAAAGCTTAACGTTTCACTTCTAATTGGTTCGCTACATATGTTTCACCCTTCAAGCACTTTAATCAGAATGACCTGCCAATGAGTCTTTTGACCTGTGGAAAATATCGAGTGGTTTTCCGCTCTCGGAGTGAGCACGCCTTCTGAGTGCTGCTGGAGCCTCCAGAATTCGTATTTGCAATGAAATGGTGTGTTTATAACTTAGCCGGTATTTTAAAAAGTCAAGGAATTCCTTAACTTCTTGAGGCATTGGTGCTTGCCAATAAACTGGTTGTTGTTGTTGTTTGTTGTTGTTAATGTCATCGTTTTGTGTAAATGTTTAGAAAGGAATCTGAAACAAGTCTCTGTCTTCCAGAGGAAGGAAGGCAGTGAGAAAGGTTTTGTTTTGTTTTGTTTTGTTTTTAAAGCTAGCTAATATTTAATCTCCTAGATTCTTGTGTAAAAGGACTTCTACCAGTGGAAAAGAACTTCTTTGTAGTGGAACAATTGGTTATTTGGTCTTCTGTTACAACAGACTGTAACATTATATGCTTCAGGTTTCCCAGGAGAAGCAACTTTCCTAGCCTTTTCTGAAAGGCTGACAGGTTAAGTCCAACTTTTCCCCAAAGTTTTCCTACCAAATACTTAAATAAAACAGAAATACGAGGCAGAAACAGAGCTTCAGCCATTTCCCTTCATCTTCGTCCTCAGTTTTTCTGTCGCTCTCGATGTGTGCTTGGCTGCCTGTTTCTTCATATGTGCTAAACATTTTATCGAGTCAAATAATTTGGTAGGTTAAGAATTAATCAGCTCAAATAAGTAATTTATGAACATTTGAGTCCCCCAAATTGACAGGAATTTTCATTTTTCAACTGGCATTTTGGTAGTGTGTATAAATAAGCAAAGAAGAATAAGAGAAGAGAGTTGATAGATTTTTATTTTTCATTTTTTTAGGAAGCAGCAGGGATTGATCCCTGGACCTTGTACATGGGAAGCAGGAGCTCAACCACTGAGCTATAACTGATCCCCTGATACTTAAGTTTTGATAAAATTCTGAAAATAGATTGTGGAAGTCAAACGACATAGTTGATACATGATTACCAAAGCTCAGGAGGTCACATATGTAAGTGAAATCCAAATAACTCTGAGTACCAGAGAGTTAAGGTTGACAGACATTCTGTGTCTGCAGGACCCATCCTGAATTTAATTTTGTCCTGCATGCTGAGTGGACTTTGTTAGGACACCCTAAACGTCCTGTATTCTTTTTTCTTCCAGAAACTTACAAAATTGAATAGGCAATTAGAAATAATTCCAATTAAAAAAAAAAGACTTATTTATTTATGTATTTCTCCTCGCCCCACCAAACCCATTGTTTTTGCGCTCGCTGTCGGAGTGGAGACAGGCTGCTCAATCTCTCACGCCATCTCAGCTCCCTGGTCTGCTGCATCTCTCATTGTCTCTCTTCTGTGTCTCTTTTTGTTGCATCATCTTGCTGCACCAGCTCTCTGTGCGGGCCAGCACTCTGCTCAGGCCAGCTCGCCTTTCACCAGGAGGACGCGGGAATCAACCTCGGACCTCCTCAATGGTAGATGGGAGCCCATTCGCTTGAGCCACATCTACTTCCCAATAATTCCAATTTAACGGGGTGTCTTAAACTACTAAATTTGACAGAGAGCTAAATTTGTTAAATCTGACAACTCTACAGAGCATATTCACATCATCTCAAACTGTGACTGTCTCTAGTAGAAAAACAACAAATGTCCTTTCATTTGGAAGTTATTGTATTCATGTAAGTAGTACAAGAGAAATAGGCTATTCCAGAAAGATATTTCCTGGGCTTTCCCAGTAAGCAGAAGTAAATTTCAGCCACAGGGTCCCAGGCTTTGAAACACTCTGTTCAGCACGGGGCAGCATGCTCTCTGACCCCGCTTCAGGAAGAAGTTCCTTCCTGGAGCATCACCCTAGAGGGAACAGGCTCAGAGTTAACTCCCCTCCCTTCATGGGTGTGCAGGAGCCAGCATCCCATTCCCAGGTTGGAGAATTTGGCCAGTGGTTGTTGTATTCTTCACCAGCACGGGAGGGAAAAAACCAAAGTTGAAAGAGTCACCTGAAAAATCTATGACCAAAGTTTCTTTGTTTAGCATCTCTTGCCACATGATTTAGGACTCAACTAAAATTTACCTTTATTCAAGTTCAACTCTTATCTAATAGTCATGTTCTTCCACCCCCCCTGAAAATATCCAATTTCACACCTCAAAAACATTTAAGTAAAAATGAAAGACAGAACCCACTCAAAATTAGACTGCTCTAATTGAGTACTGAAGACCCATTTCCTAAAATCATCAGAAGTTGTTGACTCTGAGCTAAGAAATGAGACCTCTTAGCTTATTATTATTTTTGTTATTGGTCATAGTATTGCAAATGGACTTAAATGATGGAAAAAGTAAAGCACTTCCAAGAAGGTGATTGGAGGGGAGTTCAAAGGGAAGATGTTTTTCATTCACTGTCGTTCAGCTATATTCTTTCATCTGCAATCAAGCCTTATGATGAAGGATGTTGTATTAAATCAAATCAGTACAGGAAGTGTGACTGTATGAGGGACTTTTTAACAAAAACAAACTTCCAGATCACAAGAGGAAGCTGTGTTTGTGTGCTGACACGGAGCATTCAACAGCGGCCAGGAGAGAGAGGCAGGATAACAGCCAACTTGGATCTGATTTTGAGGAATTATTTCTGTGGGGTGTCATGGAATTGAAAGTTACAAAAAGAATGTTTTAGTAAACAGACCCATCCATTCTGAAAGGACTAGCTCCAAAATACCACCTAATGAAATCCACTGAAATGTGATGAAGCTTGAAATCCCAAACGACATGCAGATTTCACCAGCAAACAGTCCCACTATTTGTAAAGCCTGGCAGCGTGCACTTAACAAAACCTCAATCATGGTGTAGGCTCTTAGTATCTGTAGCACTGCCTCTGAGCTCTGTGCTGCAAGATAAGTGCCCTCGCTTTCCATTGATTTTTTAAGTAGTTTTCAGCTTTGAATCAGCTTCACAGAATGGGGTCTGAGTTTCTCAAGGTTGATGTGCTGTTTGGTACTTGTTAGACATCTCACACTAACTGGCTAACTGATATGGTTATCTTTTGTTAGCACTGAGCCTAATCATATGCTATGAGCACTCAGCTTTAAATACTGACTTTTAAGTTCTATGAATTCATACCCCTATTTGTCAAACCAGTTCTTATTTTTCATACGTATCTCCACCATCTTTTCTCTTTTTATATATAGAATCACTGTAACCTGTGAAACAATAACAAAGACAATAAAGCTAATTTTATGATCTTTCGTTTCTTTTCATTTAATTGGAAATGTAATGATGTTAGAGTGGCAAGCTGATGGAGAGGGATCGAATATTTCATTAGAAAGCTCAGAGAGAAACTTTTAAGGTAAACTTTCCTAATGATGGAAAATTGGGGAGTGACTGGGTCCTAAAAACTTGTTAAGACACCACTCTATATCAGTAACTGAAGGCAATGTATTTTGCTTCCTTTCTAATTGCAGAATCGCAAATGAAATTGCAGCCTCCACGCTTGCGTTTGCCTGGAGACTCTCCTGCTTCCAAAGTCACCATTATCATTTTAGTCCACGGTCAAAGATCAAGTAACTGTTTAACAACATCCTTCCAGCACCTCATCCCTCGTCAAAAGCCTCCTACATTCCATTGCTGTTTTACTTTGATGAATTGAAAGGAAGAAAACACTTTCTTACATAAACAGAGGCTTAGGTACGGGTGTGACTGTAGAGCAACACACCTATTTGAAACTCAGTATCCAAGGGAAAGCTGTTTGTGCTGGAAGCTGTTTCCTAGGGAGACCACAGCCACATACAACAAGGTGGTGCCACGGCTCAAAACACTCTCCAAGTCGACTCTTTTCTGAAACTTCTCTTTGGGCCTTGGCCCATTTGCTTCAACATTCTCTGTAGTGGCATGGCTTTGTCCTCTGAGTGAGAATGTGACCATTGGAATCGTTGGAATTAAACAAGGCATATAACAGGAGGTCAAATTGGAAGATGCTGTGTTTGGAAAAAATTCAAAATGTTTTCTAGAAAGTGCACAGCAATCTGGAGCACTGTAAAGGTGTTAGTCAGTAAGGAACTTTTTATTAATTTTGATTTGTTCAAAATATCTCAGACAAATATTATTTCTACCCCATTATCTAAAGTATCTGCTTGCCCTTTTGAGGTAACCTTGTGTATTAGCCAGCCAAAGGGGTGCTGATGCAAAATACCAGAAATCTGTTGGCTTTTGTAAAGGGTATTTATTTGGGGTAGAAGCTTACAGTTACCAGGCCATAAGGCATAAGTTACTTGCCTCACCAAAGTCTGTTGCCACGTGTTGGAGCAAGATGGCTGCCGATATCGGCCAAGGGTTCAGGCTTCCTGGGTTCCTCTCTTCCCAAGACTTGTTTCTTTCTGGGATCAGCTGCCCTGCTCTCTCCACAAGGCCAGCTATAGACTGTCAGGCCACCGGCTCTGTCTCTCTCCCTGGGGCTCGAGTCTCTTTGGGCTCAGCTGCTCTGCTCCTCTGTATGCTTACTTCCTGGGCTCCAGCTCAAAACTCTTAACTCTGTCCTTTGCCATGTCTTTTATCCCCACCCACCAAGGGGTGGGAACTCAATGCCCTACTGATGTGGCCCTATCAAAGCCCAAATCATATTTTAACCAAGTAAAAGTGAAACCTCTGACAGACCAGTTTACAAACATAACAATATCTATTTTTGGAATTCATAAATAATATCAAACTGCTACATTCCACCCTCTGAATTCTAAAAAGACATTACAATATTTTTTAAAAACCACCTTAAATCAGTACAATGCTAAATACAGAATCATATCACAATCAGTTTAAAGAAAATACAGTTTGTCTTGGGACAAAGTCCTGTCTGCTATAGACCTCTGAAACTTAGAAAGCCATTTATTTGCTTCCAATATGCAAATGTACAGACAAAGGAGAAATTGGGAGGGAAACATGAGTTAAGGGTTCTCTACAGTTCAGTAAATCTGCAGGACATCCTCCATTCAATTTCAAAGTCTGAGAGTCATTCTTAAGATGATGATTTCTTTTCCTTGGGTCCACATGGGGACCCCTCTTTCCACAGGCTTGCCCAATGGCCATTTTCTTGGTTCCATCCTCATCAAGCATCTGGGTGGCAACCAAACTCTAGACCTCACCCTCCAGGAGCATAGGGGTGATTGCTACACTTTACCCAAACTTTAGGTTAGAGTCTTAACCCCCCAGTACAATGAAGTGAAGACACCATCCTCCCTGACCTTTGGCATACAGGCTCAACCCTCTCAAAACAATGAGTTGACCACTTGGCCTTCCCTAATCCATGGGGGACAGGTCTACCCCTCTCACACCTATGGAGTGGTGTCTTTCACCGCCCTAATGCTTGGGGAATGTGCTCCAGCCTCCCTGTACCCTGGGGTGGCAAAACTCTCCCCAAACATTGGGTGGGAACATCTACCCTCTTCAACTGCTGAGGCAAACCCACCCTCTCTGTACAAATGAGTGGGGTTCCTCTCTTGGTCGAAGGCAATATCTTAATTCCAAATCTCAGCTTCCGTGGTTTTCCTCTTAAAATGTTTCTCCTTCAATCTCTCCTTTCCACATCCCTTTTAGTCCAGGCTGACAGTGGTTTTGTTCATACAGCTCTCTCAAAAAGCTTGTTGGTTAGCATGCAAAAAGCAGGGGTCCAAACCATCAGACAGTAAGACTTCCCACAAGTCTTTCTGAGATAACTGTGTCTTCAATCCTGATTTACAGGTTTCAAGTTTAGTTAAGTCCTAAAATGGGACAGTATCATCTGGGAGCATGATTTCCAGAGGCTTGGAATTTTCAGAATCAGTTTCTGTTTTCTTTGTGCCCCACAGTTCAGTCCTCAGTTTATGTCTCTCATTTAACATTTAGCTATAAGCTGCAAGGAGAAACCAAGCTGCATTTTCCGAGTTTACTTTGGAAATTCTTCAGCTAAATGCTCAGGTTTGCCATTTTCAAATTCTGTCTTCCATAAAACATCAGGAGTTAATCTTGCTAAGTTCTCTGTGACTTTAAAGTACAGATCGCCTTTCCTCCAGTTTCCAATAATAGTTTCATCATTTATTTCTAAGGCATCATAAAAAGTCTCTTTAGCATCCATCTTACAATTATTTCCTTCTAAGGCCTTATGAAAAATAACTTTAGGCTCCATATTGCTACCAACAGTCTCTGAAAAGCAATCTAGGCCTTTTCCATCAAGCATCTCACAATTCCTCCAAAAAATACCCCTTACCTGTTTATAAAACTGTTCCAGATTTTAGTAATTGCAAAAGCACATCCCCACTCTCCGGTAGCAAATTCTGTATTAGTCAGCCAAAGAAATGCTGATGCAAAATACCAGAAATCTATTGGTTTTTATAAAGAGTGTTTATTTGGGGTCGAAGCTTACAGTTACCCGGCCATAAAGCATAAGTTACTTCCCTCACCAAAGTCTGTTGCCACATGTTGGAGCAAGATGGCTGCAGATGTCAGCCAAGGGTTCAGGCTTCCTGGGTTCCTCTCTTCCCAAGACTTGTTTCTCTCTGGGCTCAGCTGCTCTGCTCCTCTGTATGCTTACTTCCTGGGCTCCAGCTCAAAACTCTTAACTCTGTCCTTTGCCATGTCTTTTATCTGTGGGTCCCCGCCCACCAAGGGGTGGGGACTCAATGCCCTACTGACATGGCCCTATCAAAGCCCTAATCATAATTTAATCAAGTAAAAGTGAAGTCTCTGACAGACCAGTTTACAAACATAATCCAATATCTGTTTTTGGAATTCATAAAGCAATATCAAATGGCTACACCTTGGTTGGGAACAGAGCTCTCCAAGTCCAAGGCACATTGAAGACAGCATTGCCTTTGCCACACCATGTCCCCAAAGTGGGGGATATACGAATTTGCCACTGCAGCATCTGAAGCTTTGGCTCTGGTTAGAAACACATCATCCTGACAGCCACATTTCCTCCAAATATGGTTCACCTGCCCAGAAAACATCAGACAAAAAACATTATGCAAAAGTCCATATTCTTCCCAGAGACTCTTACCTTTGTCAAGTTATTTTTTCCAACTCAGTCTATTCCTATATTTGAATTCAACCCTTTCAAAATAATTCTTAGCTTGTAGTATATTTAAGTGAACCCAATGTGTTTTTGCCAGTCCCAAAGGCCCCTTTCTGCATCTTTCTTAGTTGGCCTCTACTGAGTCTGCCAAAACATCTTGCTCTTGACAGTTCCCCTCCCTGTTAACTGTGTGTTTAGCCTGCCCAGTGTGTGATTTAAAGATCTGGTGTTTTCCTTACAATGCAGTATTCACTGTTTGCTACAAACAGCCGACTCGCAGCTTTATGCTACTACAAAACAATGTGCTCATCTCTTTATTCCCATGCCCGGGATGCGCCTGGCTGAACTGCTAACGTTGAAAAGCATTGCGACACATTCCATTGCCAGCATGCCTCTTCTACTCACTCACGTACACACACACTTGGGCACACACATGCATATACGTGCATGTACACCCACACACATCAGTCTCAAAACATCTGGTCACACCTTAGATTTGCAGAAAGCATAATGACACCCACACTTGTTGAGTTCTGAATGCTTCAAACAACTTCAAATTTTCAATAGTTTGTTTTATTTCCAGTTAAGGAGGTGGGACAAGTCTAATTATGTTCACTTTACAGAAAACCTTATAGCTCACTGCGGTCTAGTGCTTCTCCAGTGTGGCTCAGTGGGCCAGTTACAGCCATCAGGTCTTTCTCTTCTGGTCTAGTGTTTTCTTCCCTAAGTTTGTAACAGATTTGTTGTGGGGCAGATTTCCATGTGAGATGGGTCAAAATCAGGGTAAACGTGCTGGTAGAATGGACCATCCAGGGAAAGCAGGAGGCTGGGAGGCTGGATGAATTTCATGAAAATGTAGCGTGTGGCAAGGGGCCTGTTATTCAGTGCCTGAGCACATGGTATCCAGGTAGAGATGATATAAAGTGATCAGTCCAGAAGGGACTTCACCAAGAGGGAATCAGAATCCACAGCCCTACTGTCTACCTAAGTAGGAGCCAACAGTTGCCCAAAGACTAGACACACAGGTGACTAGGATCAGGAAATCCCAGAGGAAAGTCATGGTGACAAAGCACGTGTACCCCATTTGGTTCAAATGGCCTTACATGGTTGTGATTGCACTATATCTCAAATAGATAGGCAATGTTAGGATCTTGATTTCACAGATGATGAAACTGCGGCATGGAGAAGTTAAGCAACATGTAGCTTTCGCAACAGAGCCAGGAATAAAGTCCAGGATTGACAGAAATCCCATCTTCTTACCCAGGGTTCTTTCTTGCCACCAAATGAGCCATTACAGGGTGTATCCAAAGAAGCCTAAGAGATTTTGTGGTTGGTGTACTTGGAACAAATCAGCATTTACTTGGCATTCAACTATTCTTATCAAAGGAAAACAAAACCATGGCTGAGTTGCTGTGTCACCACAGACCTGACCTATGGGTAATGAATTCATAGTAAAGAGCAGGAATGCAAATAATAAAGGGTTTTGTTAGAGGGCTGCCATCCATTGATGGAGCATGTAAGTTTCCAAGTGATTGTTTTACTGAGTTCTAAATGCCTGATTTGAAAGGAATGATGGTAGGCTCTTCAAAGAAACTCTCCAAATCCTGTCCCGAGGAGCAATCAGCAAAGGTAAGAAACAAAGCAAAATCTCTCTCTAAAGCGAAAAAAAATGTAAGGCTGTAACTCAAGTACAAAGAGGCTGGCCAAGAAAAGAATGAAGCTGGTGAAATATTGGGGCGTCACTGTAAAGAAAGATTCGAGGTGAGGATGGCCCAGGACAAGGTGGACTTGGTGAGGAGGACCTGGGAAAAGGTGGACTTGGTGAAGGTGACCTGAGAAAAGGTAGACTTGGTGAAGAGGACCTGGGAAAAGGTGGACTTGGTGAGGAGGACCTGGGAAAAGGTGGACTTGGTGAGGAAGACCTGGGAAAAGGGGGAATTGGTGAAGAGGACCTGGGAAAAGGTGGACTTGGTGAGGAGGCCCTTGGGCAAGGTGAACTTGATGAGAAGCCAATGTCCCATATCATCTTCATTTACCCAGTGCAAAGATCAGAGTCCAAGACACAAGCACATCATTACAGACATGGGCATGTAGTCTTCCATTGTCCAATAAAGCATTTAGCTGCTTCACTTAATATTTAACCAGGCACACAAGATACTTTAACAATCATCTGATTATCAAGACAAGTTCGCAATAATATTGGTCTGGAACATGAATTTTACTAAGGAGGTAAAAGCAGATTTCTGAAAGAGCTATGCTATTCTTTCTTATCCACTTGGTCATCAGCTTGTCTATACTCAACCCTACCCCTAATTAGACTCATATGAGGAAACCAGCAGAAGATTCTTTTCCTTGGATAATATGAAGTCTTCTCTTCAGTTACTCTAACTGTCATGGATTTCCTAATCCTGCAGAACTGACAGACAAAGCAGACTGCTATGAGATGTTCCATCATGAATGGTTGAGATGCACTGAAGTCAGTGAATGAAGACTCTTAAACACTCTTTTCATAATAGTTTCTGGTTCCCAGGATAGAAAAAAAAGAGTTCTTTCCCTTGGAAATAGTCTTCATTGTTTCTTAAATTTGAAGACTTCTTAAACAACCTCAAAATTGCCAAAGGTTAGTTGTATTCTCTATAAGGTAAACATATACTAGGCTTCCTCTCCCAACTGCTGTTGCAAAGAGCTTGATGATTTCCCAATAGCATTGAGAGACTTGGAAGTATTTGACTTCTAGATGTAAATGTACTGTTTAATTTAATTCTTTTTTTTTTTTTTTTTTTTTTTTTGTCTTTCTTTCATTTTGCATCTCCTTATAAATCTTTGGAGAAAGCTCTACCTTTGGCATGCCAGCAACTGAGGTATGCTTCATTCAGACAGAGCCTGCATTTGTCACCACTTCTGAAGTATAACTGGTGGGTCTTTGCACTGTCATCATTTTGCTGAATCAAGTAGCACCATATTGTTCCTGAGGACAATGCCCTGATACCTTGTGTTACTCCCCAAACATTTCACCTTCCAGTGCATCCCTTCCCAGCTGAAAACCTGAGAGCCTTGTCTTCTACTCCTCACTCCAGTGTCTAATCAGTCACCAATTTCTGTTCACATTACCACTGAAATTGTTCTCAGGTCTAATTTCTCCTCTTCCATCCCAATTTCCCCTCCTTTTCCTCAGGCCAGTCTATTTCTCACCTGGTTTACTGGGAAAGCTTTTAAATCCGTGGCTTTTAAAGCAGCACCCTTACTCCTAGTCTTTCTCTCCTCCAGCCCATCCAATCCATTCTCCACAGGCACCCAGGGTGGTCGTACTAAAATGGAAATCTGATCATATCATCCCCTCACTCAAAACCTGCCACTTTCAGAATAAGGCCAAGGGTCCTAACATGAAATTAACAACTCTCCCTGACCTCTTCTCTTGCTATCCCTTTCCCTCCCACTTTATCTTTAAACACCAGAACTATTTGCAATTCTATGCAGGTTCCCTCTGCTCTCCAGCCTTTGGGCCCTTGTGTATGTTTCTCCCTTTGTCTGGGATGCCTTCACCCCACCCCTGGCCAAACGCAGCTTGGTCTGCTGCCTGCTTTGTATGAGTAGGTCCCCATTCTGTTGACTCCCTTTGATGCTCAGCACCCACCTTTGGGAAGGCTGCCCTGACAGCTGCCACTCGTCAGTACACAGTTCACCACACCTCTGGATGACAAGCTCTGGAGCCAGCCCTGCAATCCATCAAAATTTTAAATCGATAGGATCAGCAACAACGCTTAAAGGAAATGTATAGTCTTAGATATTTATTTTAGAGAAGAAAGGTCTAAAAATCAATGATCTGTGTTCCTACCAAGATGTTAGCAAAAGAAGAGTAAGTTGAACCCAAAATGAATAGAAGGAAGGAAATATTACAAATAAGACAGAAATCAACGAAATAGGAAACACATATAATAGGTTCTACTACAGACCTGCCCACAGACAACAACTATAAATACTGGAAAAAAACACTAAAAACCAAAACAAAACTGTCCAAAGAATCTAGAAAGTGAAAAAAGCAAGCAAACTTTGGAGGGGGGTTTAAACTGAGTTAGCAGCCAGCATTGGGGGAGTTCCCATTTTCTTCAGCCTCCTCCTGAGGACAGTTGTAGTTGTGGTGCATCACAGGTCAACTGAAACTAACAAAAGCCCATTTGTTTTCCGGTCAAGTAAGAAAGGGAAGACACCAAAGGCAACCAGATGTACTAGAGAGTGGGAGGAATCCAGAAAAGGAAAGAGCTGGCAGGGGAATTCAAATTCTATGCACATACAATTCTGTGGGTGAACACTGAACAACACACTTAAGGGGCAGATCGCGGGAGTCCAAACTGAGACCGTGAAAGCTGCAACAGGTGAGAAAAAGTTTGAAGTTTGACTCTAACCAGGTTAATTGCTTGTTAAAAGAAAGACATCAGCATACTTTGTAAGTAGATAAAAAATGTAAAGTCTCTACAACATATGTTTGGCAATGTCCAGGATATAATCCAAAATTAAGTGACATATGAAGAACCAGGAAAATGTGACTCAACCTCAAGAGAAAAGGTAATCAACAGAGGAAAATGCCTGGAAGACCCAGATGTTGGAATTATTAGACAAAGATTTTAGAGCAACTATCAAAACTCTGTTCAATGAGCTAAAGAAAAGTACAATGATAATGAATGAAAAATAAGACATCTGACCAAAGAGAATATATTAAAAAAAACATTTAAAATTTTGAACTGAAAAATAAATATCTGATAAAAATGTTATTGGATGGATTGAATAGCAGAAACGAGGTGAAAGAGGAAAGTCATAGGTGAACTTGAATATAATTCAGTAGAATTTTCCAAATTAAAGAGGAGAGAGAAGACACATTGAAAAACAATTAACAAAGTCCCGGGACCTGTGGGATAATGTCACATTATAGGTAAGTGTAGTCTCAGAAATAGAGGAGAAATAAATAAATAATGGAACATGAAAAATATAGAAATAATGTCAGAAAACATCTCTCATTTACAGAAAGGCATAAGCATAAGCCTACAGATACCAAAAGCTCAGAGAGTCCCAAAAATGAGTGTATGAAGAGAACCGTACTTAGAAATATCCACATCAAACTGCTAAAAAAAATAAAAAATAAAAAAAATTAAAGAGAAAACTGTGAAAGGCAACAGAGAAAAACGATATATTAGATATAGTAAACTGTTATTCTAATGACCACAGACTTCTGTTCAGAAACCATGGAGTTCAAAAAACAGTGAAACAATATCATAAAGTGCTCAAAGGAAACAAACAAACAAACATGTCAACACAGTATTCTATTTCCAGTGAAAATATCCTTCAAGAATGAAGACAAAATAAAGGCACTTCCAATAATGGAACACTAAGAGAATTTGTCTCCACCAGACCCACAGTCCAAGGAATATTGAAGGAAGTTTTTCAGGCTCAAGAGAAATGACATCAGGTAGAAACTTGGAACTTCAGGAAGGAATGAAGGGTACCATGAATGATAAATATCTAGAGATATAGTTTTCCATATTAATTTCTTTTAAATATGTATGACTATATAATTATAAAAGTGTCTTGAGAGGGTTATAATGTATGTGGATGCTACACTCACACACAAGCACACATACCCACATTATAGCATAAAGAATGGTGAAGTAGTAAATAGTACAATATTAACTCTCAGTAGACTATGAAAAGTTAAGGGTGGATATTAAATTCCTAGAACTACCAGAACAAATAAGTTAATTTAATAAGGTTACATGACATAAGGTAAATATACAAAATCAACTGTATTTCTAAACAGCAGCAAAAATTTTGAAAATAATTCTTAAATATTTATCTACAATAGCTTCAAAAAAATAAAACACTTATTTGCAAAAGCTTCAAAAATACTTATGAATACATTTAACAAAATATGTATAAGACCCATAATGGAAAAGTACAAAATATTGCAAAGAGAAATTAAAGACCTAATTATATAAGAGATTCACCATGTTCATAGCATGGAACATTCAGTATGGTTAAGAAGTCAGTTTCCCCAAATTGATGATAACTTTATTACAATGCCAATCAAAAGTCCAACAGACTGTCTTGGAGAAATTTTCAAGTAGATTCTAAAACTGACGTGGAAATGCAAAAGACCTAGAAAAGCCAAATCTTTTTTAAAAGGAACAAACTTGAAGGATTTATACTACCTGATTTCAGTACTTACTATAAAGGTAGAGTAATCAAGATAGTGTGATAATTGAAAAAATTTCGTTAGTAGATGATTAATTGCTATGTGTTATCCTATTGTATGGATAGAGCATGTTCTGTTTGTCTATTCATCTGTTGATGGACATTGAAGCTGTTTCCAGATTTGGGGGCTATTACGAATATATCTCATATGAGTAATCATGAACAAGTCTTTGAATGGACAAATGTTTTTCTTTCCCTTGGGGAGGTGTTTAAGAGTAGAATGGTTGAGTTTTATGATAAGTGCATGTTTAACTTTTGAAGAAAGTGTCAAATAGTTTTTCATGATGATCGTACCATTTTATATTTCCTCTGGTAGTATAAGAAAGTTCCATTTGCTCCACATAATCACAAACAATTGGAATAGTGTGTCATTTTAATTTTAGTCACTCTAATAGGTTTGTAGTGTATCTTATTGTGGCTTTAATTTTTCATTTCTCCAATGAATAATGATGTTGATCATCTCTTCATGTTTGTTTGCCTTTCATATATATTCTTTTGTGAAGGCCTGTTAAGATCTTCCGTTTTTATTTTAATTGGGTTTTTGTCTTATTATTGAGTTGGAGGAGTTCTTTATATAATCTGGATTCAAGTGTTTTGTCAGCTATTTTCTCCAATTCTGTGATATGCCTTTTCATTTTCTTAATGGTTTCTTTTTAAGAGAGAATATTTTAAAATTTTCACAGAAAGTTTAAAGGGCTTGCCCAAGATCGCCCTGCTGATAAACCAGAATGGGTGGATTCAGATTTAAGCATCTCCATACTATTAACCACTATACTCTATGGTGCTCCCTCAGAGGGATTATTATCACCTGAGAGTGGCAGGTCCAGGCACAAAACTCAGACTTATTGATGCTAAGAACCTTGCACTTTGCCATGTTTTGTGGAGAGTTTTATTGTTTCAGCACCAAATATTTATTGAGCACTTGCCATGGGCTAGGCTTTATCCAGGGAATAGTGGCTGGCTATTTGTACACTTCCCTGAAAATATGCCATCCTTTGCCAACTGACCCGCTACCAGCAGTGTCTGCTCTTTGAGCTGTTGGCCAAGAATGTTGACCATCTTTCCCTTCCCCTCCCTTCTCCTACTAGTGATGACATGTTTGAGCAGAACCAGCCCCATGCTTCACCCTCGTGTCTACTCTTATCAGGGAACCCACGGCTATGAAAGAGCCATGCCGTGGGTTTCTGGAAACTTAGATCACTGTTTTGATCTCTGGTTATCAGGGGAATGGAACATCATTCAAATATCCCTGCAACTTGAGGAAATTAATTCAAACTAAGGCACATGGTTCTAGGTAAGCTATGAGAAGTTCCCTCTGGTGTTCCTTCTTGCAGGCCTGTCAAACACTTCCATGCAGTTGGTCTCCAGGGAGAAGACCAATGCCCTGAGTTCATCATTCAGCCTTCAGGAAGACTCCTGATTCCTCTCTGGAGCTGAACATAAGACAGATCCAGGGCCCAAGGTTGAGCCTCTAGAGGTCCCCAGTGGTAGCCTCTAGCAGCAAAATTTGCAGAATTTGGGGGATGGGCACTAAGCACTGGTAAAATAGATGCCAGGAGATCTGGGTAAAGTTTTGACAGTGTCCACTACCGTACATGAGCTTTCAGGGAGCAATGAGGAGGAATTTCCTGAAGGGGTGGATTGTTGACCATAAGAACAGAGCTACAATGAAGAGAGAAATAAACTGTAGTAACAAGGAATCTAAATATGATTCTGCCCTGAAGCAGAGGACTGGACCAACTGACCTCTCAAAGCCCTCACATATCTACGAGTCTACCTCAGCAAGTTGAGAATCTTTTAGGACTTTGTGGGTTGGTCCAAGAGCATGTTGACCAAGGCTACTTCCCAGTCGAGAACAACATGGCTTAAAAACAGCCTGTGTAGTTTCCTGGACGTCCCATTGCTCTTACAGAATAACATTTTGGTGAGCAGAGTGTAAATGAATGAGAAACAGATGTATTTAATTTCCCTTGAAATTAGGAATGGTGAGCCCAGCCACAGTTTGAAATTGCTGAATGTCTCAAACAATTTTTTTCAAGTGCTTTTGATTCAGAAAAACCAAAACCATGGTTTTGCAAAGCATGTTTCTCCTCATTTGTATGAGGCTTCATTTGTTTTCAAGGAAATTTGATCCACATATTTCAACTTCTTTACACTTTACTTATCAAAATGTTTAATAAATTTCATGGAATTATGAGAAATATCATAACTTTTTTCAAATTTTTTATTTAGGAAAAGGAAACAATGTGGAAGGTTGGAAAATGTGTACCCCAGAATGTGGGTTCAGATGAAAGTTCACACTTTTGAGAAGTTGTATGCCCCAGAATTCAAACACCTTTAGTGCACAACTACAATGAGCTAAATGAATGTATTTGAAAATTGAGTGAGAATGTGGAAAATTGTAATAAGGATAGGCTCAGGGAAGGCTGGAAAAATACAAAATACTGTTAAAAGGTTCTAGGTTTTCTCATCTCTAATTATTAGTCAGTGTATTCTTAGAGTGGTATCCATAAATAAAGTGTAGCAGGACTATAGCATCCTTGTACCATCCACCACCATTTTCCATGTGTCTCTTTTCCTAATAAGATGTGATAAAGGAGATGCTTGTAGAACGCTAGGAGGGGATGCATGACCAAAGAGAAAGAAAATGAGGAGAAGGTGGAAGAAATGTACCACAGGGGTGGGGAATGTAGGGGAGAGAAGAGAGACAGAGGAGCATCCAGGGCTCTGTTTGTCTCAGACAATGGAAGGCTCAGACCACAGACTCATGTGTGAGCCTTAGAAACTCAGCTCTAATTTCCAGGGGACCAAGTAAGGCACAAAGAGGAGAAAGTCAGTCTTCCCCCCACCTCATGCAACAAAGTGTGTTTGCATTGTGCTGGAAACATAGTGCCTGTTGAGCACCTAAGAGGCTTCCTTATGTTCATAATGGCATTGACAGATTGTGGAGTAATGGACTCTGCCTAAGAGGAAAAAAGAAGGAAGTGGAACACTCCTTGTCATAGCTGATAAAGTTTGTCTCAGGTGCCTGGCAGACCTCCCCTGGGGGTTCCCAAAAACACAATTTGTGGTGGGCACTTTTTATAGGGTATAATAGCAGTTATGGACGAAATCCAGAGAAAGAAGGATTATTATGGTTAATATATCCCCATTTTAATCTCTAGACCAGTGTAGAAAGAGTAAATACAGCTTGCATATCTCTTCAAAACTGTGTATATTCTGGGTTTGAGATTAGAAACAGCCCAAATAGGGTTGTGTGGTCGTGGCAGTAATATCAGCAACTACTCCTTGGGCCCCCTTGCATTTCTCAGCCTCCTTTGTAGCTACATTTGTGACATTTGGTTGATTCTGGCCTAAGGACTGTGAGCAAAAGTGATATGTACCCCCTTCCAACCAAGTCAGATACTTCTTCCATTCCTTCCTTCCGTTCCCTCGGTGATCTTGGATACCACTCTGCCCAGGTGGCTCACCTACATTGGACTCCTCACAAAGGAGAACCTCTATTCTATTAAAACACTGAGATTTGGGGCAGGGGAAGTGGCTGTTACAGTAGCTAGTGTTAATTAACCTAACTTTGCGTTGCTGACAGCACCTGCCGCTATGATGCCCAGGCAGTAATAAAACATGTGCTTTTAGGTAAGGTTCTTAGAAATTTTTGAGAATGTAATGGGGCCTTGTATTAGTTATCTATTGTGGTGCAGTGTAACAAATTACCCCCAAGGGTAGATTTAAAACAGCAAGCATCTATTATCTCACAGATTTTAGGGCCAGGAATTTGGGAGGGGCTTAGGGAGATACTTCTGACTCAGTTTCTCATGAAGTGCAATCAAGGGGTTGGCTGGGGCTGCGTTATCTGAAGGCTGAGCTGGGGCTGGAAGACACTGTGGACAAAAGGCCTCAATTTCTTGCTGGCTGTCGGCTGGAGTGCCCATTTCCTCACTGTGTGGGTCTCTCCCTGAGGCTGCTCATAGCATGGCATCTAGTGTCTTCCAGAGAGAGTGATCCAAAAGAGAAACCAAACAAGAAACCACAGTGCCTTTCATTACCTAGTCTCTGATGCCATATTCTGTCACTTCTGCATTTTTTCCCTATTCATTAGCACTAAATCACCAAGTCCAGCCTACACTCAAGGGAGGGGAATAGGCTCCACCTTTTCATAAGAGTGCCAAAGAATGTGTGGGCAAATTTTAAACCACAAATACCCCATCACACCTGACCAGATCTAGAGGTAGCTGAGAGTGGTGGAATGGTGGGTTGCACCAGTGGGTTGTACCTAGGGTGTAGTGAGTGGAGTTGTCAATGATCCCTCATAGATCAGGCTAATGGGGTTTCATGGAATGACTTCTCCTTTCTTACAAGATTCTCTTCTCTCATGAGCAGATGAAGGGAGCCCAACAGTCTGTTCAAATTAAGTAGACGGGGATCCTGACATGAAATTGCACATTCAGATGCCAAGATGAGCAGAGTGGCCTTCTGTATTAGTCAACCAAAGGGGTGCTGATGCAAAGTACCAGAACTCTGTTGGCTTTTGCAAAGGGTATTTATTTGGGGTAGAAGCTTACAGTCACAAGGCCCTAAAGAGTCCAACTCAAGGTACCCTAAGAGGTACTTTCTCACCCAGAGTCTGTTGCCACATGTTGACACAAGATGGTGGGTGATGTCTGCAAGGATTCAGTCTTCCTCTTCCTCTTAAGGCTCCATGGTCCCAGCTTCTTCCAATCTCAGCCGCAGGCTGGGACAAGTCTTGTCTCTCTCCCGGGGCTCATTTCTCTCCAGGCTCAGCTGCTCTGCTCTCTCCACAAGGCCAGCTATAAACTGTCAGACAAATGGCTCATCTCTCTTCCCGGGACCTCTGCCATGTCTAATGGAACCCTCTCATGTATCTGCTTCTCTGTGTGTTTACTTCCCAGGCTCCAGGATCAAAACCCTAACTGTGTCCTATGCCTTGTCATTTTCCTGCTGACATGGCCCAATCAAAACCCTAGTCATAACTTAATCAAGTAAAGGTGAACCCTCTGAATTCAATATAATCTAAGGGTATCACTAGCCCAGAGGAACAGACCAGTTTACAAACATAATCAGTATTTCTTTTTGGAATTCATCAATAATAAACTACTACACCTGCCCGGTTACTTACCGCTATAAACTCCTAGTTGTGTGTGACAAGATGCAAAGGAAATAAATTTTCATGAAACAGGGCATTGTGACTGAATCAGGCTGGATCAGGTGTTGGAAGCAGGTAGAGCTGCAACATCTTCCTTGGTATGGCCACCACCAGCCAACCATCTGGCTTGCCCAGTGGCACACAGCATGCAGATTGCTGGCATGAACCTGGGGAATTTGCACAGGAGCATAAGGACCTCCTAGAAGGAGATCTTCTCGACCAGGACCCCTCCCTTTTCAGAAAACATATTGCCTAAATAAAGCTGGTCCTAATTTAAGCCTAATGCAGGAAATGGCAGTACTGTTGGAAATATTGGCCCCATGAGGGCTGGGAATTTTCTTCTTTCCTCCTATATTCCTAGTGCTTAGAAAAGTATGAGCTGTGTACCACATAATAAGCACCCAATAAATCAATCAACAAATACATACTTGCTAAATAATTTTTTTTTTCAATGAGATGACATTTATCATGGAAGAGGATAAGATAGGACTAAAGGATGGCAAGAATTCTAGGTCTGCTGTGCTCAAGCCAGGAGCTTTGATGGACTTGCACCTGGGGAAGAGGGTGTATAAATGTCCATAAAGGTTTGGTGGTGGGGTCCAGCCCATGTCTGGTGTGGCTCACCCTTGGCTGAGTTTACACTGTTCAAAAAAGCTTCCCACTGTAGGAATCTGCACCAAGCTCAGGAGCCTGCAGGCTCCGTGCAGGCCACACCGTCTCAGGCTGGTGGGGCGTCAGCAGGCAGGCACACCATACTTGGTTTCAGCAGCCCTAGAAAGCAGCTCCTGGAGACAGCTGGAGACTGTGGTCAAGTTGGACATGTCACACCAGCCTGCCAGGCCTAGGGGGTGTTGGCAGCAGTGAGAATGGAGCATCTCTTTGTATCTGCCCCTCCTTCCCAGATTTTGGTAGCAACATCCAGTTGTGGAGCCTCATCAGCAGTGTAGCAGAACTCCTTCTGAAGAGCCAGAATCCAGGTTGTGATGACCTCCACCTTCAAGGTGCCATAGCTGAGTTTTGGCTCCACCTACTAGAAGTAGACAGCTATGGAGAGGTGAAACTCAGCCAGGTGAGGAGTGGACCTTTCTATCTTGGCATGCATGGCTCTGGTTGCTGAAGTTTGAGACACCTGGTTAGATGTTTTACTTTAACTTGAAAGGACCATAAAACAGAGCAGGAGACAAATGTAGAAAGTATTTCTAATGTTTCCTCTGAGATAGTTTTGACAAGGAGGGGTTTCATTGGCCCCTGCAAAACATGGCTGGACTCCCGCTGAAGCCCACCCTCCCTTCCCTGGCAAAGGTTTTAAGTGAAGCAGAGCCAAGGGGACCACAGCCTCCATCCCAATGGCATCACAGAGCTTTTGAAAATTAGATCATTCATGCTGCCCTGGTTTTCTTGTGCAGCCAACTCATGTTTTAGACATGGGTTTGCCCAGCCATGCTTGTCTAATTCTGCAGTTACCTCTATGACAATGTTTCCCCTGATTAGCCTTGATGGGAGTGGTGCAGGGAAAGATGGTTGGCTCAGGAGGCCTGAGTTCTGGATTCTGATACTAAACAGACTACGTGACTCTGGTCAAGTCATTTGGCCCATCTGAGTCTGGGCTTCCTCCTCTCATGTCCCTTTATGATCAAACAGTCTTTGGTTTTTAGCATAGCACTCAAACATGTTGCTCGCATTTGCTCCACAGTCATACATTAGCATTTCCATATATTAGCTAAAGAAGGAAAGGAAATTTCTCTAAAAGAGCCTAGGACTAACATTGTAAGATAACCACATGACCATTGAAACTTAATTTGAAAGAAAAGCAAACTTTTTGCCTTCTTCCTCGAAAATAATAATGACAAGAGCTAACATTTTCTGGGCTCGAAGTATGTGTCTGACAGGATGAAAAACTTCCCTACATCATAACACTCCTGTGACATATTATTGCACCATTTTATAGACGATGAAGTGGAGCCTTAATAAGACTAAGTGACATGGGCGGGGTTGCCCAGCTAGTGAGTGAGTGAACTGGTACTCAAACCCAGGTTTGTTAACTCCGAGGGTGAGCCCTAAGGGGTAACTTCCAGGACCGATTTAACAGTCCAGGCCTAGAAGTGGATTGGGAGAAAGGAAACACTCAATTAAGGCGGTTGAAGCTGTAATTAGTTAGGTTAAGATGAGGTCATTTTAAACAGTCTCTCTCTTTTTTTTTTTTTTCATCTCCTACAACTTTCCCCAAGGCAGCTGGCTTAATAATGCAGCCATCCTGACCATTAGCAGCGGGGGCTCTGCCTCAGTTATCCAGCCTCACACTTTAATCAGGGGCCCCTGAAATGCCTACAAGCCCAGCTGCTCCAGTCATGCTACACGTGTCCAAGCAGATCAACCAGCTCTCAGGGGCTGCAAAACCCCAAGACCAGGGAATGCCCTAAATGAGCCGTACTTTTTGCACATGCATGCTAAGCAGGCCAAGGGGCTTAGATTTATAGGATAAATTCCTTTGCACTGAAAGAGGCCTTAGACCTTATCCAGGCCACCCCCTCATTTCACAGGTAAAGGAACTAAAGTTAAGTGTCCTCCCCAAGGTCACAAATCTCCTTAGGGCAGACCGTGCTTGAGTCCCATTCCAATACCCTTTCCCAACTCACTCATCCAATGCACACCTCTCAGGAAAGGTCAAGGAAAACAGATGCTCTCTTCTTCGGCGCCCTTTGCAGTCCGAATGACCATTGGACCCGGATCTAAGTTTTGTACCATGAAGGAAGTTTTCCAGGGAAGTCTGGGAGAGGGGAAGGCCAAGAGAATCGGAGAGACGCTGACACAGCAACCCGGCCTCACGTGGTTGTATCAACCCCAAACTGCCCTTCCCAGTCTCCTCGTTGAGCGACAATTAATGTAAGCACTTTAAGCTGGGTTAGTTGTCTTTTCTATTTCTTGCAGCCCAACATCCTCCAGTCTCAGCAGCAGGCCGTAGAGGCAGGCAGTGAGTTGTCCCTACCTAGCGTTGTGACTGAATCAGTTTCTTAGGGCTGCTGTAAGAAATGACCCCAAACTGGGTGGTTTAAAACAACAGAAATGTGTCCCCTACAGTTGTGGCAGCCAGACGTCTGATATGTAGGTGCTGGCAGGACCGCGGTCCCTCTGAAGGCTCTAGGGAAGAATCCTTTCTTGCCTCTTCCGGTTTCTGGTGCTGGCCAGGAGTCCTTGGCATTCCGTGGCTCATGGATGCATCACTGCAGTCTCTGCTTCCACCTTCACTGGCTTTCTCTCTGTGCATCTCTTGTCTTCTTATGAAGGCACCAATCATATCCAGTCCTACTGGTTTTAGGCCCACCCTTCTCTAGTAGGACCTCATCTTAACCTAACTAATTACAGCTTCAACCGCCTTATTTCCAAGTACGGGGGATTCGGACTACAGCATATCTTTTGAGGGGACACAATTCAACACATAGCAGTGACCCAAGACAAATAACTTTTCTCTGCCTCAGTTTCCATTTCTGCAAAATTGAAATACTGTTTATTGCCTTTTGGAGATGCTATAAAGGTTATATGGGTAAATTTCTATAAAACGCTTAAAATATTCTCTAGCACACAGCAAACTGTTAGTTCATATTATTGTATTATCCTGCCACCTTACCTCCACGGAAGGCCTCTCCAAGGCAGTGCTGCTCAAAGGTTTTGATGGGTTAGAGCAGGAGTTCTTAAACTTTTTTGTTCCACAGACCCCTTTGCCAGTCAGGTGAAAACCAAGGACCCCTTACTAAGTCCACACTATACTGTGTATTATTTAATAAATACATCACACCTGCACCAACACGTCCCCACAGGAATATTGTTTTGAATTTCACTTCAAGCTCAGGGACCCCTTGTTAAGAACCCCTGGTTTAGAGGAATCACATCTTATTTAAATGCAATTTCAGATTCAGAAGGACTTCGGTGGACCTGAAACTCTGCATTTCTGAAAGTTGCCAAGGGACACTTTGAGGAGTAAGTCTGTAGTCCCTGGGCTCAGTTCCCTCCTTGTTCAGCCTTGAAGGTGGCACTTCTGCTCTGACGCCATGCCCTGACTCTCTCACTAGGCATGTGAGCTGTGGTTCGTGGAGTTGGACCATCCTCACATTGCCCTAAAATCTAAACACTGCTTGGAGCCCTCAGCTCACATCCTGCTTCTCCAGGTCTAAGGATAGCCACTGTCAATCACAATGTCCCTCTCAATGGCCCCTGGTTTAGTCAGCAGGGAGCTGGACTTATAAGGAGGCAGATGTTTGGAGGCAATGTGGGGTGATATGGGGATTCAGTTCAAAGTGGGGTACATGGGGACGGATGTGGCTCAAATGGTTGGGTGTCCGTCTCCCATATGGAAGGACCTGGGTTCAATCCCCAGGAACTCCCGGTAAAAAAAAAAGAAAAAAAAGTGGGGTGCAGGGACTCATGCACTCCAGGACTGAGGTCCCCAGGCCAGTCTATGCTTTGTCAACACCTGGGACTGGAATTAATCATTCCCTTTGCTCCACCACTGAGCCCAGGCCCTTCCGCCTGCTCAGAGCCTACCCCGCCCAGTCCACCCACCTGCCGGCACTTCCACCAGCTGCCTGTGCCCAGTAGCCCATTCCCATCCCTCTCACCTGTGAAGTAGCCCAGAACCTGCTGTGAGCTCACTACCCTCCCTCTTGCTGGTTCCCCCCTTACCTCTGCTACCCAGTCCTGACTTTGCATTCTTCATCCCTCTAAATTTTACCTTTTTAGTTTCAAGCCATGTAGTCAATCTTCTCTTCCAGCCCCCTTTTGTGCTTTCTACAATCTATTTTAGAATTTTCCAGATGCCCATTGTCACTCCTTGTTCAAAACATGTTTCTTCCCTTCCCATAACTGAGTTCCTTGAAAGCAGGAACCACACTTCATTTTTTGAATCCTTTCCCCCACTCAACCCTCTCCTTGGCCCTACCCCATTCAATATACTTCATCCAGGCACCCAGGGGTGACAACAGAGGGATTCACCTGTGCTGCATATTTTTCCTTACTTCTTTGTCTCTGTCAAGGTAGCTAGAATCTGTGATATGACCAGGACAGATATAAAATCTCAGATGTGTTGATCACTTTTAATATGCTGGAACCCCTGGTAAGTGATTTACGTGTACTCGTTTAATTAATTTTTGCGGCAACTATTATTACTGTTTTTATTTATATGATCCCATTTTACAGATGCAGGAACTGAGGCTTAGAGAAGGAATATTGTTCATTGCACAGCCAGGAAACAGTGGAGCCAGGAGCCCACCTTGTTTTTACTTCTAGAAAAGGGACTCTTGGCCGGCTTCTCTTTTTCATTGCCAGACAAGTTGCTGCGAAAGTAGGGGTTCCTAGTTAAAAGAGAGTGGATTAATTTAATCGCTGAGCTCCTCCCCACCGAACTGAGTCTGTGCTGCAAGATCCATGAGTCAATGCCAGCTTTCCACCGTTCTCTGATTTTAAATATACTTGGCAGACAATACCCAGTTATAAATTTTTCTATACTTAGAGATATCTCCATATGCAAATCTTAGGCAGCATGTTCTTTTCTGTATATAATTGAGAATGTGTTTTAGATGATGTGTTTAGCACCGAACATGCTTTAGTTCAGGACTTGGCTAACACAGCAATAAGGAAGGGACATTGGCAAGTACCCAATACTAGGGGCCTGTGTAGTGCTAAAGGCCACTGAGCAGGCCAGACTTCAGCTAGCCTCATGGACGAGTTCTCACCGGGGTACACTTAGTCTTGGCTACCACGTAAAATAGACTGTTCTGGATACCAGCGTCCTGCTAGGAGTCCCCCCGGGTAGCTCCTGGAGTCCTGGAATGCACGAAGCCCTGTACCCCACATTGAACTAAATCCCCACATTGCCCCACTTTGCTTCCAAACACCTGTTTCATTGTAAGTCTAGCTCCCTGTGACTTGGCTAAACTGTGGCAAGGAGGTGATGTTTTGTAAGGTCCTTGGTGCTTTGTGAGGCAGTGCTTCTGAGATCTGGAGAAGTGCCTGAAGGCATCCCAAAACTAGCATGAAGAGGGAGGGAGGGGAGAGAGAAAGACAGACTTCACTGTAAGGCAGCAACTCCTGACACCTTGAGGCTCCTAGAAGATTGATGCACCCTATGTAGACCTTCTCAGGTTCGTGTGTCCTTTAGAGAGTTACAAAATCCCTGAAGCCTTCTGTGGGTCCCTAAGAATACAGGTATCCCCACTGAGACCCTTTGTCCCAAGACAGATGGGGACATACATGTGTTTTCCTAAGATGTTTTGAGGCAACATTTAAAAATAGAGTCAAGTCAGCACCCATGAAAGGTTAGATGCTGGAAGACTTGACAGTTTTGGTTCTGGAGCTTTTCATGGCTCAGTGAATGGCGGGGGGGGGGCGGGGTGGGGGATCAACTGCTGCCTGCAGGTGGGGTTTCCCTGTCCCCTCCACCTCAGCCCCATTGTGTCTATCTTCCTCCCTCACAGAACCTGCCTGGCCCTGGGGTACCTGCACTGGTGGCTCCTGATATGGGGCCACCAGGGACCCGCTGGGACAATAGGCCCCGACCATGCAAAAGGGCCACCTGGAGTCCATGCTGCTCACAGGCTCCCCAGCCCACTATCCTCCTCCCCCCAGAGCTGGCTCCTTCCCCAGATCTGTGCCTGGAGAAGGGCAACTGTAACCCAGATAAGAAGAGCCTGTAAATTCCAGGAGGGATGGAAGCAGCAGGTCCCCTGGAGCACACAGCCCCAAGGAGACGATTCTCCTCTGCGCTGGGAACGGGGCCCTGAGGCAAATGGAGGGTCACAGTCTGCTGTGGCCGTGGGAGGCAGAGCCGCCACCCCCAGATGTCAGCGCCCTCGACCAGGATGGTGGCCCCTTCTCCGAGGTCAGCAGCAGCTCTACCCCCTGCAGCCAGTGTCCACAGCAGGAAATGCCCTGGCCCAGCCGGGGAGCAAAAAATGGAAGGAGCCCTCGGGCACCTGACCATGAGAACAGCTCTTGCGAATGGGCACAGGGCTCAAATCGAGGACACCGAGAAAGAGCCTGGAGAGGTGCAGCTCAAGGGGGATCCTGTAAAATTAGGGGGAAAAGAGCTGTCCCACCACCTGTATGGAGGTTTCAGGGCCCTGGGCAGGTACTCAGCTTCCAAACCGACACACCCACGAGAGGCAGGAAACCCCAGGCCCTCCAGGGCTTCAGGGCTGCTGGTGGACTCGGGCTCCATCTGGCCTCCCCCAAATCCAAGCCAGCGCATCCACGCCTCCCGTAGTTCTGACCCCGGGTGGAGTGGCCAGGCGGCCTTCCACAGAGCCCTTCCTGTTGTAGTTCCCTCGCGGGGGGTCTTGCCTCCCTAGAGCTTGGCGGTGGGGGGGGGAGCAGGAAAGGCATTCCCCAGGAGTTTGAGAAGCCATGGGTCAAGATGCAAAGGGTTTCTTCTCCCCTGTTGACCGCCCTTTCCCTTTCCCTTATATAAAGAGGCAGTGGGCTCTGTGCCTACTGCCTTCCAGTGGGCTGTAGTAGAACTGAAGGCAGAAACCACCAGGCCTAAGTCCCTAAGAGAGTTTAGAGGATGTACAGAGCAAAGAGAGAAGGGTTTGGGGCATAAACAAAAGATCTTAGACAGAAAAGCAGAAGAAACAAGGGTTTTCCACCAGGCCAGGGAGATGTTCCCTTGATCTGCAGGGAGAAGGGGAGATGGCTGAGGGGAGGCAGCTGCCTGGTCCTTCTAGGGACCTCAGAAAGGAAATGACAGGGCCAAGAAGCAGCCGAGAACCTCAGACCTGAAGGCCCCCGTGACCAAAATAATGAAGTAACCTGTGCGAAGCGATACTAGCCAAAGGGCCAACCCCTAACCCCCCACCACCCGTGGCTCCGTGGGTGGCCGATGTGAGTCCCCAGAGTCACACAGTCAGGGTGAGGAGAGGACCTTTCAGGAAAGGTGGACGTTCTTGGTGGAATGACGTCTTAAAAGAAAATGTTTAGCAAATGAAAAATAAGTGTATTTATTAATATAAATGTATTCCATTGACATTAAACGTACAGAATGGGCAAGTCTATATAGAGAAAAAATAGATTAGCATTTGCCTAGGGCTGGGGAGGGGGGTGGATCAAGAAATAGGGGATAATGGCTATGGGAAGTGGATTTCCTTTGGGGGTAATGAAAATTGCTTTTGGAGATGGATACACAACTCTGTGAATAGAAGTCATTGCGTTGCACACTTTATAGCGTGAATTGCACAGTATGTGAATTAAAGCTCATTAAAGCTGTTTTATAAATTAATTAATTAATTAATTAATTAATTAATTGCATCTGTACCCACCTAAGTATGTGGACCATCTACAGACATCCACAAACACCCCTCTCCCTGACAGGAAGGTATAGATCCTGCATGGGGTATTAGGGTTTTTCGGAGAAGCAGCATCTCCAGGTGAGGCCAAGCCCCTCCCACAGAGGCCCACTACTTTGCCAAGTGGACACCGAGCAGATCCCAGGCTCCTTTATAAGACACGTGGTAATGCGGTTCCCTTTAGATGCGGAAGGGCGTTCAGTGCACCTGCAGGAAGACAGAGGTAAGTGGCCTGCCCTTAGCTGTTATTTACAGTAACAGCTTCAGTAAAGCCAGCACAGCCCAAAGGAATTCTCCAGCCCAATCCTCCAAGCCCCCTGCCTACTCCCAGACCACACTCCTCACACTCACCCAGCACACCTCCTTCCCAGAGCTGCTACAGTGATACTCTTGATTGGTTTATTTTTCCAAAGACAGAAAACAATGTCTCCAGGGGCTGTCAGTACAAGCAGTCACTCCTGTCCCAATCTGAGCCTCTTAAGGACTTTTACCTGCACAGGTGTTTGAAGTCGGGGTCTGGGTGCCCTCACACTCACCCTCACCCCACATGCCACATAAAGGACTCCCATCAGGGATGAGCTAACTTTTCTTCTTCTACTAGTTGGGGGTTAAATAGCACGGATGATCCAGAAAATAGGCACTGGATTTTTTTTTTTTTTTGGGGGGGGGAGGACAATAAGAGCCTTTGTTTCCCTCAATTCCTTTCCCCAAATTCCTCAATTAGATAAGTTATTCCACCTTCACAGGCAGGAGGGAATACAGAGTTGGATAGACTCTGAAACACCCAACCTTAAATTCTCTCTCTTTGGGGGAAACAAGTACCTGGCAATAACAATGCACGGGGACAATAAGAGACAATTTCGTGACAAATCTTTAACCCAGGCTCTAATAGCTAATTCTGGCATTCCTCCATTCAATGGAGGGATTGGCTGAATTCTTCCAAGTTTTCAGAATTTGCATGTATTGGTTTGGTTTCCACCCAGAAGCAGGCTTTGAGACAGGGATTTATGAACAGGTAGTTTATTGGGAGGTGATCCAGAAAGCATGGGGAGGAGCTGGGGAGTAAAACGGGGAACAAAAGGAACCCAATAGCAGGTACATTAATGAATGGGTTACTGCCGTGGGCAATTGGGGCTCAGTCCCACTGGGGACTCTGGAACTTATTGCCATTTGCTCCAGTAACTATGCATTGGCAAAAGGGGATACAAGGACCTTTGGAGGGTTATTGGATGCAAGGTCTGAATTGACATTGATACCTGGGCACACATGCAGGCCAGGTAATAAAATGGAGTCCTGACCCAGGTCTGGCTGCCCGTGGGGACTCACTGGGTCTATGACCACTTGGTGGTCATTTCCCTAACCACTGATGTCTCACTGGGATGGACACACTTGGGAGTTGTCAGAGCACCCACTCAGGTTCCCTGACCTGTGGGGTAAAGAGTTTTCATAGTAAGAAAAGCCAAAAGAAGCCTCTGATATTTTTAGCACACCACTCACCCTGGCTGAATTGGAAAATTAAAACAAAACAAAATAAAACAAGAACAAAATGCATTCCCAGGGGAACTGGAGAGTTTTGTGTCACCATCAAAAACATAAAGAAATTAAGAGCAGTGTCACTGCTCATTTAATTCATCATTTAATTCATCAGTCTAGTCCCTACAAAAACCAGATGGACCATGGTGATGACAATGTACCACCACAAACTTAAGTCATAGCCCCATTGTCACATTATTGCCAGATGTGGCAACTTTGCTAGAGAGACTGACACAGCATTCAGAACGTGGTATGATCTAGAGAACGTGTTCTCTTCCGTCCTGATCAGTAAGGAGGATCAGGAGTAGCTCATATTCATGTAGGACAGACAAACAAATGCATATGCACTCTTGCCCCAGGTCTATATTGACCCTCTGTCCCCTGTCATAATGCAACCCTCAAGGATCTTGACCATCTAAACCAGGGGTTGACAAACTATGGGGCCAAATCTGGCCCACAGCCTATTTTTGTATCCCCTTGAGTTTAAATAGTTTTTCTGCTTCTAAAGGATTGTTTAAAAAAAAAAAAAGGAGAAAAGTACAAAGAGAATATGCAACAGGACTGAATGGGGCAGTGACAAATGGTCTAGCTAGCTAGTTAGGGACAAACCAAAAACAATTGTAAGATTGAAAGATGAGGGGTGCTGGGAATGAGGCATGTGGGTATACATCTGGGGATTGGCACAAAGTGTGAAGATACATGTATGGCATGTTAGTGCCCATCAGAAAGCACCCACCATGCAAGAGGTCCTAAGCCATGAGCACAGAATGATGCAACTAGTTGATGATCAGCCACATCAATTCTGGCACAATGGGCTCACAGACAGAATAGTCATGGTGGCAGGGAAGGAGGCTATACATGGCCCCAAGAGCAGCGACTCCCACTCACCAAGGCTGATCTAACCACTGCTGGTGCCGAATGTCCAATCTATCAGTAGCAGAAGCCAATGATGTCTCCCCAACACAGACCGTTCCTGGAAGTGACCAACCTGTCACTTGGTGGCAATTGACTACATTGGACCCTTTCCAACCTGGAAGATATATTCAGACATATATCTTCTAAGCCAGCACCACTATCAAAGAACTTATAGAATGTTTGATCCACCACCAGAGGACCTCAATCCAAAGCAGTGGGATCCATTGGTCCTAAAAGTGTGGCAGTGAGAGCCACTGGTCCTATCACATATTGCACCCACCCAGAAATCACTTGCCTCACAGATAGTGGAATAATCTCCTAGGGACAGAGGCGAGCCACTAAATACAGATGATGTGCTGTGAAGACAGGGGTGCCATCATGCAGAAAGTGGTACACCCTAAATCATATGGTGATGTATTCCCAATATGTGCAATATATCATTCTGGGAACAAAGAGTTAAAAGTAGAAGTAACCCTGTTCACCATCACTCCTAGTGACCCACTTGGGGAATTTGTGTCTCATGTCCTTACAAATTTAAGATGCTTGGCTTTAGAGATCCTGGTTCTCAGAATGGGAAATAGTTCCACTGCAACACATTAAGAGTCTTTTCGAAATCTAAGCTATTGCTGCTTCCCAGTTATATCAAGCTCCTTGTGCCAAGAGAACAGCAGGCAGGGGTAATAGATCTTCAGGAGGTGGAAGTGCTGCTGCTACACAATGGGTATAAGAAAGAATATATCTGGCACTTGGGTGACACACTGGGGCATCTCTTGGTGCCCCTGTGCTTAGTTAAATAATTGTAAAGGTGCAGCAGCTATGGCCCAAGAAGGCGATGGCAACCCGGGGCACAGGCTCCTTAGAAAAGAGGGTCTGGATCATCCCACCGGGCCAGCTGCCTAAATCAGCAGATAAACTTTATGAGATTCCTTTTAGGGTTTCTGTTTTTGTTTACTAATATAGCTAAAACCTATTTTACCAAATAATATGACATTTATTCTAATTGCAGTCCATCTCCATCTTATTTCATCTTATAAAATATTGTATATTTTCTTACTCATTACCAAGAAATAAACTTCTTAAATTTTATGATAGAACAGTTTAGATGTTAACTTAAAAAGGGATGGGGAGACTTTTCATAATTCTCATAGGGTGTATGTGAGCAGTGAAGTGTGAAAATCAACGGAAAAAACAATACCCCTCATACTTGTACATGTTTTTAAGCAATTTAGAAACAGGAAAAAAGGCAGGCAGATAGGAGACCATACCATCTAATGGCTGTGCCTCCACCTGAATGGAAACATGGGGGCTGGAGAAGAAGGCCCTGCCAACATGACAGCCACACAATCAGGATATTCCAGGTAGATACTAGTTTCTGATATTATGATCTGCTGTCTTCATAGAAATATGCAGGATGTCAGATGACTTGTCCTATTTTGGGGAGTGTGGTATGAAAGAGTCCCCATAACTTCTTGCCCAGGCTACAGTACCCTCAAAGCACAGAGCCTGTAGTGCCCTTGGCTTCCTGACCAGGTGCTCCAGCTGGCCCTTACCCCAGAAGTTCCCAGCAGACCTGGTTCCTGGCAGTTCCTCCTTTGCTTTCCTTCCAGGTCTATTTTTGCTCAGAATTGCAGATTCCCCACCACAAGTCCCCATTCTTTTTCCCCAAGGATCCTCATCAGTTTTCATAACGGAGGGTTTCCCCTGTCCATGTCCAGTAACTTTGAGTCACAGTCAGTGTCCTTGCCAATGGGCCACCAGCCCACTGCTTACTGACCAACAGTGCTGTTTCTGCTTCTGAGGAAAAGTGCCTCGTGATCATCAAAATTTCAGCCAGAGGATCAAGTGCCAAAGGCAACAAACCCCAGGCTAGGGCAGAGCAGTGAAGTCATCAACAGGCACTGCTGAACCAGACGCAGCTCTGGTAGGGCCTGACGTGCTCCTGGAATGACCCAGATGTTCCATTCTCCTCATAGGGCAAAGTCAAGAGTCTCCACCTTCAGGGAGAACAGAAGGCTTCAAAGGACACTCCCAATGTTGGGGTCTTTGCCCGTGTATCTCGATTCTTGAGGGTATGCAAGTAGTTAAGCACCCTAAGTTCTCATATATTCTCCAACAAAAGTTTTGAAGCATGGTAACTTTCCAGAAAAATGCACATCTTTGCCTGTGAGATCCATGTCTTCAATAAACTACTGTCCATGGAACAATGCTTTAGCTAAACAAGAGCAGGGACCATCCTTCTCGTAATCATTACTTTATCCAAATGCCCAGAACACTGCAGGCACATAGTAAGCGCTAAAGGAATATTTATGGAATGGATGGTCAATCTGATTTGAAAGGGCATTTATTGGGCTTTCTACTCCACCAAATACAGAAATCCCTTGATCACAACTGCTTTCATTCTAATTTCTCAGTGCTGGAGAAGATTTCCTTGCAAGACTTCATTACCTCCCAAATAAGACATGAAGATTGGCCTCATCCACTCTCCCTTTTATTCCATGCATTCATGTTCTCCAATGCTTCTAATAAAAGGTCCTCTTCAGTAATAGTCAAGTTGACCAGAAGGACTGGAAAATTCCACATTCTAGCAGGTGAATCTGTATATACTAGTGCATAAAAGGATACAGGTATGTTCAATCCAATTTTCTTTTCCTGATTTGGTCCCCACTTTCTGGTGGGCCAGCTTAAGGATATCACTAAGAGCTGGCAATGCTAGGTCATTTACCCTGGAATTTCAGCTCCTTATATTAGGTTTGTGTCTCCAAAGATGTTAATCATTAACCACTTCACTCTCTCGTACCTGCTCATATGACATGGGTTGGATCTCCTCTATTATCTTACTTCCCCAATTGATCTCTAAGTGGTATAAGAAATATCTAGGGAGGCTCAAACCAGGAATTTCTGATGTGGCAGGGAGGGAACATTCCCTCTAAATCATCTTCCCTAACTCTTTCTCATTTTTTCCACCTCAACTCTCTCACTTCCTAAAGATGATCCCAAAATAGGAGCACAATTTAGGGTTTAAAAGTCTGCAAAACACCTAGGCTGCTTACTATTATATGTACTGGGCCCACTGATGCCACCTTTTTATAATCACCAAACATATATAATCATATTTATAATGAAAGAGTTTTGACCTTGCATTTCTTCAAAAGATGTTGATCTCATAAATGCCCCCGAAGCATTAGCCTAGAGGAAGGAGGCCTTTCAAAATTGGCAGAGACTGTGTGTTGACTGAAAAAATCACCCCCCTTCCCTTCAGAGTCACAATCACTTGAGATGCAAAACAATCCTCCTGCTCAGTCTTTCTTGCATCACTCATAATCCAAAAGTTTCCTCCCTCACTTCAGTGAAGTCAAATGCAACACCTTCACGTGGTGAAATAGGCCATGGTTGAATTGGTTGAGAAATGCCTTTTCACATCCTTGAAAATGGCCCAGCAGTGAATGTGAGCTCTGGTGAGCATGAGTCCAGCTATTGCTGATCCCAGAGAGTTATTTCTGCTTACACTGCCTTCACCCTCTCTCCCTAGAACATTTCCTCTGTTATCAAGTAGAGTGAAGCCAGGAAAAAGTAAGCAAATCTAGTATTGACTTGGTTGGTGAGTGTTGATAAAATGTTGGCCTTCGTGTGCTTGTGGACCAGGCAAGCACTAACTACACAACCCAGCCAGCTCTGGCCTATGGGGAAGCCAAGGAGCAGCTAACAGTTCTTAATATCAAGTCCAGTGAGTTTCAGCACAGAGCTTGTTCACTTATCCAGATGCTTGACTCACAAGGAGCCGTGTTTGTGCTGAGCCTGTCACGGGGTCACTTGGGTTGAGTGGTATCCACTGGTGCAGGTTCCACAGCAAAGTGACCGATTCCTAATGCCAAGAGAGATTAAGTGCCTGCTAACAGGAAAGAAAAGGAAGGGACGAAGTCAAGGGCATTGCCAGGCTGCTGAGTCGATGTGAGTTTGTTTCTACATGCAGAAAATTAATATCAATCTCTGATCTGGTTGAAATAATCTTCAGAGTCTGAAAACCTTAGACTGTGGTAGAGATTTATAGACACCCTTTCAGATTTGCAGGAGAGGGGAGAGTAGGTTGGATAGAAAACCAGCTTCAATGTTCACTCAACTGAAACCACAGCCCATCTTCCCAGAGAGGCAAAAACTTGAATAATAATAATGACGATGATGATGATAAATTAAATAAAGATCCACTGGACTGTTTGCTCACTTCTTATGATATCAGCACTTTCTAACTCCCTTGAGGTTCAGTGGACTCCTTGCCCTTCTGACCCCAAAAGGAAAGCAAATTATCTCAAGTTTCACAGCCTGAACAATCAAAATTCCAATAAAATAATTGTATATATTTGCACAAAATTTATAAACCAGAAGAGTAAAAAGACCTGAGTATTGAGAGACTCATGTTTTGTTCCTGGCTGGGTCATGAGGTGGCACCACGGCCTGAAGCACGGTACTGACTGTCCCATGGTGGTGGAGATGTCTGGTGCTGTGAGAAATCAAGCCTCTGTGGAAGCCCTTTAAGAAGAACAAAGTGCTGAACAGAGGCAAGTTCCATGGGTGGCTGATCCTACTACGGTGCGGCACTTTGCAAAGCTATGCGTTATCTAATCTTTCAGTTTTGTAGAAACTTTTTATGGGAATAAGAACAGGAGGTTGTAAAATAAAACTCTAATGGAAAAGGACAAAGTAAGGTCCTTTTTGCCTTTACTCTTTATTTATTTTTAATTACTTAGGTCCCTAAGTAATGACCATAACCCCAGGTCAAGAATCCTGCAACTCAGATGTATAGGCCATCCCTGGACTGTCAGACCACTTGACACAAAACACTTGTTCAGGAAACTGTTTCTAGACTGATCAGTGATGGTCAGGGGAGAGGTTGGGAGAATGGGAAGAATCAAAAATTAGACAGAGAAAGCAAGAAGCTAGGACTAGTATGGTGGACACAACAATGCCCAGGATCCCCTTCAATGAAGAACTTACTGCTCCAGGTGCCAAGACTGCTATCATCTCTTCAAGGATGGCCTCAGTTGCAGATAGATGCCTGACCAAGGAAACCCACAATCAATGATGGATGGAGGAGACTATATAAAGTCCCAGAAATTTGGGCCATTTTGGTCAACACCAGACACTTCTAACTGGCCATTTTAGCTCCCAAACTCCCCATGGATTTGGCTGAGGCTGTCTCCCTTACATCACAGCTCAACTTCTCCCTTTACCTACTCTTGCTTTGCTTCCTTGCCCTTCCACCGATGTTGACCTTAAGGGCACTCTTTAATGAATCTTGTGCTCTTTAAACTCAAGCTCTGAGACTGCTCCCCAGGGAGCCCAATTTCTGACAACTAGAAAATGGGGCAGATGGAAATTCCCAAAGACAAAGAGGAGAATGGGAGGGTCAAAGAATGGACTTTCTTTCCTTTGCACTGTCAGCCCTTTTCCTTATCTGAATGTCAGCTGGAACACAGTGGAAAGGACATAGGAGTCAGGTTCCTGGGACATCCATTCTCATTCTGGCTCTGTCACTTAGTAGCTATGTGGCCTTGGGTAAGTCAACCTCTCAGAGCCTCTGTTTACTCATTTTCAAATTAGGAGAATCAGCATCTGACCTGCCAACTGAGTCCTTATGAGGACTTATTAAGATAATATATGTGAATGTGCATAGGAGACAGTAAAACTCCATTGGCTAGTGTTTTAGTTTTCTAGAGTTCCAGAAGCAATATACCAGAAATGGGCTGGCTTTTTACAATGGGAATTTACTAGTTTACAAGCTTACAGTTTTGAGGCTGAGAAAAATATCCAAATCACAGTATCATCAGGTGATGCTTTCTCCCCCAAAGACTAGCTGCCAGAGATCCTGGACTCCTCTGTCACATGGCAAGGTACATGGCAGTGTCTGCTGGTCTCTCCCTCCTCTTCTGGGTTTCACTGCTTTCAGCTTCTTGCTTCTGTGGCTTTTCTCTCTTCATCTGAATTTTATTCACTTATAAAGGACTCCAGGAGTGCTTATACTACAGTATAAGAGGATTAAGACCCACACTGGGCCACACCTTAACCGAAGTAACCTAATCGAAAGGTCCTGTTTACAATAGGTTTATACCCACAGAAATGCATTAGCTTTAAGAACATGATTTTCTGGGTACATACAGCTTCAAACCATCACAGCTAGTTACCATTTCTTTCCCCTCCAACCACAAGTTAGAAAGCGGTTAGGAACATGTGAACAACAACCAGGGGACAGGAATTCCCAGGCTGGTAGAATGCATAGAAGGGGTAGTTAGGGGGTAGAGGTGATGGGAGAAGGAAGGGTGTTGCTTCATGAAACTATCATACAATAGACAATATTGAGTACCTGCTCCATGCAGCCAGTCCCCGCGCTCATGGAGCTCACTAGGGCACGATGGACATCAACTAAAATACCCCACAAACAAACATAACCCCTTCCACAGGAAATGGCCCAAGTCAGAGAAGTCATAGAAAGTCTCCCTGAGGAAGTGACTCTTGAACTGAAAATTAAATGATGAGTATAGCCAAAGAAGGAAGGGAAGGTTATTCCAAGGTCTGAGAAAATGCAAGTGCAAAGAAAGGCTCACAGTGGGGGAGCAGTGAACACAAGGCCTGGAAGGATGAGGGTAAAGATGGGTTCTAAGGTGTGGGATGGGGCTGCAGAGGGGTGAGCTCCACATCAGGCAACTCCTAGTAGTTCAGTTAAAGGCCATTATCTTTATCCCAAATGCAATGGGGTGCAGTTTAAGGGTTTAAGTAGAACAATCAGATGTTTATTCTGGCTTCAGAAGGAAGGATAGATGGGAGGGAGGCGGATGTGGGTAGCATTCACAGTGACCATCAGCTGAGCACTTACTATATGCCTGGTACCGTTCTAAGTGTTTAAGTGAAGTAAAGGTACGATCACAATCCTCGTTTTAAAGATGAAGAAACAAAAGCACAGAGAGAACGAAGGTACAGAATTCCAGGCTGGGGGGCTACAAAGCCACACATTTAACCACTACATCATTACTGATAGACCAGATAGCTATTTCAGTAATCCTAGTTTGGATGCTGGCAAGGAAGTTTGGGAGAAGTCAATGTATCTTAGAGATCTGTAGGAGATTAAAAGAAATGACAGAACTCAGTTATAATTTGTTCATAGAGGTATGTGGGAGGAGGTGACAGGGACAGTGCTGAGGGATCCGTGAGAGAGGCTGTGCCATTCGCTGAGTTTTGGGCACTGGAAGAGAACTAGGATTGCAATGTGTCGGGGCCAGGCTGGGAGGAAGGGGACAGCATGAGTTCACTGGCAACAAAGAGCTGAGGTGCCTTAGGGACATAGTTGGCAACATCAAATTCTTGTAAGGAGACATGGTCTATCTTTCCACAAAATTCTGGCTTTTCCTGCTTGGTTATGACCCACCTAGAATATTCATTCCAGCTAATGAGCACACAGGGGAAGGGACCAGTACCTGCCCTAAAGTCTCTTTCTGGAGGCAAGGAGTCCCACTGTGCCTCAACCTTGGATATCAGCACCAAATCATGGCATCAACCATAAAAGCACCTACTATGCAATGAGAAGGCCATCCAGTCTGAGGAATGGTTCAGGGCATAGATTTTGAGTGAGACCATTACGAGTTCTGAGATTATTTACTCACACAACTTATTAAGTTTTCTGAAGCAAGTTTTATCATCTGTAAAATACGGTTGCAGAGAGGATACAATGAGATATTAAATGTAAGATATAGCCCAGAGTCTGACATGCAGCGACCAAGCAATTAGCAAATATTATCACTAGTGGCAATTATGGTAGATGTTCTTTGTTTGTTGGTCATTTCAGAGCTCAGACCCAAGAACCATAGGATAACCCTTCAGTTACCTCGTCCTTGTTTTGATTCTGGGACCTGTCTTACAAGAAGAGTAGTATCTTAGTTTGCCTGAGCTGCTATCACAAATACCACACAATGAGTTGACTTAAACAATGGGAAAGTATTGGCTTACAAGTTCAGAAGCTAGAAGTCTAACATCAAGGCATCATCAAGACCCCAATTTGTCCTGAAACACTGTAGCATTCTGGTGCTGGCTGGATGGCAATCTTTGGGGTTCCTTGGATTTCCCATTACATGGTGATGTCCTCTTCTTTCTCTTCCAGGTTCCCATTGACATCCTACTTCTGGCTCCTTATCAAGCCTCCAATAATTTGGATGAAGAACCAACTTCATTCAGCTGGGCCACACCTTAACTAAAAATAACATCTTCAAGAGGTCCTCTTTACAATGGGTTAATCCACAGGAATATGGATTAAGATTAAGAACATGTCTAAATCGGGGTTCATAATTAAACCTACCACAATTGGTGATGAGCTATAAGGATATTTGTGAGATGTCTTCCCAGACAGAATCACTCACCATTTCAAAGATATGCTGTCCCTATTCAGCCACAATAATGACGTTTGCTCAGTGGGAACAGGAGTTTGGAGGAGAAGGGAAAGGATTTTATTTGAAAGATTCTCAGACACTGAAAAGTAATTTTTTCAAGCAGATGATGGCTGGAGCAATCTCCTTTGTGATGAGTCTTTCTCTTTCCTCACAGTTGGTTCAAAGAGGAGAAATGTCAGTACCAACTGTGAGTCTTGAGAAGACTTCTCTTGAGAAGGAGGTACTTTTGGTGCCTTGCCTCCATTTAGCTGTTTTCTTTGTGGGGCCTCCTAAATTCAACCTGTCTCATAAGACTAATTTCTACTTACTTGGTGGACCCCATGTGCTGTGGCCCCTCATGGAGCAATTACAAAGCAGGCAATGAAGTCACATTTTTTTTTGCATCCCAAGACCCTGGAGATCTCTTGTCTTGAAGGTAGGAAAGGAAATGGTGTGGGTAAGTCCCTTCAACTCTATCTTTTTGGTCAAGGTTTGAAGGAAAGATGAATTCCTACACACACCAGAATCTGTGATGGAAAATGTTTCTGCTCATGAAGCTCTGAGGAATACATGATGCCTGATTTGGGCAGGATTTTGTGGGGGAGGGAGATTCACAGCCAGGCCTGTCCTCCTTTCCTGCAGTCAATGACACCAGCAACCAACAGGAAAGACTGTCATTTCCTTGCTAAGATGGCTCAAGATTCTATCTCTATTTGAATTAGAAACAAGTAGCTAAGTTTCCCAGTAATTATCACCATCTGCATATAAGAGGGAGGAAAATCTCATGTGAGAACAGTTTTATTAAAAAAATAATAATAATAGTTTTCTGAAAAGAAAAGAGAAAGGAAACAAAATGAAGCAGAATTCTAAACCTACACATTTGAGAACGTTGGAAGAGAGATGGGGGAAAAAACAAAAAAAAAGATCATGCACCTGACCTCTAGCTACCCTTTTTCAGGGTGGGAGGGTCATATCTGGAATCTCACAAGTTAGGGCTTCATAAGTCACCCCTGCATCCCTGTTTCCTGGAATCTGCTAAAAGAAAATGGCAAACCAGCCAAGCTATTTGACTGAGGTTTTTAAAGAAAATATATTCTCGGTTTGGGTTGTTTTCTGAGGGGAGGGTCGGAGAGATGTGGTTTAAGTAAGAAAATTGTTCGTAGACAGTTATGGAAATAATGACTCTCTCGACTGCTCTACATGTCTCTGGCTACAGTTACAGGAAGCAAAGAGGAACCGTGTTTGAAAATTACCTGGGGAGTACGGGCAGTGTGGACAACCACTCCAGAAGACTGGAGCCAAGAAAGTATCACTCTGCATCAGTTATCTGGTTAATTCCATAGATGAAGCATGCCTTTAGTTATTTAAGTGGAAGGTGGGAAGGGTCTGATTTCTGGAGCCTGGCTAGATTTCTAAATGAAATTAGAGAATCCACTTCATATGATTCGCTGCCCACACTCCCTAGAGAAGAAAGTATCTCAACATTCTGACGCTTGCCCACAGTGAACCTCAAAGGATATATTTTCAAGTTCTTTTAATAAGGTCAAACTATTACATATCAACCAAAGTCCAAACTGTTTGACTTGACCTTGAAGATGGTTTTAGATAGTTAAATCCATAGCATAAAAGCATAACAGTCTTCATAATTGAATAAATGCAATAAATAATGATGACAATTCTAAAATGCAAATTATTTTAATTTTTTAACCATCAGAATCAGTTTTTTCCCTCCAGAATATTTTTGTGGTTATGCTTATGGTGCCTTGTATCTGCTCCCTTCAACCGCTTCATGGAAAGATAAACTGAGGGCATGCTATGCTTGCTTTTATATTTTGTGATAAACACTCAAAAATTCTACCTAACTACCTTCACGAATCAGTGGGAGATCCCCTAAGTTCCTGGAGATTAAGAAGCTCGAAGTGTTGGTCAGGATGGGTCACTCACACATAGTCACTCATCTGATAATTCATCCACTCCCTCAGCCAATCACGTGTTGAGCACCTGCAAGCTGCCTCACCATGGGGCTAGGATCCGGGTATCTTGAGATGACTAACTCCTACCTCTACATGCAAAGAGCTTTCCAGCTACACAGAAGCACTCACAGTGTATGGGAAGGAGAGAGTGCTTCCTTCCCCCAGGAGTCCAGAGAGGAAGGATATTTATGTTGGGCCAGGATGGGAAAGACTTTGACAGGGAGAGAGAGAGTGGGCTAAGCACTCTAGGTAGATGATTGTCCACATGTGAGCAAACTGAGGAAATCAGAATGAGGAAAGTGGAGTTGCTAAAATGTCTATTGCATCGAAGATGAAGAAGGGGGTTCCGAGTGAGTTGATGGAAGGACATAGAGGATCTACATAAGAAAGGAGTTTGGACTTTGCTTCACAGGAACTACTTAACATGGCTGTTACGTAGCCTTGGAACATTTGTGGGTGGGGTCAGAAAAAATGGGGGAGCTGGGGAGAAGGACCAGTCTGTCAGTCTGCTGTTAGGATGAAGGACAGATTAGAAAGTCAGGGATCAGGGACAGGGGCCCAGAACGTTGAGCAGAAGTCCAAGAGGAAAGGCGTGAGGTGCTGAAGTAGGCACTGCTGAGGGGACGAGCAGGAGGAGGTGGGTGTGAGGAAGGTGCTCTAGAAGGGAATGCAAACATCTGGGCTTTGTCCTGCTTCCCACACCTGGCAGACGTGGGACCATGTTTGAATTATTTGATCCATCTGGTCTCAAGCTCCTCAAAAGTGAGGAGAAGGAGCCGGGTGAATGAGATGGCCTGGGCAGCCTCCCCTCCTGTGAGCTGAGTGAGACATGGCAGGGGATAGGGCTGGACAAATTTGGAAAAGCAAGCTGTTTAGGGCTGGAGATGGCTTTGGTGATGGTGGTTCTGAAATCTCAGCATAGGTCAGTATCAGTTTGCAAGGAAGCAGACCAGCCGGGCACCCACCCCCAGAAATTCAGACGTAGCCTGGGTTTGCCTGGCCAGCTGCTCGACACTTTGAGGGTCCCTCAGCTCGGGTGGGAGCAATCGGAAGCCCAGAGAAGCAGAGTTGGGGCCCAGTCTGGAAGGGGTACCTCCCAGCTCGCCTCTCTCCCAATCTCCACCTCTGGGTGGGGGTGGGGGTGTCTCAGCAAGGTGGTGACCCTCTACTTCCCTCCCTTTCCACTTGAATTGTCCATCTCCCCATGATTCGAGGGGAGACCTGCTGAGCTCACGGAAACTCCAGAAGCCCGGATGCAAAGCTGTCCGTTCAGAGCAGCTATTCAGAGGCCAACAGGGCCGCGGGCCGGTGCCCCGGCTGCTGTCCCCCTGGCCGGCCTCATCACGGCCAGACCACACCCCGGGTGGCCCCTCATCACAGCAACGTCAGGCTGGACCAGCGTGCATCCTTTTATTCTCTTCACCTCCTGAGGCCCTTGTTGGCCTTAGTGTCATCCTCCTGCAGCATCACCTGGGAGCTGATTAGAAATGCAGAGTCCCAGGCTCACCCCCCACCCACTGGCTCAGAATCTGTATTTTTATAAGATCCCAAAGTGACGGTGTGCACTTTAAAGTCAGAGAAGCACTGGGCTCTGTCACCTCCGTCCCTGTAAGCAGTCCTACCCCAACTCCATGGCCAGGGTAAAGAAACGGAGGAGACGGGAAGGGAGGGGAAAGAAAAAGAGAGAAAGGAAGGACGGGAGGGAAGGAGGGAGGAAAGAGAAGAGGGAGGGAGAAAGGAAGAGAGAAAGAGAAGGCAGGCAGGCTCTTAACTTCAGACCAGCCGTGACACCTTTTTTTTTTCTCCCTTTTGTTTTCAAGCTTTGACCATATAAAATAGGACCAGAGGGTGGAGAATTTAAGAACGTTGAAATTAAAAGACCAGTGTTTGCCTTCCATTTCCTAAAAAGGAAGGCCTACTTTCTCTCTTCCTGTAAGAGAGATTAAGCCATGTGGATTATGGGTGATTCATCACCCAGCGCTTTGGAGCGGGAAGTACACTAAACTCCGGGGCTAGCCTGCAGGCACCTAAGTGAAACCCTCAATTAACTGGATTGGCTTCCACCTTCTGAAGCAAAGCAAATATTAAGACAACAAATTAGCACCTGGGATTAACCGCTTTCCGCAATGCTGGGGCGCTGGCAGCTCAGCACCCAGCCGCAGGCCCCTCCTGGGCCATCCTCCCAGGCATTGTGGCGCCAGGGCCACCCCAGCTCCAGCACACGCGGGCCCGGCAGCTTGGCAAGCGCCTCGAATTCTGGGCCCTTCCACTGGGATTAAAGGAATCTCGGTGGAGCTGCAACTCCTATCCTACAGCTCAATGGACTCATCCAAGTCACCTGGCGAGGAGACCATGATGGACAATGGCCATCCCAGGGAATGGAGAGAGCCTGCAGCTGCAGGCAGGATGATCCCATCCACCGTATCCATGGGATATAAGCCCCCTCTCACTTGGAGGTGGAGTGGATGTCACCATCCCAGTCCCCTCAGGATTGGGGGAAGAACTATGGGCTAGAGTGGACTTAATGGTATTCAGTTGTACACATATTGTGATTCAAGCAATGGAAGAAATTATAACAGTGAGGTGGAGCCGGTGGCCACTGGACGCTTTCGGGGCAGGGAGGGGGTGTGCAGTTGAAAAACAGGGGCTTTTTCAGGACTTGGGGGTTGTCCTGAGTGACGTTGTGGCAACAGATATGGGCCATTTTACATCAGCATCTACCATGCAGAACTGTGTGGGAGAGAGTGTGGTCTACGATGTGAACTGTGGTCCATGCTTAGTGGCAAAGCCCCAGGATGTGTATATCCATTGCAGGTGATGTGCCACACTAATGAAGGATGTTTATGTGGGATGTTATGGGAGGTGTGGGAGGTGGGGAACATGGGAATCCCTGTAATTTCTGTGTAATATCTGGGTAATCTAAGCACCTTTATATATATATATAACATTGTAAGCAAATGCACACATATGCATATATATTTGCATATCATTTTACAAATATTGGTATGTATTGTGAAAATTTTTATTTTTACCCCCCCACACACAAAAACCACCTAATAAGCTATTCAGCAGGGCAGCTCCGCAGCAGGCTGCCCTCCCTCTGCTCTGCGGGCTCCTGCCTCGTACAACGCAAACGGGGCCCTGGGCTGGCGCCAAGAGCCCACCGAGCGCCCTCGTGGGAAAGGAGAGGCTGTGCCAGCAGAGGGCGCTGTGCCCCCACTGCGGGGCGGCCCTGCACGGGCTGTCAGGGTTTGCAGAGCTGGAGCCTCAAGGCTGCTTGAGAGGCGCTCGCGTTAAGAAGCACCAGCGCCATCTCTCGGAGGAGAGCGGTATTGACTCGATGGGCTGGAGAAGCCTGCAGGGGAGAGGGCGCAGGGGGTCTTCTCATCCCCCAACTGCAGCTCCAGATCAGAACCCCAGGGTTTCTTCCCCCAAATGTTCTTAACTGTTTCTTGTTACTGACATCCTTTTTAAGGGTCTCGTTTCTTTCACCCAAACCATTCTTTCTACTTGGTTTCATTTGGTCTTTGATACTATCACCAAGTTTTGGTTCCAGATTCTAAATTTATGACTCAGCCCAAACGTTAAAATAATTATTTTTCTGCACGCATGATGCTCGTCTCTCTAGCACAAAGGCCCTTCCTTCTTACTTCTTAGCAGGGACAGTGTAGCGTTGCCATTAAGATTCTGGACTCTGAAGCCAGAATGCCCAGGTCGGGGTCCCAACTCCACAAAATCCTCCAGCTGTGTGAGTCTGGGCGAGTGGCTTAACCCCTCTGTGCCTCAGTTTCCTCGTCTGTAAAATGAAGCTCATTACAGAAACCACTGGAATGATTGCCATGAGCTTTAAACGGGTTAGCACCAAAGCACCTCGGGCAGTTTCCATGACCTGTTAAAAGCCATTTTCCACTCCTGGCTTTGGTGGCTGTTCTGCTCCTTTGTGGCACTGACCACGCTGGGTTAGGATTTCACTTGCCTTGTCTGGATCATCACCAGGCCAGTGTTACTGTAGTCTATGCAGGAGAAGCAGAATGTCTAGGTCTCATCCAGGAATCTATAATGTTATCCAGCAGATGCAGTGGTTCTGATGGGGGGGAGTCTATAGGCCTCATTTTCAGAACTACTGTCCTCAACTGGGTATTCCTGGGGGCAGTGACTAGCTCCGATCATTTGGGGACCCCAGCTCATGTAGAACAAGCACCTGCCCCGCGGAACTGCTCAGCTGCATGCTGGTTTCCTTCTCCAGTTCCTTTAATGCATGTTTGTTGAATGACCAAATGACTAACAGACTAAACCTTATGTTAAAATACCAGGATGTTTCAGGAAAACAGATGATCTGAACGGTCTCTCCTCTTCTGGGCATACGTTTCCCTTATTATATCTCAGCAACTTTCATGAGCTGTATCTTAAAGGACCTAGGATAATAAATGAGTCTCTCACTCTACAAAGACATGGAAACAGATTTTTGGTGAGAATGGTAGGAATTCTGGCTCTGAATTTAATATTGTCTCACTAGAAAGGAAAGAAATCTCCCTGCTGCATTTGCAGTGAAATGGTTCTTTAAACTGGTGGGCACAGGAATGAGCAAAGAAGAAAGCAAAATGATCTACTCTGAATTGTGACAGTGCTGGGATTACAAATACCTGGCCTCTTGAGGAGGACTCACAAACATTTCACAATCTGTCTACCCTTATCAAGAATCAAAATAGGAAAACACATCTCCTTTTTTACTTGGAAAAATGACTGCAGCCCTTGGCCAATAACCCCAGACAACTCCAGCGCATCCTTTGGGTCCTAATACTTCAACTCGGCGATTGATTGATTGACTGATTGATTGCTGATACAACCGAGAGGGGCCAAGCAGGGCGGCTGCCATGGAGCTGTCCAGCATGGGTCCTGCAAGACCCAGCCAATGTGACGCTGCTTAGGCTCCAGGTTTCGATGACTGCGATGTTTCCACGCCCAAAGGACCATCAATAGACCTACAGAGCCTAAGATTCTAAGGCTGGTTCTCCTTTGGGGACAGTCTCCAGTAAAGCAGGGATCAACTCCAAACATCCTCCCAGCACGATGAACTGAAAGGATGTTTCAAGGGAATCAGATCTGAGAACCAGCCCCCAGCTCTCACATTCACACAGGGAGACACAAATGAGGGGAGCATGTGCCCACAGTGTCCACCCAAGAGCTCTCTCCAGGCCCTGCGCAGGCTCTCAGGGCGAGTCTGCCCGTGGCACACTGACGTCCCGAAATCCTACTACATTCCAGAGTGGATGAGAAACAGTAAAACTGATCATCCCCCGTGGCCAAAGCTGCCTGATCAAAGGTCCTGCTCCTGGTTTTAAAAGAGGAAGAAGAAGAAGAGGAAGAGGAAGAAGAAGGGAATTTCCTTTTTTGCCAACTTCAGATAAGAAAGGAGAGAATGAGAGAGAGAGAGTCAGGGCCTCTGCAGAGGAGTCAGAGTTTGGGCGTTCATTCTGTTTACAGATATTCTCATATCCTCCTTGTTTGGGGCAAGGTTTGCCATAGGAGCCAAGAGAGGGGATCCAAGAGCAAGGATCCACGTCTCCCTAAGGGGATGGCTCCCCTTTTCCTGGGGAGCCTGCAGTCCAGGGGGTGGAGATGGAACAATGAGCAGGAATGCAGTGATACCAGGGTAGGTGAGATCAGAACTTCACAGGACACCAGGGGATGTTGCCTGAAGGTCACCCAGGAAGGCTTAAATGGAGGACGTGGACTCTTAAGGGGCAGTGCTGGGAGAGGGGAGCCTGAGGCGCCAGGTGGTGGGGGGGGGCACCTGAGTGGATGCCAGCACAGGCTGGAGAGCGGAAGCAGCTGCCGGAGCCCAAGGACCCAAATCAGGGACATTCCTTTCCCTGGGGGTGGGGCTGGGAGGCTGGTGCCGTCCTGCTGCAGCTTTGTGGGCACCAGGGCAGAGCGAGCAAGCCAGGGGAAGGCAGGAGGGGGAGCAAGCACCTCTGAGAAGCAGGAGACCCGGGTGCCAGGCATCTCTGCAAGGGTACTAGGCTCCTTGAGCCAGTCACTGAAGTGCCTCAGTTTCCCCATCTGTAAATGGGGACTGGTGGGTCATCCGCTCTGAGGTATCTTGGTTCTTAGGTGCAGAGCAGGGCAAATAGGATAATCGGATTCCAGTCGGCAGCGGGAGGCCACTGAATCTTTTCCTCAGTCTTGCTCCCATGAGCAGCGGCGTTAAGTGGAGTTTCTGTGACTGGCCACCTCAAACACCATGGCCAGTCTGGTCCCTGCGTTGACAAATGAAAGGCCCATTCCCTTAGACTTCATACATTCACCTGTACATAATGCCCCACTTTGGGGATGCTGACTTAGAAATAATATTACAAAGTGCTTGTTAGAAACTCTGGAATATATTTTCATCAGGGTCATCAAATTATATTTATATTTACTATTCTGAGGCCTATGGACTGGGCGGGACACATACTTCCTGCTAAAGGGGAGCTGGGCTTCAGATTAAACGTCCATAAAATGGGGCTTAAGGTCTTTGGGGAGTTCTGTGAGATGAGGTAGCAGCTGGCCTCTGAAGAAGCGAAGGCAGACGTTCAGAGGGAGAATCTTGGGCCGGTTTCCCCGCCTGAAAAGGCAGGGAATGAAGCTCCAGCGCCACCTGGTGGAGCACTGCGGTTCGTTCCCGCTGGCTTCCTTGGCCTGGGCCTGGCCCCGAGCTCCTCCCAAGCTCTCCAGGCTTGTGACGCCAAGGTTGGTTCTAACATTGGTTCTCCTTGGGGGGACATTCTCCAGTAAAGAGGAGGAACAACTCCAAACTTCTCCACCTCGCTGTGAGCGAAAGGCGGTTTCAAGGGAATCCGAGATCTGAGATCCCAGTCCCCAGCTCTCACACACACTCACGTGGGACACACAAATGAGAGGAGCATTCGCCCAGGAGCTTTCTCCAGGCCCTGCCCAGGCTCGTGGGGCGAGCACACTGACTCCCCCAAATATTGCTATGTTCCAGAGTGGGTAAGAAACATTAAAACTGACGCTGCCTGATCAAGGTAAGAAACATTAAAACTGACGCTGCCTGATCAAGGTCCTGCCTCTGGTTTAAAAAACAAAAATCAAAAGTCTCCTATTCTGCCAACTTCAGAGAAGATGCAGCTCTGGGCAGTCCCAGGAGAGGGAACAATGGAACAAGCTGGGAGGCTGCCATGAGAGGCCAGATGGTTTACATTCCCTGCCTGCCAGCCCGTGGTCGTTGGAGGCAGGAGCCCCCAAGTTGTCACACACTCCCTCCTGTATTCCTATCAGGGTGGCCCCAGCCCCAGGCTCTCCAGGCTCCTACATCACAGCAGGCAGCAGGCGGCTGGCACACATTCTGGTAAGGGCTGGTGAGCCCTGCAGGCTGGTAACACAACCTGGATGTGTCAGAGCTTTGTTCCCAGAGAGGGAACAAGAAAGCAGGCAAGGAGCACTTACACTTCACTGTAGGCAGGGTTCACCACAGCGGTGGGTGTAGCTGATGTGAAGAGTGACAGGAAGGCCCATGGGGACAGAGAAGTTATAGGAGAGGAAGGAAAGAGGAGCTAAGAAGACAAACAGCTTAGAGTGCAAGATGTCTGCAAGTCCTGACACCTGTGGGGGAGGAAATCAGCTCCCCTGTGGCAGAAAGCCAGCTGCCAGGATCTCAGCTTTCAGCCTGGGGGCAAATCTTGTGCTTCTGAGCTGTGTGACCTTGGGCAGGTAGCTTAACCTCTCTGAGCTCCTGCATTCTCACCTGCAAAATGAACATTCCAACAGCGGAGGTAGTACTCACACACCTATGATGGAGACCTGATGCACCAAAAGTGTGTGTCTGCCTGAGTAACAGCAGGCTTCCCTTTCCAGGTCCCGCTTACCTGGGAGTACAGACTTGGTTAACTGTCGCTGGAAGGCAGACAGCAGAGCCACGTCACAGGAACCACAGCCAAACTCCCTAACACACCCCTGGCCCACTGATCTTGCTACAGCCCCTTGCAGCAAGGCAGCTCCCTCGCCTCTCCCTCTCCCCTGCCCCCCCCCCCCCAGTCTCCCATCTCTCTCCTTCCCAAAATTTCCCCCAAGATGTTATTCTTCTTTCCATACCCTCTCAGTTTTCTCACACTCATAGTTCTCGGTCCTGGCTGTCCATTAGATTCACCTGAAGACCTTTTATAAAGCGCTGACCTCTGGGCACCAGCTAAGATGAATTAAATCAAATTTTCTAGAAGCAGGGTCTGGGCATCAGTATTTTTCAGAAGCTCTGAGGTGACTTTACATGCATTTTGGGCCAAAAATCACTGTTCTAAGTATTTTTAACTGTTCCTTTTAAATAAGAACCAATTTCCTAACTCTGACTACTCCTATTTCCCTACACATGTCCATGGCTACTTAGTGCAGTATTATTTGTATAACCAATAGGTTGCAAACGTCCATCAATAGGGAATACATTAAATAAAATATGGTACATCCAAGCAACAGAACAATACTCTGCAGATATAAATATATAAAAACTGAATCAGGAAGCTCTCTATGAACCGATGTGGAAAATCTCCAAGATGCGTCTTTAACTGGAAAAGCAAGGTCTACAACAGCATGTGGGGGCACATCTTCTGCTATATTTTACCTAAAATGTGGAGGAAAGTGGGAGTTTAGGTTTGCATCTGCATGCATTTTAAAACTCTAAAGAGACACACAAGAATTTAATAGTAGTGGTTATATGTTGGGGTCCGTCTGGGGACCAGGGTGGGAATAAGGCCTTTCACTGCATACTATTTTATAATTTTAAAATTTTTAATCATGAGAACATGTTACTCATTCAAAAAAAATTTTTAAATAAAGATATTTTTTAAAAAGAGAATAAAGCCAGGGAGAGGGAATGTTTAAAACGTACCCTTGGTTGCACTCTGTCCCTTTCAGCTGTGAATGGCAGCAGGCGCAGACCGGTGGTTCAGTGAGGTCCATTGCGTGCCTCGCCCTCCCAGTGCGGTTTCTCTGTGCTCCAGTTTGAGATCACGGTCCCGTTCCTGGAGCCCTGGAGCCAGCCCACTGCTTCTTGAGCATCCCACAGGTTGCCCCACCCTGGAAGTCCCTCCCAGGTGCTTGCAGAGGCCTCTGGTCCCAGAGAATTTTGCTAACTGAGCCACCACAGTTGCCACAAGCTATGCTTTGCTCTCACTTTCCTATGGGAGGTCCCCAGTGCCCCGAGTCCTTCTTTCACTGCCAATAGCTGCAGGGGATAGACCAGGACAGTGATACAAGAAGAGAAGGGTCTGGTGGAAATCAGGCTCAAGGGGAAAAGCAAAGGACCTGGAGAAACCAAAATCACGTGGGAATAGCAGGATGGAGACCAAAGGGAGAGAAATGGGTGCATGGAAGCTGGGGGCACAGCTGGGAAGAAGACAGATCCCTGCCCTTGGCAAATACCCCTTCTAGAAGCAGTAAACAAACAAACAGGTAAATTAAAGCTAAGTGGTAATAGGTGCTATGGAGAAAATAGCAAAGCAGGATATGGGGACAGGGAGTGCCGGGCGGGCCACAGATTTCAGTAGAGTGGACCTGAAGGCATCTCGAAGAGGTGATCTTTGAGGAAGGCCCTGATGGCATTGAAGACATCCAGGTAAAGGCATCAGCAAGTACAAAGGCCCTGGGGCAGGAGTGGGTTCTGAGGACCAGCAAGGAGGTCATTGTGCCTGGGGTGGGGTGAGTGAGGGGGGGAACAATAGGCAATGAGGGCCCAGAGGCCCCCGGGGACTGAAGGCTAGACAACACAGGGCAGTGTCGACCACCTTGAAGATTTCAGCTTCTACCCTCCTCCGACTAGACCGGGCACCACTGGATTTGAATAGAAGAGGGATGTGATCAGATGAAGGCTTTGAAAGGATCACTCTGACTGCTGTGTTGAGAGTAGAATGAGGGATGCTGGATTGTGTTACTGTCTCTTTATTGTCAACGGATTTTGCATCTTCATCCTTTGTTGTGTGCTTTGCGTGCCTCCCGCATGGGAGGGGCACACTTCCCCGCCACTGACATTGCACTTGACCGTGTGACTTGCTCTGGCTCAAGGGATGTGAGCAGAGACCACAGCTGAGCGGGCTCTGTAAGGGCTGTTGCACGTTTGGCTCTTGCTTTATTTCCTTCTTCCATGAGAACAGACATCCTAAACAGGGGACGCTCCTTTAGCCTGGGTCCTGGTGCTAGAAGACAATTGGGGCAGAGTCACAAAAGCTGACAACAGCCACTGACATGACGTATGAGAGAATGAGAAATAGGTGTCTTGGGAAAACTACTTAGCATTTCTTAAATTCAAGTCCTAGGACATTCACTGGGATTGTGGGGGTAGACGTGGCAAAGCCAGCTTTCCCAGTGAAGAGAAAGCCAGAGTTCTGCCCTTCCGAGGAGAAGCAGCCAAACTGGTCTTGTGACCTCTGGTGTAAAGGGCGAGTGGTAACTTCACACCAATCGACTCCCGTTGGCGTCCTCATTCCCTACGGAGCAAATGCGCCCATCTGCCAAGGCTTGCCAAGAGGCAGCAAAGATGTCACCGAAGACCAAATATGGGTTCTGAGATGATAGCACAAACCAGTGGTACGCTGGCGTCTGACACCAGCATAACCTGCTTTTCACGGGAAGTGCTGTGGAGTTGTTTCTTGAAAGGCTCCTGCTCCTCTTATGAGCACTCACCCCTGATGTCGTTAGCCTTTTCAGAACAGAAGCAAGATGGCAGGTGTGTATTAAGCAGAATTTGGTAGACAAAATAACATCTTCAGGAGCTCCTGGGTGGAGGGGTCAGAAACTCTGAGGTTAGTATTGCCGAGTTTTAATTTCTTGGCTTCATTAGAGAAATGTGAGAAAGCTGATTGATATACCCACAGCGAACATTTGGGTTCATTTAGACTAGTTAATCCCATTATCTACAAATGCATAATCAGTTTAGCTTAATGGAACTGTGGGTCCAAACCAGCAAGATTTAGGGTATTTAGTTAAAGTCCTCTTCAGTAAAGCATAAATCGCTCTTGCTCAGTCTATACTTAATTGTCCATTAAAAGGCTTGAAACTAGGAGGTCAATCTCTAGAGCAGTTGTGTTAAATATTTTAGGGTCCTGGCACACCCAGGGAATTTGATGAAAGCAATGGCCATCTCCCCAGATAAACTCACAAGCCCATAACGCTTTAGAAAGGACCCAGACCCAGTTAAGAACCTCTGCTCCATGGATTACAGTAATGAAGCAATCTGCGTTTTCTTAGAGTGTGATATTGGAATGAAGTGGGCCAGGGGTGGTCCACAACACGTGTGAGAATATCGATGTGGACCCTGCAGAAGAGGCTCCCACTGCCCAGCGAGATAATTCCTCCCGTGTGGTCACAAGCCCCCAGTTCCCTTTAGGTGACATCTCTTCCCTAGCCATGAATGGTTTGAGGCCCTGACTCTGGGGAAGGCCGTGTGCCTCGGGCTGGCCAGGCAGTGCATTCCATTTCTTTGGCTATGGTGATGGGCTCATGGATGAGCAAGTGACTAAAGTCAGGTAATGAGATTCATGGCACTATTGGGAAAAGAACTACTGTTTCTATCGGAGTGGCCAAGAGGCCAAGAGGTGGACCAGTGATTCTCAACCGGGAGTGATTCTGCCTCCCCCCACCACCCCCCACCATGGGGACATTTTTGGTTGTCCTGACTGGCCGGAGGTGCTGCTGGCATCTAGTGGTGAAAGCCAGGGCTGCTGCTAAAGCTCCTACAATGCATAGAAAAGACCCCCAAAACGAAGGATTAACCTGCTGAGGTGGAAAAATCCTGCAGTAAACTGGCAACTATCTTGATAGCACGTAAAATGAGCCTACCCAAGTTGAGGCCTACAGAGGAAAATAGAGCTGAGAGATGGAGTTAGACCAAGTCGTGAAGGCATCCTGGGAAGTATCAGTGCCTGAAGGCTGTCCCTGGACTCCCCTGAATTGCATCCTTCACAAGTGAGATTGTCCTTACTGACTCAACATCCTGTTGATTCAACAGGTGTTCATTAAGTGCCTGCCAGGTGTCAGGAATCTTACTTTCTTAGATGTTACAACCGCCACAACGATGATGAGAAATGCGTTCTTAAAAGAGGAAAACACCAGTGATAAGGGCCAAGAAGAAAATGAAATGGAAAGTGGGATTATGTAGGGAGGCTGGTTGCAATGATGTCAGGGGAGGCCTCGCTGAGAGCTGAACACTAAGTCTGCTTTGTGACAACCTGGGAGAAGACTGTCTGGGCTACGGGAGCTGCTAGTGCAAAGGCTGTGGGTTCACGAATTGGAAAGAAGGAAAGAGGAGGGAAGAGTGAGAAGTATGTGAAGAAACTGGAGAAGCAGGCAGGGGTGTGTCTGCAGAGCCTAGCAGTCTAAAGCGAGCAGTTTGGGTTTTATGTAAGTGAGATAGGAAGCTTCTGGAATCAAAAGTCCCCCACAGAATTGTGCTGAATGGCATTGCAATGACAGATACAGGCCATTATATATCTTGTCATAACTTACAAAACTGTGTGGGAGACAGTGGAAACTACAATGTAAACTTTAATCCACGCTTAGTGGCAATGCTCCAAAATGTGTTCATCCATTGTAATGAATGCACCACACTAATGACGGATGTTGTTAATAAGGGAAACTGTGGGAGGGGGAGGGAGCAGGGCAGATGGGAATCCCCTATATTTTTTATGTAACATTTATGTAATCTAAGTATCTTTTTTAAAAAATTAAAAAGTATATTTAAAAAAAAAAAAAGTCCCCTGCAGCAAACTTGTGAGAGCACAAAAGAAACTGACATCAGAACGCATTCAATTTGTACACATTACAAATTAGGATATTAGTAAAAAAATACTACATATCCAGTAATTGGCACCCCTTAAAGAGTGTGTCATTGTCATCAAATCCCTTCAGCAACTTCACAAAGTCCCAAGGTCAGAAGCCCTCGAGGATTGCTATTTAGGTGCCTGCACTGGGGCAAGCCTTTCTGACCTCCAAAGAGGCAAGATGCAGGATTCTGCCTTCAAACCGTGTCTTATCCCTGGGCTGGGAGAGTGGGGCGCACACTAGCTACCAAGGATTGCCGGCATTTTCTCCAGTATTCATCCCAGTTTCTGGAAGGGCCCTGACACTTAGTGTATAAACATCTCTGTTTATAAACAAAGCATTCAGGCCAGGGAAGTGAGCAAAACCCTCTGGGCCGACAGTGCTGGAGCACACGGTTGTGCAGAATGGGCACTGCAGAAAGGTGTTTGTCAAGGCCATGCTCTGCCCACCAAGCCTTGTACCTGGCTCGGGAGTGTGTCGCCCAGATAGAGTGACATCTTGTTGAGAATTGTTGGTTCAGAGAGTTTGTCTGCCTACAATGAATTTGCACAGAAGGGCCCTGACAGCTGCTGGCAGTCCTATTGGCAGAGGCTGCTGGATGCCACCAAGCTCCCTTCTTGTCCTTCTCCTGTTCTTCTTCCTTGCTGCCAGGTGCAGTCATTGACTCAATCTGGTCAATATGAAGAAAGCAGATTTGTCATGCAGAAGCTTGCACATATGTCCCTAAAAGACACCTGGAATGTGCCTCCGACCCTCTTCATCTTTTCCATGTTAGGCTGGCTGGATCACAGAGGCAATTCAACCGCGAACACATGGCCCGACCACGTGTAACTAGCCAGGAAGCATTTATTGAAGAACCTCATGGACTCCGAAGCAGTAATGGGCCTATGGGCCTCGTTGGACGTACTGTTCTGTGTTGTGCCCAGAGATCTAGCAGAGGCTGACATCAGACTTAAGGAGAGGGAGCCAAGTCTCAGGGTGGCTTTTAATCTTGCCTCTACTAGCAAGCTCAGGAGTTGGGATCCAAGAGCAGGATGAGATGGCAGCACTTTGTCTCCAGCTCTTTTCCATCAGCTCAGATTCCTGGCTGAGGGAGCACCAATCCCTCCCCTGATGAATCAGGGTTGAGTTCAAGCCTTGCAGATGCAGTTTCTGTGAGTGGCAGATGGGACCTGATTTCAACCTTGAGCACTCACCTGTAGCTGTTTATCATGGAGCCTCACAGGAGACCAACCTATAGGAAATCATACACCAGCTAGACTTGTAGAGGACAAATAGCCTTCTGCTTTCCAGTGAATATTCTGGAGTTAGAGCATCTATCTTTGACCATGATAACCACCCACGGTGAAACAACAAGGTACAAAGATCCTGGGTCTCTGCCACCATGGATGCCATAGCAACCCTAGACCATCTGTCTCTGGGTTTTTAAGTGGCGGAGGCACAAACTTTACCTTGATTAAACAATTGTTTTCTTTCTCTTAAAACCAAGCTTGATCCAAAGGAATATATATCTATTGGTTAACTATTATTTGTCTGACAGGTAAGGAAAGAGAACTTCTGAGGGGTCAGATGCTGAGCCCAAGGTCAAACTACCAGCCAATGGAAGGGCTCAGCGCATGCCCACGGGGGTTGAAAGCCTACATTATTTCAACCACAGTTCACAAAGTCCAGAAGTTCAGGCTCTCGACTCCTGCAATGTCTCCTTATCATCTAGGAAAAAAGGTATTTTTTTGAAGTATGCTTTGGCTTCAGAAAAGAGATTCAGTAGGAGATTCAAGACTTACTTTGCCAATGGAATGAGAGAAGAATCAGCCCGTGATGTTTCAGAAGCATAAGAAGCACCTAGGACATAAGAAGATCCTAGGTTAACCAAAGCCATCTCAGCCATTCTTAAAGTCTAAAGCAATGTGCTGGTGTGGGCAGAACTCACAGGCAGCAGTCCAGAGAAAGCAAGTTATATGTATTGCTATGTAACAAGTTTCCCTGAAACTAGTGGCTGAAAACAACAAATATTTATCTCACTGCTTCTGTGAGCTCAGCTGGGTGGTTGTGATACAGAGTCTTTCATGAGGTTGCAGTCAAGTATCGATCCAGACTTAAGTCATCTGAAGGCATGGCTGGAGCTGGAGGACCTGCTTGTAGCATGGTTGTTGTCAGGAGACCTCAGTTCCTCACCACACAGGCCTGTCCACATGGCTGCCAGAGTGTCTTCGTGGCCTGGTGGCTGGCTTCCCCCAAAATGAGTGATTCAAGAGAAAGGGCAAGGAGAAGGCACCCATGCCTTGTATGACCTGGTCTCAGAGTCATATGCTACGACTTCTGTCAAATTCTATTTGTTGGAAGCAAGTTACTGAGCCCAGCCTACAATCAGGCAGAGGGAATATATGCCTCTGAAAGGGAGGAGGATCTTAGGGGGCTCATACTGGAGACAGAAGCTGCAACCATAACTAGCCAACAGAGAGCATTGGGCAGAGGAAGCAAAACCCCCTGGGGAATTCTGAAAGCCACTGTACTGAAAGTGAACTCTCAGCCACCTCACAAGAGGAAACAGGTCATCCTTTGCAAAGAGCAATCAGAGTATAGCACATTTCCCAATGTTGCTAAAAAGCACTCCCAGTGAGTGTGAAGCTGTGTCTTGGACTGTGCTTATTCTCTTTTTGTCCCATCATCTGTAAAGAAGAATACATGAAATGGTGTGTATGTATAAATATTAAATAAATTGATGACCACCATGTTGGGAAAAGAGACCATTGCCATGGCTTAAACGGCCCAGGAGCCCTTTCTCAACCCCATCTCTCTTGTTTCCATTGAGAGTTAACCACTGTCTTGATTTTAAAATAATCACTCACTTGCTTTTCTTTACCACCATTTTTTTTTTTTTTTTTTTAACCACCACTGCATGATCCCAAAACAGTATGTTGTTTGGCTTTGCCTGTTTTTCATATCAAAATCAATGAAACTACACTGCATCCATTTTCCTGCTACTGGCTTCTTTGGTTCAACCTTAAATTTCTGAGTTTCATTCATTGCTATCTATACTTCATTTTATGGATATAACAAAATTGGCTTATCTAATATACTATTGATGGATTCTTGGGTTGGTTTTAATTTGCGTATCCTGAATAATTATTAGCTTGAGCATCACTCTTACGTATTGTCGATTTATATGTTCATTATTCCACTCTTGAGAGCTGCTCTTTTTTTTTTTTGGCATATGTTTCTACTGAGCTTTTTTCTTATTGATTTGTGAGTTATATATTCTGTATACTAGTGATTGCAGGTTATATGGGTTGCAAATATCTTATCACAGTGTATTGCTTGCCCTTTCACTCTCTTCAGTGGTATCTTTTAATGAAAAGAAGTTCTTAATTTTAATATAGTGAATTTTATCAATATTCTCGTTTGGTTTGTTGTTTTTGCATCTTGTTTAAAAATTTCTGTACCTCAAGGTCATAAAGATATTGTGTTGTAATATCTCTGAATGGGTTTATACTTTCACATTTTACATTTAGATCTTGAACCACTTGCAATTCATTTTTCTGAGTAGCATGATAGAGGGGGTTCAATTAATTTTTTTCCACTATGGATTTCCAATTGTTCATGCTCAATTTTTTAAAAATTCCATTCTTTCAGCACTGATCTTCAGTATCATTTTGGATTATATAGGTATCCATATATGCTGATTTGTGTATGGGCTCTGTCTTCTATTCTTTAGCCATCCCATGCTGTTTTTGTTGTTGTTGTTGTTGTTCGTTAATTACTATAACTTGATAATACGATTTAGTATCTGGGAGGGCAAAAAACTTCACTGTATTTTCTTCAAGAGTGTCTTGACTAATCTTGGCCTTTTACACCTCCATATAAATTCTAGAATCGCCTTGTAAAATTAAAAAATATATATATTAGGCAATTTTTCATAAGAGTTGCAGTGAATTTCCACATTATTTTGCAAATAATAGATATCTTTATAGTATTGAAACATCAAACCCATGAACATAATTCATCTCTTCATTTCTTTAGATCTTCTTTAATGTTTTAATCTAGGGGTATAATTTTTCCATAGAGCTCTTGTATCTCTTTCATTAGATTTAGGCCAGCTCTACATATTTTTAGGTGCTGCTATAAATGATATATTTTAAAGTTTGATTTTCTAAATACACGTGTTGGTATCTAGAAATACAATTGAATTTTATATCTAATAACTTTGTTAACACTCTTAAAGAGTCTTAAAAATTTACTTGCAGATTAATTTGGATTTTCTATATGCACAGCTATATTTTCCATGAATAATGAAAGATTTATTTTTTTCTTTTCAATCCTTAACCTTTTTCTTTCTTTTTTATTTTACCTAGTGTTCTGGCCAGAACCTCCACAAACAGATGAATGGTAGTAATACCAGGCACCTTTGTCTTTTTCTTGACATCAAAGAAAAATGCTTTCAGTTTTAACCTATTAAGTGCAATATTGGCTGTATGTTTTCTATAGATACCTTTTATCAGATTAAAGAAGATACATTCTATTCTTAGTTTGCTAGTAGTTAATATATGGAACTTTGATGATATTAAATACTTTGTATCTATTCAAATCATCATATTTTTCTCCTATCATGTGCTCATGTGGTAGATTACTTTAATTTTTCCAATATTAACCTAACTCTGACTTTGTTTGATAAACTTAACTTGGCCATGATGTATTTTCTTTGTCATACAAGCTGAATTCTGCAAACTAATATTTTCTTTAACAATTTTGCATCTTGCATTCGTAAAAGTGATTGGCCTTTTTTATACTCTCCTTGCTTTTTGGTATCAAGGTAATGCTAGCCCTATAAATTGTGTTAGGGAGCATTTCTTCTTTTTATAGCCTCTACATTATTGAGGGTAAGTTTGGAGTTGTTTGTACTTTTAATATTTGGCTAACCTTATTGATGAAGCCGTATGGACTTGTAGCTTTCTTTGTAGGAAGATTTTTGATGATTAATTTGTTTAATGGTCATAAGATTATTAAGATTTTAAAAATTATTTCTTCTTGAGTCATGTTTGGTCATTTTTATTTGTGTAAGAATTTTTCCTTTTAATCTAATTTTCATATGAATAGTGTATTAGTTAGCCAAAGGGGTGCTGATGCAGAGTAACAGAAATCTGTTGGCATTTATAAAGGGTATTTATTTGGGGTAGAAGCTTACAGTCATAAGGCCAATAACCGTAAGTTACTTCCCTCACCAAAGTCTGTTGCCACATGTTGGAGCAAGATGGCTGCCATCGTCTGCAAGGGTTCAGGCTTCCTCTTCCTCTTAAGGCTCCATGGTCCCAGCTTCTTCTAATATCAGCTGTAGGCTGGGATATGCCTTGTCTCTCTCCCGGGGCTTGTTTTGCTCTGGGCTCAGCTGCTATATTCTCTCCACAAGATCAGCTGTAGACTGCCAGGTGTTAGTCTCTTCCTGGGGCCTCTTCCGTGCCTTTGGAGCTGTCTCTATTGCTCTGTGTTCTTCTCCTGTGTGTTTACTTTCCGGGGGCTCCAGCATTGAAAACTCCTACTTTCTCCTCTGCCATGCCATTTCTCTGTGAGTCCCCACCCATACTCACATCCTACTGACGTGGCCCATTCAAAGCCCTAATCATAATTTAATCAAGTAAGAGTGAAACCTCTGAAGTTAAAACAATCAGGAACAGACCAGTTTATAAACATAATCCAATATCTATTTTTGGAATTCATAAATAATACCAAACTGCTACAAATAAGCATAATAATTTGGTCCACAATATCCTCTAATCTTTTAAAAAGTCTCTAGCAACCTTAGTTTTATCCATTTTTTTATTCTCAATATTATTTGTGCCTTCTCTTTCTTTTTTAAACCAATCTCACCAGAGGTTTATCAGTTTTATTAATCGTTTAAAAAAAAAAACCAACTTTTGTCTTTGTTAATTCTTTACATTTTAAGTTTGTTTTCCAATTCACTAATTTCTGCCCTTGCATTTATACAAGGCTTTCTTCTTCTTTTGTTTCCTTTTGTTTTGCTTTTGCTAGCTAAAATTGATATTTAGTTCACTAATTTTGACCATTTTTCTATTCTAATATAGAAATTTACAGCTATTTCTCTCTCTCTAGTTTTAGCGACATCTCACAAAAATTTTTATATGTATTTGCATCATATTCAGTCATACATATTTTCTATACTCCATTATATTTTCTTTTTTGAACTGCTAGTATAGTTCCTAAAAATAATTTTTTCACTTAAATTTTTATTGACAGCTCGGATAAGTGCTTTTGGTCAAAGAAGGTAATATATCCTTTTAAATGCATTGAGCTTTGCCTTGTAAACCATTTTATGATGCATTTTTAAAAAATAACTTCTTAGTATTAGCGTATTTTTTTAAAGATGTATTTATTTATTTCTCCCCTCCCTGTTGCGCTCACTGTCTGCTCTCTGTGTCTGTTTGTTGTGTGCTCTCTGTGTCTGCTCTTCTTCTTTTTCTTTTTTTAGGAGGCACCAGGAACCAAACCTGGGACCTCCCATGTGGGAGGGAGGTGCCCAATTGCTTGAGCCATATCCACTCCCTGCTTCTTCTGTTTCTCATTGTGTTTCCTCTTTGTGTCTCCTCATTGCATCATCTTGTTATGTCAGCTTGTTGCGTCAGCTCGTTGCGTCAGCTTACTGTGCCAGCCCGTCGTGTTGCTGTCTTGCTCATCTTCTTTAGGAGGCACTGGGAATTGAACCCAGGACCTCCCATGTGGTAGGCGGGTGCTCAACTGCTTGAGCCACATCCACTTCCCTATGATGCATTTTTATAAATGACCCATTTGTGTTTGAAAAGAATGTGTGTTCTTCAGATGTTGGGAACAGTACTTTAAGTCCATTGAGTCAGTTTGTTCATCTCTTTACTTCTCATTTTTTTCAACTTGTTTTATTAATAACTGAGATAGCTTTCAATAAGTGGATATAAATCTAGTGCAAGTAATTATATTATTTTTGTTTTAAAATAAAGACAAAACTGATTTCACCAAGAGTTGGTGAAAACTTTGACTCTCATCATCACTATGGATTCAGTGATCACACCTAAGGAAGAGCCTTCTGGTTCTCAGTGCACACTCATTGCTTCAAACCCTACAGATTCAAGCGAGGGATGGGGTCTCCTTTGAGGCTGGAATCCCCAAGGCCAGGGGATCCAGGTCCTTAGGGGCATCAGGCAGCCATACCACTGAATTCCTATCACTTCTAGGGGCCGACACAGCCATGATGGTCTAGAGCAGGGGTTCTTAACCAGGGGCCCACAAGCTTGATTTGAAATTCAAAAAAACATTCTTCTTGTGGGGACGTGTTGGTGCGGGTGTGATATATTTATTAAATAATACACAGTATAGTGTGGACTTAGTAAGGGGTGGATGGTTTTCACCTGACTGGCAATGGGGTCCGTGGAACAAAAAAGGTTCAGAACCCCTGGTCTAGATCTATATTGCTTGTGAATCCCAGAGACCATAAAGTATGTCCACTCCTGGGGTAATTTCTCCCAACCTTCCTCCTATCTTGCCATTTTTCTTATTGGCTCCCTTTTCCATGTTGTTCTGAACAATTTCTCCCTTAAAGAACTTTAGAAGCACAATGCGAACTATACCATCCCAGAGCTGGGACGAGGAATGAGATGCTGAAGCTTAAGATCAGGTGATTGTGCAATAGAAGAGGCATGCCTTACTGGCCACAAAGGTGAGCAGCTGTGTAATGCATAAGCCAACTCTTTGGCTTCCTGAGGTTTCTTTACTCACCTCCCGTGGCATTGTTGAGGAGACAGCATTGTGTCTGCAAGTGCACCTGATTTTCACCAAAATCCTGTGTTTAACTTCAGGCTCTTGTCTTAATAGCAGCATGCTTTAAGTTTATTACTTTCTTGGAGTCTCAGTTTTTCATCTTTAATTGGGGTCCAGAGTTCCACTAGACTCTGAGGCCCTTGAAGGCAGGGCTGTGTTCCATTTACCTTTGTATCCCCTGGGCCTAACTGCAGATCTAACATATTAGATCAGGCCTCTGTTTTGAATGAATGAATGAATGAATGAATGAGTGAATGAATGAACGAATTTCTCTTTCCAAGGTTGTTGCTGTTATGAACCGAGTCACAACATGGGCAAACTCTTGTGAACTACTAAACGCATCACACATACGCACTGTAATCATGACCTTTTCATTATATCTCACAGCAATGTTCTCTCCTCCTTTTCACTTCTACTACTTTCCCCCATTTTCAAACTTTCAAATAAGCTCCCAATATTTTTTTTATTTTTCAACAACTGTCTAATATAGCCTATGCCCTAGAAAGAGATAAGGGTCACTTGAAAAAAAAGTCTTGGAGATATTTTCCAAAATTTCCTATCACTTGAATGGCTTCTATTTTAAAATGTGCAAGAGTTGCTTTTTCACTCTCTAGTGCCCCAATCCTTCTTTACAATCACAGACTGTGGTAGTTCATACCCAGGAACATCATGTCTATTCAGAAGTGGTCCACATAGATGCAGCAAGTTGCCCCAAGTCCCACACCTCGGTATTGTTTGGTCCTTTAAAGACAAGAACAAACATCCTATTGGACCTTGTATTATTTTATAACTCACGGTCTGCCTTAGTGTTTTGCTTGTTTTCCCTCCATGCCTGATATCTTTCCTCCTTAAGATTAATTGGCTTTTGATCCTATGCCTTTGATCAAGAAAAAAAAATCCTTGCCTGGAATGCAGCCTATCCATCAAAACCCTCCATTTCCTGGAATGCCACCTCCTCTAAAATGCCTTACTTGGTCAGCCCACCTAGAGTGACCTCTCTCTCCTCCATACACCCATGTGCAGATTGTGCACTGTTTTGCACTCAAGATTTACATGGGCATTTTTCCTCTCCTCTAGAGTATAATCTCTTCAAGGGTAAGAGTCCCTGAATATCTTTCTTTACCTCTCACAGTGCTATGACATCACAGATGCCAAATAAGTGCTTGCTGAATAAACAAAAGCAGATACTCTTGCTTTTCATTGATTTATCTTGAGTTCTAATAATTATGGTAATATTCTTTTCAAAAACTACTCCTACAGAGTCTGGTCCACAGTGAAGGAAAAAATGGGAACCGGGTTAAAGAACTAGACAGAGAAGAAGGAAAATTCTGGGAGTTTCACAAGCTTTTAACATATGGTCAAAGCACACCAAGATATGGGGTTGACAGGACAACTATAAGATGGCACTCAACCCCAAAACATAGCACTCACTCAACTGAAACTGACCTACAGTAGCTTGATTTTGCATCACTTATTTACTTGGTGTTTGCTACACTACAGAAGAGAGATGGGATCCTCCCATAGGAATATCCACTGTGGGTTTGGTATAAGGCTTCAGGTAATCATCACACACATGCACAAACAGTGGACACCACACACTGACTTACAATTCAGCTTCACTCCAACTGTTTCCCTCTCCTAAGCAGTTTCTTCTGCCTTACGTTTCTACAATCATTTGTGAATGTATTGGTTACCCATTCTATGAGTCTTATTTGTAATTCAGGCCTTTCTTTGACAAGTAGTACTGACAGGAAGTAGACATGGAGAATCTGGAATTTGACCTTGATTCAAATGCTGTCCCTGCCACTTAATAGCCATGCGAACTTGGACAAAGTGACCTTAACAAGTGCCCAGACTTTACTGAATGAATGATATAAATCCTCTCCCTATGTTTTCTTCTTAGGTTGAATAGGGCAGCTCAACTGAGCATAGACTGGACACTGTTGATCTAAAACACAGTGAGGATTGCATAATCCCAGTTTGAAATGACCTGTGCCACACAAATGCAAATGGGGAGCGGCAGGGGCAGGACCGAGGTCTCAGGTTAGCAAATGAGAGAAATAGAACAAAGGGTGGCCTCTTCTCAAACTGAATTCCCACTTATCTAACCCTCTCGCATTCTAGGTGGCCTCTCTTGAGAACTTTTCCCTGTTCCTGCTTATCTAATCCTCCCACATTCTTGTCCCAGTCACTTCCCCAGAAACCCATGTCAGTAAAGGGGATGAACTTGGACACTGAGAACTTATCCTTACACTTTTCGCTTTAGGTCTGGGTTAGTTTTTGCGCCTAAGATTGTAAGCCCACAGCTCCCAGCCAATGGGAGATGGGTAAAGATTGGGGAGGGAGGGAAATGCGACATTGCGTCAGGGGAACTATATAATCTTTGTTCTTACACTGAGCCCGTGCACTTGCCCACTTCCATTCGCCTGTGTGTGTGTCCTTCATCATAAGAAAGAAAGAAATTACTGCTGCCTCTAGCCCAACTCTCTGTCTTCAGAGCTTTTATTTTAAGTAAGTGTTCACTGTCCAACTCAGAAAATATGACGAGGGCAGCGTTGTTTTTTCAAGTGTACTACCTAGTTTACCAATCTGTGACGAGTCCCATGACTAAGACAGAACAAACACTCCTCACTGCACCCATTTCCAGGGAGTCTCACCGCTGTTACTCCTGCTCCCTCCCCGCCCCTTCCGCTGTCCGACAGGAAGGGGCGGGACCTATCCTGCCTGGGGCCGGGTCTGCCTCTTCAGTGCTTGCTTTTCCGGAAGTGGGCGGGGTTTCTCTGCCGCGCCCTTGCTGGGACAGGTCAGTGAAAGGTTGAAGTAAATGGATGTTTATATTTTTATTTACCTGAATCCTGAGTGGATTCCGAGTTTGGGGACGGAGAACGGCTACTTATTCATTTTCCTCAAGCCAGGACCTGCCTGATGTGAGGCGGCCTCCACCACAGTAGGAGGCCGCGATGGCGCCGAGTGGAAGGCCTCTTAGCCGGCACCAGCCCCACTCCTTTCGCCTCCCACTGGCCACTGATCGCGGGGACCTGAGCTTTGGCCCCGCCCTGGGACTCGTCTCAGAAGCCCACCTTCCAAAACGCTCTCCGTGTTCTGCAACAAAGGGACCTCTGATCCCCCCGGCATCCCTGGCAAGCATCACTCCATCTCTGAGACTGAGCGAGGAAATGAGGAAATGCAGGGGCCCTGCCTTGCTGCCCGTTAGATAAATACAAGCAACCAGGCTTCTACTCCGCACACCTAGACATGGAGAGGACACTTAATTTGATCATCCCGGGAAGGTCATCCAAGTGATAGTTTAGAAAAGCCATTGGAATTCCAAGTCCTGAGACTTGCAGTTTTTTTGCTCTGACTTAAGGTGATTTATGATATTGCTTAAACTCGGAAAGTTTTACATTTTACATCTGTAAAATGGGGGTTAAAAATATTTATCTCAAAGTATTCTTGTGCGGATTAAATTAAAAAGGTAATATATGTAAATTGTTTGATATTTAGTTATTATTGTTTTATCAAAAATAGTATGATTATTTAGAGAGGGAATAGAATCCATTGGGAGGAGGCCCCTGAAACCTGCATATGATGTATCACTTAGTTCATGAAACTACAGTTTCCCACCAAATGCCTGCTCCGATTCTGATGAGAGAGCTGCAAAACCATCATCCCCACATCATGGAAAAGAAGGGGATACCTAGTCTCTTCCTTTCCTTTCACCCTTAATAGAAAAAGGGTGAAAAAGTTACCCATCCATCTATCCCCCAACCTTTCAAACCAGTTTCAATTATATTCCTGCTGTCCTGCCAAGTAAAAAAAAAAAAAACTTACAAAATAATTTATTTAAAGTAAAAAGCTGCCAACTTCTTGGAATATTCTGGCCTTCTAGTCAAAAGACTTTCCAAAATGGTTTCATAACTTCCAACCCAATTTCTTTCTTACACATTTAACACGCCCTCCCATGCCCCATCCCTTTCCTTAGCCTTTGCCTCCCAAACTTAAATGGAAAGCCAGTCTTGGCTCCCAGCCTCAATGCCTATACAGAGGTGACAGTGGTTGGTGTGGAGTCGGGTTGAGGGTCCCAGGGGCAGCCCAACACTCACTTAGCTGAGCCATGTCTAATGCTGAGCAGGCTGTGGCCAACAACCCCATGCTATGTGCTTTAATAGACGTGTGCTGCAGGAGGGCTTCTTCCTTCTAAGTGAGAAGATTGAAGGGGGAGTTCAATAGTCTCATCAGCTAGCTGCTTCTCGCTATTCACCTGGCCCTGTGGTGCTATACAGATACATGTTTTAACCTTCAAGCAGGGTGGTTAAGTTGATCTGGAGACACAGAGCCACTCCAAAGTGAATTTGGGGGGCTTCTAGAACCTCTAAAATGCCTAAACTCCAAGTGGATTCTTGCCCTTAGGACTAAGTTGTACCCATCAAGAATGAGGCTTCTAAGTCATCACGCATTTCAGACCCTCTTTCCTGACCTTCTGAGTCCATGTATACATCATTTCACAGAAACCAAATTGCATATAACTAAAAAAGATTTAAATGACCATGTAATCCACCCACCATGTGCTGAGCACTTCGTGATTCGTCAGACTACCTGGTCCAATCCTGAGCACACCCCGTATCGAGGGACTCCCGGACAAGGTTGGCCATTCCATTTGGAGCTCCTCTGTTAAAAAGCTCTTCCTTGACTTTAGCCAATGAACATCCCTGTTGAGTCCACCTTTGCTTCAGACATTACCATTCTGAATATTCATTCATGCATATGGTTGCAAGCATTTATTGTCAGCTTAATATTGCCATGCACTGTGATGAGTGCTGGATAGATGGATGGTTGTCATCCCACTTCCAATAGAGACACTCAACAGTCCCTCCTGCTATTCCTCCATGGCATAGTCTTGAGTTGCCTCATTCTCCTTTTCTCTGGCCTATGACCCTTTTAGAGTGTGTGCCCAGAATTGATATTGGGATAGAGAATAATTAAGTCCTCTTTCACAATCTATTATAGATAATACAGCCTAAGATCTGGCAGTCAGATCACTCTACTATTGAATTTCTTATCAATGAGGCAAGATAGTTAAGATTAAGAATTGAGGTTTGGGAGTCAGACAGTACTGGGCAAACATTAGTTTCCCCTCTTCAGGCAAGCTAGGTAAATTGTTAATCTGAGTCTCAGGATTTTTTGTTGTTGGTGTTGTATTTTGGAGGCAATGGGAAAGAATAATAAGATACTGCATGTGTAGTGCTTAAATGGTGCCTGCCATTTAGATCACTAGATGCTGGCTATCCTATGTATCATTACTGTCATCTCCAAAACTCTGAAATCCTTTTCACATGTGCTTCTGCTGAGCTAAGCTCAACTCCCGGGTATTTTGGACACAGATGCAGGTCCTATCATCTCGTTTCATTAAATTTGATAAATTGGGTCCATCACTTAAGCCTTTAGCCTTTGGATCCTGAATTTGTCTTGTGACATTGTCTTCTCAGCCCCACAGCATCTGAAGATGTACTTAGTATAACTTTTTTTGTAAGAAAATGAACTGTTTCACTTTGTAAAATGAATTATAAATTAAAATTATAAATTGGAGGAGTGTGCATAGGTGTTTCTAGATAGATTAACTTGGGATGGTTTTTTTCTAGGAAGCAAAGGAAAAGAACAAGTAACCACTATTGAAAATGTAGTATTAGCCCTTACATTTCCAGCACAAATGATTTCAGATTGGTGAAGACCATCAGACTTGCCTAACGAGGTTCATGTAGCCAGCAGAAGAGGGAGCACAGGGCTTCAGATATTTGTTGTTGCTGAGTCCTCACTGGGTTTTTAGACAATGTGCATTTTAAGTGGTTAGATTGGACAAGGGAGTTTAGATATGCTGGAAATATGGGTAGTATATCCATGGTATGGTAGACAGAATTCTAAGATGGCCCCTGGGATCCTGCACACACACACACACACACACACACCCCACCTATATATAATCTCCTTCCCTAAGAGTAAGCAGGGCCTGAGACTACGATGGGTTAGCACCCCCATGATTATGTTATGTTAGGTAGAGGAAGGGATTCTGTAGATGGAGTTAAAACACCCAAATCAGTTGACTTTGAGTTAATCTAAAGGGAGATTATCCTAATCAGGCGAACCCCCAAAAGAGGTCAGAGAAATTCACAGTGGGACAGATTCTCTGCTGGTCTTAAAGGAGCAAACTGCCTTGTGGAAAAGGCCAGGGATAAGAATTCAATATGGCCTATAAGTGTTGAGAGTTATCCCTTGCCAATAGTCAGCAAGGAAAGGGGGACTTAAGTCCTACAGCCACAAGGAGATAAATTCTTCCAACAACCACTGAGCCTGGCAGAGGACCCTGAGCCTCACTGAGATTGCTGTCCCAGCTGACACTGATTTCATCCTAATAAGACCCAGAGCAGAAAACCCAGCCATGCCATACTCAGACTCCTGATCCACAGAAACTGTAAGATGAGAAATTTTTATTTTTTAAGCTGCTGAGTTAGTGGTAATTTGTTACACAGCTATAGATAACTAATACACATGGGGAGAAGTTAGCAATAGGGAAGAGAGTTGCTCAGAATGAGCACAGATCAGGATGACACTGCAGGGTAACACAGTTTTCCTGATGGTTGATTTTCATATGGTCATTGGTACACCACAGCAGAAACTTTACTGTGTTGAAATTTGTTAGTTTGCTAAAGGCTGCCAATGCAATATACCAGAAATGAGTTTGCTTTTACAATGGGATTTATTAGGTTAGAAGCTTACAATTCCAAGGCCATGAAAGTGTCCAAATCAAGGCATCATCAGAGATGCTGTCTCACCAAAGGTTGGCTGCTGGCGATCCTGGTCTCAAGGCACAATGGTGGCATGTGCCGGTCTGGATCTTTGCCTTCTCTTCCAGGCACACTTTCTCCCTGAGCTCAGCTGTGAGTGATCAAGCACACTGCAGGGCACAATGCCAGCCACTCATCTCTCTCCCCTCCTCCAGGCCTCAGTGCTAGTTCTTCTTTAGGCTGCTCTGTCTGTGGCTTTTCTCTCTCCTAGGTTCCCCTCTGAGCTCCTGGGTTCCTTCTCTCCATCTCTGCAGTCTTCTCTCTGTGTCTGCAGCTTTTTAGTCCTCCATTTATAAAGGACACCAGCATGAGGATTAAGACCCACCCTGGGTCCTATAATCTAATCAAAGGCCCTTAATTGAAAAGCAATCTGATCAAAAGTGATCTAATAGGAAAGTCCCTTAACTGAATCTAATCAAAAGGTCCCATCTGCAATGGGTTTACAGGCACAGGAGTGGGTGTGCTTTAAGAAGAGGATTTTCTGGGATCCACAAAAGACTCAAACCAGCACAAGATTTTATGCTGATTATTCCACAAATGGACTCAGACTTTCTTTTCTTCTATTGTGCTAATTCTCAAACTGCAGTGTGCATCAGAATCACCTGGAGGTTTGTTAAAACACAGATCCCTGGATCCCATGCCCAGAGTTTCTGATTCATCAGGTCTGGGTAGGGCCTGAGAATTTGCATTTTTAGCAAATTCCCAGGTGATACTGCTGCTGCCGGTCCAGGGACTTTACCTTTAGAACCACCACTCTGCTATAAATAACAAGATCTGGTTATTTGTAACTAGTTGATTTATATATCCAACTTCTTCCCATTTGCAATGAAAAGACTTTGGCAAGATTTTTAAAGCCAAAGTTAAGATAAAGGGAAGGCACAGAACTTGATATACCCCTGAGTGCTCCAAAGTGCTTTTAATTCTCTGATAAGCCATCTCATAACTTTATTTGGGTGCAGTAGAGGAGAGATTAAGTCAACCACTCTTTTAAAAAGCATTTTGCTGTCTTTCCCCAGGTTAAGGGTCAATTTGGGGACCTGCAGGCCATCTGTATTTTCTTCCCTCTCTTCATCACCTTCCCAGCTCACGAGCATCAGTGATCTGTGCTCCACCTGCCATTCAAGAGAAGCTGCGCTAGTCCTGGGCTACAGGTGGTACAGAGCAGTGCTTTAGGGGGCAGAGAGGGGCCTTTAGCTGAATCCGTCCTGACAAATCACTTCATCATAACCCCCTCCAAGATGTAACAGCACATCAGCCTGGGATTTGGGAATCTATCAGGATTTAATCAAGTGCAAAGCCCCAGAGACTATTTAAGATGAGAAAAGAGGACAAAGCTTTTGCCAGCATGAGTGAGATTATGCAGTCCTTGTGAGCACACATCAGGGCAAATCTTGGGATGGGGAGAAGCAGAGAGAGAAAAGGTTCATTTAATAGTGAATATGGATTGGAGAGTGATTTGGAATTAGATTATGACAGGAGCAGAGAGTTAATATTATTTTAAGACAGAGTCAAGAATTATTTATTTACAGGAACTCAGCATTATTATGCTGTCCAAATTATCCCGCTTGCTCATGTTTGTCGTCAAACTTGCTAATAATCTGGCTTCAGAGAGGTGGGGTGGGAGAACCTAATTGAAAACATCTGTTAAAATTGAATGAAAATCATGTCTTGTTTTTATTATTTTGCTTATGATACAATCTCAAATGGGTAGAATTGAATGATTGTATGAATAAATCTGTATTTATATACAGAATGTAGGTGTGCCTTGCCTTCACATTCCAAAATTAAAAATGACTGACCTTTTCCATTAGAACAGTTTGGGTCACCCTAGCTGCCAGCTTTTATGGTTTTTTTTTTTTTTTTTTTTTTTTCTTCTTCTTCTTCTTTTTTTTTTTAAGGAGATAAAGGCACTTTGTGGGCCTTTCCCAAGCTGCTGCAGAATGATTGATGGCCGGCTCCTTACGAGCCGAGTAATGCCGAGCGTCTGCAGCTTAAGTAATCGGATCCTACCGACTTTGGAGACCATTGCCAAAATATCCATAGAGCAGAGGTTTGGCAAGTTCACTTAATTACAGCAAAAGGATTACAAAGTGCAAAACGAGCCCCGAGACAGCCATGAAACGGGCCAACTCGCAAACTGTTTCAGGTTAAGAAGTTGCTTAGGCCTGCTCCCTCTTAAATTGCCTTGTATTGCACCTCTCGAGTTGCCTTCACCTTGGCCAAGGTTGAAAGCATTTGGAACGCATTGTGAAGGGAAAGATGTCAAGGGAAATTGACTTTAGATCATAGAAATAAACAGTATCTGAGAGGGAGAGCTTATAAAAAGTCAGGCTCAAGGCTGGTAAATCTCAAACCAGGGGACCCAAGCTATTCTGGTGTGAGAAGATTAAGACAACATTGCACCTGGTGACATGAAAGAGAGGAAGAGAAGCCAAGTGGCAAATTTAGAAGCTGACCCTCGTTTCTTTCAAGAGAGAAATTGTAGCTATTCATGATGCTTTACTTCTCAATAATAATATAGTTTGTGTTAGAGCTGCAGCTTGTTCACCATTCAATAAACATTTCATGATCATAGTAGGGGTTAAGGGTAATTGGTGACCAGAAATTCCAGAAATCTAGAATTTCTCCATCACAACCTGACCTCAGCGTTAGGAGCCTCTTTCCATTCTAGGCATAGATGTGGAGGCTCCAGTGTAAAACCTTTGGTCCTTCTACTCCAGAAGAGGCTAGAAACGAGAGGGTGGGCAGGAAGAACCCAATGGGGCTGACATTCTTTGGGCACCAAATACCCTACTTGCTTGTCTTTCAACTCGCACAAGTTGCTAGACAAAGTAAAATGATGGCACAAAACCCACAACGTTCAGGACAAGTTTCTTTTAGGCAACTTTAGTCACTAAAAAGTGCAAATGCAGACTCCTGTGTAAATCTGATTTGCCATGCTAGGCCAAGCTTATTTTATTACATACATTCTGCTCTAAGAACTAATAACTTCATATTGTAAACATTAAGCATACAGAGTTAAAATTCAAGGCCACATTATATCATTGATTGTCTCTTTTGTGGTGTGTCTTTGGTTGGCCGAGATCAACTCGTAGTGTATAAATGCATAAGTTATATAATATTATATAAAAAGGAAAAAAAAAACAAAACATTGACTTGTATACATCATTCTGACAAACGCACAGCGTTTGCGACTCGAAAAGGAAAACTGGAGCCCTCCTAACCAAAATACCTACAAGATTTCTGATTGTGGCAGCCAAAGAGGCTGTCTCTTACCTGCCCTGCCTGTGGGGAGAACAAAGCTCCCACATAATGATGAGGTCTTGAATGCTTCTTTTAAATATCAGACAATTCCAGTTAAATTTTTCTTTTGACAAACAAACAAAAAAGAGATGCATATTTTTGTTTCTGAATTCTACTACTTCCCCTTCCTCCATTACACCGTGTCCTTTCTTGTAACACCAGGTTTGGTATAACACTGACCGCATTCAACCTCAAGTCTACATGACTCATTCGCCACAGTCCGAAAATTGTCCTAAGTCCAGTCCTTACTGGTTGAGAAGTTTCTTTCCCAGTATTTGCCTGCTCCTTCTCTGCTTCCTCCTCTTCCTCCTCCAGCCCTCTGTCAACAATCACACACTCTCAGTACACATCCTCAGTCCCATCATTTGGCTCACAGTTCCTGTAATACTGTAAAGGAGTCGGAAACTTTGGGTCGTCTTCACAGTTTGAGAGAGCTGATAGCTCCCCATCAAATGGAATGGATCTGATTTCCACCAAAATAGCAAGTGCCGATGAATTTCATATCAATGTCTGTGGATCAGCCACAGTCTCTCCCTTTTCTTTTTCTTGATATGTTTCTATTTTTAAATACAGGTAGTTTTCCTTAAAATGACATTATAAATGGTATGTTAGGTCAAAACTGTGTTATCCCTATTGCTTTAGTTTAATCCCAGCTTGCATTAGCAGGATTCCAAACTCTACTCTAAAATCTGTACACTTCTTAAGACCACTTTCTTTGGCACTTTGTCCTATGACTTCATGCTTCTACTGACCACGTCTTCTACAAGGCTGGTCCACAGATTATATGTCCATATACATTACACTTTTAGCATCCTCTTCATTTCTGTAGTAATACTTTAATAATTCCCGTCCTCTAAGAGTCTTTTAGATCTCTTCCCTGGCTTCCTTTCCCAGCCCCAGCCAACCTTTTTCATTGCTTTTGAGGCACTTTGATTCAGGTTCTTGAATAAAGTTTGTTGGAATTCATTGGTGATTGTATGTTGTTGGGAAAGGCCTCTGTTAGGTCTTTAGTAGTAAGTGCCCAGATGAGAAGGCATATGGCTGGCTGGAAGCCTAGTGTTAGGATATATACCTCCAGTTGGTGAATTCCAGTATGGGTTGGGGGCAGCAAAAAAACTGGAAGATGTCACAGGTAGGGCGGGAGGGTGCGGAGCTACAAAGTTCATCTTCTGCGGGTGGGCATGATAGGAGCCCATGTAGGGGAGGTCTGAGGGGTACTTGTATAGAGATGATTCTGGAGGGTGGGGCTGGAGGGCCTGGGCGATTCCATGGAAGTCAAACTTGTAGGCGTAGCGCTTCCCATGGACTTTGGTCATGATATTTTTGTCATAGTAGTAACGGAGGGCACGGCTGAGTTTATCATAGTTCATATTGGGTTTGCTTTTCCGTTCTCCCCAACGCCGGGCAACCTCATCGGGATCTGTCATCTTGAATTCCCCGTTGGTGCCCTCCCAGGTGATGCAATTGGAGTTTGAGCTGTCTGACAGGAGCTCCAGGAGAAACTGCCAAAGCTGGATCTGTCCACTCCCTAATCAGGACAGGAAAGGAAATAAAACACCAGTGAGAACAGATTCCGAGGTTAACACATTCCTTCATCAATGACAGAACTGGGTGCTATTGGTTCCTGCCCAGATCCCGTTTTCCAGGCCTGCAGACCTATCTCTCAGTCGCTGGGGGTGTTGGTTGTTCTTGTTCCACCACTGCCTTCTTCAGAGAACTGCCCTTGTGTGAACAGGAGCTGCCTCACCCACCCCCTGGAGCCCACGGCCTATGACGGCCACCCCCCTGCCTCAAAGTGGGACTAGCTCCAACGTACTGCTGATGTTCCAGAGCTGCCTGTGGGATCAGGCTGAAGCCACAAGCTGGCTTAGCATTTCCTCTGCCCTTTCCTGCTCCCTCAATCCCTCTTTCCTGAGGATATACTCTTAATCACTTGCACAGGAATCTTTATCCCAAGTTCTGCATCTCCACCAGGCCTAAGACAAAGATCCTTAGACCCTCAGGCTGATCTAACAGATCCAAGTCCTCTATGGAATGCGGAGAATTCCTATGGGGCAAAGTTCAGGTTGGCTCTCTTCCTCCCTGACTTCCTGAAAAGAAAAGCCAGGTCAACCTGGAGTTTCAGGGGGTAGAAGGGCTAATTTTTCCTATTTTGTGAGGCAGAAAGCACCATTGTGTGGATGGCAATAATGACTTAATATCATTTATATTGGCTAGGTCAAATAAGATAAAAGTTGGGTTTAGGAAATGAGCTCCTAAAAGTTTATGGAAAAAAGCAGAGTGGACGTAAACACCGTTATTTCTAACATAACATTTTGCTGGCACTCAGAAAGCAATTCTGTCAAAACTTTTCCTAGAACAGAATTAACCTACTCAAAATGAGGAAGTTTAGAAAAAAGTTGGCTCGTTTTCAAACCAGATCACCCATTTCCAGTATTTGGGCAAATGCATTGTAAAACGGAAATCCATGCGTTGCCCCTGTATTGCAATGCCAATTGTGTTAAGCAGAGTTTCCAAAAGAAAAGCTGCACCATGGGTGATTGCAGTCCTCCTGGCCAGCCGAATGAGACTCTGATTTAGTCAAAGAGATATCGTTTAGCTGGGTGTTCACAGTCAGAACATTCTCGCTTCCATTGGCTTGTAGGTTTTATTAAATGCAGAGAAAAATCTAGGCATATCATTCTAGCAATTCTATTACAATGCTTTTGATGATTTAAGTCTCCAAAAAGGAGAAAAATATGCAAATACTGATAGTAATATTGAATACCAGGAAAAACTAAGCTGTGCTGAACAGAGTTTAGAAGCTTTAGAAATGAATGGGCTCATCCCTACCAAACGCCAGCTACAGCACTGCCTGTTTGCTGAGTGAGGTCATTTAAATAAAACCTCAGGCTTAGTCCCAAAAAGATTATCTTTTATTATAGTACAAGCAAATATCAATTGATGTGATAAAATGTTTAAAGTAACTTTGGTAACTATTCAGTGAATTGAAGTAACGTAAAAATCAATGATAAATCTTTCTCTATATCCTTTCTGCTAACTTCTTATATAAATTGTCCAACTCACAAATCCTTGTTTCCACTTTGGCTACATGGAAATGGAGATGTTTGTGAATTCAACCATTCAATAGCATTGTGAGAAAGGTCAGCCTTTTCTGAATATGTTATGGAAAATGATCATTTTCAGTCTAGCAACACATTTGAAATGTATTAACAGCTTGTAGTTCATTGCAATAGGAGTCTTTTCTTTTTTGGAGCTACATATTCAAATGGTTCTCAATCATGTTTTATTGCCTCCAACATTTCAATAATATGTATTTAAAAAAAAACATGCAAAGAATGGTATGCGAAAACCATATGGTTTTAGTATATATATTGTAACCAAAGGATTACAACTTGAAAGAATTCCATGTATGACCTGGGAATAGAAAAAAACACCCTGGATTTTTGATTTAACACTCTAACATATGCTTCAATATAAATACATGCACTTGTTTGAAAATATCCAATGTCAACTTCCTCCCACAGGGAGAACAATTCCATAGATTTTGTAAAATACAGAGACCTTACTAGACAGCCAAAATAACACTAGGTATCTATTTAAAACCTTGGCATTGAAATCTCGGGAATTTTCCCCTTGCCCATTTTGCTTATAAATGTCGGTAGGAGAGACCCAGTGGACAAAAGTGGTCATATATATTTCCTGCTTCTGAAGAGCTAGAAATTCGGGGGAACTAAATTCATGACTGGAAGCTCAAAGCCCAAAGGATGGGCTGAGCTAATCTCTCACTATTTCACCCATTAGCCCTGAAGACTCGGTGCTTAGATCTGTAACAATTCAAAAGGTCTATGGAAATAAGAGGCCAGTAAACAAAATTTGTCAGCTTCCTAACATGAGAACAAACCTGAAAATTTTAAATCAATAAACATTTAAGTAAATGTCTATAAAACGCAATCTTTTGTCAACCTCATTCATTGTTAAATTAATACTCACAATAAAACTCACTACACTTGCAAACCGTTGGCAAGTTTAATCACTGTGCAAGAATTCTCAGTGGTGCACAATGGGGGCTGAGACATCATCGTCAATTGTAAATTAAATGAGTTACCCATAGCCAAAAACTTTTAAAAAACTGTGTTAAAATGTTGTTTCACTGACAAAACAGTAATATTGAATGCGCGATCAGGTGCACTGTGAAACAGGCATTTGGGATTCCAAAAGCTAGAATGCCCAGGACGCAGAAAAGCCTTACCAGGACTGGGTCGCTCACTGGTCAAACCAACAATTAAAAAGAGAGGCTCTTAAAAGGGAGGATTTTTTCATCAGAAAAGAATCACCCCCTCCAACCTCAGGACAAAGCTAACAAAGCGCCTTCAGACCTATTTTCTCATTTTATCTTGATAACATCCTGTGGCATCAGTAAGAAATAGCTAGTTTTGTCCTAGGATAACTACCTAAAAATCCAGGACAGAGAGGAAGAAAGGTCTTTGCTAGCCTGTTCTGTCCTGGCTGCCCCCCACCACAGAGTAAAGGTGGGTGAAGGGAAGAGGGGTGTGGCCTGAAAGAGGACAGAAGGCAGTCCTTGAACTTTTAGGGGAAAGAGGTGTCTTAATGAGGTTAAAAGAAAAGGAGAAAAACCCGGTAGCAGTAAGGTACAGATTGAGCAGAGCAACTCAGCAATCACGGGCTAAGTGGAAATGATGTCCCAGTGCCAGGCGCCAAAGCCACCCTGCTGACCAAGGGCCAACAAGGGCCACAAAAACAGCAGCGAGGAGCCCCAGCAGGTGCCAAGGGATATGCCAGGGGCAGATGCTTGGGCCACTGGTTAATCACTTGGCGTCGTGCAGAAAAACCTGTGACCACAGCCCAGTCCCTCCACCCTGTTAAGATCAAGGCTCCCAGATGGAAGGAAGACTTTTCCCAGAGGCTCCGTGTGGCTCGACCTGGTGGAGGGGCAGAGGAGCACGGTGGTTGGGAGTGCTAGCTTCGGAGTTGGCTCTGCCACTTATGGGACGCTGGGCAGCTCACCCAGATCTCTGTGCCCCAGTATTCTGTAGAATAGGGGTACTATCTTGCAGGTCACCATGACGATGAACTAACTCACTATGTGAATGCTTTTGTCGCGATGTGTGTGGGCTGCAAGCCAGGGTGTAGGGAAAGGTATGCCCCTCTCCTGTAGGCAAGAAAGGCCAAAAGGAAGGCAACTTCCGGCAGGAAGCACCACGAGGGCCGTGCAGGAGCTTGGAACGGCGGTATCCTCAGGGCCCACTGAAACCCCTTCAGAGCTCGCTGTGTGCCTGGCACTCTTCTAAAGACTTCACAAAGAGGAGTTCATGGAATTCCTACAACATTCATTTGTTTAGCCCATTGTAGAGAGGAGGAAATCGGTACTCAAAGAGACTGGATGACTTATCTTGCCCAAGGTGTGCAAAGCTTGGAACCCGGGCTCCAGGTTTGCACACATAATCACTGCGGCAAACCATTGCATTCAGTCCTGGTTTCTGCACACACCAGGCTGTCCTCTCCCCTGGGCCTGGGGTTCGGCAGGACCCACTGGATGACTGGACACTCCCACCTCTTTAACAATTGCTCAAATGTCCCTTCACCGCTCTCTCCAGTCTTGCATGGGAACAGGATGCATTTCCATGCCCACCTTTAAAGAATGGTAAAGCCTCAAGGGGACCACAGGGGACCACTTAGTGTAACTTGAGGGAGCTCTTTCAAGGAAATGCAATTTGAATTCATTAGAGGAACCACGTTAAATTTCGGCCATGCTGACTGGGACAGAAAGGAGCTGTGTTGCTTATACTAATCTATGATATAAAAATGGAGGGGCACGCTTCTCTCAGCAGGAAAAACAGGGTCTGAATGACGCAGCAAGTGCATTTTGGGGATAGAGATGTTGGGATGCTGAGATCATCTTGTGCATCCATGCTGTGTGATGTAATTTTTCCATTTAAAATGATTAAAAGAGTTCACGTGGTGTAAAGAGCAAAGGCAGCAATTTAAAGTGATGAAGGATTTACTTATCAGAGAAGGAAAAAAGAGAATCAGACAGGAAGAAGTATTCTCATTTCCGGAGCGTAAAAGACATTCTGGTTGCAGGGGAAAGGCCACATGGATACGACGGCCACATGGCCGAAGGACAGACAGAGAGAAGACCTAATTCATTATAAACTAAACAAAATCATTCTTGATCTTAAGATCACTTGCTGGCAAATCAAAAGTTGGAGGCTCTCATTTTCCCCAGGCCCAATAAAAAGGACTTGGTGGTATAAAGTGCAGCCCTTTGTTTGGACAGTTGCTGACTCCTGTCACAGGGCCCGTGATAGGTTTCCAGCCTTGTCCCAGCTCTGGCCCCAGGTCCCTCTACCTATGGGGTCACCCCAAGCTGCTGGCACGAGAGGAGAGCAACACCACTGTGAGAGCTGACACTGCTTAGGGGCAAGCAGCTCTCTTCGGCCCCATTTTCTAGCCAAACCAAGCAGTACCCTTGAGCTGGGACAACACGGGCATTGCACATAGATTTCATTGGGCCAGGGTGGGTGAGTGGAAAGGGCAGGCTGTTGCTCTTTGGTGCAGCTCGGCTCTTCCCCCTCTTCATTCCTGATGTCATCTCCTGCACGTAAATAAGCGTCGTTCACCTGAACGGAAACCCTTCCTTTCGCTCCTCATGGTCTCTACTCTCCAAGACCTTCCTCTTCTCTTCATGCTTCATCAGGAGCAGCACAGGGCAAGAAAATGAAAACAGACTTTGTAGAGAGTCAGTTCGAATCTGGCCTTCCCCTCTTAGAGGCTGTGTGACCCTGGGGAAGTGATTCAACGTCTCCAAGCCTCCGATTCCTCTTCTGTAGGATGGAGATGATGACCTCTAGGGGTCACAGACACAAGCACTGGCCCAGGCCTTGTAGGGGTGGGAGCTATCTGATTGTTATTTCATATTATTGTGTTAACTTGCCCAGTGCATTTCAGCTTCTGTCCGTTTCCTCTTTCTAATCTATCCTGGACATTGCTGCCAGATCCATCTTCCTGAAGCATGACTGATAACCATCTCAAACATCCTCATTATTTTTGTTTGAATGGTTACAGGGGCCATTGCAAATGGAAAGCTGAGCACTGTGTTGATGAGGGACCATGCAAGGGACTCAGCCGCCAGGCAGATGTTCACATAAGAGAGAAGAGACTGGAGGCAACACGGTTTGGACACCGTGAGGTAATTGCCTGCTCTGTGTCCATCTCACTACCAAATAGCAAGCTACTTTGACAGGGACTATATCTTTTTACCCCTGCATTCACTGAATCAACAAGTGTTTACTGAGCTCATTGCTAGCTACTCAGCTGCTGAAAAATATTAACTGATTTAAGATTAGCTAAAATTTACTGTCAAAGAGACTGATGCTCAACAGTGAAGATAGTTCATGTTCTCTGAGTACAGATTCTATGTGGGGGATGGTTTGGCTGCCATCCCCATTTTGTCGTTTAGGAAATATATATTCCAGCTTGTTCTTGCCACATGCCTGTGACATCTTGACATTTGGATTTGATGTTGAGCCATTGCAGCACATGCTATGAATTTCTTTAGTGGATGCCAGCACAGCTGGTTCTGATCTGAATACAAACAAATAAAACAATGTCCTCGCTGAAAAGTGAGGACAGGTAGATCTTTGGTAAGACACTGGTTACAAATGGGCCAATTAAGAATCTACACTTTCTTCTAGCATCTAAGTTCAAAAACCTACCGTTAAAGAGGAACCTAATCTTGCAGTCTTGCTGCTGTACTTAAGTGGCACGTTTTAAAATTTGTTCAACGGAAGGAATTTTCCACCAATACAAGTTTATCTATGAAAATAACCATTTCCAAAAAGGTAAACTCCTAAGAGCAAAAACATCAGCAGCAGCTCACCTGGGTTTGCAAGGCGGCTACTTGTCGGTCCGAGAATCTGATATGGATCTACAGCAAAAAGAAAAGAAGTGAAAATCCCAAAGACACAGTGATGACTGGACAGGATGTGACTTTACACTTCACACTGACTCAATTGTGTTTCCAGATTGCAGAGCTGAAAATGCCTCCCCACCAATCACTTAGCTCCACCCTCCACATTAGATAAGATGTCACATAGGACCTCAGAGTAGTGTCATGCCAGAAGCCTCCTCGGTGGCCTCGGTTCCAAGTCCTAGCCCTGAGCTCCCTCCGTCACAGGACACAAGCAGAGCAAGCGTGGTCGCTCACTGCGCTGGTGATGCAACCACCACCGCGCTTCGGCATTACAATGGACACGGGTGCTGAATTGGTATCATGTGTAAGCTAAAATTAAAAGAATTCGGAGATCACAAAGAAGCGATCTCTGCGTTTCTGTTGCCTATAGGCAACCAGACCGTGTTTTTCCATATTTATTGTATAGGTTTGGGAAATGTTATAGCAAAATCTCAAATCATCACAATTGAGTAGACATGATTTTGTCCCCATTTTACATACGGGGCAGTCATAAAGAAGACAAAATAACGTTACTTCCATTTGAAAAGTGACACATTATTGAAATACCCTGCTGAACCTATGTCTTGTCTCACGGCTGTTGGACGGTCCACGAAGCCTACCTAACTGAGGACGCTGGTCTTCGGTTTTGGGCACCGTGGAAGAAGGTGGCTGAGCAGCTGAAAATCCAAAAATGAAAACGACAATTAGCTATCACTTATATTGGGCCACTAGTTGCTGAAGCTCTTTTGTAATCATCTTTTCACTTAATTTAGTTAGTGACAAAATAGTCTTACTCTTTAGTAAGAAGCATCTTGTAAGGAAAAATTTCCTTTCTAGTGAAACCAAATGTAAACTTTGTAACCAAAACTGAAGGTACTTTATATTATTTTGAAACTTTATTTGTAAATAAATTTTCTAAAAAGTAATGAAAGAAGCTAAGGTGGCTTAGAAAAGAGATTAAAGTGATTCAAAGTCTAAATAAGTCGATAAAGGGAAATTATTCAGGGAAACAAAATGAAGCCATGGATACTTTAAGATCCAGCCAAGATGGAAGAAATCACCGATTATTTCTTCTGTACTCAAACATCCCATGAAACATGCATTTGTCTACATTGAAATACACTACATGATTTGTTTCTCTTTGTATGGATGTAGCTGTAACCCAAATAGAGAAGATCGATGCATCTAAAGGTCAGCTGTGCTTTGTAGCCAGTGGGACAAATCCTCTACAAGTTGAAAAATCATAAATTAGCTACAGAAATGATTATTTGCTCCATCAACACTTATACACTGCCTTGTGGCAGGTAAATTCAAGGCTGTAGGAGCCGGCACTATACCTTTTGACTGGGGGGTGGGGTGGCCGTGACCAGTCCAGGCTGACCTCCTGGGTGGTTCATAAGGTAAATCTGTAAAGATAAATATAAAGTAGCTGAAAAATCAATAATATAAGTTTATAAATGATATTGTGGTCTTTTAATTTTTGCATTTATAAGACTAAATACTGTGCAGGAAGATCCTGTGATGCAATTAGATATTCACCCTGTACTCTACTAGATTTGAGTTTTATTTACAAATTATAATTTTGTATATTTTACTCATTGCTCTAAAATTTTCCCGTTTGCATGGAAACTCCCATTGACAGATTTTCACACAGTTTGCTGACTCTTCTAGAGTAATTTTCTACAATCATAGCTCAAGACCAGACTTTAACAAAGTTTCTTACCATCTCTTTTGTCCTGCTTCCAACTGGGACTGATTGAAATCAACCTCTTTGCTATCTCTCTGACCCACCCAAGACCAAGCTGACAATTTTGATGAAATCAACCTATTAATTGAAAGCTTCTTTTTAAAGGTCTGCCCCTAAACCCATCAAATGATACATTCATGCTTTTTTCCTCTCCTTCCCTTGTTGGAAGTGATTATGGTCGTCAAGTTGTCTTATTTGCCAGCTGCCCCTCTAGGCCACCTCTCATTTTCCCTTTATAAGCTTATCCCTTTATCAGTTGACTGATCCCTCATCAGTCCTAACTGGTATAATGTTTTTCCTAGGCAAATGTCTACTCTTTCTCTTTCTCTAAATGAATTTAGAATTTCTCTGAAATTAATTGCATGAAATAAATTGCAGGATTGGAACAGTGTTGCCCCCACAACATATTAACCAGGAACATGAGGGCTGAAGGATATGCCAGTGATTTCTTTGTATATATAACACATCCCTTGTCCTGTAAACCCTCATTGCATCTTTGCGTACCCAAATTTATTAACTATACTTCTGCAACTTTAGTGTGAGTTCTATTAATGACTACCAGGGCTCAAAGTCATTTTAAGTTTCTTTCAAAAATATGGTCCAAAATATTATTCTACACACTTTTACTAACTGCAAACATAAAGCAATTTCTATCTGCAGTCTTAATACAGAACCATTTCAAGTCTATGCTCGTCTCAGATTGATGGTTCTTAGTTCAACGCCATGTACCATTCTGGGCCAACTGAATGTCATAGCTATTTAGTTCAGCAGGTGTTCAGCTGCCAGACACCTGGGGATGGCTAAGAAATCTCACTCTGAGCGTAGGGCAATGTAATTATTTTTAAGCCTCTCTTTAAACAAATCATTTAACCATGTTTAAAACTGGTGATTTGGAGGGTCAATCTTCAAAGAGCTTGACTATGTTGTAGAAGACCTGTCTCATCCTATTTTCATATCCCAAAGAGAATGGAAACAAAATGCAATGTGAAATTCAACACAGAATTGCCTTAATTTATTTGGTCTGTTTGGCTACAAGCATCACCGCTCGTGTGGTCTGTGAAATCCTACCCTCCAGAGTTTTAGTTGAGCTTAGACATTTTTTCTTTTAAAATTCTGCTCTTACTCACCGCTCCCTTTCAGCTAGTAGTTTTGCATTTTTGGACCTTAAGCCTTTCCCACCCAGCTCCTCAGGTTTTCACTTTTCTGGTGTTGGGGTTGCTTATGGGAATTAAATCTGCAGCCGATATCAATTTACAACTAAATTTAAACTTAAGTCTCTGGGAACACTTTGCACAGGGATTCTCATCCAGTTGCATTTTGCCTAAAAAGTCATTAGCCGGGGATTCAATTTGAGAATTTTCTCAGAAAGAAAAACTTACTAGCAAGCAATCCTAGCAGCATATTAGCCTAATTCAGGAGCAGACAGGTTGTCCACAAGGAGCTTCTGTTAACCAGACAAATGAAAGCAGCACAATGATACAGAAATATTTCCTAGATCCTTGTTTCTCACAGTGTAGTCCGTGGATCAGGACCATCAACAACACCTGAGAGCTTGCTAGAAATGCAGACTCTCACCCAGACCTACGGAATCCGAAGCTGCCATTTAACATCATCCCCAGGTGGCTAGGGTGCATGTGAAGGTAAAAAGCTCTGCTCTAGACAACTTCCCTTGCTCTTTTATAGATACCCATTTTCCTACAGATAATATCAGACATGCAATCTGGAGTGTGCCAACACAAAAAGAAACTGGTTGAAAAGTTCTAGGTGCATGCTTTTGTCCAGGTATAAGAACTCTAATGGAATAAGCAAGCATAAGGAGATGAGTCAGCTACTACTTTAAACATGTGTGCTGCTCATGAAATGTGATTGGAAAAAATTAATACCAAAAAACTACTAGAAAAATACTTTTGAAACTCTGTATTCATAAAAATCCTTCTTAGATTTTATAGTCCTGTCACATTCCCCCTCGACAGTAAGTCAGGATGTAAACACCTCCAGATTAGTTCTTACTTTTAGCCAAGACTTTGAGATTGTTTACATAACAACGGTGAACATGTTCATAAACATACTGCTGTGGACAATAAGCGGGTTTTTGTTTTCATTCATGGAATTCTGGCCCAATGTTTCCTTATCTGCTACCGATCACATGCTGTGTGGGAACCCAGTCCCCCTCCTGTGGGATCTGACATCGGGAGACATCGAACTAAGCCTTGCTGAGGTGGGGGGGAGCCAGGGAGACCTCTTCAGCAAAGATATCACCTCAGAGCAGGCACAGTTTTGAGAAGTTCTACTCTTCAGATGCTTCAAAAAGTACTACTCCATATACCTTTGCTATTTCTTCATTTATAGTAGCACATGGGACTTCTAATAAGAGCATATTTTACATTTAATTTTTGGTGATCGTTTCAACACCCTCTCCATTTCTCTGCTTTTAGCTGAACTTTGATCTTCAAAGTAATTAACTCATACACCCGGCTGAAGTACCCATATTGGAGAAGGCTTTTTTTCCTGATATTGGTTATGCTTATTTTCCGTAAATCAAAGACTGTGATTAAAAACGAGCTTCACAAAAGCCATTTCATAGGTATCTTTGGTTTACTCTAGAAGCATATACCATGTCATGATCAGATCGAACAACAACACAAAGCTGCAAATAGGGGGAGCTTGACTGGTGTTGGCCCCTCCACACCAAGGTCTTCGTTAATCCTCCGGGGAGCTGGTGAAGGTTCCTGGCTCTAAATGAGATTCCTCTTCCACCCTACTCCTTCTTCTAGACAACTATGAATCAAAAGAATGCCCTTGCTGTGCTTCCCACAAGGATTAAGTTCATTAAGTTTAATATTCTCCTTTCATCAAACTCACAGAAGAGCATCCCTCTTGCCTTCCACCCACCCACTTTATTTTTAAAGGGTCAGAACTTGGATTGGGAAAGTTCATCCTCATTCATGCAGAATCCACTCTGCATTTATGAAACATCTCTGGAGGTCACCTGGCTGGAGCTGGAGTGGGGCTGGAAGGGAAGGAAAAAGATTTGCCTGCTCTCAAGGAAATTAGATGCTAATGGGGAAGACGAATTGGAAAGATCAGGAGCTATTATTCAGGATCTGTTTAATGGTAGGAGTTTCTGGAGTCAACCCTAACAAGAATAAGTTGTACTCTGTTGTTTTCCTCCAGATCTTCCTACAGTCCTTGAAGACCCTATACCAAAGACATGAAGATCTGTGGTATTTTGCAGAAAGTTTACAGAAACTTCTTGCCTAGGTTTGCGGACCTCTTTCGTTATGCTATAACTAGAGGAAAACAGAAAAAAAAATGCATTTTTAGCCATTTGCTACCAAACAGGCTTTATATAGCATACAACTGAGAGGTATCACACAGTAGCTGCATGGAGTGTTTCATAACGTGAACGTTGCCATGGTGATGGAGAAGGAAAGGATAGGGTTGTGGAACATCCTCCTTGGGACAGACCAGAGCCTTCATACCACCTGTGCCCAAGAAGCCATGCAGGGGGCGCATCATGAGGTCAAACACCAGCTTGCAAGTCTCTGAGTCAGACCTGCCCCTGTTGTTGCCACTCAGTTCTAAGATCTCAAGGGGCCCTGGGCTAAAAGGAGTATGTTCAGCAAAGGAGGAGCTGGTGTTTACAGAGGAGATGGAGAAAGGGTTTCTGGCAGTAATAACAGAAACAACTTGAGAAAAACAGGAAACACCTTAAAACAATGATCATAAAAAAAGAATGTGAAATGATGAGCCTGGGTGCTAACACTTTACTGAGTAGAGGAGAGAGCAATATACATGCTAATTCAACAAAGCGTTCTTGAAGGATGGTGGGTTTTGAATCCAGAAAACTTGGAAAAAGTAATGGGAATAAACTTGGGAAGAGAAGGGGGGAATGTCCATTATTTGGTTCTCTGAAAGGTCACTAAACCATCTTTGCCAATTGTGCTGTCAAATTAAAATGACAGAGCGGCATTACTGTGAACTGGATGGTACAGGCATTAAGGGAGCCCTGGAATACACGATGCATTTGGGCATCAGGCCATGAAAAGAGAGAGAGGAAGATTGGGGGCAGCAGCCTGGGGATGCGTTACTCCAGGCAGGAAGGAAAGGACGGAGGTGGGGTGGATGAATGTGATTGAGGAGCTCTGGAAATAGGACCCTGTGGGATGAATCATGTGGGGGGAAGGAGTCTCTGCAGAAAGAAGGAAGAATGCTATCTAATTTAACTAGTAAACCTCAAAACGTAGTATGTTTCTTCCAGTCAAAGACTTTTTGATGAAATAGCTGCAGTATAGAAAAGGGACAAATTTTGGTCTAAATACAGTTGTTCCCTAGGGACCTGATTTGCTTCAGGGTTAACACAGAGATGCTGACCAGTGTCCTCTGCTTCCATGGAATGGAGTATTAGAGAAATGGAGTGGACATGAAGAACATGACACAGCAAGTCAAGAGTGAAGGGGAATAGGGACTCTGGGGTCTGTATCTCAAAGGACCCTCAAGGAAAGAGTCAACCGTCACCTCTTCTGAAAGTAGTCAGATACCCATGGTCCACAGGGACATAGATTCCCAGAGAACCCCTCTTTATGACTCATGATGCTCTGAGAATCAGTGATGTGATGTGCCTTCCCCTTGAGTCATCACAAAGTTCTCCACTTACAGTGCCAAAGGCCTTTGGGCTCACAAGACCATCCCTTCGAGGTTGATCACTGTTCCACCTTACAGCAGTGGAAGACCCAAGGCATATACATAATTCTCATCTCCAAGGTCAAATTCCTGAATCTGGCTCACAATAAATAGGTCTCTGGTTTTCTCAGTCTGATTTAAATTCTTTACAGTTCAGTTACTAAGATTGGTATCTCCTTTCATAATCAAAGTAGCAGCGATCGAAATAGGTATTGCCGATACAAACTGGGTCTCAGAAATGTACCTTACTGATAACCAAGTTTGGAAGTGTGACCTCTTCCAGACCCCACTTGAACGATGGCCCAAAGAAGAACAGCATCAGAGCCATGCAAGGCTTGTTTGAGGTTTCCACTCTTGCCATTCCCTAGATGTCCCAGACATCACCCTCCTAGCCACGCTCCCCTCCATGTAACTGGATGGGCTAATATTTCAAATCGACCATATCCTACAGTTTGGAAAAATGAGTTCCACGACCCACTGTTCTATCTACGAAGCACCAAGAAGCCAGCTGGCTGTGTCAATGATTTAGCTCACAATGCTAGCTCCCAGCCCCTGGCTTCTGTAACTCAGCCAGAGGCATCTACGAGATGACTTAAAAGAAAAGCAAAACAAACAAACAAAAATCCCTGGCCAAATGTTTGGCAGATAGCTTTTATTTTTTCAAGTATGGATTTTCCCAAAGATGCATTTACTAGCAGTAAACATGATCTCTAGAGTTAGAGTAAAATGTGCATCTCTATTTTCCATTTTCATTTCAAGCCTTCCCTTCTCACATAGTGGGTTTCTTTAGGGCCATTCTAGTTGACTCTAGACTGAGTCCTGTCCAAGTTTAAATAACCTGTGAGATCTCTAGCATGACAGAAATAACCAACTACTTTGGCTAAGCCTTTCCACCATGCTTCCCAGGATCAGCGGAGTAAACTATCCTGAGGTTAATGAAGAGGAAATTGTCAGCTTGAAGTCACTGGACAGTGTTGGCATAAGAATAACCCTAAGAAGCTCCTTCACTCATGCTGTTCGGCCCACTGGTCCTCAGTTGTTCTCACTGAAGACCCTATAGCTGTCAAGCCTGGCATCTTGGGCCAGTTCAAACTGTGAGATTAGCGTGACCTGGGAACATGTGATAGAGCCTGGGTCTAAGAAGACTTGAGTTCCAGATCCTTATATGAACATGGAGAAACTGCCCCGCTCCCCTGAATTTCAATTTTCTCAATAGTGAAGCTGACACAATGATATCCAACTTACAGGGCTTTTCTAAGTCACAGTGAGGGGACTGATGGCTGAGGCATGCTGTACCCTCATCCAAAATGCCCTTCCGCTCATTCTCCACCTGGGAAACATCTAAGCATCTGTTGGCTTGTGGCTTATATATATCCCTTCCTCTGGAATAATTTCTTCCTTTCATGGAGAGTTGAGTTCCTTCCCCATCCTGCCCCTACAGCTTCTATTGTTAGAGGTTGTATCTCTACAGAAACATCTAGAACTTTAGGTTAAACATTTGTGTGAGCATGTCTATCTCACCAACTCTAGGCCCCTCTACAGCAAGATCTAGAACTTCCGGTAGAACATTTCTATAAGCCTGTCTCCGGCTCAAGGCTGTTCACCTTTGTTCCCTCAGGGCCTACAATGGTGGCTGACACAGAGATGGCACTTGATTACCTGTTGAATGAATAAGCTAGCTTTATGAGAACAGGAAGCTTTCCGAAGTCTGGTTCATCTTGTATTCCTAGACCTTAACATCATGCCTGGCACTATTAGGGACTTGATAAGACATTTATTTTTGAGTAAATGAACATGTTAATTAATTACCTAATTAAAGTATATGGAAAGGCATAAAGTAGGATTCAGATGTAAATATTTTCTACTACATGCTTTTCGTCTGAACGACTGGCTTCCTGTGGCATGCTAGCCATTGCCGACTATTGCTAAAGAAGACTCCTCTTGTTTTTTGCTGTTTCCCCTGGAGGGAGAGATGTACACATAAGCCCTCCGATGAACTTGAAAGCAGACGTATTCTTTATTGCTGGGCCTCCACAATGCCATCTTTGCCTGTCTTTCAGAGCAGCTAGTTAAGGTGCTAATCTGCTTTTAATTCCCCAATTCAGGGACCTTTAGTGTGCTCTTTGAGTGAAATGGTTTAACTGAATTTAGTTTCAAAATCAACGGAGGCAGAATCAGACTGTTTGGGACTAGCTTCAGGCCCAGGGACATCTCTTTTGTATCGTATGACTTAGGTCACGGATATCAGCAGGATGTCCTGGGATGTCTCTAAATGAAGAGCTCACAGAGGGGTGTTTTCGTACCTGGCCTAGTTGTAATTCTTTGCGTAGCTTCAGGATATACTGAAGTATTTGGAAAAATAAAAGCTGCACCCCCTGCAGACAAAAGGAAAGACAAAACATGTAAAGGACTTTTGTGGTGGCTGTCAACCTCAGCATCAGCGCCGAATCTACTCTGCCCCATCACAACACATGGCGGAGCCATCGTGGGAAAGGACAAGCACACGAGTCAGAAACAGATGCCCAAGGTGGGAAGTGGACAGGGGCTCTCCTGTGCACATCTGTCCTAACGCGCTTTATGTTTCGACTTCATAGCTTCTGGCTGAAGTCCCATCTGTGGCCCCCAGCAATATCATTTTACTTAAAAAAAATTCTACAGTGTGAGGTTTTCTTTCTTTCAAATTGTATAAAAAGCCATAAAACATTTTACGGAGCTCTTGGAAAGCAGTACCAAATAATTAAAACTAGTTTGCCTAAACATCTATGGATCTTATTAAAAATCAATTCGCCTCTCTATTCAAATGCACATTTGCCCTGTCTCTCTTTCAGTCAACTTGCATACTCTTAGCAGAGAAAACTCCCTTTTCCCAGTTCCATCCATTTGGAATTCATTGTCCTTTTCTTCTATTGCCTTAGGGTTTAAGAATAACAGAAACAATGAAATCAGAGACTTCTTGAAATTCACATACTTCAAAAAATTTTAAATGGCTTAGAAATGATCAGAAAATGTGTGTTGTTCCAAAGTCCTTAGAACTCTCATGAGCGGGGAAATTAAGTTATTTGTTATTTCTGGCCATGAAGTCATTAATAGGCTGATGAGTGTAACCTGTTGAAAAGGTGCACTACCAAACTCAAAGCACTTTTTCCCCCCTTTAGATTAAAAGCACAGTATTTTGAATGCTGGGCACCAAGATAAACTAGCAAATTCCTTGTACTACTTAAACTTACACTCCCTCACATGGTACAGTGTAGAATAAAATGGCAAATATCCTGAGAACTGCTGTATTTCCGTGTGAGGGCTGAACATGAGTTGGCCTGCTTGCTTGCAGGAGGGTCTCCCAAGCCTTGCGGGTGCTGGCTGGTCTCACGCCCAGGCCCAGCTGGCTGGAGAGGTCCTTCCGGCAAGCACGGTAGGGGAGGGCAGCCTGGTGGCCATGCTTGGGAGTTCCTGCCATCAGGAGGGGGGAAGCGGAAGTGGACGGGCAGAAGGCTCAGCCTCTCTATGGAAGAGCCAGAGGAGAGGAAGGAAGATTAGCCAGGGTGAAGCACTGTGTTAACCCTACCAGGCTCAGGCAAAAAAAAAAAAAAAAAAAGAGAGAGAGTCATGGTTAGAGACAGAGAAGTGGGCATTTGGTTAGTGACTGATTTTACATCTTCCAAAATTCTGAGTTTTCCCTCTGAACTGACGCTCACAAAAGACTACCACTGCTGTTTACAAACAAGAAAATTAATGTCAGATCACATCACTCAAAACCTCATCAGAAAGGGGAAATAAAGCTCCCACTTGCCCTGCTATGCGTTCCTTTAAGAATAAAAAGACAATTAAAAAGGAGGCTGCTAAGGGGCTCTTCAAACTGAACATGCTTTTAGTTTCTACAGATTCCACACAGCATCCATTTGGGGGCTCATGGCAGCAGCTTGTAATGCAGGCACCGTGAGCCAAGGCTCTGGCTACAGGCTAACTCTGCACATCTCCCTGTTAAAAGAAATCCTTCCATTACCAAAGGGGGCAAAAAGAAGCGCTCAGAGACCAAAGGGCTCCCCCTTCCCTTAGACGGCCAGCACAGCACAGAGCTTCCTGCTCATCCAGAAGAGCCCCTCAGCCGTCCACCTCTAGCCCTGCCTTTCTGGTGCACTGACCAGTCAGTCTGGGTTTTACCTTTAAAACATGCAACCTGTACTCAAGCCCCTATGCTTGTCCTGTGGGGGAGGGGGCAGGGCCAGCATTACCTGTGTTTCTAGCATGCATTAACCGTGGAGAGTTTTGTAAGGCTTTATCAACATCATCTGAAGTCAAATGTGGAAGAGGAGCTACAAAACAAAACAAAAGGCAACATCAAAATGAAAAAGAGAGAGAGAATTACCTTTTGAAAGAAGGAAGGAAGGGAGGAAGGGAGGAAGGGAGGGAGGGAGGAAGGAAGGAGAGAAGGAGGGAAGGAGGGAAGGAGGGAAGGAGAGAAGGAGGAAAGGAGGGAAGGAGGGAAGGAGGGAGGGAAGGAAGGAGGGAAGGAGGGAGGGAAGGAAGGAGGGAATGAGGGAGGAAGGAGGGAATGAGGGAGGGAGGAGGGAAGGAGGGAGGAAGGAGGGAATGAGAGAGGGAAGGAGGGAATGAGGAAGGAGGGAGGGAGGGAGGGAGGGAGGGAAGGAGGGAAGGAAGGAGGGAAGGAAAGGTAGAGTCGTCTCCCACTTCCCACCCAAACATGATGGACAACTTGGAAACACCGCATTCACCCTGCTACTTTGTTAGCATGTTAAAACCTAGGAGGGACCCGGATTTAATTCAGGGAATAAATGGTTGGAATGCCAGGCAAAGCAAATTGAAGAGAATATCTATCAACAGACTCTTGCACTACTACTACTACTATTTCCTTGTAACCATGCTTGACGTTTTAAAAATGAAAGCATGCAGCAAACTGTAGATTCATGCCTCTAAGCATCAATATGCCATTCCCTCTCTGTCAGGTTCAGCCAAACCTCATGATATGAAGTGAAACCTTCCCTCACTTTGCGTTCAGGTGAGGCATGAAAGGGGACTCTGTGCAACTTGGGGAAGATAAACCCCACAATTCCCACCAAGTAGGAACCTTCCCATAATGCTTCTGTTTGAACTTTGGGCACCATGAAGGCTAAACTTTGTGCTTTTTCCTCTGACATTGATCTTCTTGGTTTGGGAGGCTGCCTCTCAGCCTGGAGGAGTGGCTGAGTGCCAAGGAGGCTTTCTGGCTTCTTATAAGCACTGAATACTTCTCACTAGGGAGATGCTCTTCATCTAAGTCATCACACTCTACCACTCTGTTCTCTCAGACCCTAGATGGGAAACAGGCTAAGGCAGGAAGATGCTGGTGCACCTGCAGCTGCGGTTAGAGCATGAGTAAGGGAACCGTCTTACTCTCTCTGAGGTAGTGGAGATGGGAAAGAAGGATGTCAGCGTTGTAGCTCGGGGTGAGCCTCTGAAAGTCATCTTTGGTCATCTTGCACAGCTCCTTCCCATCAATGTTCTGGAATAACAAGACGTCGACGTCGAGAAGGCCGTATTCTTTCACCGCCCACTCCAGCCACTGCCGGACATGGTCTGTGCTCCACAGCATTGGATCTGAAAGGGGATTAAGACATACTCAATCAACTCCTCAAGACAAACTTCTGGGCACAGTCATGTCCCAGGTGGGGATTCCCTATCTTCCAGAAGCACATAGCTCAGGTCAGGCACAATGACGAGTCTAAAGAGAATGTCTTTGGGGAAAGACAATGCCTTCTGACTCACACCCAGGAGTTACTGTAGAGTAAATTGCCCTGGAAGTTTAGGATTATTCACACCACTTGACCCCTTTGTTGCTCAGATGATCTAAAATTTCCCATAGAGATGTTTTATTCCTTGAAAACTGAGTAAGATTTCTCCTTAGAAAACTATTGGTATGCTTATATAAAAATAAGAGTTAACAACACATATGGCAAAGATGCTAACTACAGTTTCCAAACAAATAACAGTGTCTGTACCAAATATGAAAAAGAACTGACCACAGAATTGGAAGTAGAGTGTAGAACAGAGTGTAGGCAAACGAAAGCCCTAGTACCTACCCCGAGATGCCGTTTATAAGAGAGGCAGTGGATTACAGGCTCCTTCTGCAGAGGGTTTGGTTTTGCAGCTAACCCTGCCCCTGCAGAAGCCAGGGTTGCTGGATGGAGGTCACATTCCGCATCTGCAGAGCACAGACACCCCACGGGCTGCGGGCAACGCTGCTCCACTCTGCTGCTGCACATGGGAGAGGACCCCTGGCGCAGGACGAGGAGGGCAGAGCCCAGGGGAAATGGCACAGCTGATCCCCAATGGGACCACCCTCCGTGGAGAGGTCCTCAGACTGCCCCCACAGGTGCCCAAGCACAGGGAGGCACCTGGACCGGGAGCAGGGGCCGGAGTTCTAATCCCAGGGTCGCTCAACTTGCTGCATCCTCAGGAAGTCTGTTTCTCCTTTCTGTGTCTACGCCATATCTAGAATGAGTCTTGAGCTCGGGCCTCTAGATGGGCCCTTAGAGGTCAGGCATGTCATGACGAGGTGAACGTCACGAAGGGAAAGATCTGATATGGGAATGAATAATCCTTTGAGTTGCTTTTTAGACCTTGTTTGGTACCACTAACATCACAGGCCTCTTGAGAATGGACCATCTAGTGTGACGTTGGAATACAGCTGAAGTTTACAGAAATAAACAGCAACAGCAGTGAGAAATAGTCAATCTTATCACCAGAGTCCTGTGCACTCCTTCCTTCCCCTCCTCTCGTCTTTTCCTTCCACCATCCTTGTCTGTCTCTGTCCATCTCTCTTTCATTCTGCTTCAATCTTCTTTAAAATACATAATTTTTTCAAACATAGCAGAAGCACCCTTCTTCCATTCCCCTCCTGGACAGCCTAGAAGTAGACACCATCCTGAAGTTGCTACAATCATCATTCCCACACATAGTTGAATAGTTTTACAATCTCAGCCATGCACATTGTTTTGCGGTTTTAAAGTTAACATAAATAGTATCTTATTTTCTCTAGCCAACTGGCATTGTATTTTCAGGATTAGCCAAGTTAATGCATGTAGATATATTCACTCATTTAAATAGCACCTGTTCCTTCTCAGTGGACAGCCTGGTGTCACGTCCCTTCCCACAAGGGAAGGTGTTTTCGTTGGTTCATAGCCCGGGCCGCGCAGGTAATCACTCACAGAGGTTCTGATTTCATTATCCGGAGCCCAGCTTGGGCAGCACAGGTTTCAAATGCTCCCCAGGTGATCCTAAAGTGCAGCCAAGGTCCAACCCAACTGCCTCAGGGCCTCGCAGCTCGAAGCATGGTCCTCAGACCCAGCGGCAGGCACCTCACCAGGGACGTCATTAGAACTGCTAGTTCAGACTCTGCATTTCCACAAGATCGTCAGGTGATTTCAGTGCACCTTAAATATGGAGACTTCCTGGACCAGGGCTTGTGCCTAGATGTGGACTTGCTGGGTCTTAAGGAACATACGTCTTCAAACGTTACCACTTAGTATTGGATTTCAACCAATATTAGAAGACTAACACCTGAAATCAATGAATAGAATCTGGAAACCAAGGTGAACTCTGGGTTTTCTACAAAGAGTAGAACATATAAAGAAACTCAAGTGCTAATGTTGATAGTAAGGTGTATATATTCCTTTGTAATCCAAACATGGAAGCATTTTGCTAGTCTGAAAATTTGACGTGTATCTGGAAGATTATCTTTGTCCAGCTCACTGAACTTCAAGTGGCTCTTTGCCATGGGGTTGGGATTTTATTCTCAGGGATAACATGCTCAAAAGTCCAGGTCATTTTCATAGAAGGTTTTCTTTTTCTTTATTCATGGCATACCATGATTCCTCATTATATAAAAACAGATCATATCACGCTCTTAGGAGACCCTTACATTCAAGTCTTCTTTATTCTTGGTTCTGTGCAAGCACAGTTCGAGCAGTCTTCAGACAGCAGACCCTGCCTTCCCCAGTCCTCCCCAAAGTCATTCCATTTTACTTCACTCACTAGTTAATACCTAGTGACATTTTGTTTTGCTTTGCTTTGCTTTGCTTTTAATAATATGAGGGGTCTATTTTTGGTGTAACTATTTTCTAGAAACCAACTCACTCTGGGTATGGATTTTCTTCTCTTAGTGGTAGAAACAGATCTTCTCAAAAATGATACATAAACATCATGCCCAAAGATTACTGTGCTCTGTGTGTTCGTTCAATTTTCCTTTAAGAGAATCATGCACATGACCCAAAAGAAATTCCTCAAACTAGTGTGCCCTCATCTCTGAAATCCTTACTCTGGGTTGGTAAAATAGCTATTCTCATATACCACTGTCACACATATAAATCACTACATTTCTGATGGCCACTTCAGCAACACATTTCAAGTATCTTAAAAAAATATATGCATTGTCCCTGATCTAAAAATTCCACTTCTAGAAATTGATCCTAAGGAAATAAAAGAGGATGTGGGCACTGATTTGTTTTCAAGGATGTTCTTTGTAGTGTTGTTTATAATAGCAAAACATTGGAAACACCCGAAATGTCCAGCAAAAGGAGAATTGGTTAAGTGTTGGTACATTTAGGAATGTTCCTGTGACATTTAGGAACTAAAAATTACACAGCTGAAATACATTTACTGATATGAAAAGATGTTCAGAGTAGATTAAGTAAAAAGTTTTCAAAACAGCATTGCAGTATAATTACACTTTGCAAAGAAACAAATATAAGCAGAGAAAGAAGTTTGGATGAACATGCAGCAAAATGTCAACTCTTGTCTCTGGGGAAAGGAAGATGGGGATTTTCAGATTTTGCTTTGTTACTAAACTGTATTTTCTCTTTTTTCTCTAATTATAAACATTTACTACTTGGGTTATTTATAAAAAGTTATTTATAAAAAATATCTTATACCCCCTAATGTTCCCAACTCAAAATACGGTTTACAATGGATTTTTTAACACATTAAATATTGTCAAAAAAGTTCCTTCAAGGGTATAAAAATGTAATCTCATTTTCTTTGGCATTTTGTTAATTGCTTCTTTTGAAAAGAATAAAATCACATGAAGTCGGAGGTATCTTTTTGTGATCCGATTTCAACACCTCTGCCCTATAAAATATTTTATTTTTAGGAGGTACCAGCGATTGAGCCTAGGATCTTGTACATGCGAAGCAGGTACTCAAACCACTGGGCTACACTTGCCCTATAAGATTTTTTAAAAGTGAAGAATGCTAAAAACAAAATATGGCCACTTGACACATAAACAAGGGTGTTCCTTTCCCTACCTACCCTTGGGGCACCACTGATCAGGGCCTCTCTAAAGCCGTTTCCATAGAGAACAATTTGCAAGGACAAGCCCCAACCCCTCAGTCCTTAGTTTGCTGGGCCTTGCAGCCTTCACAGGGGTTCTTTCCACCACCCCTGCGGTGGGCTGGTTCAGGGAATGGGACGATGAGTCTAAGACCTGGCAGAAAAACACGGCTGCGAGACACGTGGCCCTGGAAAGCCCCTGGAACGACCCCACCAAGGAGGCTGCAGGAAGAGCCCGGAGAAGCCGGCCTTGAGCTGAAGGGTGGGGTAATCAACCAGAACAGCAGACAGCTGGGGCCCCTCCCACGAACATTAGCAAGGGGAGGAACGATTAGGAGTTTATTTATTTATTTATTTATTTTTACCGGGAGGTCCCAGGGATCGAACCCGGGTCCCTCCATATGGGAGACGGACACCCAGCCATTTGAGCCCAATAGCTCTCTCTCTGCCTGGAGCAGCCCGCACCTACACCTGGGTGCATAATCTGTTATTTTCCCCTGTTTCTGCACTTTCCTCAATAAACTACTGGCTGGACTAAAGTGGCATGGTCTTAAATTCTTTTATGTAACGTAGCCAAGAGCCTAGAGGAATCTGGCTTCACCACCGCCCCCATGCCTTCACCTGCAGCCACACACAATGCCTGAACCAATGCCCTTGTATCCATGTTCACAGGTGGCCCCTTGCCTGGAAGTCCAGCCCTTCCTCTTACCCTCGCCAGTACTCACCCCTCAAGGCTTAGCTGGAGATACCTCCTTTGGCCATCTCTCCTCAATGATCTCATTGTGTAAACACTGTGTGGGGCAGTGATAATGAGACTGGGGGCCCAGTCCCTGCACTCCTGTCAAAGCCCACCCTGAACTCCACCCCAGCTACCTGGGCCAGGCATGGACGCTGCAGCTACAGATGGCTTTTTGAGGGGTCAGGTCAGCGTGTTGGGGGCTGAGCTGTCGGCTTTTGGTCTGCACTCACTCTTCAGTCTCCCTGGGCCCCTCCATGGCCCATGAGATCTCAGCAAAGCGTTCTTGCTTCCATCCCACCACACCATCACAGAAGGGGGTTCGCAAGCCCCAACAAGGTCCAACAGGCCCTAGAGTCTTTCCTGACCCCTAACCATGCATGAGAGGGAGAAAGACAAGGGAAGCAGCACAATGAGCCCCACCTGAGGCTCACCTGGACTATGATCAGGTGTGGGGTCTGGCCTCAGTAAGAGCATCTTCTGCCTAAGGGAGTGGCATGGCTGGGAACTGTCACCTAACCTTATGCCTCAGCCTACTTTTCCTCTTTCTATAAAACAACGACCTCAGTAGAATTCCAGGACCCAAGGAAAGACATCAGTACGATATGGACTAAGATTACTCAGTTAAGAGTTATTGAGCACTTACTATGTAAAAGTACTATAGGGATTTAGAAATGACTAAGACCAAGAGATAACTGAGACTCGACTTGGGGAGGCACCCACAGACACGACAGAGAATTAAGTCTGTGTCATCCAGACAGGAGGTGGGAGACCACAGAAGATGCAACTGAGCCCAAACAGAACAAAAGGGAGAGGCTTCACCAGGAGGGTTTGGGCAGTATCTGGATTAACGGGAAGGATTTTGATACAGGTAGAGCAACAAATAGAGAACAAATAGAGAAGGTTTTAGGGAACAGCTTGAGCCCAACTTCGTGATCAGAGATGCATGAAATATGAGATATGTTCAGGGAGAAGTAAGATCTTTGATATGGCTGGAAGGAGGGAGCACAGTGAAATGTGAGGGTGGAGGTGAAAGTTGAGAAAAGATCAAGGAAGGTCTTGAGGATTTTGCTAAGGAGGTTGGACTTCATGATCTAGGAATTTCAGAATCATTGAAAAACTCTGAGAAATAAAAAGAAAACGCTTTAAATTACAAGAACAGCAAGCTTGAGGATAAAATAAAAGGCTTTAATAGGATCCAGGATATCCATATTTGGTTTCTGATTCAACCATTTACTAGATGTAAACATTAGCCTCTCTGCAATTAGTTCTCTTTTTTCTGTAAGTACATGAAATGTTAGGGGAATAGAAAAGTAAATGAGATAATATATGTGAAAGCACTTTGCCAACAATAACATATTGCAGGAAAAAATGCACCAACACACTGGAGTTTGCATTGCAAACTTGGCTAAAATGAGATAAACATTCTATTATCATTGGGGCAGCCTCTTCCTTTAAGCAAAAAAGCTTAATTACTACTTTATTTTAAGAACTTTTTGGAGGTGCTTCTGTCGGATGAATCACGAGCCACTGGAGATAAGTTGTTTTGTTTTCAGACCTCAAGTCCAATTGTTTTGAAAACATCTGTGTCATCATTCCACATTTCACCGACACCAAAATGGTGCAACCCCATAGCATAGAGCTAAGACACTCTGGCTCTCCAAAGCCTCTTATCTGTAATTTGGATTGCTTGTTTAATACCCAGCAGTTTGGCCAACATCATTTCAGTAAATTAAGACTACAGAAGAGGAAAGAAAGAAAAAACAAATAAAAATGTGGAGTCTGACTGGTCAATATTCTGAGGGTGGTAATGGCAGGGGGAAAATTGGGGAGTCCAAGTGGTGGGTGGGAGGAAGGTTGAACTTTATTTTTTTAAAATACATTTCCTTGAAACAGGATTGTGACCTAGTAGAGTTCCACTGCTGCCAGGAAAATATTAAGTCGATATTTAAAATCAGGCAAAAGGGCACTGCATTGCCGAGGACATGCGCCTTCGTGAAATGAAAGGGTTCACACACCCAAACATCCTGTTTCAGAGGAATGAATTAAAGCAAGATTATACAAGATCCAAATTGGTGATAATGTAAGCCCTGCCTGTCACTTTTCTGGAACGCAATCAGTGTAGAATATTGGCTTCCAGATAGCAAAAGTGCCCTTGGTTATGAAAAAATACAGCCCTTCCCCCTGGAAAACATACCTCTAAGCCCTATCACTATCCTAGTGAGGTCTTTGTTTTCAAAACCTGGCCTAGGGCAAGTTTGCCAATCTGCTGTTAAGACACTCTTAAGCCTGAAAAAATAAGATTTAACATTCCTCCCACTCCCAAGGACAGACTTTACATTTATAAAGCTCAGTACAGAGAACTGCCTGAATTTGAGCAATGTCTCACTCCATCACAAATTCATATTGATTTCAAGTAAAGAGCCTATGCTCAAGTCTCTCCCTGGACATTGTAATTTCCAAATGAATGAACAGTATTCATTTAGAATATTTTTATTAATTACTATTTTTTGCATTTTTGCCAGAGAATGTGGTTCATATGGTACTGATTTTCAAAATACTAGTTGTTAATTTTTGTTGGCCTAGTATATGGTCAATTTTTGCAATTGTTCTTTGTGTGCTTAAAAAGAACGCATAGTCTGTAGTTTTTGGGTATAAGGGTCGATAAATAACCATTGGATCAAAATTGGTAATTCATATATAATCAACTCATTGGTCTATTAATTACTGAGAAAGTTGTATTAAAATCTCCCACTAAAATGCAGTTGTCTATTTCCCCTTGCAGTTCTCTTAATTTTTGTTTCATGTATTTTGTGGCTGTTACTAGGTATATGAAAATTTATAATCATTATACTGAAGCAGGCTAGTAAAATAAGGAATCAATAGATGGATCTGGAACCTGGCAAGAAGTCCACATGGACATTGATACCAAGATGGCTGCTGGAAGACCCTCATGAGATTTCTGCCATCCAGAACAAGATTTCCTCTGGAAGCCAGGAGAAGCCCCAGATATTCCCCAGGGGCCTTATAATTGGGCCCGCCTGGGGGATTGATGGGTGGGGTAATCAATCAAAACAGCTAACAGCTGGGACTCCTCCCATGCCATTAGCAAAGGGGTGGAATAATTAATGGTTTAAAGAGCTCTCTCATGTGCTCACTGTCCCTCTCTCACACCTTCTGTGTCCTGCTCTCACCATGTCCCACCCTCCCACCCCCCCACCCCCCATGAATCAACATGCAAGTAAAACCTGGGCATTTATCATGTATAATGGGAAATTGTAGTCTGTAAGTTGGTCCTCTTTATCACTCTTCAGTCCCTTCCTCTCTACCTGGGACTTATAATCTGTTTTTTCTCCCATTTCTCTTCTCACCATTCCTTAATAAATTACTGGCCTAACTAACCCAACATGCTCTTAAAATTCTGCAACACAGTCAAAAACCTAAACAAAATCCGGTAACAATACCATTTTCATTTTTAACCTTTTTTCATTATGCAATGACCTCTGTTATCTGCAGTAATAATTTCTGCTTGAGAGTCATTTTTCTGCTTTCTATTTCTATCTTTGCCAGCTTTCTTTAGATTAGACTTTGACTGTATTATCTTTTTCCATCTATTTGCTATCAACCTTTCTTTGTCTTTATATGTGAAATTTTTTAGTAAACAGCATATAAACGACTTTGGGATATTTTTTAATGTAGTTCATCACTCTGGCAACTTTGGTCTACTTACATTTATTGTAACTGAACTTTCTGATTTCTACCACCTTATTTTGTGCTTTTCATTTAACTTGTTTTGTCTATGTTTCTTTGTATCTCTCTTACAAACATCTAATTGGGTTGATTTATTTTTCTTCATTCCTTTTGTTGCCCTTTCTCTACTGGTTTGGCTGTTTAACATTCTAGTTCTATTTCTTTACTAGTTAACCTTTAAACAAAATCTAAATTCAGTCAATAATTTTATCCTTTTTCCCCCACAAGGAATTTAGAAGGCTTCAATTCTGATTATCCATTCTGTCCAATATTTTAATTGCACCATATTTGTCTATTCAATACTTGATCATTTTTTAGGATGTGGTTGTCATTTTATATCATTTCTCTTTTGATCTACCCTATATTAATCAATTTTGTTGCTACTAATTTCTTCTTATATCCCACTGTCTTCTATGACCCTTTCTTTCTTTGCTTATTAAATTTTGGGGTATTTCTTGAAGTGAGGGTCAGTTAGCAATAAACTTACTCCCTTTATTTGAAAGTATCTTTAGTTCAGCTTAAATTTAAGTAATAGATTAGAATGGACTCAATATAATTAGTTTCCTTTGTATTCCTATGAATTTTATTTTATTCATTTAGAGACATTACTCTAAGTGACCCATACGTTTCACCAGGCTGCCAAATGGGTCTGTGGCACATGCATGCACACACATACACAGAGATTAAGAGCCCAGAAAATAGCTAGAGAATTCTATCAGTTTCTCTCAACCCACTCAAGGTTTTCTTCTATGGTCCTCTGGGTTCTGTTTCTGCTGTTGAGAAATTTGCTGTCCTTATAAGTATCATTCTTTCACAAATAATCTTTTTTCTCTAGTTGCTTTTAAGGTATTTTATTTATTTATTTTGGTGTTCTCCTGTCTCTCTATACTATGATTAGGGTGGGCTTATTTTTATAAACTTATTTTTATTTTGTTGTGCTTCCCGTGGAGATTGGAATTGTTCATCTATTGTGGAAAAGTCTTAGCTTTTATCTTGTAAAATATTTCTTCTCTTCCATTTTCTTTTTCCTTACTTCCTAGAATTTGTATTACTCTGACATAGGCTATTAATATTCAGTCTTCCCTTACTTTTGACCCTTTTATATATTTTTCCTCTCTTTGTCTCTTTACTGCACTCTGTATAATATGTTCAGATTACATTAATTCACCCTGGCTTTTTCAAACCAACTGTTTAAGCCATTTACCACTTTTTATATCAATGCTTTCTTTGTGTGTTTCTTGGAGTTTTATTGATTCTTCTTTAAAATTATCTATTATTTTCCATAAAGTCTTGCCCCTCTCCCATTTGGGTCCTTAATCATTTTTTATATTTGTTTACTTTATACTCTCTATTCAGTACTTCAGTTATCTCATTCTTGAGGGTTTAATCATGGTGATGCTTGTTTCTGCTGAATCTAGATTGTTTCCTCCTGTGTGATCTTGGGTTGTGGAATCATCTTCAGTGGGTCCTTATCCGTGGGAATCCTGTGCAGCTCAGATCGCAGGCATGTCTCTCTGAAAGATTTTTTGTTCACTTCTGCCAGATGTCCAAGCTTATTACTAGCCTACGACCATTTTTTAACATTAATGTCTCAGCTTGGGGGTTGCTGGAACACACAAAGTTGTGTTTGTGCATGTGTGGTGGGGAGGAGAGCGTGGACGCAGTCCCAACTACCTGATTTTCAATGGCCCAATACCTCATCTTCTGCCAATGCTTGACCCAAATCTCTGGGTTTAAGCACTGGTACCCCACCTCTGCCCCTGCCAGATAGGACAACAGTTGTTTAACATCAGTACATAGTGTTCTTTCCTCAGTTCTCTTTTTTTAGTTCCTAAGAGGAATTCCTTGACTTTCTTCTCTGTTCAGCTCTGCATTTGAAAAGATGTTAAATTTTATGCAGCATTTCTAGGTGTTTTGCAGAAGGAAAGTTTTCAGGTCCTTTTAAGTTCTCTGTTTTACTAGAATCAGTAGTCTTCTCTTCATGCTTTTTTCCTATTTATTTAAAACTTTTTCATTTTTAATGCAGCTATCAACCTAGAGCATGCTATGCTCTACTTCATTAATTTATTAATTAACCAATTGTCAAAAATATTTGTACATATGTATTGTAAAATACCCTGGGAAAAAAGTCAAAATCCATAAAAAATTGTTCCTGTCCTCAACTTACTTGAGAATCTATAATTCTATTGTGTATTTTATTTTAAAAATATATGACTAAATTATTTTTGTTGGGCTCTAAAAGTATCTGACATTCTGACCCACCAAGATATTTCTTTGGAAAAGGCTATTTTCAAATCTTCTTGAACATCTGATTATATAGTGTTTGGATTATGTAGACCTTTGTTTTCCTTCATTTCTTTTACTGTTGCCTCCCCTTGGTAATCCCATGACAACATTGATTTCACTTATCATGCTTCAGAAATGGAAAGACTAGTTTTACTTAAAAGATTTTCCCATCCTAGATTTTCTTTCTCTGCCCCTTCCTTACTTGGTTTTGTCCCCAGAGTCTGGTCCTTAGTCCACCACCTTTCCCACTCAAGACATTTCTCTCTAGACTCAGAATTAAAAGCTGGGATGGCTTTTCAACATCAGCTTATTTTTATTCTAGGGATACTGAATCAAATAACTGATTGAGGCATTCCTTTTGCACTGCCTATTGACATCTTAGAGCTAAATAACACCCACCTTTTGCAATTGTGCAGAATTTTAAAGTTTGCGTTAAAATATATATACATATACATATATACATAAATGATTATACGAATCTCATTCCTGGTTTCTCTGTCTGTTAAATGCTTTAGCCTGTGGTCTTCATTCTTTTTTTTTAGAAGGTACTGGGAATTGAACCTAGAACCTAGTACATGCAAAGCAGGAGCTCAATCACTGGGCTACGACTGCTCCCCCATTCACTTATTTTTAACACTGATTCCGCCTGGTTCCTTTGTGCATATTTAAGAGCTTTCTTAAATCCATTCTGAAATAAGGACACAGGATAAACATATCAAATGAAAGTAAATATTTATTCACTTGGGGATATATATATGAGTTTAAAGCTCTTGAGTAACTAAAGATGGTGAGTCTCAAAATCAAGGTTGGGGAATCATTTTTCAAAGCTGAGACCCAAGCACAAGAACCCAGTTTGACCACAATATCTTCCATTCCTCTGTTGTTTCTCTCAGCCTACATGCCCATTTTCCTGTCTGTATGTGTTATAACCATGTTTAGGTCGAGGACATGGAAATCGGAATGTGGCTTGATGGTGCAAATGCTTAGGAATAATTAATAGATTAATCTGCTGCTTTCATTCAGCTATCTTTATGATTTGCATTTATGGGTATAAATCAGTGTCTCTAACTAGTAGGGACGATATGAACCAACTGAAGCCATGTCTGGAGAATCCTCTGTATGTGGAACAGGATTTCACTTTGAGCCCAAATGTGCCTGCATGAGGCACCGAGGTCCTAGAGCTGCAGGCACAGATACCGCCGCTGACAGAGCTGTCCTGGGGCTTGCAACCTCACAGCTGCCACATTGGGGAATTGTCTGGATTGTGCAATGAAGCTGTGTGTGTGTATGTGCTCATCTGTGTGTCTGTGTATGAGCACACGTACACGAAGCTTGACCAATAACTGAAAGACTCACAACTTGCAAAATCAGCCACAACTAGCTCTCTTACAAACACTACTAACTGAATAACTGCCTGTGTTGGCGTGAAGCAACCAAAGGAGGGAACAGCTGAAAGAGGACTTTCCTCAGGAGAAGAAACCAGCCTCGGCCCAGAAAATTAACATAAGCCAGTCTGCACAACCATCCATCCATCCAACCAATATTTAAGGCACCTACTATACGTAAGAAATGCTGGGGACTCCCACTTGACCAAATTGGTTCTTTGCCTCTTCTTTACGTAAACATTTCTTTAATTTTGACAGCCTCAAGTTTGGTCCTCTTGAAAAGGACCAGATCATATCGATGGCATCACAGAAATATGGCTTTATCTGTTAAAAGATGGAGGTGATACCAGGCTTTGCCTTCCTGCTCTGTGAGTCTGCAAGGACCTGAGATCACAGTCTTTAGTTATTTAGTTCTCTTTGGTTCTTAGAGAACTGAAAACTGTGTTTTGCCTCAATTGAAGAAATTACATTATTTAGGAGGAAGGCAAAGGATGAGATAAGCTTCTTTTGGGTTTCTACCTTGTTCGTGTCCAGCCAGACTCTAGGGCAACAGTGTCCCTCCCTCCACCCTATTCTCCAGGCGCACCCCAGTTTCCAAGGCTTTTTAGGAACCACATATCCAGATATTTGCATTTCCATTGTTTTGCCTCCCAGCAGGAACGGCCCCCGTTCCAAGGCTCAGCACCCAGTGAGAGGGTCTTGGGGGTCTTTGTGGCCAAACCAAATCCATGGTCTCTGTTTAAACTCAACTCCACTTCAATAAAGGCTAAAAACAGTTTTTCCCTGTCATAATACACATATGGGACTTTACCACCGCTGCCTCCTATAAAAGATGCCTCAAGATCGGTGGCCACCTCAAAACATAGCCCCCTTCACAACGAACAACCTCAAATCAGCCTTACACATGTTGCTCAAAGCCACACAGTGAAAGCCTGAAGAGAAACCTCACCCAAGGCTCCAGTCAGAGGGCTTGCCAAGTCCCCTCCACTCTGCGCTCCCATCTGGAAGGTGATAGAAGCCCACTGGACACGGTCCTATACGGGGTATGAGGAGAAGTTTGAACCTGTTTGTCTTAACACTTCACAGAAATGGATTTAGGTGACCCCTGGAACACAGGAGGATCAGGTTTGTGCAAACTTTGTGTGCATCTTTGATTGCTCTGGAAATGATGAGGGACTGGGACAGTGCAGCTCAGGGGCGAGGCACCCTGTCACCCATTCCTTCCCTCCTCAGTTAAAACGCACTCAGGACCTACTGTGCGCCAGGCACCGGACTTGGCACTGGAGATGGAGCAGTGAAGAAAATGGCAGAGCCCCTGCCTTTGTGGGATTTACATTTTCTTGAGGGAGGAAGATAAGTAAACAATCATATAAATATGCAACATAATGACATGCTATTGAATGTAATAAAGAAAATAAATTGTGGGGGGGTGTTGAGAGTGACAGGGTGAAGGGCGTTCAGAAAAGGCCTCTCCGAGGAGGTAATGTTTGCACAGCGCCCTGGACAGATACACGGAACTGTCTGGAATTCTAGGGCTCCGGGCTGAGATGACAGCAAGTTAAAGTCCTTGAGGCAGAACCGTGGGACAGCCAGACGACCGGGCTGGGTGACAGGAGGGAGACCACAAGGCCACTGGAGGGAGCTAAGATTTGATCCAACGCTGACAGGGAGAGCGAAGGGGGCGGGCAGACCTGTGTGGCTCTGACTTGGCCTCTCATTAGCTGGAAAAGTTAGCGCACTTCTCCAAGCTTCATTTTCCTCATTTGGAAAATCGTGATGATACCTGATTCCCAAGATTGAGTGAGGTGGTATCTGTAAGTTGCTACCCCAAACACCCAAGCCTAAGTGGCGTTCATAATGCTCGTGTGTTGTGGTGACAGTCTTAGTTTTACGTGGCAGCACGTTTCCTCTGAGGAGCTCTAAGTCAGTCTTCCTATTACCTTGAGGCTTTTGAGGGCATCAAATCATATTGACGGCACCACAGAAACATAGCTTTATCTGTTAAAAGATAAACAAGTTCCTGGGATTTTCCTCAAATTCAGAAGCGCTAATGCCTTGGTTTGAGTTTAGTGTTACAGCTCTGGTTCTCAGAATCTGTATTTCAAGCCAGTGATAGCTGGAATTTTTTTTTTTTTTTTAAATAATTTTTTATTTATTTTTTAAAATTTTTTTTACTGGGAGGTCCTGGGGATCGAACCCGGGTCCCTCCATATGGGAGACAGACGCTCAACCGTTTGAGCCACATCCGTCCCCTTGATAGCTGGAATTTTAGACTTTAAGAATATAGGAAAACAATATGTGGCTCCCAACTTTGAATTTTGCCAGATAAGAATTTTTTAAAACCCTGCTATCTATTATGAATAGGACTTCATAAAAGGCAGGATATTTCACACCAAATAATCTCAGAACAAGGGCAATCCCTCCTTATATTCCATGGATAGACAGGTACAAGCACACACGTATGTGTGCATATGAGTATACACGCACACACATGGGCATATGGGCACTTGCCCAGACTGCCCTCTCTACATATACACACATATGTGAGTATGTGTGTTTGCACACGTGCATGAGCATCTGCCCTTATTTTTCTCCTTTTACTGCAAATCAGTGAACATTTCACCACAGGTGGACAAACTTCCACCGGCTTCCGCTTACAGTCGCCGAGTTGTGAGTGATGCCAGGTAAAAGGAGAAAAGTTACATTTCGTTCAGTTCACGCTTTGGGGCAGGCTTGGTTTGGCAGCCGTGCAGAGTGACGCCTGGGCGGCCCTGACCTGCTGGGACGATGACTCGGCGCTCGTTCGTGGTCATGTTCGGGGGTGGGACGTGCTTCTCCTCCATGTAGCTGCCGTAGCTCATCCCCAGGCTCTCCGGGCTGCTCACCATCTTCCCGCCTTTCGCCACACTGCATTCATCGGGGGAGTTCCTGGAGGAGAAGAAGGCAAGCCCTTCGGTTATTACGCAGCTGGAAAGCGGGCCTCCGTGCGCTCCTGCAGACGGACAGGACCGAGGAAGGGCCACGTGGAGAGACTGAGGAAGAAGGAAGAGAGAGAGAAGCAGCATGGAAAGGCAAGTAGAGTCCCCCACGGGGCTCGCCGAGGCCCCGAGCAGGCAGGTGGGAAGCAGGGCTGCCTCTCAGCTTCGCCTTCTGAAATGGTCATTTCACAACTCCATCTGTGTCAATGATGGAAGAGTGTTGCACGGAAAGTGAACCGCTGTTTGTTCTCCCTGGGTGACAGTACACAGGCGTGGACACGGACGCTGCCGATGGCACCAGAGGCACCCACTGCACAGCCAGGCTTATCCGAGAACGACGTTCCTCTACAAAATCTCAGAATGGAATCCTTGGGTTGAATTTCAAACCCCTACGGCTAATCTTTTCATAGGGAGGTTTGTATACTTATAGTGTCCCAAACTCAGGAGCAGGCAGGAAAGGTAAAGGAGGAAGGACTGATGCCCTAGGAGACATCAGGAGAAGATTCTAGCAGCCCTGTGGGAACTGAGAAATGGGGTGCAAATCTGTCTGTGTGGATGTGGAAAGGAATCCGCATGCTACCGATCCTTGGAAACGGCTCAGCGTGCTGCTAGAGGACAGCCACATTCAACTGGATAAAAACAAACCTGACTTTCTGAAAAAATGAAAAAATGTTAAAGCAAGACTGGAAAGCTACAAGATGTCCTACCTAATAGGGAAACTCCGAAATACAGCTTAACCAGAAAACAGAAAAATACGCCAAAGCCTTCTTAGATGGTGAGGCCAGTGTGACTGCAGCTGAGGAGTTTGGGTATTCTGGTTATGTCTTCTAAGGTATATTTCTGGAAACTGCCTCTCAAGCTCCTCCCACCCCATGATTTTTTCATTTTCTTGCATACCTGCAAACCTCCCCTGGGTTTTACATTTCCATCCCAGGGTTTAAGGCTCTAAAGGATTGGGTCCAACACAATGAGCCCTGGTTTATCTCCTCCATACCTCGTTAGTTAAAGCTTTGCAGTGAAACTATAGATGCACAGAGCTACAGGCCTAGCATGGACTTGCCCTCAAGCTGAGAATGTTGAAACCATCTGAGGCAGGAGGACACTCTCTGGGTGATAAGAGTTTTGGAAGTGGGACAGAGAAGGTCATGCCTGACCCAGATGTGTGGCAGTGTGTGTGCAGGAATGGCAGGCCGAAGGCCCAGGGCTCTGGAAAGAGTTAGTCCAGTGTCTGGGAACTGTGAAAATATAAGTTTGTTCTCAGTGCCATATGCAAATGTCTGGAGCAGGTTAGGGCTAAGGTCCTGCCACCGTCCTAGAAATACGCAGCCCTGCCTGGCTGTACCCTCACAGCTGTACTAACACAAAGTTTACAAATAATAGCCATCTGAGTTCCCATGGTACAAATCCCCTATATTTCCTATACTGCCTACACATGTATTCTTTCCTCTTGATGCTATTTTTCCTGGCTTCAAGCATTGATCTCTAAAAGTTCCATCCTAACATCAAAACACAGAAGGTCTTCATTTCAGACTTTGTTTCCTATTCTCCTGGAAAATTTCATCAGCTGAGTGGAGTGTGTATATTGTGGTAGATTTGTCTCAAGGAAAGAAGTTCCTAGGGGAGGAGAAGTTAGAGGAGTTTGGTTTGTTCAAGAAAAAGACTTTAGATAATAGCCAGGTGATGAATGTAACTCAAGTACCAACTATAATTTCCAGGACAACCTCTGTTCAGATTCTTTCATTCATTAAGACACTTTTTATTGAGTGCATATACCAGGCATAAACTTTCTCTTCTCCAGCAAGGCAGTTAACCATCTAAAAGGTCAAGGTCAAAGAGATGTATAGGATTACAGAAACAGGGTCACTGGAGATTGCGGGTGCTTTCATTTGATTTTAAATCTTAATAGTCCATGTCTGAGGATGAGAACTCTAGTCATGGGTCACTTGAGGTTTCCTTTGGCATTAAAATAGATCCCCATCAAACCCATCCAGATGATGAGCTATTAAATTGCATTTTGCCAGAGCTTTCAAAAACGTGTGTAAATACTTAAAAGTGGGGGACAGTGCCCAATAGGATTACTTTGTTTCCATCTGATAACCACAAAACATTATCCATCTCATTAAGTCTTCCCATCTCAGCTTTCATCACAGAAAATCAGCAAAATGAGACCACCAGATCCTATTTTCAAAATGTGTACCATAGGACAATGAAAGAAAAATAGTCTTTTTTCCCTGACATTTTGTTTTTACTTCAGAGGCATAGGGATAAGGTATAGAGCCATGGTTTCACTAATTTCAAATATTTTTTGTAATAAATCTCCAATCCCAAAGAAGAGAGAAGATCCTCCCCATGAGGCCATTACCATGGTGGACCCAAAGCAGATATTCAGCAGACATTAGATAAATGGGCGCTCTTTTAGTTTCACTTTTCAGGCACAAAGGTAAACACACCTTAATTTCAGGAAGCCCTCAAGAACTCTCTGACCCGCATGTCATTCTGGTGTAAAATGTGCACTGCATGACACAGTTTGTGGGAGGCCACCCTAGCCCCGGGAGCACATCGTTCCCCAGCACACGGTGGTGGTGAGACACAGCCAGGGCAGGTATAAAAGACAAAACCATGAAATGGGAGAGATTCCTGGAAAAGAAAGGAATCTTTCAGGGGCATCCATTTAGACTCTCCTTTATTTAAGAAAAAAAAATTGTATCATGATTCAGATAATTGAAAGTGTTCATTTAAAAGTCCCACTATAAATACATTTTCAGCTCTGCATCCAGGTGTGTAGTGGTTTGATATAGTTATGAATTCCAAAAACAGATATTGGATTATACTTGTAAACTGGTCTGTTCATCTGAGCATGATTAAGTTATGATCAGGGCTTTGATTGGGCCACATCAGTAGGGCACTGCGCCCTGCCCCTTGGTGGATGGGGAATAAAAGATAGAAGAAATAGCAAAGGACAGAGTTGGAGTTTTTGAGTTGGAGTTCTGATGCTGAGTTTTAATGCTGGAGCCAGGGGATGTAAGCACACAGAGGAGCTTGGTCGTGAGGAAGGACAGAAGGCTCCGGGAAAAGAGATAAGCCATTCACTTGATAGTCTACAGCTGGCCTTGTGGAGTGAAGCAAGCCTGTGCCTGGAGAGAGGCAAGCCCTGGGAAGAGAGGAACCCAGGAAGTCTGAACTCTGGCAGATGTTGGCAGCCATCTTGCTCCAACACGTGGCAAAAAACTTTGGTGAGGGAAGTAACGTATGCTTTGTGGCCTGGTAGCTGTAAGCTTCTAACCCAAATAAATACCCTTCATGAAAACCAACCAATTTCTGGTATTTTGCATCAGCACCCCTTTGGCTGACAAGGTGTGACAAGAAAGGACCCCTTTCTTCTAGTACTGCAGCGACACCTCCATCATGCCCTTGGAGGTGACAAGTCATGCGGGAGAAACTTCTCACAGACAGCTTGACACTCCATGCCAGGCCTGTGCCAAGCAATGCCTAGCTCTTTTAGATAATATTGGAACCACATGTTCTCTATTCCAACATGACAAGGATTTGGAAGTTCAATGCACTTTTAAAATGCATATGTAAAAAGCATCCATTTAAATACTGTGTTCTTAGTACTTGTAGATGCATTTTGGAACAGTTCCTGGGAAAATTGCGAAGATATTTCTTGGTTACAACGGACCACCATTTGATAGATATGAAATGCCTCTGTCTGGTTGTTTGGGGCTTAACTTTCTTTATTGAGAAGAAGCATGGTTTGAGCTCTTTCTCTCGAGGACCTGTTCGTTTAAGGACATATCATAATGGCTGCATCTCAACCATATTCTTAAACTCACATTCTCAAGTCTGGATTGTACTTGTGACCCACAAAACAGTGGTCTTAACAGTCCCATACAATATGTGGCACTCAGTGAGGGGGGCTAGGAGCTGCAAAGCAGCTGCTTCCCTCTGCTCACAACAGGAGAAATTCCACGTGGCCTGGGATTGAGCCCCAAGGGGGATCCTGGCTCAACATGAAGACTTTTGAGAAGGAATTGGCTTCTTGGGGTGCCAAGAAGCGAGCTATGTCACTTACCAACTCTCTAACAATGCCCTTGGGGCCATACAACTTAAAGAGGATAGTCTCTTTAGCAGTCATAAAAATTTCCACGGCATTTGGGGATAATTTTTATTACCTTAAGCAATGCAGAAATAACATAGAAAGACTCCTCCACACTTCATGGTGACAAGAACGGGTTTGGGTGCCTTTCTTCTGATAACTGGACACTTGTGCCCAATTTAACAGGCTTGATGAGCTTCAAACACCTCACCACCCTTAAAAAGTGTTTGGAGAATTAAGTTCAGGTGAGCTGGGAACATGAGCACTGACTTCAAAATCTGCTAGTATTTTGAATTAATGATAAAAGGGCACATCAAAGGGTATCCAAGAAATTGGAGGTTTTGCTAGATTTAAAATTGAGGTGAAAAATTCAGGCATGTTGCAAACCTAATCAGATTTCCATAGGGTTATAGGATCAGAGGGCTGGAAGAAGCCCCATTCCCAAGCCCACAGGCATGAGAGTCTGGGAGCTACTTGGACCAACAGGTGTTTATCTTTTATTTAATCAATTTTATTGTAACATATATATAAACCATACAATCCATCCAACATGGCATCTGGCATAATCACAGAGTTGTGCATTCATCACTTCAATATGAGAGTGTTTTCATTATTCCAATAAGTATAATAAACCAAAACCAAAACAAACAAACAACAGGTGTTTATCTTATGTTAACAGTTTTCTAGGAAGGGGGCTCCATAATTTTCCTCTACACCCGTAGAGTTATACCTACGTATATATGTGTGATTTTGAATGTATTTTATTCCCCTGGTCTTCCTCAAACTATCTTAAGTTTGAGATGTATTATAAAAATATACACAAGAAAATAAAAATATGTGCAAGACAAAATTGTAACATAAATAACAGATGGACTGTAAGTGAATGGAAAATAAGTGCAGAAAAGCAATTGATCAAGAGACAAACCCAGCACATTGATTAAGCTGACCGTGGTCCCTTAGAGTTGCTAGAAGTAGGACCCTGATTTATCTCTGAGCTTCCTACTGGCCAAATCAAAGGGGAAAGTACGTCTGGTTATACGATTCAAAGTATCAATAAGATAGAAACAAACCAGTTATTTAGCAGAAACAAAGCTTTTCCTAGGCTGAGCCTTGAGAGAAGTTTCTCTCACGGCCTCTCATGAAGAGAATGCTGGGTGACACAGTAAGCAATATCCTTCCCAGCATCCCACGATGGATCTAAGAACATTCCCCACAGTGCCAGGAGGGGCTGGTCGCAAAGCAGGAGGCTCGGGCACACGGTGCTCAGCTGCCTGCTGCAGAAATCGAGAGAAGGCATGTCTTCGAACCATCCTCACTGCCTGCTCTTTTTTGGCCCTGCTATTGGAAAGAATCAGCCAATCAGAGAGCTCACTGCTGAAGCAGCAAAAGTCAATGAATAATTAAAAAGTAAAAAACCTTGAAAGATGGGGTGTTACGTATTTCTCTAGTTTCCATAATCCTCTAATTTCCAGATTTTAAATTCAAATTTGTCAGCATTAAATAAGGTGATACTTAAGCCTCTGAGAGCACCTAATGCATTACGGGTAAGCTTAATACACACCTGATAAATCTTTGCAGGTGTTATTTGTTTCATTTTTTTTAATCCAGTAATTGACTGCGTATTTATGGAAGGGATGGCTCCCAGTTTTTTTCATGTATTTACGTTATAGTAAATGTATGGGTGAAGCATTTAAAATGGTACCTAGCACATGATAAATGCTATGTCTTAGCTGTCACTGTTAATTTATCCTCACAACTCCACGGGATAAATACTATTAAACGGCAGCAGTTTTTATAGGTGACGCACAGAGAGGTTGAGTAACTTGCCCAAGGCTACACAATCAGTAGAAGAGGTGGGATTTGAACCCAGATTTGGTAGGATAAATCGTGTCCCCAACAAAAGACATGTTCTTAATCCTAATCTGAGTTGCTATGGGTATGAACCCACTTGTAAACAGGACCTTGGAAGATGTGTTGTCAGTGAAGGTGTGGACTCGTTTGCGGAGAGCATCCTCCAAGATCCTGCCTAGGTGTGGTCCATCTGAATCAGGGGAGCCTTGAGCTCCATTTCTGGGGGCCTAATAAAGACAGGGCCACCCATGTCCTTGGGAATTCCGACTAGTGGACAGAACAGACAGAACTGTGCAATGTACATCAGGCACTTTAGTAGGTGCTATCGACTTGCTCCCAATTAATTATACAAGTGGAACTAAGTCGCTGGATCAGATCTACAGGCTACTTCAGCAAATGCCAGAGAATTCAAGCCGCCCGCCCTTTCCTTTTTCTATACCAGAGAAGAGCTAATATCTGGGTTTCCAAAGATGTGCAAAACCTCATGAATTGTGGCTAGGAAGAGGCAAGAACCAGATACAGCAGTCATGATGGGGAAGGCAATAATTAATTAAGATGCACTGTAATAATTAAGATGCACTGCAGTCGCTACCTGCAGCCAGCAAACGACAGCAACGTCTTTGGAAAAGGAGGGACTCCGCAGTCACACAGTCCCGCAGACCCAAGCGACCAGCCTGTGCCCTGTGACAAGTGACCTTCGGATTCCCGAATCAGAGGGGGCGCCGTTGGCTGCAGCCTGGCACAGGCGGGAGCTGCCGTGCGCCCTGAAGTGGCCCCTGCTGCAGATGCAGGGCATCCCATCACGCTGGCTGGCCTCTGCGGGCTGCTGCACGGGTGGCGGGTCACGGTCCCGCCCCCAGCCTGCAGAGGGGTGTGCCACGTGACCCGGCAAGGACCGCAATCTTTAATGTTTGCCGACCGATTCCAGTGCTTGGTTGCAGTTTGTCCATTTTAAACACTTCGCCTTTTGAATTTAAAAGAGGGGGACTCGGGAAGAAATCAGAGGTCAGCGTAAACCAGAAGAGCAGCCAGAAGGAGAGAGACGGCCGTGTGACGCGAGGCGGAGAGGCGAGCGAGGGCACCCAGGGACCGCGGCAAGCCAGCACCAGCGCACTGCAGGCTTCAGGGAGAAAGCGCGGCCTTGCTGGGGCCCTGATGACGGACTTGTAGCCTCCAAAATCGTGAGCCAATAAATTTTCATTATTTAAGCCAACCAGTGAGTGCCATTTGTCATAGCAACCTGGCAAAGTAAGGCCCAGTACCTGGCTACGAAGCAGCACGGACTCACTTGGTAAGCCCACAGAAGCTGTCTCTTTCACAGACATAAAACATAATTGAATCAACCCTCAAAAGACGCAATTTCCTCACTTAACCGGTCTTTTCAAAAGAATGTCTTAGAGGCGGCCATGAAAGCAGCCAGAAGTGTTCAGGATGAGAGCTGAGTAGAGGCAGCCACGTGGCGACAAAGGCAGAACCCTCCGGGAGACTTTGAAGGAGCATCTATTACGACATATGTATGAGTTTGGATAAATTTATAGTTAAATGTCTGCTCCTCCACAGAACTTCATTGAGGCGTTCAGAACTCTGTGTATTCTGCATAGATGATGGCCAAACAGTCATGAGAATGAAAGAAAATCAAGAGAGACGCTCCCGTGCTCAAGGTCAGAGTGGGAGTCAACTGGACGTGCATCACAGGTCTAAGAAGAGAGAACAGAGGACCGGACAGGAGGTGGCACACTGGGAAGGTAGTCAATCTAATTTCTAAAAATTAGCAAAACACAGCCCCAACATGAAGTCTCCTTTAGCTCTTCCCATACATAATACCATAAAAAAAATAATAATTTGTAATATGCTTCTAAAACCATACTGAGAAATGTAAACTTAGGACATTGATTTCTGAAAACCAAAATAAATTTCGTTTCTCACATCACATTGTACTTACGGTAGGCAGATTCCATCACAGAAAGAGCCTGCAGTGAAATGACACAGACATGGCCATTAGCTTGACAAGGATGGAACTGTCCTTTCCACGGCAGTGAGTGTGAATGGCCCTCATTTATCTAAGAATGTCACTGAATACACCCTCAAATGACAGATCTGAGCTCACTAGTCATATTCAATCTGTTGATTCACCCTGGTTGCACAAAAGCTAGCTGAGGCACTCACACCCTAGAGAAGTCCAAGGCAGGTCAAAATGGAATTTGGGAAAACAGCATATCCTCTTCACCTACTTCGTAGAGGCAAATCCTCCAAACCCATCAAAAGTCTATCCGCTCTTCAAGACCTGTCCTCCTTCCTGTTCCTCGGAAGCCCTTCAAGGCAATTTGGCATTGCCTTGCTCTCCACTACAAGCTGTTGGAGTATTCCCAAGCTTTTCTTGCAAAGCTTCCTTAATCCAGCTAACTGAGTGATGCTCCCCAAACGCAAATCCTAGCAGGCTGCTTCCAACCTAACCCTTTCCAGGATTATAGCGCCTTAGGACAAAATTCCAAACTTCCTAGATTCTTCTGAGTAATCCTGTGCTGAGCCTCTTTGGTTCATTCATTCATTTAATAAATATTTACTGAGCAGTTCTCTATGCCAAACATTGTCTCAGGTCGTAGGTATACATCCAGGACCCTATTCTCATGGAGACAGAATTCTAATGGCCAAAGCCGACTCCATATACTCTTCCCTCAAAGGCCACATCACACCTCACCGCCCACCACTCTTGCTTCCTGCACCTCTGCTCCTGCTGTTCTCTCTACCTTCCGTGCTGATGCCCCTGCCCACGACCACCTGTCACCTGCAGGGTTCACCTGTCCAAGATCACCTCTAGAGTCACCTTCTCTATGCACCTTTCCTGGGCTTCTAGAAAGACCCATCTCTTTTGCACCTCCATCGTTCTTTGCATTTGCTCAATAAATGTCTGCAGAACGAGCAAATGAATGAGTGAATTTATGAATGAATCTCCCCAATTTAAAATTAAGCTCCTTATCTTACACCTGTGGTGCAATCGAAAGTCCCTAATCTAGGAATCAGGAAACTGACATCAACCGTGGTTGACTTTGGGCAAGTCACCTAACCTCTTGAGGACCAACTTCTTCATTCCTAGAACTGCAAGCCTCCTTTCAGGGTGCTGTGAGCCTGCCCTGAGAGGGGTGTGTGTGAAACTGCTTTGCAAACCGTAAAATACTGCACAAATTAATGCAGCAACACACTGCGCGTGCTGGTGGTGGTGGTGGTGGTACCTGGGTCAGAAATGTACCTGAGATAAGCCCTGACCTGGGTAGCAACCTGAGGTTCACTCCTAGGCAGACTTGAGCACGTTACTGCTGCTTATTAGAATATCACTGTCTTCCTGAATGTTCCTTTTCATTTATTTGGTTATTTCACATTAAGAAGAACTTGGCGATGAAGCTATGTGGAAGAAACATAAAGGACTTTTTAGGGGCGGCTCTACCCTAAGCAGTTGGTCAGTTTGGTGGGGGGCCGGCGAGCGGGCTTGGCAGGGGCAAGCATTCCAGGTCCTTCTCAAACCTGAATACAAACAAATCCCTTTTTAGGAGGTTTCCTTCATAAGGATCCTAAAAGCACATACTTAGTCCTAATCAACTGAACAAACTCCTAATCAAGTTTCATAGTATGAAGCTTAGAATCGAGGTCAGTCACCACAAAGAGTATTTTTAGGACCCCAGACAAGGAAGGGTTTGTCTAGAGAGCTCCAGAGCTCCAGGCTAATTTGTGGGTCTGTTTTATTTCTGAATCATCGAGGGACCAGAAGCAGTGGAAAAGCTGGTTCAGACCCCATGGCCCGAACAGCGGGTGGAGCTCGGCAGTGATTCATGTAGAACTCCGCGCTCAAACTGAAACTGTAGATGTTTGTCTTCACAGCTGCATGTTATTTTTACCCTTGCTAAATATTCTCTCTTACACCTGGAATTTCAGCCTCTCCCACCAGCCCTGTTCTCTGCCCCCATCTCCAAAGCAGTTGAGGACAAAATTAATTAAAAAGTCTTCACCAACTCACCAACAGTTAGTTCTTCGTCCCTGAGAAGGGCTTAAAGTTTCCCTAAGAAAGTATCATTATTTAAGGATATATTTCTTTTTACAGTTGAAAATGGATATCAGCAAGACCACGCAGCATTTAGATCTCTAAAATGGGGGGGAAATGCTTCATTTGGGGATGCCTTTCATTTCCAGTAAAATGCTCTATCGGATAAGATATCGACAAACAGCTACACAAAGAAAGATCAGATGCAATGTCTTTTCTATCTGTGAGAGCTTTCCTTGTTGTTTGAAACACTTTCATTTTTCAGAGAGGAAAGGATTAAGCCCAATAGACATTGTGGCGATTTACATTTTATTCTGGTTAACCAAAGTGACTTCACTTTCAAGGTAGAAAACAGCAAAGCTGTCTCTCTCTTCCTACTGACAACTCCCACAGTGAGCTGGTGGGATTAATTTGCATCTTGGATGAAAAAGAGCGCAGATCTTAGGGCCTCTTCTACAAAATGGCGCCAACCCCTTTGACAGTCCAAGAGATGGCACAGACGGGGCTGAGTGACTGCTAAGGAAAAGGGATAAGCCAAAGGGCTCTGGACAGAAAGAGGCACCAACAGCATTTGTCTCCCTTCCTAACTTTTCCCTGCATAAACCACAAACCTCTCAGTCCATGCCTCACTTCTGCAGCCCAATGAATTGACATCTGTAAAGACTCAAGGCTTCTTGGAAGTTGAATAAGCTATTACTACTAACCACCATCACAGTAAGAAAATTCACTAGTTGGCAAGTCCCCAACACTGTGCCACCCACAGCTCAGAAGGTCATCGAACTGATTGGGGGCATCTTTATCCCAATCCAGTTCAGGACCCCGACACAGAAAGAAACAAATACAATTACTATTATGAATTTTACAGTCCTAAAATAATGCATGAAGTTCTATAGAAAATATAGCCGGTGTCCCATCTCAGTGAATCAAAGTAGAAAGGTATGGAGAAAGGCCAGACCCAATGAAATATTTTCAAATATTAAATATTGGGTGCTATAAGTAAAATGAGAGGGCCTGGTATTGAAAGACCTTTAGCAAAGATTTCATTCTGTCATTAGTCTTTGGGCTAGTTTATAATTTGTAAAATGCTGTTTACTTTGGAGACATCTCTTAAAGTTAAAGCAAAGATGAGAGCAAGTACACTGACCTGCTGTAAAAAAAAAAATGAGATGAAAGAAAATGTTTCATGTTTGTGAATGTATACAAGAAATCAAAATGCAGTTTGTGCTTGAATTCAAGACCTCTTATAAGACAAGAGATAAACTGTTACTGTTTGTGCATCACCTGTGGGAAACCCTGCTGTCCCTGCTAGCACAGAAAGCGAAGTTCAGTTAAAGAAGGTGCCCCAGGGGAATGGCTTGGCGTCCAATGGCAAGCTTCCTGTCTCTGTGACAGGTGGGTTCAGCAAATAACTGAAACTTTTGGAAATGGAATGGTCTTCATCTGTATCATGGGGAGAATAACAATAATGCCACTTCATAGATGAGGAAATTGAAGAATAGACTGTTATGCTAAAATCTAAAATGATAAATCACAGCATGTTGTAGGAGTATTGATTAGCATGGTAACTCTGAGAGTCCTCTGTCTCCTGTCCAGGTAGAGTTGATCACACTCACTGAGGCTGGGAACTCTCTGTTGTGGGGGACGGGCCTGTGCACGGCAGGTTGTGCTGCTGCATCCCTGACCTCTACCCACTAGATGCCAGTAGCACCCCTAGATGTGACACTCAAAAATGTCTCCAAACATTGCCAAATATCTCCTGGGGCATAATCCTCTCTGACTGAGAGCCACTGGTTTAATGAATTAAGATCCACTGCAGTCAGTCAAGGAGACAAGAACCCATCCCATCTTATCTGGTGTTTATTAGAGCCAAGTTCATGGCACCAGCATCATGGTCTTCTGCTTAAGAGGGCTGGCTCTAATCTCTGGAGGTTTCCCAGTTGTGGTTTGTCCACCCTCCTCTGGGGGTATATCCCTCCAAAACTTGGACTCATCCTCCATTCTTCTCTTCCTCATACCACATGCCCAACCCATGAGCAAAGCATGTCAATTCTCCCTTCAAAAGGGCACCAGAATCTTATCGTCTCTTGTGCAGGCCTCCACCATCCCTCACCCACTGGTCTCCGGCTTCAACACGGGAGCCAGAGAGAGTCTGCTAACTCAGGAGAGCATCACGTTCCTCCTTCGCTTCACATCCTCCAGTGGTTTCCTGGTTCACTCAGCATAGAAGCCAAAATCCCTCTTCAGCACTGCGACCTCTCCGACTTCATCTCCTCTTCCCCTCGGCCACTAACCTCAGCCACAATAGCCTCTTTGTGGTCCCTGAACAGGTCAGGCCAACCTACCTCAGGGCCTTTGCACTTAAAATTCCCTCTGCCTGGAATAGTCTGCAGCTGCTTCCTTGCTGCCTTGGGTCTTTACTCAAAGGTTTCCTTCTCAGGGATCTAAAACTACCATCCCCTTCCCCGTTTTAATTTTCTCCTTAGCATTTGCCACTGTCTACCTTGCTATATATTTTACTTAGTTATCTTCTTTCATGGACATCTTCTCCCACTAGAAAATGAATTTTGTGAGGGCAGAATTTTTTTGGTATACTTTCTGTGATGTCAGTTTCATGTGCCACCTTGGCCAGGTAATGGTACCTAGTTGTTTGGTCAAGCGACCACTGGCCTGTGGGTTACTGTGAGGGTTGTTTCACTAGAGAACACTTTCTTACTGCAACCCCATTACCTAGCACAGTGACTGCACATAGTAGGTGTTCAATAAACACTTGCTGAATAAATGAATGACTTCACATATATCCAGAATGCTTTGACACTGAAATGGGCCAATCAAGTAACTCCCTTTTCTGTCATCTTCATCACACAATACAAGGCATGTTTTTTTGCTTTTCAAAGAATAGCATGTCACAAGCATCCTGTTATCTGACTCTAGACTTGAGTGATTCATATGACACAATGAGTCTCCTTTCCAGACCACAGAGAGAGGCAGGGCCCTGATAACATCAGGTCTCGCTGCCCAGGCTCAGCCAGGCAGGGGAGTGACGCCGTGTGCGGCTGGAGAGGCAGTCCCCAGCCTGGCAGAGTTCCAGGAGGAAACCCTCCTCTGTGCACTGGGCTTTCCCAGATTGTTCAACGCAACATGCCACCTTCACCCAGCTACCAGGGTTGCCATTTTCCATGTCCCTCGGGCAAGCCCTGGGAAATTGTGCCTCAAACCTGAGCAGGCATCAGAAGCCCCCGGAGGGCTTTTCCAGAACACAGAGCACTGGGCCCCACCCGGGCCCTCCGATTCAGGAGGTCTAGGGGTGGGGCCTGAGAATCTGCATCTCTAACAAGCCCCCCACGCGGTGCTGATGCCACAGGCTGGGGGACCCCACTTGCAAACCGATGCGCCAGAGGACATCTCAGCCACCACCCAGCAGAATTGAAAGGTCAGTTCATGACGCCAGCTTGTCTGGGCCTGGGCGAAGGGTAGGACTGAAAATACGGGAGGCAAATTCATTAAGGCCCACCTGAAATTCGCCTCCAGGAGGGCTCCCTGGAGTTTCCACCATTCCGTAGGCTGGGGAAGGAGGCGGGAGATGCCCAGTGCAGCTGGGATGGGCCGGCCTGAGGCAGTAATGAGCAGGAGCAGCCTGCCTTGCCTGCAGGACTGCTGCAGGCTCTTGGGAAGACACTTCTGTGTGCTGTGTGTGTTTATTATTTTGTACCCTATTTGGCCAGGCTTTCATGGCTTGGTCTTAGGTCCTCAAAGCAAATTAAAGCCATCAGCAGGGTCTGCAAGAGGCCGGGCCAGGGCCTCCGCCGGCACCACCCGGTGGACAGCTGGTTCCAGTTTGCTGCACGCTGACATCTCTCTGCTGTGAGAACACTCGGGGGTTTCTCGTGCGTGCGGCTGGAGTGAGGAAAAGGGGAGGGCAGGGGCCCAGCAGCGATGCCTTGTGCACACAGCAGTTCCGTCAGCTTGTAAAGAAGTCTGCTGCCCGGTATGGCAGTAGCCAAGCCAAACCACCTCGCAAGGCAGTGACTCCTTTATATACTGCTTTTCTTGTACAGTCTCTACAGAAATCCTATTACAATGGCAACAGGCCGCTCTTCCCCGCCTGTATCTCATTTCAGGAGCTTGTAAGCACGTTAGGGCCCAGGGTTTTGTGGAAAGTCACCACTGGCCGGGAACCAAGCCCCTCGCCCCGGGCTCCCCTGCACGTGGCCTCTCCCCCACGGGGATGGCTGGGGATGGACAGCAGGAGAGAGGTGGACTGTATGAGTATGGGGTACCCTGCTCTGGGAGGACCTCAGCCTCAGAGAGGTATTTGCAAACAAGCAAGGGAAGCCCCGGAGGTGACAGCTCACACGTTCCAGCCAAAGTCCAATGTGTTGGCCTGTGTAAGTTCCCCTATAAAGGGGTAGGGGCTGCACAGGGTGCAGCGCATGTGAGCTCAGAGGACGGATAATCAGAAACGCCAGCAATCCCTCCGGCTCACCTGGCCGGGCGTCCCTGTGAAGGGCGCAGGGAGGTGGGGCGCTCGGAAGCCCCCTCCTGCTGGGGTCTCCACGACCTCTGCGTCCACGCAGCCCCTCGGGCAGGGCGGGCTTGCCTAGTACTCATCAAAGCCATTCTGAAAGCAGATGCAATGCGTGTCCCTTCCCTTTTATGGAGCTGGACGGACCCGATGGAGATGACACAGCGAGGAGGCCCAGGTGCAGCCTCCACCTGCCGGGGACAGCACTGCTGCTCCCCCTGGCAAGGGGGCCTGAGCCCCCCTGCTGGATTCTGAGGTTCTCCCGCCTCCTCGGCCCCTCAGCCAGCCTGGCTGGTTTGTGGCACAGACAGATTCACCAACGGCCTCCCAATGCTCCCGTCAGGTCTCCCGTGAGCCCCCATCCGATGCCCCATGCCTCTGCCGCTCTCTGTCCAGCTAGACTGAGCCCCTGAGACAGGGAGCCCCCTGCCCCAGGGAACGCGGATCTGGAGGTCCGAAAGGAATGGCTCCCCACCCAGAGGCCAGCACAGTGGCCTGGGAAGACCAGGCCCCGCTCTCGACTCCACAGGCCCACGGGGTGCTGGGAGCCAAGGCCATAAGCCTGTGGTTTTCTCTTCCACAAAGAGGAACCCCAGGAAATTCCTGGGGGTGGGGTGACCCGTTAAGGAGTGACCCCTTAACACCTGTCTTATCTCTGCCACACAGCTGGGGGCTTTCTGAAGCAAATGGGCTCCTGCCCTCCCTACTCCAGCCAGGCCTGCATTTTCCCAGTGGGAAGCGTATCCACCTGGATCAGGGCACACAGAGTCGGCCATCTCCTTGCACGGACGGCACCTGCCAAGTGGACAGACGGCAAGCCTGCCGGGAAGACGCGGAGGACAACGGGACTGACTCCCCACTGCAGCAGACCTGCCCAGACCACACCATGGTTTGCTTTGGTAGCTAGCGATGGGAGTGAAATAAGCAAGGCATCTAAGGACAAATATGACGTCAAATACGCGAGCTACCTAGAAACAGCAAATTCCCAGAGACGGTGTAGAGCATTTGCAAATAAAATTTTAAAAAAAAGCTACAATGGGAACATTCTGCCCAGTCTTAGGATTCTGTGAGAGCCTGAGAGAGGACGATATTAACCTTTCAAATGCTCCCTTGCAGGAAAACGGTCCAGTTTCCCCTGGAAGTATTTCATTTCCCAGGAAAGAGACATGGGGCTCAGGCCCCATGAAAACCCCTTCCCCAGGTGGCTGGGCTGATGCGGGGTCTGTCGTGCCCAGCACCCGCATCCTGAGTTCCTGTGGTGCGTGGCTGATGATGCAAAGGCCCCCAAGCAACCCGGCCAGCTGCTGAAGGAGCTCATAGGCCTACGGCCTTGCACCTCTCCCGAGAGAGGGCAGGCTGCGTTGTCTTCTGTTTGTTGTTTCCTTTAATTCAGTAAGAGAAACTTTAGTTTCTGCACCATCATACTCTCACCTGCTTGTTCAGTTTCCCTTCCGTGGCCTGCTAGTCCAGCGGGCCCTGGGCTAGACCTTCGCAAAGCAAGAGCCTGGGACCAGCAACTCTGCTTATTGCCAGCTGGAAGTTATCTCCTGTGCTCTTTTGCCTGAACTAGTCTCTCTCTGTCTCCCTCTCTCTCTCTTTCTCACACACATACGTACATGCATGTGTATACACACACACACAATTGCACACGTATTTCCTATAGCCAGAAATCAGCCTCTGAAGAAGAAAAGCTTTAGAAATGTAATTTGTTCCTAGCAGTCATAGCACAGTTTTCAGGATGTATGTGGGATCACAAGACTCCGCCAAAAATAGAATTCATTCCCTGTTTCCAGAGTTAACTCCATCAACGAAGCTTCTACACAAACGTGTCTCCATTCTTTACAACATGATTACACTGCATTCTTTTAAGTCTCAAAAATACATACTTAATGAGCAGAGAAAACGTTCTATCACATGGATAGGATGCACCTGTGAAATATTTACGCCTTGACATGAACTTCCCAGGACTTAACTATCCTGGGCCCTGTGAGTTCATTTTCTACCGAGGTCTTTTAAGGACTTCAGGAATTTATCTCTTGATGAGGTACAAGATGGGCCTGCCTCTACCTGATGTCCACTAAGAACCCGTGTCAGAGTCATATTTAGTATCAAAAACACTAGTCCTATTTGCAGGAAGAAACTAGATGCACAGAAGTGAACCGACCCGCCAGTGTCAGGGAAGGGCCTGGCGTCTCCATCGCCCTGCCTGGCGTGCATGGCCTCACTCTTGCCATTGCCTCTAAGGCACTGTGACTTGGCACCTTCACTAATGCTTCACTAGGTGTTGACGCAATGGTTTCCAGCACTTATAAAACATGGCACTTACAAAGAAACGTATTTAGCATTAAAACATATATGTAACAAAAAGCCCTCTTATAGCTGTAAGAGTGGAAAATGCACTGGGCGTGCAGTCAAACACCCTTGCCTTGAGTCCAACTTTTGAAATCCCTTGAAGAGGGGAGTTTGGGTTACCCAGAAAATGCCTCCACATCAGTTTCCTTATTGTTAAATGGGGATAAGCATTTCCCACAGGACTGCCTAGAGAACTGGTGGCCATTGGATGCTAAAGGGCTTAGTTCATGGGAAAGAACCAGAAAACGTGAGCTATCATTATGACTGTGTTAGATTGTGCAACCGTTTAAAGAAAGCATCTTTTCTTTGTTCTGAGATTCAATATTCCTTTTCTTGCATACATATAAAGTAGGACGTCACAATCAAAATCAACTTTGCCTTTCAAAACTACATCCTATCAAGTGAAATGCTTTGAGTGCCAGGGACAGTTCTGCATTCAATGATCCATTCCAGCCAATGACAGCAGCCTCCCCAGGACAGACCTGGGAAAGTTCAGACTCAGGTGAGGCCCCAGAGCTTGGCTTTAGTGTAAGTAAAGATGAGAAGCAGCACCACGCACTAAGAAAGGAGGAAGGGGAGGGAAGGACGTGTGGGGCCGGGGTAGAGGACATAAGGGATAAGTCCAGTGGCTTGGACATATGCTGCACTGCCGGGCCCCTGCCCAACACTCTCCCTCCATACAAACATAAGAGAGCATTATTTTCCCAGGTAATAAAACCCTCAGAGATGAATTCTGCCATATGTGGGCAAGGGGCCCCCTCCCACGGAGCCCTCGTGCCTGGGATATGGAATAGGACCCTGCATCTTCAAAGAGAGTTCTTGGCAAATATACTACCATTTTTACAACCCCTATCCTCAATACAAACCACTGGAGAAATCGCTTTCTCTGCATCGCCTGACGTTACCATTCAATGGCCGTCCTCCCCGAAACACTCTTTGGAGAAGTGTGATTAATTTCCACTTTGCCTTTTCAAGGAATTTGAAGACAAAGGTCAGGGAGAAGATGAATCAGTGGTCTCCTTACCTTGAGCCATTCACCTGGTTGGGGTTACATTCCATCTTGATGGTGACTCTGGCTGGGGCTTGAGACAGCCAGTCCTGCTGGGGGACGCGCGGACTCATCTTTGACGTCTGTCCATAGTCGCTGGAGGAGGATGCGGTCATCTCGGTCTTGGCCAGGTGTGGTGTCCCGTAGGCACACTCGAACAAAGACTGGTCCTCGCTCACAACCGATAGCGCTTCCTGAACACCCAAAGACACACATATTCAGGACACTCCAAGGGACAGTCATGCTTCAAAAGTCACTAACTTTAGAGTCATTTTTAAGTAGGACTACACTGGGGGCAGTTTGCAGGGCATCCATTTCTAACCTTTGAGAAGCAGAAAGGATCTTGCTGTCTTCCGTCCAGACCATGAGACTTGGGACTGGCTACCCTAGAAAAGCTTTTATGCAGGTCCCGAGGCCTCCCCAGCATGACTGCAGCCGTGCAGATAATATCCACTTTAATCTCAACTTAAGGAAGTTGAATTTCAAAGGTCTTAGAAGACTTTCAATTGCATGTGTCATTATTTGACAAATGCAATCTATAATTCAAGCAGACAGGGTACAGAACAGTCCTGAAGACTAAGAAAAAGAATCGTGAAGGCTAACACCGAAGCATCTGGCAAAATCGCCACATTCTCAGGAGGTTTTGAGGAAGAGGTACTTAGAAGAAGAGTGAGAGGGAAATGGAGCTCCAAAGGACAAGCCCACAAAGATCTGCATTTTCCACTCTAAGCTACTAGCTGAACTAGGGTGTCAAGTGGTGCTTCCATGATGGTGAACATCTGGATAGTAAATGGACCAAAAAAGAAAACAAAAACAAAAAGCTGTGAATTATCCAGATGCTTCCAAATACCAGGATGTTTAAAATATCAGAATCACTGCCTAGCTCTTTTTTGCCTTTCTATTAATATGTTTTCTCTTTTGCATGATTTGGTGAGAAGAAACAGAAATTGGTTGTTGCTGAAGAGTTTTTCTGTGGTTTTAAGTCAAACAAGTTGTTAGCTAAGCTTATATTCTACAGCCAAATCAGCAAAGGCAAATTTGATTTGGAAATGTCAACAACTTGAATGATGTATTGTGCAACAAATACACAGAGAAACCAATAAGACAACAGAAAAAAATGATGGGACAGCTCATTTTAATGTTGGTCCTTTGGTGTCCTAAGTATTGCCATCATCTAGTAAGAAACTAATGCTGGGTGTACCACAATTTTTTGAAAATTGGAACTTTGCAGTTGGGGGTGGGGACAGTAGATTTTGGAGAACTTCTAGTCTAAACTTATCTTCAAATGAGAAATTTGAGACCCTTAATCCTGAAGGGAACTGGCCAAGTTTAGTGATAGAACCAACTAATATTTTCCGGTTACTGCCTCCTGGCCCCACAGCTTATGATGCCCTTCTCACCCCTTTTAGTTTGGAATATGTGTGTAAATTAATGCTCCCTTCTTATTCTTTGAGTTGACCCTCAAATAAATAAGAGTGTACCTTACAGAGCAGTTTTCTGAAGTGGAGCTCTCCCTCTCTCCCAATCCAGAAGTATCAGACTCTTTAGGAATCACACGTAGTTTTATAAATCAACCCCTCCACCTCAGTGGATACTCCCCCCTTCAAGCCCCCACCTACCTTCAGACCAATACAATAATATCAGTGGGCCAGTTTTCTAGTTCCCAGCTCTTTTCATAGGTCCCCAAGTCCATGAACTTTTCTGCCTGATGCATAGACTATGAACCAATGAGCTGGAAGAATCAGAAGTAAGGAAACTCTGAGCTATGGTTTTCAAAGTGGTGGCCAGATGTCCATGCACAGATAACCACCCTAACCCCTCCATCCAACCACCCACACTCACTCTCACACACACCCACACACACACAATTGCTTTAGAATCCTCAGAACCACAGCCTTGTTGACTTTTGGAGATACTAAACCAGGGGTTTAAGCAGTATTTCAAAATGCACAAAAGCATAGCTGGAAAGCCAGAATCAGGTGCAAAAAAACAAAACAGAACTAAGGCATCTTGAACACAGAGCACAAGTGAACACATGGACAAACAGAAACCAAATGAGGCATTTTAGAAGTTGAACTTGCAGAAATGGTCATCCTAGGCAGAAAATGGAAGCTGAATGGCACGGTTCTTTCTTCTGGGCACAAAGCCTTTGAAAGAATGGAAGGAATCTAAATTCACAGATGTAGGGTTTAAAAGTAAATTGGCACCATGGACTTAATGTTGTCATACTAATCAAGAAAGGGGAAAATAATGCTTCTTAACTAATTTTGCAAAACAGATGATCCTTCCCATAGCAGCACTAGATCGAATGATTTTTCACACTCAGAACAGAGAACAAAGCTGGTGATTGCTCCCTCTTCTCCTTTCTGGTCCTGCAGATGCAACTGTAGCTCAAAGGGGAATAACACACCACATAAGGTTAGCTTTGGCTCACTAAAGACAAGAAACATGCTTAAATGTATGAGTGATCTCAGAAATTGGCACAAACAGGTCATGTGTAAAGGACAGGTTATATTTTAAATCATAAACTAAAAAGAAAATGGCTTGAACAACAACAATAAAAAGCAATAATTTAAAAATATTGGTATATCCCCAATACAAAGTAAGATATCCTTGAAAACAAAGTCAATGACCAAATTTAGTAGAAGACTGAAAAAAGTGGACCAAAATATTAGAACTAAAATGAAGCTTAAATGTGTGTTTGGAGGGGGTAGGAACTCATTCTCACATCTGGCAAAGCATCATTTCAGCACATGGTTTTCTAAAGAAAGAAATCAAAGTTAATTGAGACTGATTTTAAAAAAAAATACTTACAAATGTTAGAGATAAAGGAGGCACACCTTTTTTCTTTGTATCTTAAAATTCTTCTCAAAGTTAACATAGCAGAAAAATGAGAGAGGTGATAAAATTCAGAATATCAAAAATAACGGCTGAGTTGCTTTTGTCACCAGAAGGGCAACATCCTGAACTGAGGAAGCTTCAAGAGAAATATTACAAAATGGGGTGAAATATAGCCCCCATTCTGGAAAGACAGAGCAATCAGAAAACATGCTCCCAAATGATCCTGACTAAACAAAGGCTTCACAACACCTAGAATTAAGTACAGCTCATGAAAAGGAAACAAGCGAAAACAAAAACAAAAAACAAAAGCATACACGTGCACACACACATAGCCAATTCAACACATTTTAACAATCAGGAGGGAGAGAAATGAAGCGGTCTTCAGAGACTACTTGGATAGGAATGATCACTACAGTTAAGTGCTGTTCTTCGGAAGAAAACAAATGCAACAGACCAACAACACCTCTGTTCACCCACTTGAGTTTTCGATGTGCAAGTTTCATCATCCCTTTGGTTAAAGTATGAATGACAAAGGCAAAGCATGGGATTCTCCCAGCCCAGCAGCCCTGAGACTTCAAAGGGGAGAGAGGCTCCAGCCCAGGAGGATTAAAACCAGAAAGGAGTGCTGAACACAGGCCTGGTAACCAGAAACACGTGAATGCCTGAAATCTGGCTCTGCAGTGACTCGTCCTGGCCTTGACTGATGCCCCCACCCCCGCCCTGTTTGCGTGGCAATCTCACCTGCCTACCTGCCTACCCGCCAAAGGTGCCAGCAGATGCCTTAATTAACGTGTATAGGTTATTCTTTCAGAAACTTCAGCCAGCCACGGGGCTTGGGAACTGCTCGGGGAGCTTTATAACAGAGAATTCAAAAAAAGTCAAAACCTGGCAGAAACGAGGCATAATAATTTAATATGCCTGCCTCTGTGTTACTATAAAAAGACCTGAACTTTAGATTGCTATGTGCTAGTGTGTGGGGGTGGGTTTTTTTTGTAGGTCCAGGAAAGCTGGGATATTCCAATGTGGCAAGTGGCAGATGACCAATGCCATTTTTTATGAACCCATGAGAAATGTATAAATTTTTAGCAAATTGCCCCACAAACAGAAGGTACCGCTGTGTTTGTAGTGTTTATTATTTCAGTTGAATGCTAAATGCACAAATAACATAGGAGGACCCTTCCTCTGGATTGTGATCAGGGAATAAGAGTTTATTTATAGTTCCAAAAAGGGGGAAGTACTCAGCTAGATGATATTTCAAATTGTAAGACTCAAATACACTTCTATTGTCAAGTAACTACATTTAGAAACCACAAAAAGATCAGAAATGCTTATATTTGTAAATTAAAAAGGCAAATGCAATTTGTGCCAACATTCACATTTCCAGCAAAATAGTTCAGGTATCCTGACACCTCCCAACAGACTGATATTTTGAAAGGCTCCTTCATTTAAAGTAAAAGAAATGGATAATAAGAGTCTGTACACAAATTTGCTTTCAATTTGTGATCCCCGTGATTCATGAAAATATACTATGTTGTTAATATAGAGAAGCCATAATATTTATACTTTCATGAAAATCTAGGAGTGGTAGTGTTGAAACAAATTCTTGAAGAACGATTAGCTCTCTTTCACAGCTAGGGCAATTGAAGAATAAACGGTTAAATGGTCTTTGCATGGTTTTCAAAAATTAGGTAGATGGCCAGACCAAGCCCCTGGAGAACCAAATTCCCAAATCTATCTTCAGGTTTCTTAAGTATTATTGCGCCTCAAATCATTATTAAAACAAATGGAGGTGTAGCTCAGTGGTTGAGTGCCTGCTTCACAAATACAAGGTCCTGGGTTCAATCTCCAGACAAATCTCAAAACAAACAAACAAACAAAAAAAAAAAAAACAACAACAACAAAAAAAGGAAAACTAAGCAAAGGGGAAATAACTGTAGGAAGATGGCAGAGTAGGAAGCTCCAAGGATCAGTCCCTGTACCAGAACAACTATTAAACAGGCAAGAAGTGTCCAAATCAACTATTTTGATACTCCAGAGTCCAGCAGAACACCATAAAACACCCAGAAAAGAGCAGGAGGAAGAGCTGGTAAATTATGGTAAACAACAGTGAATTGTTTTCTCAGTGTGATAGTTACTGTTGCCCATCCCCCAATATCATAGCAGGCAGTGGGGTCCAGCCCCTGGCATAGCTTGCTGATGCCAGAGAGGGACATACAAAATCCATTTCCCCAAGATTCCAGGTGGGCATGGGCCAATTGCTCATCACTGCTTTTGACTGGCTAATTTGGATCAAGGGGGGCTCAGCTCTGAGGGCAGCCATTGCTACAACCTGCCCCAGACAAAGGTGGCAGAGGAGAGTTAAAGACAGAACACGCCCTCAGAGCTGTGGAGAAGAGCTGAAAGACTGCATTGGCTGGACAGGCGTCACGTCAAGAAAGCACAGCTTTGGAGATGAAAGAAGCTCCAGGCACCCTTCCCCTTCCTGGCCCCTCCCTTATTCCCTCACCAGGGCAGTTTGGAGCTGGCCAGAGTTCTCTTTGTGGGTCGCTGGCCTTGTACTGTCCAAGAAAGGCTGACATGGGAAACTCCTCTCCAATGTGCCCACCTCCCATATTTTACCCTCCAGACAAAAGCAGCTTGAGGCAATGAAAGCAGTAGAGGAAACAATTACGGTAGGTGGACTAGGGCAAAGGCCTACCTGCTTTGAATTCTGCAGTAAAACACCTGAGAGGAGAAGTCTGTCTCCTGAGAAGCAGAGGGAGCATTCAAACTCCTTTAAAGAGGGGAACTCCTAAGACCACTAGCAAGCACAAACCCAGGATAAGAAAAAGGCCCATAAAAGACAGGGAGGACCCTGCACTTTGCATTCACCTTGGGATGACCTTCCTGATAGGACGGCTGATACTCAAGAATATCGCTGTCATATTACCAGCTGGTTACAAACAAAAGAAATAGACATCTCAGAGAATTACATTCCACAGTTAAAATTTTAAAATAATAAAATGTACACTGTGCAACAAAAGATTATAAGACAAATAAAGAAAGAGGAAATGGCAGCTCATTTACAGAAAGAGGATAAATATCCAGAAAACACCAACAAAGAAGACCAGACTGTGGACAAAGACTTTGAAAAAAAATGGTCTTCAAAATGCTCAAGGAGATGAAGAAAATGCAGAGAAAGAACTAAAGGATCTCAGGAAAACAATGACTGAACCATATGAGGATCTCAAAAAAGAAATAGAACTTTTAAAATGTAAGCAGACAAAACTCCTGAAATTGAAGACCACAATAACTGAAATGAAAAATTCCCAGGAGGGTGTCCATAGCAGATTGGAGCTATCAGAAGAAAGAATCAGTGAGCTCAAAGACAAGACAATTGAAATGAGTCAGGCTGAGGAGCATAAAGAAAAGAAAAATTATAAAAAGTAAAAATAACCTAAGTGACCTCTGGGACACCATCAAGCATACCAATATATGCACTGTGGGAGTCCCAGAAGGAAAAGAATGAAAGAAAAAGGCAGAAGGAATATTCAAAGAAATAATAACAGAATATGTCCAAACTTAGCAAAAGATGTGAACATGCATACCCAAGAAGCCCAGAGAACACCAAATAGGATAAATGTGAAGAAAACTATGCCTCATCACATACTGACGAAATTGTCTGATGCAAAGAACAAGGAGAGAGTTCTGAAAGCTGCAAGAGAAAAGCAATGTGTTATGCACTAGGGAGTCCCTAAGATTAAATGCCAAGTTCTCATCAGAAACCATGGAGACAAGAAGGCAGTAGGTTGAAATACTTAAAGTGCTGAAAGAAAACAACTGCCAACCAAGAATTTTATAACGAGCAGGACTTTCTTTCAAAAGTGAGGGAGTTCATCACCACTAGACCTTTACTACAAGCATTGCTAAAGAGAGCTCTTCAGACTAAAAAGAAGGGACACTAGACAGTGGTTCAAAGGACCATAAAGGAATAAAGAAGTCTGGTAAAGGTAATTTGGGTATTTATAAATGCCAGTGCTATTTATTGTATTGTTTTAAATGTAACTCCACTTCTTACTTCCTACAAGTGCTAAAATGCAAATACATAAAAAGTATTTATAAATCTGTGGAAATGGACATAGAATGTACAAAGATATAATTTATAACAAGTACAAAAAGGGAGTGGAGGGATACACATAGGACAGTGTATGCGTATGCTATTGAAATTAAGTTGATATCAAATTAAATATGATTGTTATATATTTAGGATGTTAAATGTTAACCCCATGGTAACCAAAAGGAAAACGTATTGAAAAATATCCAGATAGAAATGAGAAAGGATTCAATATGTTACAATACAAAAAGTCAAACAAATATGAAAGTAGACATTAACAGAAGAATTCTGGGACAAAAAGTTGTAAGACTTACGGAGGATAAATAGCAAAATGGCAGAAGAAATCCTGCATTATCAGTAGTGACTTTAAAAGTAAATGGATTAAACTTTCCAGTCAAAAGGCAGAGATTGGCAGAACAGATAAAAAGCATGCCCCAGCTATATGCTGTCTACAAGAGACTCACCACTTATTCAATGAAATAAGTAGGTTGAAAGTGAAAGAATAAAAATATATATATACCATGCAAGTAGTAAATAGTGGAGAGCTGGGGTAGCTATTACTAATATCAGATAAAATAGACTTTAAGTCAAAAACAGTTACGAGGGTCAAAGCTGGTCATTACATACTAATAAAGGGGTTAATTCAACAAGAAGATATAACAACTATAAATGCAAATGCACCTAACAGCGGAACCGCAATATATATGAAGCAAATACTGACAAATTTTAAGGGAGAAATATATGGTGCGACATTTATAGTAGGTGACTTTAATATACCATTTCCAATGATGCATAGAAGGTCAAGATATAAGATCAATAAGAAAATACAAGACTTAAAAGATACTCTAAACCAAATAGACCCAAGAGTCAATATAGATCACTCCACCCAAAAGCAACAGAATACACATTCTTCACCAAGTACACATAGATCATTATCCAGGATAGACCATATTTTAAGTCACAAAACAAGTCTCAATAAATTAAAAACATTTGAAATCATAAAATATATCTCCTCTCACCACAATGGAAGGAAACTAGAAATCAATAACAGAGAAATAAATGGAAAATTCAGAAATATGTGGATATTAAACAACATATTCTTAAACAATAAATGAGCTACAAAGGAAATCAGAAGGGAAATTAGGGAATATCTTCAGGTAAAGGAAAATGAAAATACCACATACAAAAGGTATGGGATATAACAAAGGCAGTGCTGAGAAGGAAATTTATAGCTTTAAATGCTTGCATTAAACCCAAAAGATTTCAAATTAAAGACCTATCCTCAAAACTGGAAGAACTAGAAAAAGAAGATCAAACTAAATGCAAATGATGATGCCTTGATTTAGATATTTTCACAGTCTCAGAACGGTAAACTTGTAAGTTGATAAACCCCCATTTTAAAAGCCAACCTCTTTCTGGTATATTGCATTTCAGCAGTCTAGTAAACTAAACAGATACTATGAACAACTGTATGCCAACAACTTAGATAACCTAGGTGAAATGAACAAATTCCTAGAAACATACAAACTAACTACACTAATTCAAGAAGAAATTTATATCAACCAAACAATAACTAGTAAAGAGATTGCATCAGTAATCAAAAACCCCCTAAGAAAGAAAAACTCAGGTATTCTTTCAGATGGTTTCACAGGGGAATTTTACCAAACATTTCAAGAAGAATTAATTCCAATTCTGCTCAAACTCTTCCAAAAAATTGAAGAGGAGGGAAAATTGCCTATTTAGTTCTATGAGGCCATCATCACCCTCATATCAAAGCCAGATAAAGATACCAGAAAAAAAGAAAATTACAGACCAATATCTTTGATGAGTATAGATGCAAAATTCCTCAACAAGATACTATGAAACCAAATCCAACAGCACATTAAAAGAATTATAAACCATGGTCAAGTGGAATTTATCCCAGGTATGCAAGATTGGTTCCACATAGGAAAATCCATCATCATAATATACCAAATTAACCAAATGAAGGAAAACAACCATATGATCATGTCAATTGATGCAGAAAAGGCATTTGACAAATCCAGCACCCCCCTTCAGGGGAAAAAAAAAACATTTAGAAAATTAGGACCAGAAGAAAACTTCCTCAACATGATAAAGGACACATAAAAAAAAGAAAAGAAAAGAAACCACCACTAACATCCTGCTCATTGGTGAAAGACTGAAAACTCTCCCCCGCCCACCCCTAAGATCTGAAACAAGACAAGGATGCCCACTGTTGCCACTATTATTCAACATTATACTGGAAGTTCTAGACAGAGCAATTAGGCAAGAAAAAGAAATAAAAGACATACAAATTGGGAAGGAAGAAATAAAACTTTCACTATTTGCAGATGACATGATCCTATATTCAGAAAATCCTGTATAATACACACCAAAAGTCCTAGAACAAATAAATGAATTCAGCAGAGAGGCAGGGTATGAGATCAACACCCAAAACTCAGTAGTGTTTTTTATACACTAGTAATTAACAATCAGAAGAAGAAGAAGAAGAAAAAATTCCATTTATAACAGCAACTAAAAGAATCAAATGTCTAGGAATAAATATAACCAAGGATATAAAGGACCTGTATGCAGAAAACTACAACAGATTGCTAAAAGAAATCAAAGAAGATTTAAATAAATGGAAGGACATTCCATGTACATGGACTGGAAGACAAAATATTGCTAAGATTATAATTCTACCAAATCAATTTACAGGTTCAATGCCATCAAAATTCCAACAGCCTTCTTTGCAGAAATGGAAAAGCCAACCATCAAATTTATATGGAAAGGTAAGCAGCCCTGAATAGCAAAAAGCCATCTTGAAAAAGGAGAATGAAGTAGGAGGATTCATACTTCCCAATCTTATTACTAATTACAAAGCCACAATAATCAAAACAGCATAGTACTGGCACAAGAGCAGACATATAGACCAATAGAATCAAACTTAGCACTCAAAATTCAACTCTCACATTTATGGCCAACTGATTTTTGGCAATGGGGCAAAGATCACTCAATTGAGAAAGAATATTCTCTTCAACAAATGGTGCTGTAAAAACTTGATCTCCATTTGCAAAAGAATGAAAGTGGGCCCCTACCTCACACCAAATACAAAAGTCAACTCTAAATGGATCAAAGACCTAAAAATAAGAGCCAGACCTATAAAACTCTTAGAAGAAAATATAGGGGAGCATCTTCAGGACTTTGTGTTAGGCAATAATTTCTTATACTTTACACCCAAAGTATAAGCAACAAAAAAATTGATAAATAGGATTTCTTCAAAATAAAAACATTTTGTGCATCAAAGAACTCTATCATGAACCTAAAACAACAACCTACACAATGGGAGAAAATATTTGGAAATCATATCTGATAAGGGTTTAATTTCCAGAACATATAAAGAAATCCTTTAACTCAACAAGAGAAAGACAAACCACCCAATCTAAAAATGGATAAAAGACTTGAACAGACATCTCTCCAAAGAATATATACAAATGACCAAATAAACACACGAAAAGATGTTCAATATCAACATCCATTAGGGAAATGAAAATCAAAACTACAATGAGATACCATTTCACATCCACTAGAATACCTACTATTTTTTTAAAAAATTAGAAAATTATAAGTGTTGAAGTGGATGTTGGAGAAATAGGAATACTTGTTCATTGCTGGTGGGAATGTAAAATGATATAGTTCCATGGAAGAGTTTGGCAGTTCCTCATGTATTTAAGTATAGAATTACCATATGACCCAGCAATTCCACCTCTAGGTATATACCAAAAAGAACTGAAAGTAGGGACTCAAGCTGATATTTGCAGGCTGATGGTCATAGTGGCATCATTTACAATTGTCAAAAGATGGAAATAACCCAAGTGTCCACCAACCAATGAAAGGATAAACAAAATGTGGCATACACACACAATGGAATATTACTCAGCCATAAAAAAAGAATGAAGTTCCGATACATGTGAAAGCATGGATGAACCTGGAAGACAATACATTGAGTGAAATATGCCAGATACAAAAGGACAAATACTGAGCAATCTAATTTAGAATAAGCAAACTCATAGAGTCAGAATCTCAAATACAGCTTACCACGGCCGCAGGTTTTAAGCACAGGATTAATATGTGCAGTTTCTAGTTGGGATGATGGACATATTTTGATAATGGATGGTGGTGATGGGCACACAACATTTGTGAGTATAATTAGCAGCACTGAATTATATATTTGAATGTGGTTAAAAGGGGAAATTTTAGGTTGAATATATGTATTGGAATAAAAATATAAATATGAATACAAAAATCCATGGAACTGCTCAATACAAACAGTGAACCCTAAAGTAACCCGTGGACTGTAGTTAATAGAATGATTATAAAAATGTGCTTTCATCAATTGTAACAAACGTACCATGTCAGTGCAAGGTGTTGATAATGGGGTGTTGTATGGGAACCCTGTATTTTATGCACGATATTTCTGTAAATGCACAATTTCTCTTAAAAAATTAAGTCAATTAAAAGATCTAATTGGAATGAACATTGTATGTTATAGTCATATTAAAAGGAGTTTTCTTCAAATGGCTTGCTATCACAACACAATGTGGAAACTGTCCACTTTGGAAAGCCAGTGACATCTTAAATCAATAGTCTGCCTTTTCTGCCAGAGTTCTCAGCACATTACAGGCCAATACAAAACTCTTCCCTAAATTCTTTTGCAAATAACTAAGCAGAATGCCACACAGCACTTAAATCCTTATCCTGGGATGAATTTCTTTTAGTCACTTTCTCTTGACTTATAAACAGTACTTTACATGTCATATCTTTCCAGCCATATTTCATTGCTTTTAAGATACCCCAATTTTTATGCTTATCAGCTCTGAAATCTGAACGCATGTTACCATCAGTGGAGGGTGATAATTTATTGGCAGTATTTCTTCTTCCTTGACGGCAGATAAAATAATGGTACACTTGATAACCAACGGCATCTTAAATTTTATGAAATACGGTAACTTGGCTCTTACAATAGCCCAGTTCAGTCAGTTGTCACCCCTGCCCACAGCTGAAGAAACATTATCAGAGCAAAGACGTAGCAACAACAGTGAAGACATTGTAGAGGAAGGGTTGGTATCTCCAAATCGAACCATTCACTGAGGCTGTGTGCAAGTCACCGCTGGGTGCTCCCAGAAGTAAAGAGAAGGCGGTGTGAGGGGCGCACAGGGCACAGTGCTTCATGGCGCTGTCTGGTCACCGCCTGGAAGGAGCTGCTGTTTTTACTGTTGGAACCACCTGGCAAAAGAGAGGCTGACGGAGAAAAGAGGCCAAGGAAGGACGAGGGCATAAGTGTCCAGAATCTCAGGATTTAGGATGGAATTAAAGGATTGGGAACATAATTGGCGAGCCTTTCAGAAACCAGTACGAAGCCCTGTAATACAACATGCTTTTCTATGAGCCTGAGAGATATACAACAAGAGGTCCTCAGACTCATTTAACTATTTCTTACTTCATGGTTTAGATCAACACACCCGTTCTTCTCTTTGGTTCATCAGGTCACTCAAACGCAGAGATGGCTGTGCATTAGGGCGTGTTTGTTGCAGGTGGATGCCTGTCTTCCCCTAATGCATAATAAGCAGGAATAATAGGGCAGGGAAGGAAGACCTTTATAAATATGCTGGAGACTGCACACCTTTGGGGGCCTGACACGGATGTCTGTGGACCTAGTGATCCTGGAAAACTTTATTAGGCTGTCTCAAGCCCCACTGTGTGTAACTTCTCTTTAAGGCACAGCACATACAGTAGGTGCCTCTGGAAAGTCCTAGCTCCAAATCACATTCGGAAGAGGGAAAAGCAACGCAGAGGTAACAGATAAAGCACCTAGGGAAGGCGCCACCCTCGAGCACCATTATCCCAACAACATGTACGGTCTTCAGGAGCTTTTGTTCCAAATATGAGAACGTTTGCAAGTGTGACACAGCCAATATCTCATGGAACAAGAAACTATATCTGATTGGTGTGTCTCCTAATTATAACACACACACAAAGCCAAACACTGTAAGTTAAAAATGTCTCATCACGCTGGATGCACATCTTTTTCACCCCGTCTTGATATTATTTTCTTTCCTCTTCAATTCTTTGGTGGAGGAACTGTTAAAACTATATATTAAATGCAGCATCTAGATTCATGATCACATTTTTCTGATTTAACACATTGCTATTTTAGTCCTTCAAATACATAAAAAAATCTTGGATGAACCTCAAAGGAAAAAAAGGTATGTAGGCAAATGAAGTCCATCTAAAGAGCCTATTTCTCCAATATGGTATCGCTTCAGGATCAAGCAGTTTTCCAATTTGCAGCGCCAGCTCAGTGCTAAGGGAGTGCATACGTCTTTATTAACAGAGCACTTTGGAGGGCTTTATCACATTCCTTATCTTAGCACAGCCACCAACGCAGATGTTGCTTGACATCTCACCTTCGCCTCTCCCATTCCCTTCCTAGAATGTGCTCCCCCCACCCCACCCCAGCACATCTTTTCAGAAAAGGCTCAGCTGGAGACCCATCCCTTCCGCGACCTGCAGCCCAGTTTCATCCTCTGAACTCGTGGGATTTCTCACTGGCTCTGAGTAGGCTTCGCCGGCCCTGCAAATTCTCTTTGCAGTCATACTTCTCCCCCGCCTCCTCCAACCTCCTCATTAAAATATAAGCATTCAGGACAGGCTTCTCTGTTGCTAGCATTCAAAACAGTTTCTTAACACTGAATGTTTGTTAATGCTGATATTATTTAACCACAGAGCTTAATTGTGAAATTATATGAAAGCCCCATCTCAAGGCTACCAGTGGGGTCCAAACACTTTTATCACATCGAAATGAAGGCACACGCTTTGGTGAGGTCCACGGGCTGTGCAGCCAGTGATGAGGAGTTCCCAGGAGTTAGGGAGCAAACCGCCATTGGCAGTGTGTCTGTGTTGTATTCTCATGAAGCACATTATCGTGACAGGGCTTTCCTTACCCAAACCGGATTAAACCAGGGGGTTCCATCGAGTTAGGGAATGTAAGGAAAAAAAAAAAAAAAAAAAAAAAAAGGCTTACTAGAAAATGAGCTCTTCAAATTGAGGAGAGGCTCATTCAACTTGGGAAGCAGAAACTCTAGAAACATTCTCAAAGACTGGAGCTTTGTAGAAAATTTTCAGAGAGAATAGTTACATTTCACATAATGAAAAAAATATTTCAATGAACCATGGGAAATTGGAAACGCAGCAAACATAATTTTTAAATAACTCTTCTCTTTACTTTCTCCATGCATACTCAGGATGCACTCTGAATGCATTTGAAAGGAGAACGAAGTGGGACTACTTGGCCCCACAAATGTCATTTAATTATTCAATAACAAGGTGCATGTGATGCCAGTTGCTTTTTTTTTATCCTACAAATAAACACACACACACACCCTCACACAGGCTTCTTTCCCTCTTTGCAGAGGAGCAAAAAGTATATAAACATTTTGGAAACATCCTGTTTGTGGGCTGTAAATTGAGTGCAAAGAATGTAATAATCACTCCCTTCGATTGTCAGGAGAATAATTTGAACCCCTCTTTGTTTTGTCTGGGGCTGGTTCTACCTTTGACATTCAATACCTGTTCCTGTTTTTCCAATCACATATGTCATCTCATAAGACTCACAGAATGCACTTCAAAGTCCTTTATCCCAGGTACAGGCCATTGTATATCATGTAATAACTCGCAAAAATGCGAGGGAGAGAGTGTAAACTACAATGTAAACTGTAATCATCGCTTAGTGGCACTGCTCCAAGATGTGCTCATCAGTTGTGACAAATGGACCACACTGATGAAGGGATGTTGTTGATGTGGGAAAATGAGGGAGGGGGAGGGAGAGGAGCATATGGGAATCTCCTATATTTTTTGTGTGACATTTATGTAATCTAAGTGTCTTTTAAAATATATATATAAAGAAAAAAATCCTTTATCCTATTTTCATCTAGTTTTAAATAATTCATTTGAGATGGAAAACATATTTCACTTTTTATTTGCAGAGTTGGAATAAATATGGAAAGGCACTAAAATGTAGGAGATGGTATGGGAGAGCATAAGAGCACTAGATTTGAGCTCCGAAGACTTGAGTTTGAATCTGAATTCTGTCACTTGCTCTCTGTAGCCCCTCGGGGAAATTCCTTAAACACTTCTTGCTCCAAGTGCTGTTAGACCAAAGAAGCAGCTTTTTAGAAGGGGCTTGTGAGAGATGCAGATCCTGCAGCCCTAGTCCTTCTGAATCAGAATCTATTTTATAACAACTTTCCCATGGGCTCTGTGCAGAGTCTCAATTTGCTCAACTGTAAAATAAAGGTTATACTGATAACACCGGCCCAGCTCCCAACCAGGGTTGGTAAAAGGGCCAAAAGAGCTCATGTATGTAAGAGGCTTAATAGACCACAATATTGTATTAAAATTATGATCACTTTTTAAAAAATTGATATGACTGCCCCAAATTCTCGAAGTGGTTCAAGGCAGTGGCTTGGACTATCCATTCCTAGCAATATTATGGTAAGAAGCCAGACGTCAAGGAAATTACACAGTATCTTGTGTACAACTGGTCACCTGTTAGTTGTAAGTACTAAATTTAAAAATCAAATATTTTTATCTAACATGGAGTGAAGCATCTCTTCCTTTATTGCTAAGAGCACGTTTGTCACTTCGTTCCCCATATGACGTCACTTTTTGGTCCCTGGTCAAGTTCTTCCGTTGGTTTCCTTTTGTAATTCTATATTTGCTTGTTCTGATGGCACTTAAATAAAGGCTTCCTGTGGGAAGGTGCTGGCTCCTCCGGCTGAATGCTGTGCCCTCAAATGCTGCTATGTTGCCTGGCCCACTGTCAGCACTCCATATACAATGAGCAAATCAATGAATGAATAACCATGTTCTTGAATAAAATCCCCATTTCTTTCCCTAGAATGGGACCTGGCACAGCACTGGTGACCCTCAAACTCTTGAGAAAAGTCAATCTTCTCTTCCAGGATGTGGGATCCATTATGCCTTTCAGTTTAACTTTCCTTAAAACTGTGTGTTTGCTTCTAATAAATGTGCACAAGGAAGGGTTTCTGGGGCCGTGACAGCCTTGGTAAGAAGCTCGTGTGACCATCCACCACTCTTATCTTTGAAGCTTACAAGCCCAGGTTGTGAGGCTGGTGACTCCAATTTCGGGAGGCCTAGAGGATGCTGGGAACAGCACCCCCAGGCTCACGGGTGACTAGGTCATTTGCATTCCCCCCCCCACCCCCGGGAGTGCACCCTTCTCTGAACACCAACGAGGACCAAATCTCATTCCTCTCTCTTCAGAAAGAGCTACACCTGAGATGGGCAGTGCTACGCTCAGCCTTTTAAAACCACACATATGCTAAAAATACCGTGCGCCACACATCTGGAATGTGTCTCGAACGCGAATCTCTGACACATGGATTCATTGTTTTCAAAAAAATTCCAAGAATTTTATTCATGAGAAAATTCTGGCCCTGTGGAAAAGCCTGGCAAGCTCAAGAGAGGAACAGCAGATGTGCTGGCCTCCACCCACAGTTCTGCCTCTGGGCCAGCTACTTTTCATCAGGTATCTAGTGCTAGTTTCCAAACTTTCAATACAAAATTTCCCATAAGAGGGTGGTATTATAACAGCTTTAATTTTTTTTTTTAATTGATGCAGTTCCTCAAAATGGGTGTGTCATGCTAGATTCAATACACAAATGTCAGAATGGACACATTTGAACTAAAAGGAGCAAGAAGACAGGGTCACTGTTGGACCCAGCTGCTCATCTCAGGGTAACTCAGTGGTTTTACCCTCTGGGGCTTCCAGCCCCTTAGCTTTTAAATGAAGAATGATCTACTGATGTTTTCTAAGATCCCATCTGGCACCAAAATGACATCTATTTTATGTAACTGGTGGCATTCTCTTCCTGCAAAGGCCAAACTGCATGTTCTACCTTCTCTCCCTTTGAGCAGATGCTTGGATCTGGTGGAAATTTATTGCCTGCGGAGTGGCATTCGAGTTCCTGTGCATGCCAGGTAGATGTGAACTGAGGGTTCCTCCTTTCCAGGTCCTTGCAGATCTCTTCCCTCGTGGTGATGGTGGGAAGTTATCCAAGGCTTTGAGAGCTGGTTCACGTTTACAAGCAAGTTTAGGGCCTAATCTCCTACATGGGAACTCCGTGGTCTTTCTGGTCTTAAAATACACCAACAATAATCAAATGTGACTTTACCAACCAAAAGTCTTATGAACCAGGTCCCTTATCACGCAGGGAGAGGGGCATGCGCATGAGGGCTGCTCAAGGGGACTTCTTCAATTTCTTTCCATCCCCAACCCAAAAAAACTGTTGGCCACACACCATATAAAGCAGACACGAACACTGACACTTGCTTTTTCTCAGAGTCTGACTCCCACTTGGAGGTTGGAAGAACCAAGTGTTTACCCACTGTGAGTGTCCAGCCCCTGCCAAGCTCGCCCTTCGGCTCTATGAGTGATGATGCCTCCCTACCCGGGGCTTGGAGGCTAAGCCCGAGCTTTGCAGAAGATTTTCCAGCACATAAATCTGGCCAGGTTGCTGCATAGGAAGGTAGCCAGGGTGTCACAACCCTTTGTTAATGATATATGCTAAGCTCATTCTTTCTCCGTAGAGCATGCGCCAGGCTGCACCCAGTGATGGTCCTAACACTTTTATGCACCATCAAGCCGGTTGCCAGTGAGACTTGATTTTTAAAACTCTGGGAGCACTGATCTCAAACCCTAATACATGAATTTTAAATTGCAAACTTGCCCATCCATTTCAAACTACATATCCATATATCATACCCAGCAGGGCTCTCTTGGCGTCAAGCTTGAGCTCCTCGGTAAATGTGTCTATTTTGGAAGTCTCAACTACTCTGTAGTTCCTTCACACCCAAACAACTCTGAACTTGCAAAACAACTTGGTGGCCTGCAAATGTGAAGGACGCCTCCAGCAGGGTCATTCGGGACCTCTTTAGTTATTACACTTCAACCCGTGGAGGAAGTGAAGTCATGGATAGCCACGGTTATCTATCTTTTCCATGAGAAAGTGGAAGGTTCCAGGCTTCAGGGCTGTTGTGCACCATTGAATAGGCTGTGTGCTGCACAGATGCATCTGCTGAAAATCAACCACCCATCTAGTTTGCAGAGTGAGCCCTCAGAGAGTGTCGTGTGTGCCAGCATGTATGTGAAACAAAAGATAGCTTGCCTTCCCTGCCTTCCAGCCTAGTAGACTTGCAATGACTTACCTCTATATATTTGGGAGCAATAGATGCACTTTAAATCAATTAAAGATTAAAACAAGGTGTAAAGAACTATGCAATTGGAAGTGAAGACACCACTTTTGCCCCCAACAGATCTTAGGCTTTAAGCTCCTGGTCTAAAAAGCAAACAGACTGGCCCATTGGACTCTGTGGCCCCTTGAAAAGTTCTGGTCAAGTGGAAACCTGGCCCGCCAGGTTCCCATGACCCCTAAGCCCTAACATCATCATCATTAAGGAATGTGACGCTGATTCAGTATTTCTGCAATCCCAATGCACTTCTACAATATTTATCCGAATACACATCTCTCTAATGTTTGCTTTGTTTTCACTCACGTAAATGTCTCCAACATTCAAACTTTGCTTTCCAACAAAGGTGCATGTGTGTTCATCTGGGTATCAGTGAGTGGGGGTAGGAGCTGATTATTAATGGGGCAAACAGTGGCCATCGTCATTTAAATATTTTATAACTCTTTAATGAATTCTCATCTCCCACCAGTACCTCAAACCTGTGCTGTCTGGTTTGGCATGGCCCTGCTAAGATGAGCAGTGAGCTCCTTGGAGCTCAACAGATCTACACTTTCCAGCTTGAACCTTCGTTGCCCACTCAAGAGCAGTTGTAATCAGTGCCACGCTCTCCTTTATAAACCCTCTTTACTTTGGCTTCAACACCCCTGCTTCTCCTCCTAGTTCTCTGACAGCTCCGTCCCATTCCCTTCACCCCCTCTTCTTCCTCTCCTCACTCCTGACATGTCAGTTTTCTTCTGCGTGCTCTTCTCCACCATTTTTCTTATTAGGGGCCATTGCTCTCTGTGATTCTGTGATTTCATCCTCTCCAGTGGCCTCAGCACTCTTTTCCAACACAGCCTGTTTTTAAGAGTGAAATTGCCTGGATGGATGGCAGGGTGGGTGTTTATTAACTAGAAGTTTATCAAATTTCCTTCTGGAGTAACCTAAAGACTCACAAGTATAATCACTGGATGATAAGACAGGCTAAAGGGGGAAAAGTTCTAAGGCAGAGGAGGAGGAGTTTCCAAACGCAAACTTTACTTATGTCACAGTTTTTAAGGCAGTGCCGATTCCCTGCCCATACATTCCAGAACAATCCAAGGGGTCGGTCACCACAAGAGCCTACTCTGGGGAGCAATTTTATAGTATTTCTTTAAAGACAAGATGTCAGGCATCTTTGCTTCCGCTACTCTGATAACATGAAGTTAGAATGTCCATACCAGCATGGCCTTTTTTATCAGCCCAAAGACTGGACACTTCCCGCCACACGGTGCGGGACAGACGGATGCCATCTAGTTGTACATGGGTTCAAGATACCTGCATTCAAAGATGTTTTAGAAGCTTGCCTCACGGGAAGACTGTTTCTAGTCTCCACCAGGATCACACGCTCCTGCCACAAAAGAGAACATTCACTTACATGTATGTCCAGTCAGTAAACACTGAGCACCTTTTATTTGCCAGGAACTCTTCTGGACACTTGGGTTACATCAATGACCGGCACAGGCTTATATTCTAGCAGGGGCAGAAATAGGTAACTTAAGAAATGAAAAAAATACGTAAGGAATTTCTAGAGAGTCAGAGAACCTTGCCATTCAAAGTCTGATCGCAGGGGCAGCAGCATCAGCATCATTTGGGATCCTGTTAGAAATGCAGAATCTCAGGGACCAGCCCTGAGCTACTAAGTCAGAAACCACACTCAACAAGACTAGGTGGCCTGTGTGCACATTTAACTTTGAGAACTGGGTTAGAAGGTGGGAAGCACTATGGAAAGAAATGCAAAGCACGGTGAGAGGCCTAAGGAGGAGAGGGGTGGACTGCTGTATTGAGTGGAGCGGTTAGGGCAGTCTGCGTGGACGTGAGACCTGAGCAAACGTGAAGGGGGTAAGCAGAAGCCAAACGGTACCTTGGGGAATAAGGCTTCCAGACTGAGGCAACAGCTAGAAGTAGGCACAAAGGATTGTGAATGGGATATTGGAATCAGTAAGAGCCAGGAAAGCATTACTGTGACTGGAAAGAATGGAGAGAAAGAGCAAGTAGGGCAGAGGAGGGGAGGGAAGTAAGGTCAGAGGCCAGGTAAAGCCTGCAGGCCATGCAAGTACCTGAGCATTTACTCTGAGTGGAACGGGAGCCTCTCTCCATGTCTTGACCACAAGCCCAGGAATGGTCTTCTTTCCTGAGATGTACTAATATTTTCCACCTTGCAAAGAAAATTCTTTCTAGATTGTAAGTTTTACCATTTTCAAAACTTAATATTACACATGCCACGTGCACACCCAAAGCCACACTTAATAAAATGTTATAGCCACCCTTTGCCCCATAACGTAACTTCCACTCGTCATCACATACCGAAATGTAGGAACCCGGTTTTCATTTGGACAGCTTGTAAACAGCCATGTCTATTTTTAAAGGATTTGGCCCATGTAGGCAGTGCCTCATTGAGGGCTGCCCTCCACCATCCCCTAAAACGGGAGACCCTCAGGGAAACCGACCTCTGAAAGCCAAAAGGCATACCACCACCCAAGCCTTCCCCAGCCCTGAGATGGCTGTCGCCCCGTGGACAGGCCTGTGGCTCTGAGGCTGCAGACTTTAATGTGCCCCGGGCGGCAAACGGCAGGCTACAGGTGTCACTTCCTTTCTGCTCATGTCTTACTGGAGCCAAGGTTTCAGAGCTTGGGCAGTGATGCAATGACCAGATATTTCCTCTTTAAACAAAGCGATAGATTTATTTTGGGAAGAAGGCATCTAGAAGAATTAACTATTCACTGCTCTGCTTGCCTGTGGAGAGCATTAACCCTCAGAGCTCTGTCCAGTAGAACGAGCCTCCTCATCAACGAGGAGCTGCTCGTCCTTCCCTACTAAATTTTCCCCACGTCACCAGGAAAGGCTTCTCAGGCACCTGCAAACCCAATTTCAACATTCAATTTATAGTCTGTAAGTTCCAGGAAGTCAGAAAATCTGTCCATTTTGTTCACTGCTGTATCCCCTTAGTAGGATTCTGGGTACCACTGAGCCCTGGAGTCAGTGGTTCTCAAAGTGTGGTCCAGGAACCCTGCCCAGGCTCTTCAGGGAGTCAGCCGCTCAAAGCCATTGTCGAAGAGACTGAGATGTTATTTGCATTTTTCACTCTCATTCTCTCACAGGTGTCCAATAAAGTTTTCCAGATACTATGTGACATGTGATAGCATGACAGATTGAATGCAGAAGCAGATAAGAGAATACAGCTGTTTCCTATTAAGCCAGACATTAAAGAGGTTTAGAAAATGTGAAACATTTTGACTCTTCCCATTAAAATGCTTTGGAAAATATACTTATATGTCATAAAAGTATATTATTTAAGTTAACATGTAATGGGCTGATATGTTGTTATTTTTTAAAGAATTCATGAATACGTTTTTAAAAGTTTTGTTTTTATCCCTAATTCAGTAAATATTAATAGATATAGCCCATGTAAACCAGTGCTCTTTAGGACCCTCGGTCATACTCTTAAAGAGTACGAAAAGAGCCTAAGACCAAGAGTGTAAGAAAATCGTTGCTTGAAAAGTGGATTTTAAGTAGATAAGACTCAAAGTCTAATGGTGATAAGACACTTTATAGAGACCATAATTTTAGTAGCTAAGCACCACAAAAAAAGGAAGCTTGTCGGCCATTCCCTTAAGTCGACAACCGAGAGTTCTTAGAAGAAGGAAAAAGCCAATTTGAGCCTTCCAAGGTAGAGCTTAATGATGTGTTAAATTTGGAACGAAGGCAAATTTAAAAAGTTAGAGTCAGGGGATTGAAATTTTTATGCGCCCCAACTGCTGAGGGCTGGCTCCCAGGCTCTCCAACCCTGGAAACGATCTCCTGAAGAAGCAGCCCGTCCACCCCTGCACGCTCCAGAGCACAAACATCTGTTTCCAGCTGAGCCTTCTTGAAAGCAGTGAAGGCCGCGTGTCTTTTGACAAAATGGGCGGCAGGTCTGTCGAGTGGCCCACAGCCCAGCAGGAAATGAGGCCAGGCTGCAGGCCACCTCCTCGCGCCCCAGCTCGCACTGCTTTCAGGTCAGAGCCCGGCTGTGACAGTGGCCCTGGGGTCGAGGGGCCATACTGGATGGAGGGACTCTTCATTCTCTCTTTTTAGGTAATGTTTCACCAGCGCCTGGATTACTGCCCACACATGATGCACACACAATGCACGGGTGTTGAATGAATTCTTAGTACATCGTACTTGTGCATGAAGGTGCTAAGTGGAGTGATAAGTTGTCTCCTTGGATGAATGGTGGAGGAAGGAATGAGGGAAGGAATTGGTGTGGACTGGCCTGAGCCTTGAAGTACAGTGGAACTAGGAGAGCGGAAATGGCGAGGAACATTTTCACACAGGGAAACAGTGGGGAAAAGCACAGAAGTAGGACCATCCTCTGTGGGTTGCAGAAGGCCCTGAGTGGCAGCTGGGCAAAGTGTAGAAGCTCAGGTTGAAGCAATAGCCTGGCCCAGGTTTCAGAAGGCCTTGACTGACCCCCTAGGAATTTGTCTTCTGTTGTGCATGCAGTGTAGTCAGGTTCTGCCCAGTTTTTCATAACCTCTTGGTCCTGGTCTCCACTTTCTCAAGTCCGTTCCATCTGCCTGGTGCTAGTGGGTGAATAACTCCTCTCCCACAAGAAACAAGCATACATTTAATTGGGATTTTCTCCATTTAAGCCAAGGAATCAAATGGAGAGAAAGCTGAACACTTGAACAAGACTTTTGGAAGGAAGTTTTGGGGTCAGGTTGGTATTTTAAAATCTCAATTTGCTCACTAGTTCAATTAACGACCCTCTATCCCCTTCTCTGACTCCTGGGAAAGCAAGCCCTAGGGAAACCTGGATTATCCAATTAGAGGAATTTGTGAGGGTGCTAGTTAAGTAATTAATTAAAAGAATTCATTCCGTCTTTGATTTTTAGAACGTTACAAGTGCGTCTCCCTCCCTGTAAATGTGCTTCTTAGGTGTTCTAGGTTAGGTTTTTGGAATGGGCAAGAAATGGGGAGAAAGACTGTCTGAAAAATAAAGCATTCCGACTAAGTTATTATGAGTTTTGTCACACTTGTAATGACAACCCAATAACCATTGTAATTTCACTGACAAATACCGAATATTTCATTGTGAATATAGCACCCTCATTGCTCCTACCCCCATCAAAAACTGAGAGAGATAAGCAGGTGAAAGTATGCTCCCGGACTATCTCCAGCCTCTCTGAGGGTGATGGGCTGGAAGAGATGAGGGTCTCACTGCCTCTTCTGGTAGTCCTGACACCAACTGACAACACTCTCTGCCTACATCTAGCACAGCTGTGGAGCTACTAGCCCTACTGTTGGTCCTAGACTTTAGATATCTGGGGACTCAGTACAAATGCTCACTGTCATACATATTATTAAAGCTACCTTTTAAATTTGTTCCCAATGTCGGAGACTTACTGTGTTGAAATAATGTATAATATAAAACATAAATCATTTATAACTTTGTCTTGTTGGTAAACATGCTCTTGTGTTCATGGAACTGGGACCTTGGAGAAAATTCATAGTTATACTAATAATTGTTTATAGTATATTTACAATAATTTTCTCATCTAGTTTAGGATTATATCATTCTTGTTTAGATAAGGCATACTCTAATATGGTTTTAATTAATTAAAAATATATAATTACTTTGTTCCACGTGAGCAGAAGTGGTTTAATTTCCTACACAGTGTGCCTGAGATGGCTTCTCATTGGCTCACCATCCCAGAAGATGCACATCCCAGTGAGAGATGGTCTATGATGGAGACAAAAATAAAAGTGAGCAATTTAAAGGACTTCAAGTTTGAAGAGCTCCTGCTATGGAAGGTCAGTAATCCATATGGTAAAATGGTACTGACAATCAAAACCAGCCCAGTGTCTATGGAAAATCAATTCTTATGTATCCAGACATGGAGTTGCATAAACCAACTTTACAGGTAATTGATCTAATTGGTTTGGGACTATGGAGTCTTCTGAACCATGGGACATCTTACAAATGGGTGGGAGTCTCAAACTCTGGGGTAATTCTGATCGTGCAAAACTGAAAAGCAAGGCTTCACTACAGAAATGATAATCCTATCATGCCACTCTTCTGCTCCACAATAAAATTCAAATTCCTTAACCGGGCTTAGAAGGCCCAACAAGCTCTTACCCCTAGAAATCTTGAAGTCCTGCAAGAAGCCTAACACTGACTTGAAGAATGAAGATAATTTTTAATCAGCCAGAAGGGATGGCTGAGAAAGGCAGGTTAACTAGGTAAAGGATAGCCTATATCACTTTTGGGGGGAAATCCTTCTGTTCTGCAAATTCAAGAAACATTTAGATTTGCTGAGGATAGCACCTAATATTAAGATTCAAGTCACTGAGCTAAGGACTCTGCTGTTTTTCTGGGTGATCTGCAACTTGTCATTCAGCAGCAAGTTCCACTAAATAATAGCAGAAACAATATGTCACAGCTCTAGTTCATAAGCAAGAGGCACACTGGTGTAAAATTCTCATGCTTCAAACACATCAAAGAAAATATGCACTGACTGCCACACTTCAAGTGTGCATTCAAACTCATATTCTCTTTCCCCAGAGAAACCTCTTTCCTCTTAGCTGGTCCCATCTCTTTTGTGTATCATCCAGTTTCCCAGAAAGCAGCTGGGAATCTAAGCGTGAAATTAGAATCACACATTTTCAAAAAAACAAGTGCATTATACTAACAAGTAAGGTGGGGTGAGGGAAGGTGTGTCTGTGGGGGTGGAGGACACAAGGAGGAAGGGTCAAGAGGAAGTGTGCCCAGGTATGGAGACCTGAAAATAAGAAAGAGGAATCCTGACAGACACACTAGAGAAGGGTTCTAAAACTGTAAATGTGCTGTGGTCAAATTGCCAATTGTTTCAAAGGACTCAAATCTGAGGCCATAGAGAAATCCACTAATTTTCACCTTGATTTTGGGGCTTCCAAGAATGTTAGTGTTCGTATCTCATGGCCCAAGCAACAAAAAGAGATATACCTATTCAAGTCACATAATTGGTTAATTTGAAGTGAGGTCCACATACAAAAAAATAAAATAAAATTCTGAGCGTGTGATCTAGAAATCACCCTAATTAACAAAATGTACATGCACACTTGGCAGTGTGTGTGTGTCACCCATAGTGCTGGCCTCAGTTCCTACAGATTTTCTCCTTGACAAAAATCATGGACTGACTTGGAAGGGCTGGCTGGCCCAATCAGCACAGTTAATGATGCTAAAACAAATGTCATAGTAGAAGCACAATCCAGAACGCTTTAATTCTGCTTTGGCGATTGCAACCCACGGTGAGCTTTGGAGGGCCTTCAACTCCTTCATCCCATCAAGCCAGGCCCAGTGAACCCCCGGTATCCATAAGAACAGTGAGCTTCCTATGAAAACGTGCCTTTAACACCAGGCCTCCAGCCCTTTGTCCAAAAAAATTGTGATTTCCCAAGGTCCCATTAATGGAACTGAAGCTTCCAATGTAGACACACTTCTAAGAAGGATGGTTTCAGGTAGAGAATCCAAGCAGCTTGTGCCAAAGTTCAACTTCATCCTCAGAAATATGGTAATATTTTTTAATATTAACTCTACCCATTCATGTTTTCAGTCTTAACATCACCCAAACATTTAGTTACTAAGCAGGCTGTGCTGGGCCCTGGGATGTAATTTAAATACCTCTCATCAGAAGACCCAAGATTTCCAACCACTTGCCCTTTGCGTATCATCATCTTGAGAAGAATTACCATTTCTGTGGATGGTAGTTTCATGGAAATTCACCCAAAAATGCTCATAAACATCTAATTTAACTGGGCTCTAATGTTTTGAAACATTCTACTTCCTCAGGAAAATGAATGAGTACATGTGGTTATAATTAATAGCATCTGGCTTTCCATTGGAATCATTTTATTTATTATTTTGAGCTATTCTCCTTCTTTCCTATTAAGCAGTATTAATTTGTAAGAAATACACTTTATAACATAATAGATTATTTTCTACATTTTCAAATAAATGATGAATTAAAAAGCAGAACGTATGGGCAGCTTGGAAGTGTGTTTTTCCATTACTTGGCAGAGGTAGTGATGTACGGGCTTATTGCCTACGCTAATGGGGCGATGTTGGGGTTGCTATGCAGGCCTCCACATCCCTTCCCGGTGCACAGCTCACAGAGCAGGTCTCCACACGCAGTCTCACTTGAGTCAACATCATCTTCAAACATGGTGGATGTTAACACTTGTCACATTTGTCACAACTATTTCCCCAGCGGTTTGTCTTTTTTACTTTATCATTTTTATTGCACACAAATATGTTGGCATTTTTTGTATGACTTTATTGTGCCCCATGGTTTGCGTGTATGCCTCAACTACTAAACCTGCCTTGAGGGCAGGGTAGAGACATCTGATTCATTTCTGTATCTCTAGGGCCTCCTACAGAACCTGATATTCAATAGATGTTTACTGAATGAATGAAGTACCAGTTGTTTACTTAACATCTTTGCACCTCAGTTTCCTCATCTGTAAAACGGGAGTAATTACAGTACCCACCTATCTTATCTCTTCTTATCTAGAAAGTACAGTGTCTGGCATAACTAGTACTCTATAAGTGAATTCCATTATTGTTGTCTTTGTTATATCTTTCTAATTGAAGTTCATGAAGGTGAGTTCAATGAAACAACTGAACATGGCAGATGCTGGCAGAAAGGAATGGAATAATATTAGGGGATCTATCTCCTAGTTCATAGCTTTGTCTAATCTATTGAACTAAGTTGTAGGATTATTTTTTCAGAATTACTTCCATTAATACAGTGAAATTAATTTACCTATAAGGATTATCTGTGCTTCTTTTCCTGTCATAATTCCATTTACCCTATCAAATATATAAGTAGATGTCTATGCACTGGATAGCAAAGAGGATACAGAAATAAGTAAGTCATGGCATTACTGTCCAGTGGTATCTCTTTCCTTCCACATTTACATTTCATGATTATATTTGACAAACTGCTTCATAAGCAAAACCCTGTACCAGAAACCAAAGGTAGTAATACTCTAAAATAGACCCAACCTTCAGAATGTAAAAGACAGAAACTGAAAGCACCATCAACTTAGCATCATCAAATTATATTTTGGTTTATTTTTTGAGAGACTATTAAAATAGCCATGGAGTAATAGTTCTAAAAGATTTAGTTGGGTCATGCACATTTTGAGAAAAATCACATAATACAAGAACAGCTAACATGGAAGACATTTTATAAACTGTTTCCTAGGACTGGGCCACGAGCTAGGGTAGGATCAAAACTACTAAACACGCAAAATCAATGGTGGGTTTCTCCATACTCCAGATGGTCGACACTGCATTTGTTCTCTGCTTTATGCATTTATTATAGGTTAGGTCACCATAGCAGACACCACTGAATGAAGCATAAACACTAGAGATTATTAAAAATGTTGACTTGCACGAAGACTAAAATTAGATTTTAGAGTTCACTGAAGAAAGTGAGGAAATAGTTCTGTTAAGTATTAAAAGAATGGAAGACAAGGAAAAGTTCTTAAAGAAATGACGGTATCTCAGTTCTCAATTAGAAGCAAATGCGCCTTCCCCCCCCACCCCAGAGAGTGCTTGGGAATGTGTGGGATGATTTGGGTTGTCATGACAGAGGGAGCATTCTGAGGCAGAGCCACAGATGCCTTCGAGAGGTGGTCTAGTTTCAAGGAAGACTGTCCACCCAAAGCTGCCCAGAGCACTTCCTAGTGAAAAGGGTGAAATCCGTGGAGCTCATCAAAGAACGACAAATTGTTGGACTAGTTACTGAAAGACCAAAGTCTCACTCTGTCCGGGACATATCTAATTACATAAACCTTTATTCTTATGCCACTCTATTTTTCCAATTCCATCTGCCACACATTCAGAGTGAGTGTCAAACCTGATTAAAAATCCTAAGCAGATAATAAAATTACTCCATGACCAAACTATAATTAGCTTTCTACAAGTAAAAACAAAAATTAGTTTAGCAGCATTGTTTAACTTTGTTTAATTTTCTCTCTTCCCTGAACCTGAATATTAAGATCAAAAGTCTGAGAAATTACAGGCATAAAAAAGTATACATGATTGAAAGCCACATTTATTAATGATGAAAATAAATGCCTTTTCTAATTGTGTTTTGAAGTATTAAGACTCAAATACCAGTTGAGAAAAAGTAGGCTTTGGGTTAGGAAGGTAAACTACTTTCAGAGTTTTCAATGTTGAAAAATACCTCAAAACTTACAGGTTCCTAAAAGATATCTTAATTCTTCCTCTATAACCTGCCCACTCATCCTTTTATTTTGCTTTGCCTGCATAGAGTGTATAGTGATCTTGAATTGCGATATATGTACACCTGTCTATCTGATTATCTGAAATGCCAGATATACCAGAATGAAAACCCTAGGAAGGCAAAAACTGTCTCCCAAGAATCTAGAACAACTCTTGGCACATTCCAATGCCAAGCTTTGGATACTTGTAGAATGTATGAATGAATGAACAAATGAAATGATTGACTATTATGTGCTACTTTAAGGAAGTCATATAAAATATCATGTTCTAGCACTCTATGAAATGGATGTAACATTAGCCTTTATACAAATTCATGTATCAGGTTTATTATATAGAGTGAACTTTATAGTTTAACAAGCATCTCTCAAACATTATCTCACTTGACCCCCATAAGTACTCCATGTAGCAGATAGGATCAATTTATGATCCCCAGTTTATAGAGAAACAAGTCTGGTCTTGGTAACTCCTAATGCCCTCTCCCCAGAACACGTGCTAATAGCCGGAGGTTGGGGAGGGTCCCAGGTAACATGCTTCATGCAGAACTCATACCACATAGAGTGAAGCGGAGCAGCCCAAGTTCTAAGGTGTGCAAGGTGGAGCTCTGTGATTCCGGAGGGAAAGGAAAGGAACGTCTTGCAATGCGCCTTTCTAAACCTCGGAGGAGGGGGAAGAAAGAAGTCACAGCTAGTAGTTTAGTCTGTCTTTTGCAGAGAGCATTAGAAAAAGGAAGCAACTAACTCCACACAGGCAGCCTTTGGGCTCTGATCTGCCAGCTTGCCAGCTTTATCTGCAGTGTCTGGAGAACGCTGTGCTCACCTCTACCACTTTTCCATTTCAAGGACCCCCAGTAGGGCTCCACTCTGAAATGGGGCTCTTAGGCCTCCCCAAACCCCCTGCCTGCAGACTCAGTGTGAGCAGGCAGCAGCCGTGGAGGGCAGGACAGGCAATCACCTGCGGACATGTCTAATTCCTTCTGAGCTGGGATTCTCAGGTGCAGCATGTTTTCAGAACATAAAAGTCTCTACAAAAATGTACTTCAAAAGGAAATGGAAGAAGTGCTTCAAAAAGAAGGGGGGAGGGGAGATAGGGGCTTTTTAAAAGGACACAGGAGCCAGCCTGAAAGGGCTCCCCAGGGCCAAGGCTGGAACTAGTTGAGCAAAAATAAACATAAATAACAATAGCATTGGATTAGAATCCAAAGAACGAATCATTATCCTGAAGTCCATACCAATAAAAATAAATAATTGAATTAAATAAATAGCTGGGGGAGGAAAGAAAACTCTTCTTTAGGGAAGAATTCTAAATGGCAAATGTAGAAGGAATGAGGGAAAGAGGAAGCACCATCAGAAGGCCGCAGTTTCCACTGCTTGTGAGCGAAACTTTGAAGAGAAACAGGATATTGCAAACCTTCAAAGTGTCTCCCCCAAAGCATTTATTAATTACAGTTGTGATTTTAACATATGTCCCAAAATTCTTTGATACTTCCCCCTGCAGGAGATGTGGCTTAATTCTCCCACCCTTGAGTGTGGACTGGACTGAGGAATAGATGGAAAGAGAGGAGGCACTACTTTGCGGTGAGAATCCAAGCAGACAACCCTTTAAGCACATGATCCAGGCCAACATGCCCAGTGATCAGACAGATGGTGTGAAGTACTCATGGTTTCATGATGCAATGGGATGGAGGCATCATCTCTAAGGGGTTCTGCCCCCAAGTCTGCAACTTCATTCTAGTCCAGTCATGACAAACCCCAAATAGGGGACATTCTACAAAACAGCTGACCCAGTACTCTTCGAAAATGGTAAGTCATGAAAGACAAGGAAAGACTGAAGAGCTGTCACAGATTGTAGGAAACTAAGGAGACATGATTAAGTGCACTGTGGTATTCTGCATCCGATAAAGGTCATTTGTGGGAAAACTGGGGACATTTGAATAAAGTTTGTCATTTATTTAAAAGCAGGTGCAGCACACTTTTTCTATAAAGAGCTGGATAGTAAATACTTTTGCTTTGTAGTCATCTCTTTCACAACTACTCACCTCTGCCACTGTGGCACAAAAAAAAAAAAAGAGTCTGAGAAGATATGTAAGTTAATGGATGTAACTGTTTTTCAATAAAACTTTATTTACAAAAACAGGCAGGGGGCTGGATTTGATCTGTGAGGCCTTGTTTCTGACCCCTGGTTAATAAGATTTTATTAATGTAATTGTTTTCATTTTGACCATTGTACCATAGTTGTATAAGATGCTAACATCAGGGGAAGCTGGGTGAAGGGCATGCAGGAAATCTTTGTACTATCTATGCAACTTTTCTGTAAGTCTAAAATTATTTCAAAAGCAAAAGTTTAAAAAATGAAGTAGAAACAATTTGGGGATTGTATGCCCTTTTGGATGGACTTTGTTACCCCTTCTCCATCCCCCTCATGACTATATTTATTCAAGAAGTTGCCACACAATTAAACCACATCCCACGAATAGAGCCAACACTCGGAACAGCATCTGCTGTGGAGAGAGTGGAGACAGGCTTGCTCGATCCCACGCACTTTGGAAGAGATAGGAAATGCTTCCCGAGAAGGAGAGTTTTTAAGGCTCAGAGTGGACCCCCAAGGCGGCTAACAGAGTTGAGTTTGGCAGCGTCACGACATTGGCCAGTGGTTGGCCCCACTGTGCCATCACCATGCCTGGAAAGATCCCCCTGAACCCTGGGTCACTCTGCCCATTTTCAAGGTGTCCTATAAAAGCAAAACAGAAAGCATGCTCTGCCTTCTACACGGTGCCCGTTTTGGGAGCTTCCATGGCTAACGACCAGAATTCACACCTCTGGGCGCCCCTCTTGTGGGATTAAACCCATTCTACAGTCATGGGACACTATCTCCAGACGCGTGCCCAGGCCGGAGTTCAAGTGTCAAGCCAGCAGCCTCGCAGGGTGTTGACACTGGGGCTGGGCCTTGAGGATGAGAGGGGGCTGGGCCAGCCTACAGGAGCCAGAGCCCGAATGTGCCCACCACGTTGGAGAAGCTCAATATGGCACCCAAAGTTGTAGGATCCATGATGGAGACAGCCCCTTGCCTGCTGCACTGCAGAGCTGGAGCTCTGCTACAGGCAGTAGGAAACTGGAAAAGGTTTCTCAGCAGGTGAGTGACGCCACCAAGTTTGTGCCCTAGAAAGGTGATACTCTGGAGGAAAGCTACCCTGCCTGTGAGCCAAGAGAAGCAGTGGCAGCTCCTGTGCAGTACAGACCTCCACAGCTGTCAAGAGGTTTGCTCTTTGTCTCCAAACCCATTTTAGCAGCATCCTGGGGAGTGGAGGTGGCGGTTGAGTGAACATCTTGGACATTCTTAGTGGGAAGGGCCACGGTCCTGACCCCTGCACCCACAGCTCTGCAGCTGTTTCCAGAGACTCCCCAAGGCGACGCTGCCAGGGTCGGCTCCGACCCCGGGGGCCGATGCCCCAGGAAGCTGTGTTTTCTCCATCGTGTTCTCCTCAGGCTGTTCAGGTTGAGTAAGGAGGTGCTAATTACCTCTAAAATATAAGTTTATGACTCAGAGTTCATTAGATTCAGGTGCAGCTCAAGCACGGCAAGTACACCCTGTACTGAACTGAGCCACGGTGAGCAATTTCCTCAACTGGATTTACAGTCACCTCAGCCTCATCCTGACATTATTCACACTCCATCCAGGCAGGTGAAGTTTTGATGAAATCATCTCTCAAAAATCCTTTGAATTATCTTGTTCAGCTTTTTACTGTTCCTTAGGACACTGAGCCCGTTTTGTAGACTATATTTTTCTGTATTAACATGATCCTAGGTTTAATTCTATGTATAAAACTGCTCTCTTATTTTGAAAAAAAAATTTTTAAAGGTATAGTTATTTTAGAGACCAGCACTTGGGGAAATAGTAGTGATTCCAACTTATTCCTGTCTTGACATAATGAGAAATTGAAACAAATTTGGGAAAATCAAAAAATTAAAAGTATTTACAATTGCCCATGAGAAAATATTCACTCTGTGCCACAGAGAAAATAATTGGGGGTGGGGGTGGGGGTGTGTGTGGAGACGGTGAGGGAAGACTTGGTTTGGGGATTCTATTATTTTGTGAAATGAAGTCATATTTAAATGTATGGCATAGATATAATTTTAAAGTTCATTTAAGTTCTGCCTCTGTAAAATGAGTGAGCTTAGAACTAGACAGGTATAAATAGAAACAAATATACATCAAAAGAGGAAGTAAGTTAGAAAATAGAGCCAAGTGATTTTTTTCCCCCCTCAGACTGCGTGAGAGTGTGGCTAAAGAAAAGTGATTAAAAGTTTACTTAGAAGGAAATGTATCTTTTAAGGAGTATTTCTTTCCCATAAACAGCAATGAAGGCTGGGAGGGGCAATTCTTGCCAATATATGAGTCATCACAGCTCTAAGAGGTAAGACCCATTGTTGGTTCTTGAATCCACTGACAAAAATGGTCACATCTGAGAATTTCCTGCCAGCTCCCTCACCCCCTCCCCCTGCCAAAGCATTTACTGCTTGTGCATCCTGAGAACTCTTGGACAGGAAATGGCATCTTGGGAGGCAATCCTAACAGCTGACACTAATTGCATGATCACAAAATGGCAGGCTCCGTGTTCAGTGCCCGTGTGAATGCACGCATTTAATCCGCACACCAACCTCTTGAGGCAGGTGCTACTGATTCCTGCTTTAAAGGTGAGGAAACTGAGGCTCAGCACACCGAAGGACTCGCCTGGAGCACACGGCTAGGAAGCACCAGAATTCTAACCAACTGTTTGTTTCCAAGGCCCATGTATGTAACCGTGGAACATATTACTCCGAAGGGACTAAGTCTGAAATGCTGCAAAGACACTAGGAAATATAAGAAACCAGAGAATAGATAAAATCAGCTGAGCCCATGGAAAGAGGCACCAGAGAGGAGAGAGGGTAAAAGGAGTATGGAAAGATCACCTGAAGAATTGAAGCTGTCCTCTACGCCTTTAACTTCTGGTCTCCCGAAAAGGGCACCGCGTTTTACCAGTACCCCATGGCCAAGAGTGCATTTTCCCATCGTTTCACACCTAGTGGAGAGAGGGAGGGGAGCCTGGGGTGTACCCACCTACAGCTGATGCAGAGGCTCTCACACAGCTTCCTCTGCGAGGTGCTGGCACAGGAGGGGGCGTGATGCCCACCACCCACATCTCAGCATCTCTTCCCGCCAGCCCCACGGGCACCGCCCTACCCTTCTCACTGCCCACACCTGCCCCTGACTCTGGGCCTTAGCCCTTGCTGGTCCCTACAGGCACAACACTCTTCCATGGGATATCCAAACCTTGCCCTCACGCATGCCTCGGCTCTCTGAGAGTTCTTCCCTGGCACCCTGGGCCCCCTCACACCACCATCCACCCTGCCTCTTGCTAGCACTTCTTACCTCTTGACGTATTCTATCCTTACAGGTTATACTTCAGATTCGTCCAGTGTCCCCATCCCCTTTGGACCGTGAGCCCGACGTGAGCCTGTCCATCCTGCTGCACTCTCAACCCCCACGGCCACAGAGGGTCACCAACAAAGAGTGAACAAACGAATGAGCTGTTTCCCACACGCCAAATCCCCAAAAGATAAAATGACATTGCACTTTTGCCATTTTCTTAGAACTTCCTGAGACAAACCGAAAGAATGATGCTCCTTGGTACTAAATAAAGAAAAATCTGCCTGCTATTTTTTTGGCAAACAAGTCATGGGGAGATCTATGAAATCTCTGAAATTCAACAGAAGCCTAATCATTCCCAGGAGCTAAACGCGGGCGGCGGCCCCCCAGAAGCCACTGCCGTAGGGGTCAGCGCGGGAGCAGCAAACCAAAGTCCCGCTGCTTCAGTGGGGCCCTTAAGAATGAGCTTCCAATCATTGTGTGGCTAAGAAAGAAACTCTTCAGAAGCCAGCAAAGCCCTAACTGTCGCTCTGTATTGTAAGAAAAAGGACAGGCGGGGGCGGGGGCGGGGGGCCCCAGTGCCTTTGCACCTTTCCATGGAAGTGTTGGTTTAAGTAGTCCGGCTGTCCCCGCTGTTTATGAGCCTCGGCCTTCGCAGCACAGCTGAAATGTGTTCTCCTAAAGATGTTCCCTGCGATATGACACCGCTCGGCATTGTTTCGCTGCCTATCAGCTCAAGTATCCCAGAGCAATCCACCCTTCTCTTAACGGCTGATGACAGCTCCAATGGCTGGGCAGAAATCAGTTGAAGGAAAGGGAAGTCTTGTCGGAAACGAGATTAATCTTGTAACGAGTGTTCAGCCCAGATAGCGCATCTGGGCACAGAGCTGCTTAAACTGGAGAGCAATTAACCTTCACCCGACAAGCTCTGTCCAACCGTTATAAACATTAGAGAGACACAATCCTTCCCCCTCCTGGTAGACTAAACAACCAGATTTGAATTCCATGTAAACGGACTCTTTCTGCAGATGTGCACTGAGGACCAAGTCCAGGGGGGAAGCGGCTGAGGGGGTTCTGAATAGCACAGGTAACTTCTGGCCTTGCTTGGAGCAAGCTGAGGTTAGTAGCATGAAAAACCACTCAGGGCATTTTTCAGTAAAATCACTAGCTTTAGGGGAATTAGACTTCTCTTCTCTTTTTTTCTCTCTCTCTCTTTCTTTTCTCCCAGCAGAAGGAATATTTGCACTGAACTAGTCCCCCACTCGTCCCTGATTCCTCTCTTCCAAGCACGGCAGGCATTTGCATGAGTGATGTAGCTTGTGGTCACAGAAGGGAGAATTTTTTTTTTTTTTTTTTTTTATCTTTGAGAGTCATTGGCTTTCACGGGGACCAAGCCTGTGGTCTTGACTTTATCAGCATATGCTGTAAACCAAGTGAGCTAACCAAGTTGACCCATGTGAAATACCGAGGGAGTGGTTAGGGAATCCACAGGGAAACCTACAGCCAAAAATAACTACTATCACACTGAAAAGAAATCTTTTTGAGATCATCTAACATCTCTCAGACAACAGTGTTTCTTTAGCATTAATTTATACAGAACGATTGGACTGTCTTTTATACACAAAATATTAATAATAAATAATTGAAGGATAAGAACCCTTTATCTTAAAAGCAGCTTCTAACCAATGAGGAACATACAACGTACCTAATAAACCAAGAAAGCATTTAAGTATGTGTAAAGCATGACTTGAAAGAGAGCTGTTCCATGCAAATATCCTGTCTGCTAGTACATGGCAACTAAGATCTTCAGAAATGATAATAAAATAAAAGGAAAAAAATGAAAACATTCGTTCAGCATGTTCTAAACAAATTCTTCTTTCCCAAGTTCTTAATCCAGTCTTCCCGATGGCCTATGACAGCTCTCAAAATAGTCCATCCTAAGATTAGATCTTATCTCTCCTTTGGACGGAGCTTATCTGTTTCCAGTGGGTAAGGCATGGTATTCCAGGGCTCTCTCAGTTGTGTTTGGACACAACAGGACTGGGTTTCCACAGCACATCTCACCATTGCTGGCCTCCAGCCAGGGCTTTTTTGAGGATATGCAGCATGTGGGGAAGGGTTACTGTACCCTAAATAGCCTGGCAAAGAGGGTCTTGCTTTCATGGTTCACTTACATGTTTTGGAGTGCTTTTCCCTGCCATTATGGGGAAAGAAAGGCCTTACCCTCCAGAGCAGGAGTTGCAAAAGGAGAGCAAGTGAGACTGACGCTTAACATCCCAAGAATTTATACCATTTCCTTGGGTGCAGTCAAATTAGATGCAAGCAAAGGATCCCATTAGCCTAATTTTCCAAATCACACTGAGACACTAGGAAAAAACCTCCTGGTCCTCCTTAGGCCAAGGTGAGGTGGAGACGGGCTATGTGCATTTGGGTTGGCCAGTTTCCATGCCGATAGTGGTGTTATTTCTGCAGAATCATCTCACTGGCCCCCGAGTGGGCACATCTAATTGTGCACTTGAAGTAGACAAGGGCACACAGAAACAACGTGACGAGAGCCCCGGACCTGGTTCTTAATTTAAGTTTGTGTTTCTTTCCCAAGAGAATCTTGCAGGGCGCTCATTGCCAATGCTATGATGAAGACCAACCTCCATTTGGAGGCAGTGGCATTTTGCACGACATAACACCAGAATATTTAGAGGCAGCTCATGTTTCTCGGCCCAGATCCTCTATGTGTATAACCTGAGAGGACAGCAAAGACAGAAGACAAAAATGAAATCACAGTGCCTGATGACAAGACAGCTGATGATGTCCTTTTAAGAGCACAGTCTCAGAACTGTGTAGGCTCCATCTGAAGGCTTTAATGAAGACAGCCACCTGAATTATTTTTTGCTGAGATGTAAACGGCACAGCCCCAGCTCCCCACATGGCTCTGATGAGCTGGGGTGGGCTGCCATAGCCTTGTCGCACTTCTTGACATTTACCAAGTAAAATCATGAGATAAGGGAAGCCGCAGCAACACAGCCAGTATCTTGTGAAACCGAGACGGTTGCAGAGTAAACACTTTGCCTTACAGTGATTTTACTTTGGTTATGATGCTGGATTTCACAGTGTAAAGGCTAACTGTAATGCTATCAGGTTTCATTGTTTTCCATTAAAACCAATTGCATTTATACCTCCCCAAAGGAAAATTCGGGATATACGTGTAAGAATGAATGTAATAATCCTAGTATCACTACTTTATTTGTTAGGCTCTATCAATGAAGGGAGCACTGCTCTTCCAACTGGTAAGAAACAGGGGCCAGAAGCCACCACCCTTAACAACTGCCTTGTCTTCTTCCACGTGTGGATGCTGTTTTTAACAAAAATGATGCCATTTTAGGGCATTCTATGGCCCACTATTTGCATTATAGAGGTAGTACAGCTTCCAAAGGTACTTAAGATTATGCCAAGAATCAGGTTGCTCACTAGTTACAGCAACCAGAGAGCCTGAATTTTGGAGAATAAGACTAATTTGGCAAAGCTTTTCATGTAAACTCCTTTGTCTGACCGTGCCATGAATTTGCTTTTGGCTAGGGAACTATAGTTATGGAACTACCTGGGGAAAAGTCTCCAGTTCCCATTCTCATGGAGATCGTCATCAAGTGTGAACGTGTTTTGACAAATATCTTTAAATCTCTCAGAGTTCTATTTGTTCGAAAGAAATGTTAGAAGTTAGGAAAAAGTAACAACCAATGGAAATTAAAATTTAATTTCATTAGTATGTTTTTTCAACCAATATTTGTGGGCAAATTAGTCAAATTACTACTGTCTCAAGTATACTCTCTCCTCCAAGAAAATCCCAATTCCCTTAGGACTTTCTTTTTACTTCTCCTAAAAATAAGTAAGAGTTTACTTTTCCAAGTATAATTGAATTGACTCATATGACCAATCAAGGTTCTTCAAACATTCTGACTCCCAAATAAAAAGTGTTTCCTTTTCCTTGACTTACGTCATGGCTCTGCTAAAAGAGAGACCAAGTCAGATTTCTTTTAATCACCTATGATACAAGTACATGCTTTAATCAGAGATTACAATATGCATTTGTCCATTTATTCATGCTTTTATTCACTCAACAAATATTTATGGGGGTAGCTTTTTATGTGCCAGGCATTGTACTAGGCACTGGGAAAACATTGGTGACCCAATTCTTAAATGATTAGATTGAAAAAAACAAAACAAAACAAAAAAAAATAGTTCATTAAAATTTTACCAAGGTAATAGAACACTTTAGGTTTCATGAAAGATCACATTTCCATTGGCTTAAATAATACTTTAACCAGTAAGTCATGCTAGGCTAAATAATGTGTTTGCTAATTTTACACATTCTCTACGATATCAAATTCTCTTATCTGGCATAGATAAGTTGGAGGTTAACTACTATTAAAGTTAATCTTTATTATAAAGTAGGTTACTTTGCAATTGAATGCAAAAATACTTAGCTATTTATGAAAATGCTATGCTCCATCATATCCATTGCAGATATCATTTATATAATAAAGACAGTAATAATAATAATAACAGCTGCCTCAGTGAATATGAAAACCTTCAAAGTGAACCAGGACATTGGATCACAGTATATGTGCTTCAGAGATGAAGTTACAGCTTCACAGAAATTTCAAAGGACTCACTAAAATAACAAAGGAAGGAAAATGACCAGTCCCCATGATAGTCTGCTAAACACAACTCTTCTTTATTAGCTGATGACCAAAAAGACTTTTTGGAAAATGGATTGAAACAGTTGACCATTTGGATGACCAAACACAAACCACCGGATATACCCAGAAACACTCCCTAATTCATTCTGTGAAACAAATATTACCCTCATACCAAAGGCAGATAAAGATATTACAAGAAAAGGACAGACCAATATCACTTATGAATATAGATGCAAAATTCCTCAGCAAAATACTAGCAAACCGAATCCAACAGCACATTAAAAGAATTATAAACTATGATCACGTGTGACTCATCCAAGATATGCAAGGGTGGTTCAACATAAGAAAATCAATGTCATACACCACATTTCCAAAATAAAGGAAAAAAATCTCATGATCATCTGAATTGATGCAGAAAACACATCTGACAAAACCCAGTAAGCCTTCTTGAAAAGAAATTGAAAACATAGGAAACTAGGAAAAGAAGGAAACTTCTTCAACACGATAAAGGGCATATTTGAAAAACCCATAAGTAATATCATACTCAATGGTGAAAGACTGATAACTTTCCCCCTAGGAGCTGGAACAAGACAAAAGGATGCCCACTCTCACCACTGTTATTCAACATTGTACTGGAAGCTCTAGCCAGAGAAATTCTGCAAGAGAAAGAAATAAAAGGTATCCAAATTAGAAAGGAAAAGTGAAACTTTCCCTGTTTGCTGACAACATGATCCTATATTCAGAAAATCCTGAAAAATCTACAATAAAGCTCCCAGAGCTAATAAATGAGTTTAGTAAATTGGCAGGGTACAAGACAAGCACACAAAAAATCAGTAGTGTTTCTATACATTAGCAATGAACAATCAGAAGAAGAAATCAAGAAAAAATTTCATTTACAATAGCAACTGAAAGATCTACGAAGAAGTCTAACTGAGACTAACCGAGGATGCAAAGGACTTGTAAACAGAAAGTTACAACAGGCTACTAAAAGAAATCAAAGAAGACTTAAATAAATGGAAGGACATCCTAGGTTTATGGATTAGAAGAGGAAATATTGTGAAGATGTCAATTATACCTAAAGCAATTTACAGATTCAATGCCATCCCAATAAAAATTCCAACAGCCTCCTTTGCAGAAATGGAAAATCCAATCACCACAATTATATGGAAGTGTAACGGGCCTTGAACAGGCAAAACCATCTTGAAAAGGAAGAATAAAGTTGGAGGACTCATGCTTCCAATCTTAAAACATATTACAAAGTCACAGTAATCAAAACAGCATGGTACTAGCACAAGGACAGACATACAGACCAATGGAATCATATCTAGAGTTCAGAATTCAACCCTTACATTTATGGCCAACTGATATTTGACAAGTGGGTAAAGATCAATTAATTGGGCAAGAATGGTCTCTTCAACAAATGGTGCCATGAAAACTGGACCTCCATTTGCAAAAGACCAAAATTGTACCCTTACCTCACACCATATACAAAAATCAACTCTAAATAGATCAAAAACGTAAAAATAAGAGCCAGACCTATAAAATTCTTAGAAGAAAACATAGAGAAGCATCTTCAGGACCATGTTAAACAAAGGTTTCTTACACATTACACCCAAAGCACTAGCAACAAAGAATTTTGATATATGACATCAAAATTAAAAAACTTTTGGGAATCAATGAACTTCATCATGAAACAACAGCCTAAAAAATGGGAGAAAATATTTGGAAACTACATATCTGATAAGGGTTTAATATCCAGAAGACATAAAGAAATCCTTCAACTCAACATCTAAATGACAAACAACCCAATTTAATAATGTACAGATGACTTGGATATTTCTCCAAAGAAGATACACAAATGCCAAATAAGCACATGAAAAGATGTTCAACAGCATTAGCCTTTAGGGAAAAGCAAATCAAAGCCACAATGAAATGCCATTTCACACCTACTAGAATGGCTACTATTTTTAAAAATCAGAAAATTATAAGCTTTGGAGAGAACGTAGACAAATAGGAACACTCATTCTTTGCTGGTAGAAATGTAAAAAGGTGTAGCTACGTGGAAGATAGTCTGGCAGTTCCTCATAAATTTAAGTAGAGAATTACCATATGACCCAGCAACCCACCTCTAGGTATATACTCAAAAGAATTGAAAGCAGGGACTCAAACTGATATTTGCTTACTGATGTTCATAGTGGCATCATCCACAACTGCTGAAAGATGGAAACAACCCAAGTGTCCATCAACTGGTGAATGAATAAACAAAATGTGGTGTATACACAGAGTGGAATATTATTAAGCCATAAAAATGAATGAAGTTCTGATATAGGCAACTACATGGATGAACCTTGAGGGCATCATGTTGAGGGAAATAAGCCAGATACAAGAGGACAAATGTTGTAAGAGCTCAATGATATGACATAATAAGAATAAGTAAACTAGAATATAGGTTATCAGGGGATGAGGTAAGGATAGATATAGAATGGGTAGTTAAGGCTTAAAATGTAGAGTTTCTTTTTGGACAGTAGAAGAATTTTAGTAATATATTGTGAAGTTAACACATCATTGTGAAAGTAATTAACAGCACTGAATTATATGTTTGAATTTGGTTAACGGGAAATTTTATTTGTATATATGGTACTAGAATAAAAATTTAAGTAAGAAAATCCACGGAACTGCACAAAATAAAAAGCAAACCCTTAGTTAAACCATATAGTTAATGGTACAGTTTTAACAAGGTGCTTTCATCGACTGTAACAAATGTACCACCTCAATGTAGAGGATGATAATAGGATGAGATGGGAAACCTGTATTTTATGCATGATTTTTAGGTCATGTAACCAAATGCACGCTATTGAATTGCCTGGGAACTGTATTCCTACTTTTGATCTTCAAGAGGAAAGCATCTCCATCTGTGGCCCAGCAAGGACATACAGATATTCAAAACCCAAGAAGATTCTGAGCTAACTCATGATAATCCTACCTTCCCAAAGACAGGCAGGTTGTTAAGTCACACACACTTATGTCAAATAATAGGCATTCAAACGCGAGCCAGGAACATACAAGACATGTGGTTCTAAAGACATAAGAACAGAAACATGAGAGACATATGGTTACAAGATACAGAAACAGGTCTAACTTCTGATTAAGAAGCACAACTTTTCTCATAACCTCTAGGAGTAACTAACATGGTGCTTTGCATAAAGTAAGAATTTATTAACTGCTTGTTGAATTAAATGAACTAATTCTCTATAAATAGTTACCAGGTACCATTTTGCTTATTCATTCATGCATTTACTCCTCCAGGAGTAATTGATTCATTCAGTGAATGTTTATTGAATAAACATTTACTGAGGGCCTATTTCTTACCAGGCAGTGTCAACGCAGATAAAGGCTTATGTACGCAGCAATGTAATTTAAGGCATCGAGTGCGGAACCTTAATCAGTGTTTTGATAGTTTCTGATCTTGAATGGGGTTCCATGGATTCTTACGTATAGAAATAACCAGCAACATGATAATTCTGTAGATGCCTGATCTCCTCTCCAAAAAATGAGTCAGCAATAACAGTTGGTTCAAAATAGTACTCGACTCCTTAGACTGAGGGCCACTCTATCCACCACCTGGCGCTCTCCACACATAAATGCATATTTATTCATTCATTCATTCATTCATTCATTCATTCATTATCATAGGCCAGATTTAAGGGTAGGGAGGAAACAATGAACGTCTGTCAGTTCTCCACCTTGTTTTTGCTTTGAATCATCCAAATTATTGATTTTCTGGGCTTATGAAAATATAGTTGACTTCAGCTGCTGGTTAAAATGTTTGTGCCACTAAATGGACTCACAGGTATGGCTCTATTATAGTTCCTCTATTATTCTTAAAAGAATAGCATTAGAAAGGAACAATTACATAAAGGCATATACTTTCATCTCTTTGGAAGAAACTATAAATTCCCAAAGCGTATTGAAAAATTCCTTTCAAGGGACAAATATTGGAAACAAAGGCAATCAATAATTACAGTTGATCACTTCAGAAAAAGAAAATAAGATAGAGGAAATCAAATAATAAGAATCAGACTAGGATAAATAACAAATAAGAGTGTATACAGCTAATTGCATGGACAGCATGTGCTAGACTCTGTTCAAAGCACATACATGTATTAATCTGTTTCATCCTGCAACACAAACATTAAGCTGGTGTTATTATTGAATCTATTCTACAGATGGGGAAACTGAGGCTCAGGGAAGTGAAGTCATTTATAAGGTCACCTTGCCAGGGCATGGTGGAACAAGGCTGACTCCACTCCATGATGAGAAACTGGTTCCTTGGGAAGGGACGTAGGACCTTAATTTCTAAAGGGGGACCATAAAATGTCCTCCTCCCTTTTTCTTTACTATCTTGGGAAAAATAAAGTGAGTAAAAAACGGACTATAAAAAATGAGTTTAAACCTTGAGGACATTGTGCTGAGTGAAATAAGCCAGACTCAAAAGGACAAATATTGTATGGTCTCACTAATATGAACTAAATACGAAGAATAAACACACTGAGTTAAAATACAGAAAATAGGTTACTAAGAGATAGGATGAGGGCTGAGAAGGGCTACTGTAGCTTAATGTATGAAGAATTTTTAATTAGTTTGACTGTAAAAGTGTGGAAATGGAGAAAGTTGATGGTAACACATTATAGTGAGTATAACTAACACAGCTGGTTTATAAATGGGATTGTGGCTGAAAAAGGTAGTCTAGGGACATAAACGTCAATTGAAAAAAACCTAGAGAAAAATCTAAGGACTGAATAACATAGTGGTGAACCCAGAGGTCGATGAGGAGTGTGGGTAATAATACAAATACAAGAATGCTCTTCTCTGAACCAGATCAAATGTACATCACAAATACAAGGTGGTAAGAATATGGGGATACAAGGAAAAAATACAATAAAGTAACTTATGGACTGTAGTTGATGACTAATTGTAATATTCTTGCATCAGTGTCAAAGAAGGTACTAGATCAATACTAAGGGTCAGTAATAAGGGGTATGAGATTTTTCCTTTTGGACTAAGGAAAATATTAAAAAATTTACTGAAGTGATGACTGCACAACTCTGTGATGAAAGTGAGAGTCACTGAGTGTAAAGTTTGGATGGATGTACAAGGCATGGGACTACGTGACACAGTGAACTATGTGGTGGATGATGGACTGTGGTTAACAATACATGTATATATGTATGTATATGTACACGAGAGTGTTCTCTCATGAACTCTAACAAATGTACAATATTAATACATGGCGTTAATAATAGGGGGCTACATGGAAAAAATATATACCAAATGTAAGCTATGAATCATAGTTAGTAGCTATATTTTGTAACAAATGTCCCACGACAATGCAAGGTGTTCGTGGAGGGGTGATGTATGGGAATTCTGCATGTAATACATGACTCTTTGGTAAGCTCACAACTTCTCTAATAAAAAAAAATTTTTTAATGAGTTCAATTTCTCAAATCTCATTAGTCTCTTTAAAGAATGAGTCTGGGGAAGCGGCTGTGGCTCAATCAGTAGGGCTCCCGTTTACCCCGGGGCCTCCTGGTGAGGGCAGGCCCGCCCGCACGGCGTGGTTGGCTGACCCAGCGAGCATAAGCAGCAAGGGGGGGATAAATGAATAAATAAATAAAATCTTTAAAAAAAAAAAAAAATGAGTCTGTATGCACAGAGAAAAGGCTTAAAAGAGTAAAAAAGAATCAAGTACTAACAGACTCTTGGTGGCCATGTCAGTTGTTTTAGTTTCCTTTCTAAAATTTTTATTTTCTAAACTCATATGATAATTGCTTCTGAGATCAGAGAAAAAGGACAGTTTTTATTGTTGTTTTTTTTGTTTGTTTGTTTGAAAACAATATAATATTCCACAGATACATTGAACCTGTGGTCACTCCATGCTAAAGAAAACAAACCAAATCAACTCTCCACCATCCCCAGGGGTTTGTAGAGAGGATGCCAGTAGGAGTGCTTCTCCACCTGGCATCCAAGATGGCCTCACCTGACGCTGATCCTGAACAGGCATCACACAGCAGACTCCAGATTCCAGGAGATCAGGGAGCCATTGTGCAAAGAAACAAATGGAAAGAGGGAGCACACATATAAGGAAGCATGTTGGGAGATACCTTGTGGAATTTTACTAAAAGGTTAAAAAAAAAAAAAAAAATGCTCCATAAAGGTCCAGGGGAAACAAATGCAGAGGAAGAAAACAGTCTTCATTAAAACAGGAGATTACAGAGATTTTACACAGTACCTTCCAACAAGACACACAAAACTTTGTGAATAAATGAGGCCCTAAGGAAAAATCTCTTTGGGCTATTGCATTTCAACTCAACCCAAATCTACTGAGTACGTATGTAAACGAAATCATGGGATTATATAAATGTATTAGCACTTTCATGAGTTAAGATTACACATAACCCTTGGCTGGCAGCTTTTCAAGGTCAAATGTGGTCTCTGCCTCCCTGTGGTCAATCACCAACACTTGTGGGAAGCACAGTGTAGGCAGAATGCTCCATTAGATTCTGTCCTCTTCTCCAGTGCAACACCAAGCTCTCAGGTGCTTTCTGATCACTAAAGGAGGTAGGGCGCAGGGCGCAGCAGTTTAAGGCTGCTCAGTTTTCTGATTATTTTAGGGACCCAGAGAAGGTCTTGGTGGAGCTGTAGGTTTCCGTGTTTAGAGTATATAAACATCACCCTTTGGTGCTTTGCCAGTACTTGAGTTGAGTGGCTTTCAGGTGTTATTTATTTTGTTTAGTTTTTGTTCCGTTTTATTGTTTGTTGACTTGATATATTCTTTTTCCCTACAAAGGGGCCAGTAGGGTAAGGACATATCCTGCAGGTGGGTAATTGATGATTCCCTATTGTTCAATGTTAGTACACTGCAGGTTTTATTTGTTTTGGTTCAAAGTGCCTAAACAATGCATTCCTTGGAATTTAATAAGTGTTGTAAAATCAGCACAGAGAGCAAACTGTGAGCTGAGGTTTTTGTAGCCAAGTCTGGTGCTCTCTGCTTGACTAAAGAAAGCAAAAATCGAAAATGACCTTTAAACTAAATAACCACGGGGAAGGCCTTCAGTTGAATCTTAAGGAGGCTTATTTTCCACCAAATACAAAAGCATTGCAGTCACCATGGTTTTCCATGATTCCAAGAGGACCAAGGCGTCTCCAGGGCACATATCTCACTCATAGACACCTCTAGGCTATTCTACACTTGTCTCCTTGAAGAGCGGCCAGCAAATAACACAGAGGATGAGAACAAGGGACTAAAATCATTGCTCGTTACTTCAAGATAGAGCATTCTGCTAGCAAATCTGGACCGATGGGCCTTATTCCTGTGGAAAGGAGATAATGGCTGATGAAGCACGCCTTTGCGGAGAGGAAGTTTCCATTGGGAGCCCTTCCTGCATCAGTGCTCTCTGGTTGGACTGGCTATCTGTGTAGGAAGTGAACGCAGGAAGTATCTGTCTACAAACCCTTTAGCCTCAAGGTAATTGCTGTAGCAGCATTTTACTGTTTACCAAAGCAGTAAACATGTGATCTAAAAAAAGATGTTTTCCATCTCCAAAGAACAAGGCCGGAAAAAAAATGTGTGCTTATTTTATAACCAGTTTCTTATCAAAACTGGCTGCCATATGCTTGTATTTCCAACAGTGAGTCCACTTCTGCCTAGGATGTGCAAGAAACAGGTGCTTTTCTTCACTAGGACACTACCTGAGAAATGTGCATGTGATTTTCTCTATGGTCTCGAGTGCAGAGGCTTCACACAGTTCATATCACTGGTTTAAAAAGAAGTCTACAAGAGTATCCATGTTAATGCAAATTGGTGGAATGGGTAATTCAGGAAGCCAGGTAACACAGAGAGTTCTTTGTATACGACCTTGGACAATATTCTTATTTTATATGTGAATATAAATATAATCCTAGTTCCAGGAGTTCACAGGATGACGTGAAATGGCAGAACTCAAAAAGACACGTGCAGCTATTGCTTGGGATTCTTTCTAGCAGGTATAGACCGAGCCTCCTGATGGGCTCTCGTCTTCAGTTCTTTACTCCAGAGTCAAGGTGTTCCAGCCTGCAGCATCCCAGGCTTCCTGGGAGGAGAGCCATAGTTAAGAACCCTCGAAAGAAACCCTGAGAGTGAAGGAAAGCAGCCCCAAGAAGAGCCGGGACTGCACGTCCCAGATGCTCAGGAAAGGCCGTGGGCAGTCCCATTGCTGTCCCCCAAGTTTGCCATACCCCCTGTTGAGCTGCTAGCTACTGCGGGGAGGGAGAAGGAGGAGGGAAGGAGAGCATGAAGTAGCAAGGAGCACAGAGAGATGCAGTGGGGAACACGGTGCTGAACATCTCCTCCAAAGAACCGCTTTACACAGGCTCAGGGAAACTCAAAAGCAAGCACCTCTTGGCAGTGTTTTAAGGAATCTTCAAGGCAGATAAAGGGCTCCTGAATAACTGAGAACTCACTGTTTCTGTCAGAGGTTTTATTGCATAATAAAGAAGGGGAATAGACAAATTGGCTATTTGAAAAAGATTCAATTCACAAACCGTGATAGAAATTTAAGAAAAAAAAACACAACTCTTACGGATTTCCTGATTTTAGTCCTAGAACGAAATATATCTGACCCAAATGAATAGGTGAATTAGCTAACATTTATTGAGCACCTCATATAGGCCAAGTAGAGTTCTGAGCTCTTCCAATGTCTTTAATCTCATCATAGCCCCCAGTGAGGTAGGACTTACTGTTATGTCCTTTTACAGACGGAAAAGCCTGGATACAGTGAGGCTAAGTTACCTGTCATAGGTCAAATCTCAGGAGGCAGAATAGCCAGGCTTGAACCCAAGAAGCCCACTGGCGCCCACCGCCTCAGCCTTGGCATGTCGCCCCTCCTCACTTCAGAGTTCCAGATGGGAAACTGCCGCTCTGTGATCCCGAGAACAGCACAGTCATCGAACGTCAGAGACAAAGAGGCCATGAGGACACTTCCATTTTCCATGAGGGAGCTGAGGCCAGGGGCAGTGAGTTTACCAGTCGAGGCCGCACAGCGCCAAACTACAACTCCGGGCTGCCGCCTCCCAGGCTGCCTTCCGCTTCCCTCACCAGCTTCTTGCCTGCACTTCCCTTTGCTTGCATGGAAGTTAAGAACAATCTTTTCCCCACGGAGCCTATTTTAAGGATGTTATGTATCAAGGCCCCTCTGGATATAGGATGAACACGGGCTGGGTTCACTCTATGTAGCCATCGTGTTTTGGGTGCTCTTTGGAGCATCAGGTAACACAGGCATAGAGTATAGATCCAAAGAGGACTATGCAATGTGAAACCACATATATATATTTTTTTAACTTGGAGCAACTTCTTGGGAAATCTACCTCAAATTGAGACACAAACTAATTGTGTTGACAAATGCGCAAGTGTCGTTTCAACAGTTTCTTCTTCCTCAAAGGTGAACATGGCATGACATTGTTAACCTTACAAAATACTACCCACTAAGACCCAATGGCATCCGAAGTGAAGATGATAAACTCACCATTTGTCTATGATCTCGATTAATGACCTTGGGGGAACAGGAATTGGGGAAGGAAGAGATTCTCTTCATTATATTAACCCCACCCATCTCAGGAGTACATTGCTGTGGTTGTTGTTTGTTTTCAACCATGCGTGAAGATCTGGGGTGAGCAACCAGCTCCACCCAGAAGTTCTCCCATGCGTCGGCAGACACAGCAAAGCTGCCTTCAGGACCAGCTGCCTGGGGATGGGTCAAAGCCCTTACATTTGTGGGTATCACTCCATCTCTCATTCAGTGGAGGCTGTCCTGGCTCACTTGGTCACCAAAATGTATTAAAATCACCAATGAACAGTACACATTTCCCTTCTTCCTCCCAACCCCCTTCCTGACTATATGATATGAATTAAAACTTCCTGAATCATGTGCAAAATCCCCTCTGCATGTACAAAGGATACACAAAGCAGTAGTCTTTCCTCCTGAAAGACATTTGCAGTCAACGTGCATGTATTTTTGCCAAACTACAGAAGGCTGCCTTTATGTCTATGCATGTTCAGCCAGATATATTTGGCTGAACTTTACTGGGCAGAAGTTGAATTCGGTGTAATACCTTCAAGTTAATTATTCAGTGTAATTTTGCTTGCTCTATCTAAACCCAACAACTAACGTAGCATCATTTAGAACCCAAATTTGCAGCCAATTGAATATGACATTTTTCTCCAGCAAAGCAATTTCTGCTCCCCCCCCCTTCCCTCTCATTTTATGAGAAGGTACCTTGCCAGCAAAATGTAATACATACAGGATGTTTCCACAGGCAAGGAGGCTTGAAAGCCTAGAGCAATCTGTTAACTTCTTGAATGATAAGTGATAAAGACCTGCAGTGCACTGCACAGTCTAGCCCCTTCCTAGCTTGCCAACCTCATCTTGCTCACTCTTTCCAAAGCTGATGAGTCTGCAGGCACCCTGCTCTTCTTTGGATTTCATGAACACACCGCATGCTTTCCCGCCTCACCACTTAGCACGTGGTGCACCCCCTACTTGGCACGTTCTCTTTTGCAGAGCCAGCCTATCTCCTCCTTTCAGTCTCTGCCTCCGAGACTGTTCCAGCAAGAGGTTTTATCTGCCCACCCACTTATACTTGCCATATCTCTTCTTTGATTTCTACCCTTTTCATAACTCTTATCACATTTGCGAAGTAGTTTGTGTAGTTGTTGTTTTTTAAAAACTTATCCATCACCAGGATGTAAATCTAGGATGCCAGGGATCAGTTTTTAGCTTCTCACTGCAGCACACAGGTATTGGCTCTACATCAATACTTGGTCAATGAAAAAAAAAAAATCAACAGGTCACTTGCTGCACTATAATTTCACGAAGGGAAGAAAGATGTTGACTCACTGAAGGAGAATGATTTAAAAGCTACTGTGTTAAATTCAGGAAGTGTAGATTCTTTGCATGACATGTTATAAATGTTCTTTATTATATTTTCCCGAATTTGACATGCATTGTTTTAACAAAAGTGTTTGAAGTAGCAGTCCTGAAGTTAATGGAACCATGTTATGATTGGATTATGATGTAGTACTTTAAGAATAAACAATTTTTCTTGGCCTTAGCATTTCTTTTCTAAATGTCTTAGCACTTATCTGTGTGCAACAGGAGATTACCCGTTCTTCCCAGCATCTAGTTCCATGAACACCCCGTTGAAAGATTTGGTAAGGTCTTATGGAAAACTCTGAGCTGTATTTTCATTATTGATGCCTAAGACGAAAGCAAGGAAGTTGATACTTGGGATGAGGAAATTTAAATCAACAGCTGATCTGGAATCTGGAACCACCGCCCATTGGAGATTCCCAAATATGGAAAGAATTCTTGCCAACAAGCAAATATAGAGTTGGATGTTGGTTTTTAGCTCTTGGGTTTTCTGGGGCTTTATTCTGATTTAGCCATCTAGAGCATAATAATGGTTACCTATAGGATTCTTTATGCAAGAGAAAATAACATCAATCACGCCATTAAAATTATTTTCATTATCCAGTTATTTAATATGTCACTAAGTCATTTAGCAGATCATTTTTCTCTGCATGATAATTTAATATTTGGGGCTAAGGCAAATAGTAGGAATAAAAGAGAGCATATGACGCTAAAGTGAGAGGGGCAACCAAAGACCCTGCAACTAGAGCAAGTTGCAAAATGCCCTAAGCCTCAGGATGAAAAAGCCACAGGATCCAAGCTGCTGCGAGCATCACATGGAACTAGAGCTGAGCACAGAGACTGGTGGGTAATGAGCAATTATCTGGATGATGCTAACGTGGATTATAAATTCAAGACACACAGCTACATTTTTTAAAATGCTTTTCCATGCTCTTTAAGCACCTATTTAATTAATTTTCATTTCACTAGGAGAAACATCTCTAAAGAAATAAGACTTCTCTTTAAACTCTACAACCATTATATTTTGGTATCTTAACATTCTCTATATGACTTCAAATTTTTTTTAATTAAAATTAACTTTTCGACAAGTTCAACTCCTATCCTCTGCGTTCACTGTTGAAAGCATGAAAGAGAACGGACAGGATATCAGTAAAATCAGGTTCCCTGGCTCCACTGGGTATAAATACACAGTAAACTACACACACTCACAAAGATCTACAAAGCTGAGAGAATGTAATGACAAGTGTATTGTATTTGAAAAAGAGAATTGCAAGACAGAAAGAAAACTGAAGAATTAGAAATTGGACAGAATTAGGAATGACGTTAAACTTTATAAAACATGTCTCAGCCAAGTTCACTAGGGGAAATATGTGGGAGCTAAGTTCGATCAAACACGGAATGACTAAATCAATAAGAAAGATATTGAGAGGCCACAGTGGGTCATTAGTTGAAAACAGTCTACAGTATAGGTTCACAGCATTAAAAGCTATTTGTATGTAAATGGCAATACAAATAAAAATGAGATTCCATTTTTGCCTATCCGAAGAGCAAAGCTCCAAAGAGTAAAATAGTCAGAGTTGCTATGGATATAGTGCAGCTGTTCTCATCCATGGCTGGGAAACGTGGGACCAGGTATAGCCTTCTGGAGAGTGAATGGCTTTTTTTTTTTTTTTTTTTTTTTTTCAAAATTGGCAAATATTTAAATTTGGCAGATATTTTTAAAATATATATACCCATTGGCCCAATAATTCCACTACTAAGTACCTATATTAACAAAATAATCAAAAATTAGATAGAGGATGAATTATAATATAATTTGTGAAAAACTGAAAGCAATATTTATTTCCTATAACAGGATTTTGGTTATATAATTATAATACTTTAGAAGGAATACAATGAAGCATAAAAATTATGCTTATCAAAAATTTTTAGTAGCCTGGGGAAAGGTTCATAAAACAATGTTAACTGAGAAAAGCAGTCTTGAAAGGCAGGTAAATAAAAGGACAGACAGAAAAACACAGTGGAAAGACAGGCACCAAAATGGTGAGGAGATAAGAGGACGCAGGAGGAAATCAGCATCGCTGGCTCTGGCCTAATCAGGAGCAAGAAGCCTTCTCGGGCCTCCACCCTCCTTGGGCAGCAGGGCCAACAGCCTCCACCCTCAGGCCGGGACTCACCCCCCACCCCTCCGCCAGCACCACCGCCTGAGCGAGTCCCCTGCCACACGCTCCTAGAGGCCCCAGGGGGCGTCCTTCTCGGCCTCCCCGTCTGGGTCCCGCGGGGCCCAGATGTGCCCTGCCCTGAGCTGGGAGGCCCGCGCAGGCCACATGGAGAAGCGACCCGCTTCCCTCTCCAAAAGCATCAGAGGGGAGTCTGCGGATCGGGGCTCATAACCAAAGCAGGGGCAGTTGTTCCAGCGCCACACTCGGAGAGAAGAGGGACGGGGCGGGTGTGTCTGTAGAGGGTAGTGGGTAGACTGAGTCAGGGGGCCACACGAATGCAAAGAGCAAGTCGTTTCAAGAGAGTGGCCTGCGGTTCCACTTTAGGATGAGGGCAGACAAACGCGCTGACCCAGCGCACAGCAGCTTTTTGCATTTTACTCTCCTTCTACCTTCATCGAGTCCCCCAAGGTGAAAAGGAGCGGAACCATGCAGATCCCACTGGAGTCGGTGGGTTGATGAAAACCCAAAGCTGTGACACTCGTGCGTGCCGGGACGAGACTTTCTTCTTACAACCTGGCCTCACCCGGTTCCCTCACGTAGGGAAGCAGACGCTCGGTGTCTGCTGTGTGAGAAAACAAGCTGTACGCTTTTTTTTTTTTTTTTTTAATTTTTTAAATTGATATATATATAAATATATTTTAACTTTTAAACCAATGAGCACGACTGCCATATTTTAGTGACCGTCAACGCGTCGGTTAATTCCAGGAAAGGACCTCCTTTTCACAGGTCTGGAGACAGTCCCAGCGAGCCCTCGGGTCTTCCCCAAAGCCTACAAGTAACTTTCCACAGCCTTTCTGCACAGCTATAAAGCGGATGCGTTCCACCAAGAAGCAAAGATGCCCTTTGCTCTCTGTTCTCTCCGTATCTTTCAATGTCAGGTCTCCGTGATAAAGGCCATGCCGTCTTCCCATTTCAGAGATTAAGCATCTCCAACTTCCAGGATCAGGGGTTGCAACCCGGTACAGCGCGCGCCCCCACCAGCAGGTGTGAGGTTAGAGCCGTGTGCCGGGAAAACTGGCTCCCACGGTAATTCTACGGACTTCACTTTAGACGTTTACAAGCACTATTCTGAGACGGGGTTACAGGCTCATTCAACTTCTCACATGGTCCATGGTATAAAAAAGGGCCAGGAAAGTCATGGGGGACTGGATTAAAACCCTCACTCTACCACAATCAAGTCACACGAATAACTACAGGTTCCGTGGGCTTGGTGAGCCAACACTGGCAAGCCCTGCAGCGTGTCGTGGGAAGCATCCCTCCGACCGGCAAGTGGCACAGGAGCAGGTGCAGCCATGCAATCTGAGCCGTGGACTGTCTGCCTGCAGGGACACCACCCTTGCTGCACGCCCCTCCTTATCAGAACTCTTAACCTGATCTAAACTGCCACGGCCACTTAAGGTAGTTGGGCACTCTCACATGGGCTCCAACCGTGCCTTTAATTCTTCCATTTGATCTGTTCTGTTCCTGATATCAAATTATCAAGAGAAAACGATGGTGAGAATCACAAAGACTGGATGAAACTAGTTAGCTTTTCATCGTGCCGCACAGGTACTTAGAAGCGGAATTATTGAGCCAATGGGTATAAATACATTTTTTAAGTATCTGCCAAATTTAAATATTAATGAAAAAACTAGAAACACCACTCAAACTCAGCGCATCTGATACTTAATCAACTAATTTGGCTTATTTACTGAAACAACAACAATAACAAGAAAAAACAACAGTGCATTTGAGACTGGCAATTGCCTGCATGAGAGACTGTTTCCTAATTCCAACGGCCAGCCGTAATTTTCCCTAAGCTAATTTGAGCTTTGCACTAACATAATTAAAACTGTAGTCAACAGACTCAAGACCTCCTTTTTCCACTCTATAAACAAGGCTGTAAAATTGTCTCATTACTTTACCCAGGAAACCTAACAGAACCATCTCTTAAGGGAAGTTACTTATAAAGAGAGGCTATTTTTTTCACAAAAGATTTTTTTAAAAATTCACTTGAAGTCATTTCAAAGAGTCACTTGGGACATATGTAATACACAAATAATGCAGTGGAATAAAATATTAAATTAAGCATAGTATAATCTATTTCCCAAAATTTACTCAGAAAGTCCCAAAATATTCAAACTTCAAAAATATATCATAATATCTTCATAAATATATATTTTTAAACTAAATAGTACAACACAACTGCATGCTTTGCAAAATGTACCCTACCTTTTAAAGATGTTCTGTTATTTCAATACCTTTTAATGCATTGTTTTGTTAAAAAAAAATAAGATTGTATCAAACTATTCAAGATTTATGAAGAATATCTGTTTTCATTGCTATGAAATATAGACATAATTAAGGAAGAAAGTAGGAACAAAAGAGGTAGAATTTGGGGTTATAAAATCAAATAATGTCTGCTCTTGTAAGGAGAAATTGGTGCATCAAACGCCCAATTTTAAAATTCTATGATGGTTCTATTTCAGTGGACTCCAATCCTTGACACAAAAGAAAGAAAAATCTCTATAAAGTCAAAGTCCTTGGTACCTGAATTTTTAAAAATATATTACTGAACACACCAAGTACCCTGAGAAATAAAAACTGAACAGAAATTCTAAGGCACTGTTTAGATGGTAGGCGTTAATCAAATCCTCTCATAAAACGTTTCAAGTTATGAACATACCAAACCACGGAGGGCTTTTGAAAATGCCTTGGTCCAATTCTGGGCAAACTTCCATTTCCATGAGCTTTCACACGAACTAAAAACTGTAATAAAAATGCAACTAGATGGCTTCTCACCTTCATGCAGCAAAACTAAAGGCATAGAGCTAAGAAAACTTTCCTTTTCCTCCTTTCAGCATCTGTTTTGGCTGCTGAATTTTCTCTCTCTACAAATGTCACCAGGCAAGGGGGCGATGAAAATACTTTTAACAGATTGCCACCAAAACACACTCGGTGCCACCGACTTCAACTAGCCATGAAATGGACTCAATTTCCAGGAATTAGACCACATTTAGGTTGCCAACTATAAGACTTACCTCCACATGAATCTACACATGCTGTCTGCTAGAAACATTTGCACCAAAAAAAAAAAGAAAGAAAGAAAGAAAAAAGAAACACATCAGACCAAACACCCTGGAGCAAAGAGAACCCATAGGCCATTGGTCTCCAAACCCCACAAACATCACTAGAAAGAAAGCTTACTCGTACTGCGCAGAGGACGAAGATCTTTTATTAACGATAAATACATAACTGAACAAACTGAATTACCACCACTGGAGTTATGAGAACGCTCAGCTCTCAGCAGGGAGGATCTAAAAAGCAAGTCACCATTTGCATGTCCCGTTACCAACAGCCGTCTGCCCGGTACCTCCTGGTGTCCACGGGGACTGGCTGGCATGCGTGATGCCAGGATGTCATTCAATACTATCCAAAAATTCAACATTCACAAGCCCATCGTTTTCTTCTCCCCTGCCCTCTAAGCTCTCCTAGTCCATCGCCTTCTAACAAATACGCATCCAGGCAGCGTTAGGGTTAGGTAAAGAATACGAAAATTCAGAAGCGCTCCAGAAAGGTTTTGCAAAAGTAATCCACGGCACTGAACAGTGAATTTAGAAACCTCAATTTTTTTCTGAGTTTGAAGTTTTTAAACCTTGCGGATGGTTGGAGTAGGAAAAAGGAAATTTACTAGGCAGTGCAAAGGAAATCTTGTCCTCTATTGTAGCTTTGGGGGTGTTGCCCAACTGAAACTTATCTACGTTGATAAAGGAAACCAGAGAAAAGAATAACAAGAGCAAAATTCTGTCAAGTTAAGAGGACCCCTCTCCTTACCTTAATAGTGCTGGCCATAATGCAATCAAGTTTATTGATCGTTAATAAATGTTAATAATAATTATTGCTTCTCTCTGACCAGAAAGTAGTTTTGATGAGGTTGTTTAGAGCGGATGAGATTGTGCTAAGTCTGGGAAATGAAGTCAGCCAATGGCAGGAAGAGGTTTCTATTGGTCCTGGCTGCCCAGCCCGAAGAAACAGGATATTTGGGAGTGGAGAGATAAGAGACCCTGAAAACAATGTTGTTTTTCTTGATGATATGCAGCCAGGAGATTTTTTTTTTAATTAAAAAAAAAAAAAAAAAGCATCAATTGCCTGCGCCTGTGACTGCCACAGCAGGTGTGACTGGGTGAGCCTGCGGTGCCCTGAGCAGGAAGCAGATGCAGCGGGACTCGGCATGGTTTCGCATGGGCTGCTAGCACCCGGGGCACCGAGGGCTCCTTAAAGCCAGATGCCAGGATGCCAGGCCTCCTCAGACCTGCCACCAGGCCAGGACCCCGGAACTCAGCTCCCTCACTCCCTGACTCCTTCCCTAAAAGGAAACTTTGCAGGTGGGACTCATTTCATATAAGTAGATGATGATGCTTAACAAGAGCCATTTGCTAGCTAGTTCTCACAGCCTTCCTTGGTTCAACATCTCACATGAGTGCTCCAGTATCATCTTCTCTTTCCAAGCCTACGTCGTTTTTACTTGCTCTACAATAAGCAACTTGAAAACGCAAAGACTCTAGAATTCAGATAACCGAGAAAAATAAACCTGTCTAGGTTTCCTTCTTTTCAAATGGTTATTCAGAATTCAGATGACTAAAGCTGCTATACGTGCTTCCTAATGTCAGCGAGCTGATCCCACCCTGACAAATGTCAACATCGCAGGCAACAGGTCTCAAAAGGAGCGCTGGCAGGGCGCAGATGCCCTTTTTTTGTTTTGTTTTTTAATTCAAGCTGTGAGTTCAGGGCCACACGTCTGTTTTCTACTCAAAGGAAATACAGCTAAGGTAGACCTGAACATTCCTTGGAGTATTTCCTACGGGCCTTTAATTACTCATTTTCAGGAAATTACTGGTTCTCTGGAAGAAACAGCTTTTTGCTTTGAATCCAGCTACACGAAAGCTGGACCAGTAAAGGGGTGTGGTCTGAAGAATGGAGCTGCAGAACATAAAGGGCCAAACTCTTGAGTGCTCGGGCACTCCTGGTTTCAGAGATGGGTGTTCAGTGAGTTGATTTCACTCAGAAATAGGGTCCACATACGTCAGACTTCTCCTTGCTAACCCAAGTTTCCGCATCCATCATTGTCCCTGTGATTTAACTGCTTGTGTTGGGAAGAGGAGGGGAAAAGGAGGTGAGAGAAGGAGGAGGAGAAGAAGAGGAATAGAAGAAAGAAAATATATTTAAAGAGACAGCATCTTGTTCTGTGTAAAAATCAGAAGCTGATGAGTTCTCAGCCTCTATATTTTGAGGGGATGTTGATTTCCTCTCTTTTCATCTCCAAACAATGAATGAGATGGCAATCTGATTAAAATTGTGTTTCCCCTAAAATTTCAAAGTACTCTGAGTCGTTTTATCTGGGCAGCTTCCACTAACTTTCAGGAGTGCTGAGGAAAGAGCTCTCCCACTTCTACTGGGACCCCTTGGTTTATTTTCTCTTCGAAGAAGCATCAACTGAAAATGGTAACTGCAGACACCAATAAACAGTTTTCCACTAGGGATTTACCAAAGAGCAGCTTTCAATGAGATAGCCCCTTTGTGGACCATTCCAGTGTCCCTTCCTCACTATCGTCCCTCGCTTTCTCACCCAGCCCTTTCTATGTCCTGTTCTCTAAAAAAAATCATCATTTTTATGGAGATCTAATTCTTCAATGACAGTCTGCTCTTAACTCCTTGATTCTTGCCTAATTCAAATGAAATAGTGAACAGTAAATTTTTTTAACTCTTGAAAATAATTCCAAGCTTACAGAAAAACTGTAAGATAATGCAAAGAACCTGAGTATTCTTCATCGGGTTTCCCCAATTGTTAATTATTTACATGATTTGCCTTATCTCCAGCCCATAAAAGTGTACATACAGATACATATGTTATAGTCTGGAATTAATAAAATGTTGTTTTATTAGAGACTAATTCATTTGCTCAGATACCTACAGAGAGAAAACCAAATGCTATTATTTGATCTCTTTCCCTGAAGACTCTATCCATAAATTTCATTGTGTTTAATATTGAAAATAAATACAAACACAAAAAGTGATTTGTAAACCCTGTTATAAAAGTTTTAAAAGACAAATCTTCCTCAGTCATTTCTAATGACAAAATGTTTGGTTGATGCCTGTCGTCTTCACAAAGATATTCCTGGTACCTGGAAAGACTTCACAGTGTACAAGTCCAGTATTCTCTGAATATTGAGTGCAAAGTTCTTTTGTAAAACTTTGGCTATTAATAGCATAAGGTAAATCTATTAACTAGAATATAGCAGTGCAGAATCCATTTCCCCAAACGTTATCCTAGGGGGAAATTATCTGAAGGCGTAGGCAGCACCTTACCTTCTTCTCCACCCCTACCCCAGAACTGTGTTACTAAATGGCCTCAGTTCCAGGCCACCCAGCAGCTATGGTCAGGACTGCCAACCCCATCACATGCTGCCCCTCCCCAGGAAAGTGGCTCTTCAAGTCACCAGGTAGACCCAGTTGGGGGCAGGCTGGCAGGTGGGTCAGGACAGGTCCTTTTCCATCCTTCCTTGGGACTCAGCAGACACTACCCTGGACTAGTACCCCTCCTGCCCCCAGTGTGTGTGTGTGGATGGCACAGACCAGGAATAAATTCCTCCCTTCCATTTGGAAGCCATCCATCATGGATCCATCACCCAGGAACTACCAAAACTTTTCTTAAGCCTGTTCATATTTTTGCTCCACATTTTTTAAAAGAGGAAATAATAAAAAATAAAAGGACCATAAGCAGACTGTAATAATACAAGAAGTTCTGTCATTTATTTGTCCTAAAACCATTTTTTCCCCTTTTCCAATGAGTGAACAAGTTATCATCTTTGTTCTCTTACTAACTTCTCTATGTGGCGCAAAGAGGTTAGGATTTGAGAACCCTTTGGATGAGAAGGAAAGATCATTCTAGAAATTATATATGAACATAGCAAAGAGGATAATGGAACACAATGTTAATTGGAGATACAATAGAATAGTCATTCATGGTTTCTTTATTATCTGGGTATTAAATATCCATACTATGGAATACTCAACAATATTGCAGGCAAATGATATAGAAGCCAACTATATAGTGATATGGAAAATTGTACTGACATGCTGCCTGGTAAGCCCAAAAGCAGGTTCTAAAGAAGCAGCAAAACATGAACCCTCTTCATTAAAAATAAAAAGGCAAAGTGAAATATTAGCAGGCTATACACTAAAATACTAAATGGTAGAGGATCTGTCTTCTTCATTTTTTCCCCTTCGCCTCCAGGTCCTCTGTATTTTTTAAAAGTTGACAAGAAACATGAATTGCACTTTAATATATAAGTTATAGACGTAAAATGTAATGTTCTACGTTTTTGTAAATATCTGAACACAGCAGGCGTGTTCTGTCCACACAGGCAGCACACAATGGCTATTGTTCTCAAAGGCTTTAGGCATGCATTCCAAAATGCATGTGCCCCTTTGGGTACACACGCTGAGAAGCGAGTGGCTCTTTTTTATTAATGTTAGCAAGGAAGCCCAGGAGACACTCAGGTGTTCTGTGGTGCTCATCGAGCCAACGTGAATCCGTTTGGTAAATATTAATGAAGTGCCTTTTGCATGCCAAGCCTCCGGCAGGGCTGCCAGGACTCTGTCCAGTCACTGGGTGTTTTAGCATTCAGGAAGCCTTTGTTAGAGCGCTCGAATTCCGCCCACATAAAACTGCACCGCCTGGAACCCACCCATGAAATGCAGTCTGTTTTAAGGGCAAAACAATAGGACAAAAATGCTGTATATTGTCCCTAAGATGACATGAATCTTAAAATGCAAAATGTTTGGATTATTCATGAGAGCGCCAGAAGAAGGATGTCCCAAGGATTTTTGCCAGGGACATGCCTGAGATCGTAGATAAGAAACAAGCATCTGCAGCTGCCCCCACAGTGGAAAACTACATCACTCAGTGGAACTTTTCCGACTGTCAATTGGAAGATTTGCCTAAGCACAGATGCAGCTGAAGGGCCTCTCAGTTCTCAAGGTCGCCATTTGTACACCGGTTGGACAGCTTTTGTACTCACAAAGGACTTAATGAAAACAGTATTTACTCCTCCTGGGTGTGTGGCATATCATCCAGAACCACATCGGCGGAGAGTCCAATGACTATTTAAATAACTCTTGTTAATACACTCCTCTGTGCCTTTGGTTGATCTGAACTAATCTGGACCAAGGAAACTGTTATCACATACTCAGTCCTCCACTTCTCAACACCAATTTGCAATTTCCCTAATTTTGAAGTTCATGTTAGTTCAGTTCTACAGGCTCGAATGGAGCAATGATTTCAATGGACACAATTTCTTAAGCGCCCCACATAGTCTCAGGTTTATACCAAATTTGCTCTTGCACAACTCAACATGCTCCTAAAGATACAGGAGTATTAGAACCATTCTCAGAGACCCTAAATGTGTCACTTTATTAGCTCATGGTCAAAAACCCACCCAAGAGGAGAGTAATTATTCTGACACAATAATTTAGTTTAAAGGAGCCTTTAAATTTCCTCTTCCAATTTTCATGCCTCTATATACAATCTGTGAACCATTAAATGAGTTTCAGCATCTTGGAATTTACTTAGATTTTGATCACTATTCAAAATTTAAAATGAAAAAAGAAAGTGTATCTGTCTCACTTATAAGATACTGTATATTGATATTTTTTTTTCTTGATCTGTAGTTATTTCATAAATTATCATAGCATATTTTTAAAAGAAAGATAATAAACTGGACTATATTGTCATGCAATTAATGGAAAAATTTCCCAGAGAAGCCTGCATTAAACAATTGTTCCCCCTGCTTTACAAAGAGGACTTTTAGTTTTAGAATGAGATGACCTTTAGTTCTACATTGCTGACTTTGCTTGTTTATTTGTTTACTAATTTATTTATATCACAAAGAGGGTCAGAAATGAAGCCAAGGCAAAAAATGTTTGTCAAAATTTCATATACACTTGTGTGATCGTAACTTGCCTGTTTGCAGACTTTAAGTGCTTGGAAGCAAGTACCCCAAACAGTGGGAGCCAGCCTGGCTGTGTTAGCAGCTGCACTGCACCTCCTCCTCACTGCAACCACCCCCCCACCCCCACCCCCACCCCTGCAAAGTGGGCTGGAGCACCCTTTACTCTCCCCTGGGTGGAGGGTGCAGCAGTATCTAAGGCAGTTGGATCTTTTCCAGGTCACCCTTATGAACATGTTTAATTCGATTGAAATGAATCGAATCGAAACTGTACTGTACATTCGTTTGTAATCTTGAACTGTTCCCAATGCAAATCCCAACACGCCTACTGGGAAAGGCTGCAGCGTTCAGGGCAGACCGAAAAACGTTCCTTTCCGAATGTATTGTCGATGACAGACAAGACGAAAAGCCAGTGCGCCAGCTGTGTGGTTGTCTGTGGTGGATACTATTTTACTCTTTATTTACAGCCACAAAAATAATCCTGCCTCAAGAATTTTAGGAAGCAACCACCTACTGCCCTAAGAACCACGCAGCTTTGCTGGCTGGAAACCAGACGGAGCCTCCACTTCCACTGCTCGAACTGGTCCCACTAGAGGGCACTAAACGTCCCTTTAACAGGCCCTGAGAGGGACTAGGGGCGGCCTAATTCCTCACAGCAAATTCTTTGACTTGATATTATCATCCTGCAGAGCATCTCATCTTCATAGACTAAAAGTCAAGTCTAACATTCATGAGGTAGAAATTTTTTTTTGAAAAATTCAATTTGCCCATTACTATAGAACATGAAATAAAATGTTTTAGGAGCAAACAATATTACACAAATTAGTACACAAGACAAAAGCCATGATTTTTCTGGATAAGGTTTGATCCTCGGATTGAGTAATTGTTCTACACTGCTATTAATTTCGACCTGGAAAGTTTGTCTCCTTCACAGTAATTCCAGATGGTTCCTTGTGCTCCCAAATTAACAAGTAAATTCATTGTGAATTTGTCTTCTCTGGAGAGGACACTGGTTTCACTGCTATACCGCCTCTAAACTCCGCCATCAGCAGGCTCTCTTCAGAGCTGAGAGCTCGCGGGAAGCACGTGGGCTGACAGCATGACAGGTTCGATGTGAACAATACCTGTGGCACCTTCCTTTACTTAAAAAGAGAAGTGCAATATTCGGGGATATGTTTATCGCATATTACATATAAAATAATATACATTAATATAAATATGAGAAAAACTAAGTTTTAAAACTAAATATGGGATTTTCTTGAAAAGAATCCTATTATACAATTACACCGGCTTTTCAGTCATCAAAATGCTTAACCCTCACAGCAAAACACAAGTTGCTTTGGAAACACTTGCAGAAATATAACTCTCTTCTTTTGGTCCTCACTTTTTCTTAAAAGTACCTGTAATGTTGGTTCATATACGAAGCAGTAGTGAGACCCACGGGTGAAAGCTGGTGCTTGTGTTCAGAACTGTCCCAGGCAGGGACATCGGTGGGTCAGGCTCTGCCCAAGATCTGAAGAGGACTCGTCTGCGGTTTCAGCCGGAGTTTCCTCTTGGTCTGCCAGTGCTTCATGGAAATGCCAGAGGTTCATTTCCACTGTGCCCCACAGCACAGTAGTTAACACAACATTTTATCTGCTAGTCTGTTCTGTGTCTAATTTTAAAGCAAAACATGACTTTTGCATGTAAATGGCATCACACGGTATGTGGGACAAGTAGCTGAAAACTGCATGAACTCCTGGCCCAGCTTTGCCAGGATATAGTGAAGGAAAACAGCCCCAGGCTCAGCATCTTCACAATCACACAACTAATTGCTAATTATGAGCTGGCTCAGAGCAAAGTGGAGGAAGGTCAATGCAGAGCTAACTTCTGTCTCAGCATGTGAAGCTGTGACAAAAGTGGCAGGAATCGGGGGACCGGCGTGATTTTCCTCGGAAAGGGCGCACCGGAGGCAGCATCTGGAGCTGCAGAGGTCGTGGCTTGGGGTGGCGAGGCCTCAGCCCAGCTTCATTCCCACCTGCTCGGGGACCCCACGGAGTCATGCAATTCTCGTGTGCCAACTTTTCCACCTGTAAAGCAAATAACTTTGCAGGTTTGTTCAAAGGAGGAATTAGCACGCATTAAGCTACTGACAAATGCTGAGCACACCCTCCCCATTCCCTACAAACTAAGACTCCTCCTCCCCCCAAGTGCACAGTCCTGGCGCTCAACAGGCATTTCACAAATGAATGAATCTATCAATGAGTGGAGGAAGCATGTCCAGAGAGCCCAGGAGGACTGAGGAAGGCAGCACTGGCTGTGCTGGAGCCCTGGCCAGGAGATGCCCTCGAGGGCACAAAGCTTAGAACCTGTGGCCCCACCAGCATGGGCGCGGGAGAGGGAGGGGTGGACGGGGCCCAGCCACGATCCACAAGGCCACCGGAGGCTCACGTGTGACCTAACAATGTGCCTAGCGCGTCTTCCGCTCACCTGCTTCCTGACCAATTCCTGGGAAGTGTTTCACTTAAAATTAATATGACACTAGTTTAAATTGTGAGCCAACGTCATCACGTACACACACACACACTCACACACATGGATAGACAGATAGATTTAGATATAGATAGATAGATAGATGACTAGAGGATTAGATAACTAGCTAATTAGATAGGTAAGAGATAGATAGATGGATAGAGAGATAGAGAGAGAGACAGAAAGACAGAGCGAGAGAGAGAGAAAGCGGGGGGAGATTGGCCATCTCTCCTTCTCAAACAGTTTGCCAGTTCCTCCTCTCCCATGCCCTGGATAACTTCCGGGGCTGGAAAACTTTGGGGGCTGGCTTTCCTGAGGCAGTCCCCTAGATAAAGGCACTGGAAGTGAGGAAGGCAAATGGTCTCTTTTTTGTGTGTGAGATTATAATAAATGTGCTTCTTTAGTAACACTTTAAATATCAAGCTAGAGGAGGGTTTTTTAAACTTTATTTTTAAAGAAGCTTTTGATTACAGAAAAGTTACATCGAAAATACAAGGGATTCCCATATACCCCACCCACCCCCCCCTCACATTTTCCCTATTAATAACATCCTTCATTAGTGTGGTACATTTGTGACAATTGATGAACACATATTGAATCACTGTCACTAACCATGTTCTATAGTTTATACTTTGCACCATACAATTTTATAGGTTTTGACAAAATGTATAATGGCCTGTATCGGTCTTTGCAATATCATGCAGAACAATTCCAATGTCCCAAAAATGCCCCATGTTACACCTATTCTTCCCCCTCCCATCCCTCAGAACCTCTGGTGACCACTGCCTTTATATCAATGCTACAAGTTCTTCCATTGCTAGAATAATAATAAGTCTACTTTGGTCCTCAAATGGTCTCTAAGAAGCCTTCCAACTGTCTATCTTTTGAGACTCCCGTCTCAATAACTGTCAACAGTACCTGGTGGACAGTAGATATTCAATACAAAACACTGAACGAATGATCTTCATCTATTCTTCCTGCATTATGAGAAATTCCAGCAGATTTTCCTGAAGTTCAAAATAAAAGAAGAGCTTCTATTTTATACTACTTAGCCCTTGCACTCTTCCAGAGTATCTCCGATTTAAAATTATTTCCAACTAAACGATTTCCGCCACTGGGTTGCTTCCACACACACCTACTCGAGTCCATGAGTTTGGCAGACTTGACGTATTTCTAGATCCTAGCAAGTGTATTTCCCAAGACGGCCCAACAGCATCTCCCATCCCAAAGGCTCTTCTTCCGACATCACACTGACTTTGCTGTCATCAAAAGGCAGGGTCCATGTTCCTGTTTCTTGAATCTGGGTAGGCCTGTGACTGCGGCAGAAACTGAGCTGTGTGGCTTCCCGGGCTGGGACCGAAAGGTGATACCACTTCCTCCTGGTTTTCTGGGGAGCACTCCGTCTCGGACCTCAGCCGCCATTCTATGAGGAGGTCAGTTTTAGGTGTTCCAGTCATCAGCCCCCCACCAAGAGCCAGACCAGCCACCAGCATCTAAGTTAAGAAACCTTAAGACGACTCCAGCTGCAAACACCATTTGACTGCAACGGCGTGAAAGGCCCTGAGCAAAAACCACCCATCTCAGCTCGGTCAGCTCACGGGGACACATAAAAATAAAACGACTGCTATTATTTTAAAGCCACAAAGTTTTGGAGTGATTTGTTATACAGCAAAGAATGATCAAAACACCCTCAGAAGATTCCTTACTCAGGAAGAGGATGTCTGCACCCTCGCTACCGCAGAAAACATTCTTGCCACGTGACCATTCATTCATCAGATCTTTATCACATCAACTCTATGCTGAGGTGCGTGCTAAGCACTGAGGATTCAGAAAAGATGACAAATTGTCCTTAGGCAAACAAACAACAAATAACATATAATAGCAGGAGAGAAAAATATGCCAAAAATAACAATTTAACAGCACTTTCGCCCAAGAGAAAGGACACAGAAGCAAACATCAACGGTTCCTCCCCGTCCCTCTTTCTGCCCCTTAAAAGTTGCATGCCTCAGAGTCATTTCATCTCATGAAGAAAGCCCTCCTGCTCTGCTACAGACATCTATTCCGAGTCCTCACCCAATGCCAGCAGCTCCCCAGGCTCCACATTACTGGTAGCCATTCCTGCTCTCTAAAAAACATCTCTGCCCGTCAACTCCAGGTTCCTTTCTAGAGGAGACGTGGGAAAACGTCAATTTCCCCCTCCATGCGCTTCCACAGAAACAGGGGTGGTAAATGAGAAGCAGAGGGAGAGGATTCATGATCTTGAGTTACTTAAAAGAAAAGCCCTAGTATTTAGAAGGTGTTGTCATTGTTTTCCCTGAAACATTAGCTCCTAGAAATCAGGGGCTCTGGCCCCGGCAGGGTCTCTAAGGCTTCCAGGACGCCGTGGGGGCTTCCATCGGCCAATTTTGACGATAATAAGGGCCATCTGGAAGTTTGCAGTGGTGGCCCCGTTGGCCAGCGGATGAGGGCTTTACTGCAGGCAAAGATGCATGGGAGCCACAGTCGTGCATGCTCCTTCTCCAAGGAGAGCAAGAGCAAAGCAGCAGCCCCCTGGAGAATCCTCCCCAGACATCTGCAAGGCCCTTTTTTTTTTTTAAGAAGGTGTTGTTGTAAACTCACATGTTAAATTCTTGTAGACAGAACGCTGCTGTTGCCATGCCAGATAGTGGGGGCCCTGAAACCTCACGTCCCAGACCGAGCTGGAGTTTGAGAGACGTGATTCCATATTACTTAAAGCTGTTCTGAGCTTTTCACCAGGAATGGAAGCCATTAGCGTGTCTCGCACACCACTCTCGGTTTTACGGAATTCTTGCACTGGGGAACTCTTTTTATTACTTTCTTTAACAGAAAACTGGGACGTTCACAAAGAAAATTTTCAACGGCCTTAAGTGACCCTTAACCCATGAGGTTTTGGCTAATCTGTAAATTGGAGTTAAAAATATTTCTGTACCTTTGGAGGGGGGAGCTCTTTGTTCTGAAAAGAGAAGGGAGACCCTCACAATGGGGCTATACATACATGGTACTTCTTTTGTTAGTCACTGCAAACCAAAACCAGATGTGAAATCGCAGCGGCTACCTTGCTGTGACCCATGGAAGTTGAGGCTAATCCAGATCATTCTTAATAACTCAAAACTGCCATCCTTTAACCACCTAATTTTTTTTTCTCACTTATAAATGCAAAAAAAGAATTGACAGTATGCATTGAAATCCATTTCCTTCTGAATACATACAGGTTTTCGCCAATAAAAGCCAAGACTAAAGTTTTCTCTACTAAATTGTGCTACTGACATCTGAATATGTTCTAGTTTAGGTGATCATCACCTTTAAACAAGTCAAGATCTGGAAGGAGAGAAATTATACAGAAAATTAGATATTTCTTTCCTGACCTTTTTCCAAGATTCAATAAGTGCTGAGTTCCTTGAATTATGAGATTGCTTGGAAATGCAACCTAGAAGGCTTAGGGTGAAGAATCTAACAACCCAAAATGCTTCTCTACTATTGAAAGCATTTTAATTTTCAATCATTTCCCTGAATTCAAAAATAATGACTATAAGTCAAGGAGAAAGATCAGCAGATAGGGGAATATTCATAACCTCTCTAAGGAAGAAATCAATCATTCTGCAGGAAATTAGAACCTTTTATCAATATTTTATCTATTTGCCAAATCCAAGAAAAACTATTTTAATGTGAAATCAAATATAAAATTGTTTTGGACATTGAATATTGTTTTTCACTTAGAACAGGCACAAGGCAGAATGCCTATAAATCCATCGCTAGGTATTTAATGATTTTTAACACATGCTAATACTGCAGTTACACTCTCATGCTACACATGGGGCTTATTCCTACTTTGAAATTAAATTTATAAGTCTGTATAAATAATAAGAAAGATCAGACATATTCATATTACCATATTTCATCAAATCTAAGACTCTGAATTGTAAAATGTAAGGCACACCAGAATTTAATGAACCACTAGGAAAGAAATAAAAATTATCTCAGTCAAAACTAGGCATAATACTGTTTTGTCCATAAACTGTAAGGCGCATCCCGGTTTTTGAGATACCAAAATGTGAACAAGTATGCGTCTTATGTTGACGCAATGCGGCATATTTATAAAAGAGTTTCTCAGCCTTAGCTCTACTGGCATTTTGAGCTGCATGTGTTCTTAGTTGTGGGGGACCCTGGTAGGATGCTTATCAGCAGGCGATGCCGCTAGTACACACTCCTCCAGTTATGACAACCAAGACTGATATTGACAAATATTGCCTGAGACGGTAGAATCACCCCAAGTTGAGAATCACTGGGATAGAACATTACAACTTTATCAGATTTTCAGTGTAATTTACTATATATATATATCAAGGATGGGCTGCCAGCCAAATGGAAAGTATATTAGCAGACAAGACGCGTCGACCTGAGAAACGCCGCCTTGGCAAACACGCGGCAAGCCTGCAAGAGCGCCTGCTGGCGTCCTAAACAGCAGGATGAAAAAGAACTTGGAAGAGCGCAAGTCGCTATCAGCGAGATTTCACTGTCTACACCCAAGAGTTATGAGAAAAAGTAAAGAAAGCCAAAGAAGAGAACCACAACACAGTATTTTGGTCCTATCCAGTGGACAAAAATAAAAAAGGATTACTTATTTGCAGTGTTGGCAATAAAATGAAAGAGAGTGCACTCTCATCCATGTATATCATGAATGTTGGTAATTTATCCTTCGAGTCAGCATTTCAGGTCCAGGAATTCATCTTGTAAACCTATTCATAAATAGACAAAGATATAGGTACGAGAATGCTCAGTAGGGCACTGTTTAGTAACAACAAAAACTGGGGATAAACCATCAATTAGAGGTACACAGTTATTAAAAACAATGAGACAGAGCTCAATACGCTGGCATAAAAAATGTTCAAAGTATAAGTTAAAAAAATACTAACATACGTTAGTATATCTTGGAATAAATCGCCTTGAAATATAAACCTCAGTTTAGATGTTGGGATCATGGGGTACCTGCCCCTTTTCATGCCAAACGTTTGGGAAAAACTGGGATTTAACAAGCATGTGTTACTTTTACAATAAGAAAAATTGATTTGAAAACAATTTATATTCTAATATGGAAATATTAAAATGCAAAGTAAATTTAAATATATTAATAAAAACATAAAAGGATACTGATTAGATTTTACAGATTACATGAATAACATAAATATATATTAACATAAGTATAGAGGTTGGGGTTTATTCATTTATCCAAGAAATATTTAGTGAGCATCTACTGTATTAAATATACTTTTACTAAAATAATAGGTGACACCTGTTAATGAAAGACTCCTGGGGAAATGGAATGTGATTTGAGTTCCAAAGGAGACTCAAAGGAGAAAAAGTAGCAAACTCTTTTGGGAATAAGAATTAAGAAGACAGATAAAGGATGTGATTCAACATGAAAGGTAACAAACTGCAGATAGGATTATTCTGAGAAATGGGTCAAAATGAGGAAATATCTTGACACCTACAGACAGAAATTTGTTGATGATTCATTTGTGTAATTTTGATTTGCATGAATAAATCAAAGGGCACCTGGCATAAATTGCTTCTAATTAGAGCACATTTTATGGCACTGCATAATGATGGCTACAGGGACTACTTATATCCTAATCCTTACTTGATTAGGTTTGATTCTGCAAATAAAAAAAAGAAGAGCAAATACAAGATGGATTATATAATAATGTTGATGTGTCTGTGGTTAAACTGTAAGAAAAAGGCAAAGGTGTCAATCTCAAGAAATTAGAAAAACCCAATGAAAGGAGGACTGAAATAACAAAGATAAGAACAAAATTAATAAAACTGAAAATAAGCATACAATATAGAAGATCAACAAAAATCTGATTCTTTGAAAAGACTATTTTTAAATCCCTGATAAGTCTAATAAAGGGAAAAAGAGAGAAGGTTCAAATTATCAAACCCAGGAATGAAAAAAAGATCATTACTGCAAATCCTATAGACATTCAGAGGATAATAAGAGTACATTATAAACAATTTCTGATCACTAAATGTGAAAATTTAGCTAAAACAGATAAATTCCTAGAAAAATGCAACTTACCAAAAGAAGAAACACAAAATCTGAACTCCCATAACTATTTCAAGAGATTGACTCGATAATATAAAACCTTCTCAAAAGAAAATTCCATAATAAACAAAAGCAAAAATTCTAGGCCCAGATGGATTTATCAGCATGTTCTAACATACATATAAAGAAGAAAAAATGCCAGTCTCACACACACTTTTTCAGATAATAGTAAAAGAGGAAACTTTGATATCAAAATGTGACTAGGAAATTATGAGAAAGGAAAATTATCTCACACATAAACATGGAAGCAAAACTCCTAAACAAAATACTAGAAAACCAAATCCAACACTATATAAAAAAGAATAATATATTGTGACCAACTTGGGTTCATTCCAACAATGCAAGGTTGTTTTAATCAATGTAAATAATCAAATTTACATGGCAAAGAAGAAAATTTGTATGAGAATCTCAAATGAAAGAGGAAAAAGCATTTAGTAAAATTTGATATCCATTCATGATAAAAAAAAAAAACTTAGTAAATTAGAAGTAAAAGGGAACTTTATTAATTTCATCGAGAGTATCGTATCTACCAAAATCTACACTAAGCATAGTTTAATGGTGAAATATTGAAATATAATCCTTTGAGGTTAAGGGAAAAGACAAGGAGGCCTACTATCACCACAATTTTCACAAATTATACTGGAGGTCCTACCCAGTACATAAGGCAAGAAAATGAAATGAAATGCGAAAGGAATAGAAAAATAAATAAACCTTTAACTCTTTGCAGATGATATTTTATGTATAGACAATCCACAAGAATTTAGAAATAAATCATTAGAATTAACAAGTGAGTTTAGGAAGTTTGCTAGCTTCTGAATCAATATAGAAAACTGAATTTTATTTCTATATATCAGTATAAATAGAAAATAAAAAAAAAATTAAAGTACTATTTTCATTAGCATCAAAAATATCTTAAAATATGGGGAAAAATCTAACATAAGATTTTCAGGGCCTGTACACTGAAAGCTCAAAATAATATTGAAAGAAGGCCTAAATAAATAGCTAGATATACCATATTCATGGATTGAAAGACAATACTGAAAAGATGAAAGATGTCAATTCTCAAATTAATCAACACATGCAGTGCAGACTCAATCAAACATGCAACAGGGTATTTGTGGAACTTTACATATTGATTCTAACATTTGTATGGAAAGGCACAGAGTCAAAAATATCCAAGATAATCCTGAAGAAGAGTGAGTTAGCACAACATGCTCTACCAAACATTATTTTAAAGGCACAGTCATCAGGTCAGAGTGTCATGCAATTATAAACAAATAAGCCAATGAAAGAGAAGACAAAGAGTCCAGAAAGAGATCAACACTCATATGGACACACTTGATATTTGACAAAGGTGGTGCTGCAGAGCAGTGAAGAAAGGAGGGCCTTATTAAATGGTGGGTGGTGGGAAAATAGGGAAACCATGTAGAAAAAAAGAAAATTAACTCATACCATCACAAAAAATCAATTCCAGGTGAATTGTAGATCTAGATGTGAGAAACAAAACAATAAAGTTTCTGGAAAATAATATGGGAGACTATCTTAATTATTTTGAGTTGGGAAGAATTTGTAAACAAAGCACAAACACACTAAGTATAGAGGGAAAGACTGATATATTGAACTGCATTAAAATTAAGAACTTCTTTACATTAAAAGATACTAATAAGGGAATAAAAAGGCAAACCATGGAATGGAAGATGATAGTTATAATACATTTAACCTACTATTCATATCCAGAATATGCAAAGAACCCTACAAATCAATAAGACCACAGCCCATTGGGAAAAAAAGGGAAGAACCTTGGACAGACAATCCTATAAGAGGATATCCAAATGCCCACTTAATATATGAAAAGGTCTTCCTCATTAGTAATCCAGCAAATGCAAATTAAAACCACAAATGAGAAAACACTACATACACTTGAGAATGGCTAAAATGAAGTAGATTGACAAGAACTTTCACACACAGTCAGAGTTTGGAAAAGAGCTTTATTTAGGGTTCTGATAGGAAGCAGACAGCACATTAAAAGAAGTAACAGAAAAGAGTTTAATGAAAGGACTTATTTCCTACAGTAAGGGAAGAATTTAAGGAAAACTGAAAGGCAATTAAGTCCCAACAGCTGGCAAAAGGAGTAAGCATTTACAGTCCTTTGACCTAAAAGAAAATGGGGGGTGTAGGTAGTACTAGCACCAAGTAACAGATGCAGATGTAGCTGTGACTATAGGAGAAAACCAGTAGCAGGTGGTGGCCCTTTCCATAGAAGGGAAAAGTCATGACAACCTGTGACCAACAGGGAGAAATCTGGGGAAATAAATACCTGAACTCTCTCTCCTTCACCCTCTGGTTTCCTTCTGGTGTCTTTCATTGGCTAAGAACCCAATGGGAAGTCAGAGGACGTGGAAGCCCAGCTGACTTAGCCTTTGACCTCTCGAGGCAAGAAGCAGGGAAGAGAAGAGAGGAAAGTGAATTGGAGAAGTAAACAGAGAAAACCCAGCACATCTACTATAGATAAAGACTTTACAGCCCTACTATTTAATGTACAAATAATGGCCAAAAACTTCTCAACCCTCATAAATATCAATATCCAAGAAGGACAATGCACCCCAAACAGAAGAAATCTGAATAGACCTACTCTGAGACACCTATTATTCAGAGTGACAAATATCAGAGATAAAGAGAGGATACTGAAAGCAGCAAGAGAAAGGCAAAGAATCACATATAAGGGAACCTCTCTATAAGATTAAATGCCCACCTCTCATCAGAAACCATGGAGGTGAGAAGAAAGTGGTATGATGTATTTAAGGTACTAAAAGAGAAAAACTGCCCACCAAGAATTCCGTATCTGGCAAAATGTCCTTCAAAAGTGAGGGTGAATTTAAAGTCTTCACAGATGAACAAAAACTGAGAGAGTATGTTATCAAAAGACCAGAATTACAAGAAATACTAAAGGGAATGCTGCAGCCTGAAAGGAAAAAACAAAGGTGAAAGACTTGGGGAAGAACGTAGAAATAAAGATTATTAGGAAGGGTAAATTAAAAAGTAAAAAGACAATAGTAAGATATGACAATAGAAAGCCAAAGGACAAAATGGACAAAGTAAGTAAAGCCTTTACAGTAATAACATTGAATGCTAATGGCTTGAACTTCCCAATCAGAAGACACAGACACTAATGAAAGATGTTTATGTGAGATGTTATGGGAGGTATGGGAGGTGGAGATCATAGGAATCCCTGTAATTTTTGTGTAACATTTATGTAATCTAAGCATCTTTTAAAATATATATGAAAAAAAAAAGACATAGACAAAGAATAGATAAAAAATATGAGCCATCTATATGCTATCTACAAGAGACTCATCTCAGATATAAGAATACAACCAATTTGAAAGTGAGAGGTTGGAAAAAGATATTTCATGTAAACAGTAACCAAAAATGAGCTGGATTAGCTATACTAATATCAGACAAAATAGATTTTAAATGTAAAACTGTTATAAGGGATAAAGAAGGTCATTATATATTAATAAAAGGGGCAATTCAACAAGAAGAAATAACTATAATCAATATTTATGCATCTAACCTGTGTGCCCCAAGATACATGAGGCACACACTGGCAAAACTGAAGGGAAAAATAGATGTCTCTACAATAATAGTTGAAGACTTCAATACACTACTCTCAGTATTGGATAGAACATGTGGACAGAGGATAAATAAAGAAACAGAGAGCTTGAATAATATGATAAATAAGCTAGACCTAACAGACATTTTTAAAGCCTTACACTCCAAATCAGCAGGATATACATTCTTTTCAAACACTCATAGATCCTTCTCCAGTATAGACCATAGTTGGGTCACAAGTCAGTTTCAATAAATTTAAAAAGATTGAAATTATACAAAACAGTTTCTCTGACCATAGTGGAAAGAAGCTGGAAATCAATAATGGGTAGAAAAGGGAAACGTCATAAATACATGGAAATTAAACAACACACTCTTAAATAATCAGTGGGTCAAAGAAGAAATTGCAAGAAAATTCAGTAAATACCTTGAGATGAATGAAAATGAGGACACAACATATCAAAACCTATGGGACACCGCAAAGGCAGTGCTGAGAGGGAAATTTATAGCCCTCAATGCTTGTATTAAAAAAGAAGAAAGAGCAAAAATTGAAGATCTAACTGCACACCTGGAAGAGCTAGAAAAAGAACAGCAAATTAATGCCAAATCAAGCCAAAGGAATCAAATAGTAAAGATCAGAGGAGAAGTAAATGAAATCAAAAACGAAAAAAACTAGAGAGAGAATCAACAAAACCAAAAGTTGGTTCTTTGAGAAGATCGACAAAATTGACAAACCCTTAGCTAGACAGACAAAGAAAAATAGAGAGACGGTGCAAATAAAAAAAATCAGAAATAAGAGGGAGGATATTACCATTGACCCCACAGAAAAAAGAGAGATCATAAGAGGATACTATGAACAACTGTACACCAAAAAACTAAACAATGTAGATGAGATGGACAAATTCCTAGAAACACAAGAACAACCTACACTGACCCTGGAAGAAATAGAAGACCTCAACAAGCCAATCACAAGTAAAGAGATTAAAACAGTCATCAAAAATCTCCCAAGGATGAAAAGTCCAGCACCTGATGGCTTCACAGCACCTGATGGCTTCACTTTTGAATGATTCTACCAATCATTCAAAGGTGATCTAAGACCAATCTTGCTCAAGCTCTCCCAAAAAATTGAACAGGAAAGAGCACTACCAAACTCATTCTATGAAGCCAACATCACCCTAATACCAAAACTAGATAAAGATACAAGAAAAGGAAATTACAGACCAACATCTCTAATGAATATAGATGCAAAAATCTTTGCAAACTGAATGCAAAAGAACATTAAAAGAATTATACACCATGATCAAGTGGACATAAAGAACTTGCATTCAGAAAACTGCAAAACATTGCTAAAATAAACCGAAGAAGGCTTAAATAAATAGGACATTATGTGTTCATGGACTGAAAGACTAAATATCATTAAGACTTCAACTCCACCCAGACTGATTTACAGATTCAACGCAAACCCAACTTAAAAAGCCCAACAGCATTTTTGAAAAACAGAAATGGAAAAGCCAATTATCAAATTTATTTGGAAGGGTAAGGGGCCCCGAATAGCCAAAATGTTTTAAAAAAGAAGAGCAAAGTTGGAGGACTCTCACTTCCTGACTTTAAAGCATATTACTTAGCTACGGTGGTTAAAAAAAAAAAAAAAAGAACAGCATGGTGTTGGCATAAAGACAGACAGATTTACCAATGGAACCAAATCGAGAACTCAGAAATAGACTCTCACATCTAAGGTCAAGTGATTTTTGACAAGGCTGCCAAGCCCTCCCAGCTGGGCCAGAACAGTCTATTCAACAAATGGTGCTGGGAGAACTGGATAGCCATATCCAAAAGAAAGAAAGAGGCCCCTTATCTCATACCTATACAAAAATTAACTCAAAATGGTTCAACGACCTAAATATAAAAGCGGCAACCATAAAATTTCTAGAAGAAAATGTAGGAAAATATCTTCAAGATCTTGTGGTAGGTGTTAAACCTTACACCCAAAGCATAAGCAATAAATAAATAAATAAATAAATAAATAAATAAATAAATAAATAAAT
>JAKSZT010054040.1:8365951-8502691 GCA_026826555.1 Tolypeutes matacus
AATAAATAAATAAATAAATAAATAAATAAATAAATAAATAAATAAATAAATGGGACCTCCTCAAAATTAAACACGTTTGCACCTCAAAGGACTTTGTCAAAAGTGTGTGTGTGGGGTGGGGGGGAAGTAGCTGACTCAATGGGAGAGAATATTTGGAAATCACATATCTGATAAGGGTTTAATATCCATGATATAAAAAGAGATACTACAAATCAACAATAAAAAGATAAAGTACCCAATTTAAAAACAGGCAAAAGAATTGAATAGACATTTGTCCATAAAAGAAATACAAATGGTGAAAAAACACATGAAAAAAATGTTCAATATTACTAGCGATCAGGGAAATGCAAATCAAAACTACAATGAGATATCATTTCACAGTGTATTAGTCAGCCAAAGGGATGCTGATGCAAAGTACCAGAAATCTGTTGGCTTTTATAAAGGGTATTTATTTGGGGTAAAAGCTTACAGTTACAAGGTCCTAAGGAGTCCAACTCAAGGTACCATAAGAGGTACTTTCTCACCCAAGTCAGTTGCCACATGTTGAAGCAAGATGGCGGGCGAAGTCTGTGAGGGCTCAGCCTTCCTCTCTCTCAGCTACAGGCTGGCATAGGGCTTGTCTCTCTTCCCAGGGCTGCAGGATCACTGTTCTCTCCGCTTCCATATCATGACGAAGTTCTCTCCTCTGGCATCTATGGAGCTCTCTCTTCCCCTTTATCTTCTTCTGTGTGTCTTCTTGAGTGAGTGTCTGTTTATAGAGCCCACCGAGGGGGCGGGGACTCAACCCTGAGTCATGCCCTCTTAAGTAGTCGAATCAAAGCCCTGATCTTAACATAATTTAATCAAAGACATCTCAGCTGAATCTAATACAATCAAAGGGTATCACACCCAGAGGAAAAGAACAGTTTGCAAACATAATCCTTCTTTTTGGAATTGATAAATAATATCAAACTGCTACATATACCTATTAGAAGAGCCACTGTTAGAAAGCTCACTGTTTGATCCCCGGGACCTCCTGGTAAAAAAAAAAAACAAAGGCGTCCCAGACTTGAGGGAGTGGAGAGGCACAGGCCCCCATGTGTCCCGGAGTGGCACACCAAAAAGACGATGATGCAGCCAGATAGAAGAAAAACAAGAAGAGCCACTGTTAAAAAAGTAAGAAAACTACAAGTGTTGGAGAGGATGTGGAGAGACAGGAACGCTTATTCACTGTCGGTGGGGATGCAGAATGGTACACTCACTGTGGAGGACTGTTTGGCAGTTCCTAAAGAAGTTGACTATAGACTTGCCATGTGACCCTGCAATACCACTACTGGGTATATACCCAGAAGAACTGAGAGCAGTGACACGAACAGACATCTGCACATCGATCTTCATAGCGGCATTATCTACGATTGCCAAAATATAGAAACAACCCAGGTGTCCATCCAATGATGAATGGATGAACAAATTGTGTATACACACAATGGAATACTATGCAGCTGTAAGAAGAAATGAAGTTGTGAAGCATATGACAACATGGATGAACCTGGAGGACATTATACTAAGTGAAGCAAGCCAGACACAAAAGGACAAATACTGTATGAATGCTTTACTATGCACTAAATATATTGTGTAAACACATGGATGTAATAATTAGAATATAGGTCACCAGAAAACAGAATGAGGGTAGAGAATGGAAAGCTGAAGGTTAATCTGTGCAGAACTGGTCATAAAGTTGTAAATCTTTGGAAATGAATAGAAATGGTGAAAGCACATCATGGAATTTGTAACGAGCAGAGCTATGAGTTGTTGAAAGAGAAAGTCTAAGGACATATATATTACTAGAAGGAAAGCTAAAAATGTAACATGGGACTGTATAACATAGTGAAACCTCATGTGAAACACAAAAATGGGTAATGTTGCATTAAAAGACTGTTTTTAGAAAATATAAATACAGATAAATTAAACAGAATAGCAGCTATGTATGGCAGGGGAAGCATACAGAGATTGAGAGGTGATGAGTTTTTTGTTGTTGTTTGTCTGTGTTTTATTATTATTATCATGAAAATGCTCTAATAATGACTGAAGTAATGAATGCACAATTGTGTGATTACACCAAATACCATTGATTGTATACTTTGGATGGATTTATGCTTTATTAATGTGTATCAATAAAATTGATTTGCTTTAAAAAGCATGAAGAAAGCTATAGTTGGTAAAGAAAAAAAAAGACTAAAGCCTAAGTGCAACCACATGTACAGGACCTGCAAGGAAGGACACTGAGAAGCAGTCCGATCAGCTTCCAAAGAAGGGAAATTCAGATCAGGTCACAGAAAACATTTTGTATAAAATTCCCTTGGCATGATCCCTCCCATCTTGAAGTTCCCATTACACTTTGTCCACCTCTTTCTCATGAGTCCCCTCTCTCCAAAAAGTTTTTAAAAAAGTAATATATGTGTATATTATATATAGATATCCCGGATTCATTTTTCTCCTCAGGTCAGCAGCTCAGAACTTTTCATATAAGGAATATTTTTCCATGCAGTCAGATGAAAAATGGGATTTGGTAGTGGAGAATGCAAAGTTTTGCTTTGCAGCAATCGATCAATTCCACTCCTTGGGTGGGAGGGGTGGGGAAGCAGCATCACCTTTTGGGTAATTCTCACGGATGATCAACACAGAGACCTCCAGCGGCCTTGGAAAAGAGCATGGGCAGGGGCAATGGGGGGTCAGAAGGAGCTAGTGCAAGAACACATATCCATCTAGTTCTCAACCAATACCTGTTATGCAAAGCACTCTTTCAAATGCTTTATTGTCTTCAATCGGCAGAGCACCTGGTGTGAAAGGTAAACTTTAATTTCCATTTTACAGAAAAAGGGAGTGAGCCACAGACGTTAAGTAGCTTATCCAAGGCTGAAAGACTAGCAGAGGGAAGAGCCGTGATGAGTGCTGGGCAGTAGGACTCCAGAGTCCAGCGGCAGGGACTGTGCCAGTCCTGTCCAGCACCACAATCCCTTAACCACATAGAGGCACCCGATAAATAGTTTTTGTACTTAACACACTAGGAGGGAGAGGGGGAGGGGAGGGGAGGGGGAGGGGAGGGGAAGGAGAAGGGGGAGGGGACCCTAGGCAAGTTGCAACCCTCACCCTGAGGAGGTGGTCTTCTCTGGGGAGTGACCTTCACCAAGGATTGATCCTCACCAAGGAGTGGCCTCAGCACGGGAGTGGCAGTAAGTGAAAATCCAAACAACAAATAGGAGCCATCCATTTGCAGATGCAGAGAAACAGCCTTGCAGGTTGAAGGACCAGCCAGGTCAACATTCCTGAGCCATGCACACGCTTGTCACATTAGAGACACAGAAAGGACGCTGGAGAACCGTGATGGGTCAGCGCAATTCCACACAGTGCTCCAAGGTGGACAAGGGCCAGGTCTATTGACAAGGCTGGATTTTTATCTACAGGGTGGTGGGAAACCACTGGGGTGGGAGATTAAATAAGGATCACATGATCTGATCGGTGTGTTTCAAAGGTCCCTCCGGCTGTGTGTAAAGGACAGATTTGTAGATGAGTATAAACAGAAGTCGGGAGAAGCCAGCTAGGATGCCACAGCATCAAACTAGGTGAGGGCCAACAGACCAGGAGCTACTTGGAGTTGACAAGCTGGCTGACAGATTGGAAGTAGAGGGTAAGGAAAAAAGAGGAATTAGAGATGATTTTTGGTTTGTAGTGGTTGTTTTGCTTTCTCTTATGGCCTTGGCAACCTGGAAGATGGTGCTTCCACTTTACAGAGATGGTATATTAGTCAGCCAAAGGGGCGCTGATGCAAAGTACCAGAAATCTGTTGGCTTTTATAAAGGGAATTTAATTTGGGGTAGAAGCTTACAGTTACCAGGCCATAAAGCATAAGTTACTTCCCTCACCAAAGTCTGTTGCCACGTTTTGGAGCAAGATGGCTGCTGACATCTGCAAGGGATTAGGCTTCCTGGGTTCCTCTCTTCCCAGGGCTTGTTTCTCTCTGGGCTCAGCTGCTGTGCTCTCTCCACAGGTCCAGCTATAGACTATCAGGCAAAGGGCTCCTCTCTCTTCCCGAGGCCTCTGCCTGTGTTTCATGGAGACTTCTCTCCTTCCTCACGTATCTTCTTCTCTACGTGTTTACTTCCCAGGCTCCTGGATCAAAACTCCAAAGTCCCTTCTCTGCCATGCGGTTTCTGCTGTGGCCCAATCAAAGCCTCAATCATTATTTAATCAAGTAAAAGTGAAACCTCTGAATCAAATATAATCTAATGTGCCCAGAGGAACAAAAAGTTTACAAATATAATTCAACATCTATTTTTGGAATCCATAACCAATATCAAACTGCTACAGATGGGGAAGTCTTGAATATATGATTGAAAGAGGAAAAATCAGGATTTTACTTTAAGTCTGAGGTGCTGATGGATATTCATGTTGAGTTATCAATTAGGAGCTGGCTATATATGGGGATGATTGGGAACCATCAATATATGGATGGTTTTTAACGCCATGTGCTTGGATCACATTTCTTAGTGGGGAAGAGGTACATGTCGATAAGAAAGAACAGATAATCAAAGCTGAGACTTCAGACTACCGTCACTTAGACGCTGAGCAGAGAAAGCCTGGCAGTCGAGTAGAATTTCCAGGCAATGTTGCATGCTCCCTGGGTTTTGTGGTCAGTATTTAAAATGGGATGAGCCAGCAGAATTCTTTATGTTTTCTCAGGCAACATCCACCAGCTCAAAGCATAGCTTCTATCTACGGAACCAAGCTCTGGGCCATTCATCACAAAAACCCTTGCTATGGCCATTATTAGCCAGATTTGACAACTAAAGGAATCAAGGCACATAGACGTGAGGCAGCTCACTCTCAGTCACAGCAAGGAAACAGACGAGCCTGAAGTCCTGGAAGCACAGTCTTTCTAACTCCATTCCAAGGGACTGCAGAATGCCATCTCTACATGACAATAAAAAAGTCCTCTGGGCCAAAAGAAGAGCTTGAAAAGGAAACTTACAAGGAGGCAAGGCTTAGAACTTAAATCAATAACAATATTCATGGCTACAGAGAAAGGTATCCTCCGTGTAAATGCGATACGGTGCATCACGATGTGAACAAAAGAAGAGGAAAAACAGTACAAAGGACATCTGCACCATTTTCTGCAAAAATCAAAACCATAATTCGGGTTTTGAATATTGGAAACTAAAATAAAAGAGCAAATTACTTATGGCCTAGGAACATGCAGCCCAATTTAGACACAGTAATGGTGAACCCCTCCGAGCAGGCAGAACTAGGCTACTTACAGCGCTGAGTGAATAGACTTAACTTGGAAATTATGGTCATTATAAGTTTGATTAGAGAAGTGTGAAGTGGGGTCTTGGGCAAATCTGTATTTGTGATATTCTTGACCAGGGATTTAAGATTATTTGTGATTTGAATATTAGAATATCATGTACATGAAATTCAGGTATCTCTGGGTAAATGGGATAATTATTCTTCCCAGCAGCTAAATGTTTCAGTAAAATTCAGGGCTAAAATTCTAGTTATATACAATAATTGAAAATAGTGCCATATGAAAATGAAGAGTGATCCATACAGAAAGAATTGCTTAAAGCTAAACCTAAAGTAACATTAATAAATTTTCATAATATGTGCTCCTCTCCCTACCAAAAAGTGGCAAAAAAAGATTTGCTTTTAAGAAATGGTATCAGCATGGCCTGTTTCATATATTGGTTTTGACAAAAATTAGTTAATTGAATTAAAAACTATAAAACAAGATCTGTACTTTTTCTCAAATGTAAGGAAAGATTTACTTCTGAAGTAACGGTCTCTACAAAATATGCATTTTTGGTTCCTTTTATCTTATTGTACCTATAAAATTACTAATAAAAGATTTTTTATCTTGATTTACTAACATTTGAAAAGATGGATTATGCTGGTGTTGCAAGAAGAGGATATCATAAATTAAAAATGCATACATGAACTATATTCTCTTATTTGCAATATGACAAATGATGGTGTAAAATTACAATCAATAAAAGCTATTTGAAAGTTCTAAAATGGATTTTGCCATAACTGCTCTACAAGCAAAGTTAAAACACTCCAACTACTTTTAATTATCAGTTTATAGTAGAAATCAAGCGTATCAAATTACTTCATTTTAATCAAACAGTTATCTACATGTAGCTTCAAATCACAATGTGAAAATTCAATTCAAAATTTCCAAAGGTATTTATCAAAGTTCAACACAGGTCTCATCTCATAAATCAATTTCAGACTAGAACAAAAGGAATAAGTAAATAAATTCTTGTTTATTTCAGTATTTTTCAAGCTTTGGGATTCTCGTGTGAATTTTTAGAAGAAAACTGAGCAGTCTTGCTCCAAAAATGTTTAGATACTGTATGACGGAAACAAAACAAAACAAAATAAATATATAAGCCCTACTCAACTATTTTTCTTGGAAATAAAATGTCTTGGGAAGAGACAAATTGTTCCATATGGGCTAGGGCAGTTATTTCTTATGTGGGAGCAGCTTTGGCTCTGCCAAATGATTTATTGAAGGAGGCTTTGGGTTCGAGTGAGGCCAGTTTTCCACTCAAAGTCATTTCATTTAATGCCACTGATCACACATTCAGGTTCCCTCCTTGAAGTAAGCCCTATAGCTTCACACACGGCAGGGAGTGCATGCTAGAAATAATGTGGGCTGATGTTTATATCCTGGCCATGTTTCCTAAGTAGCTCCTGCCAGAGCAATAGAGTTTTTGAAATGAGCTATCAGAGTAGTTAGTTATCTGCTGCATATAAACAATCCATTGTATTATCCCTGTGCCATTTCATAGAATCCAGAAAGTAATGTTATTGTTATTAATTTTATATAACACCAAATCTGGATTGATGGTAAACCTTCCAATGAGGGTCTAACACTAACGGCATCTCCCTCAAAAAGATTCAGGAAAATATTGTCTAAGTAAACACCTTCTCTCTTCTGTTTCATCGTGAGTGGTGCTGGTTAGTACAATGATAATATCCACTAATAACTTATCTTAGGTCAGGAAACGTAGTGAATGCTTCGTGTACATGCATCATCTCAGGTCTCACCACAACCACTGCAGCTGGTCCCATTTTACAGATGAAGGAACTGAGGCTGGGACGGGCTAGGGTCTTTACCCAGGATCAGAGAATTTGTAAGAGGGAAGACAGGGCTGGAACGGGGCTTTCTCCACCACAAAGCTGGTGCTGTCCTGAACTACTTCTCTGAGCTTCCTGCCCCCGGTTAATGTTCTTTGTCTGACTCTCACCCCATCCATTATTGCAGTTCCCCATAAAACCCTCAGTTGTCCATGTGGAATCCTCATCTACGTCCAGCCCAATTTGCTACTGGATTTCCAGGTTATTTCATACAAAAACAATCTGTCACAGAAGGGACCTGGACTTGGTTTCAAAAACATAATTCGAAAGGAATTCACTGTGAAAGCTCCAGGAAGCCCAGCAATCTGCTATCAGTACCCTGGAAGCACCTCTCAGGTACCTTCACCCTCCTTTGGATGCCTCCATCAATCCAAAAATACACATCTGGCTTCTTCTGCTCATAAACAGAAACAGAGTTCCAGTATCCAAAGGCAAAGCTGCACTTGAAGAGAGACTTTGTTTTTGTAGGTGTTCAAGGATTTGGAATCAAAGCAGCAGAATTATTAAAATTAATCCAATTTTCTTTCATTTATTTTGTCAGTTCATACCTCTAAAAGATATATTTTGGAAGGCACTATTCAATCCAGCCATTTACAAATCAAAGCTTTCTTTGGAATCCCTGAGACCTAACTGAAGCTAGGCGGTGTGTACTCTGCCAGCATCTCAGCTCTCCCACCTGGAAGGAAGAAGGAATGCACTATTTGAATTGAGCTCACATTTAATTACAGTGTCAAAAATCTAACTTAAATTACTTTAATCAACTGCCAAAACTATGAGTCTTTCTGGCTTAAATTTCTATAAACAAAGAATAAATTCAAATATGTCACAAAGTGGCAGCAACTCGTCAACCACTGGGCTAGGAATAGTTATGCAACCACTGCTTGCTGGGAAGAAAGTCAGCGTCTTCGTATACATAAATTTTTGCTGATCATTTCAAACCATTAATCAACAGAACCATCACAAAGCTAAGTAAGCTGTCTGCACTGAAATTACTCAGCTTCTGCCGTCCAACTTAGTGCTGTACTTCATTAGAGCCTGAATTCAGCACTGTCACTGACTTTTCCTGCTCCAATCTGGAGCATTTTTTAAAAATAGCATTGCACTGTTCAAAATAAAATTAGAAAAAGGACCCTTGAAAACAAAAAGTTCTGTTATTAGAAACTCCAAAAGACAGAAGAGGTAGTAAGAGGTCAGGCATTCTTTAGTAAAATGTAAAAGACAGGAACCACTTGGCTGTGGGACCCTCCAAAACCATGGATTTCCAGAGCCAGAAAACACTGTCCTTTATTGTGGAAATATTTAAAAGTCGGTAAGGAGGGATACTCCAGTTCAACCTGCATACTAGTGAGCAGATAACTGCAAGAGAATTCTCAAGCCTCCCCAGTTTGATGCTTCCTAAAGGAAATACAAGGTCCATGCAAAACACAAGAGCTCATATTAATTCCAGACAATGAGAGCAAGAGCCACAACTCAAAAATCCACCTTAGAAGGTAAAACTGCTTTCAACATTAAGTAACTTTTGGAAAGACTGAGGGTTGATTCAGAATTCATTGTATTTGTAATTAGAGAGATCAGAAAATTAATTTAAGAAACTAAACTTCTTTCAGATATTCCAAGAAAATGAGTTGATGCTTCCAACAAGAACCAACTTTGCTAGTGTGGCATGAAGGTCACAGGCCGCATAGGTAGCCCCCCCGCCCATCTCCTACCTGCACCTGTTGCCCATCGCTCCTTGGCACTAGCCTTCTCTCAGGTCCCATGCCCTGGTCTGTGTTCTCCATCAAAGGTCACATTCCCACCCACAGTTTTTCCTGCTTCTAAAAGGCTGATGCCTTGCACTGCTAAATCTCTGGATTCAGACCTGCAAATCCAAATACCCGCCAGATGTCTTGCCTACAGGTTCACCAGCATTTTGACACAACTTGATCTGAGCCAAACTCAAGCTCTCTTTAGCCTCAACACTTTCCCTCTGATGTTCCCTCCACCTTCTCAGTCATCTGAGCTAAGACACAGGGATTTTTTTTTGAGTCATCTACTAGACCTCATCCCCACCACCCAATCTACCCACGGGTCCTGCTGACTTTACCTCTTGGATATTGTTATTTAACTGGCTTCTAGCCACATTATCTTTCTACGGGGTGAAAGAAGCATGTTCAAATCAGTGGGAAGTTGATCTCTATCCATCTTCCATCAGAGTAGAGAGGAAGAAAGCATGCATGATAGCTCAAAGTCTTTGCCATTCCTTCCATCAATCACACCTTTGGTTGGGTCATTGGTTTGTGGATATGCAAAGGTAGACCAGAAGGCAAGTGAGCCGATGGGAGGTAGGAGCAAAGCATCACCTTCAGTTTTCTTTAAAGCAATGAGATTAACAGGAAATACACTAAGAATCCATTTTTGAAAAGAATACTGGTTTTGACTATTGTGGACAAATGGTAACTCTAAGGTGGGGAGCATGAATTCAAGGGCATATGCAGTCTTGCAGCTAAGAGGGACCAAGAAATATTATGACATAATCCGTTTTACACACTGATGCCAAGTATGAGGGATATTTGGGGGAAAATCACAGAAAGGGCACATGATCTTCTGGAGTAAGGCTGAATGTCAAGGAGAGCAAAATAATTCAGAAATGGGCCAAATTTCTTGGAAGCAGGAACCCAGAGCCAGAGTGACTGTGGAAAAATTGTGACACTCTGCATATACCTCCCTCTCTCTTTCTAGAATTTATACCAAATAAATTAGATTTATCTACTATAATATTAATCACAACTTGGTTTGTGATAGTGAAAACCTGGAAACAAACTGAAAGAGTAAAAGTAGTTTTGTAAGAATATATTATAGTCTGTGCTATGTCAGAGGAAACTATGCCATGAAAAGAAAAGATAGTCATGCTATATTAATAAACAAGTAAAGCAATTTATAACCCCATTTTATCTGGCCCCATTTTAACTTAAAATAAATTTATATATTGCCTAGAAGAGTAATACATAAAAATACCAATAGATGTTATTTCTGAGTTATGGGACTAAGGAGGGTTTTTATTTTCTTTTTACTAACTTATTTTCTAAAATGTCCATTTTGTAATAAAAATATGTTACTTTTTAAAATAAGAAGAATGAAAATCACAGATATAGCAATGTTATTAGAACATAGGAATGTACAAAATCACACAGCAAAAATTATATCACGAATTCTGTCTGAGCAAAACGGCAGCAATTGAGAAAACACTTCCTACTTAGTATCTTATTAGCCAATGAGGGAAATATGGTGACTAAATTTTCACCATCTATTGAGAAGCCCACCAATTTCTAAGAAGAAAGTCAATTGATCTAGACCCTTGCATCTGAGAGTAATTTTCCATGAAGAACGCTGGGCAGCATAATGAGTAAAGCTTTGCAAGGCCTTCTATAAAAGTTCACATTTGCTACATTGGCCCTTGGTGAACTTCAAGGGCATAATGTCAAACTCAAGTTGTAGGAAGAAAATTCCACATGGAGTGAGGTCAAGTACATGATATATAGTCCTTTAAGTTCAGCTCTGCTCATTTGCCATGCCCAGACCAGCAGCATGAGGACCAGAGCCGCAGAATAAAGAGTTCTCCTGGCGGGTCAGGAATCTGTGTTTTAACAAGATTTTTAATAAAGCCTCTAGTTTATTTGGTAGCTTCCTGCTGGCTTAGGACAGGGATCATCATAGTGAATGTTGGGGAGAGACTGGTGAACAATCTCTAAATTATTCCTTGGACCATCCATTGTCCCCGCCGGGATGTCGGCGGCAGCAGCTGGATGGCAAACAGCACTGCGGTCCACAGGAGGGACTGAAGAGGACGCACTGGTTGTGATTGATGGCGTTTCTGGCTTCTGCTTCTCATTAATGGAGCCCCATGCCCGTCTCTTTTGAGGAAGGCCAAGAAGGAGCCGGAACTTTCCACAAAGTGCAGGATCCATTAAAGACCAAAGGAAGACTCTAGATTTAGACCCCAGAAAATTCTGAGGTCAGAGGTTACCAAACAGCCACTCTAGTAAAGCCGTAACGTGGCAACAGCAACATGTCTGATTTAGCAGGATTGCCTTCAACCTGCCAATGAGTTAGGCGGGACGTGGCGCTCCAGATCATTCAGTGAGTTGTTGAGTATTATGTACCAGGAAGCCATCTTGAGTTAGGCGTGATTCATATTTAGATATCCTTCCTGACAATATTTAACTACAACATTGAGCTTCATTTAGAGTAATATGATACTAGCATTAATAATGAGATGGCCTTTTAATTATAAAAATGATACTATGTCTGCATTCCATTTAAAATTCATAGCAAATTGTTCTTATATAAATTAAACAAGAAAATCATTGTCAATCTTTTTATTTATTTTTCTATGCATATGTTTATAAATAACCATATGTAAAAAATTTAAGCCAAATAAATGGGATCTCCTCTGCACATCACTTTATAACTTAGTTTTTTTCACTAACTATATTACGGCCACCCTTCCATGTGAATATATGCAGTTCTCCATCATTATTTTCAAGAACCACCTAGCACTCCTTTGCATAGTGGGGTCACAGATTATTTCTTATTGATGTGCCCGACCCACCAGGCTCACTGGCCCCTCTGAGCCTTTATCCTTGCCATTCCCTCTGCACGGAATGTATCTTTCTCTCTACACCCACGTGGCTCACTCCCTCACCTTCTGCAAGTGTTTGCTGGAATGTCACCTTCTCAATCAATGTGGGACCATCTGATGGGCTCGCCACTTTAGAAAATAACCCTCATCCCAAGTCAACTTTATGTTTCTCCATCTCACTTATCACCTTCCATATAATTGGCTTAGTTCCATGGGTGATTGCCTCCCCCACTAGAACTCAGGCTCCCAGAAGGCAGAGATTTGCTCTGTTTCGTTCATAGCTTTAACCCTGTGCCAAGAGCAGTGCTCAGCTCGTAACACGTCCTTAATTAAAAAGCTGCCGATCGACTGGGCTGCCCGCTTAACAATCAAAACCTAGATCACGTCCTACATTCCAATATTAAGAACAAGGGTCTTTAAACATGTCCAGTTATTTTTTTAGGAGAAACATTCTAGATTGAGAATCGCCAAGTCAAAGGGTATGAGTATTTTTAAAGTTTTCATTAATTCTGCCAAATTCGTGCCTCACTGTCAGATAAAGAGCAACAGTGTTCAGATGAAAAGGCCTCTTTGCTCTTCCAAAATGCATCTCCTGGGCGCACTTCTAAGAGAGGTGCGTTGTGACTGCAGATGAGTTTGACGCTGTTTCGCTGCAGATAAGTTTAAAGGGGTCATCTCTAGAGGCGTGTCCACAGGAGGACAATCTCACTAATAGGATGATTTAGAGTCATGACCAGGGCTTTTGCCTGAATTGTCTCCTACATTTGAGCCACCTGGATTCATTCATTCATTCATTCAATCATTCAAAACCCATTGATTCTGTCAATACCAAGTGCCAGGCACTGCTCTAAGCATTGGAGATAAAGCGATGAATAAGAGAAACACCTGCACCGTGGCACTTACCTTGTAGGGAGGAAAACAAGCAATGGAAAGATCTGCAAGTTATTTACAATATAATGTCAAAGAGAGAAAGACACTTCGGAAAAAAGTGCAGAGCATGGTCAGGGTAGGGCTTCCTGGGGTGACTCGAGCAGAGAGATGACTAATGTGAAGGAGAAGCCACGACGATTCGGAGCGGGCAGGGGCAGGGGGTCAAGGGCTCTGGAGCTTGCAGCATTCCAGAACCAGCAAGAAGCCAGCGAGCCAGCGGGGGGTGGGCTAGATTATGTTTGGCCGTGGGAAGGTGGGAAGGAGCTTGGATTGTGTTCTAAATGCCAAGGGAAGTTTGGGATGGTGTGGAGCGGAGCTGTGATACCAGGATTCACGCTTTAAGGAAAATGCTCTGACTTCTGTATCGAGAGTAGACTATAGGAGAGCAAGAGTGGGAGCAGGAAGTGGAGGGGCTATTTCAGTATCCAGGAGAAGGATGCTAGTGAGTTGAATTAAGGTGTTAGTGGTAGAGGAGGGGCGAATTGGACCGGCTGGAATGTATGTTGAAGGCAGAGCCTATGGAACGTGCTCATAATTGGGATATGAGGGAAAGAGAGGAGTAAATTGATATCAAAGGACCAGGTGAATGACTATCCTATGACTGGGATGGGAACACTCGGGATGAAGGAGACTTGGGAGGGTGACCAACTACATTCTTTTTTATTTTTTATTAGAGAAGTTGTGGGTTTACAGAACACTCATGCACAAAATGCAGAATTCCCATCCACCACGCCACCACCACCTTGCACTGGTGTGGAACAACTGGTTACAACGGATGACAGCACATTGTTATAATTGTACGCCTAACCAAAGTCGATGGTTTAACTTAGTGTTCACTGCGTAGCGTAGTTCCACGGATGTTTAAAAACTGTTATTCTGTTAGAGTATATACCACCTAATTTGTCCCCCTTTCAATCATATCCAGATATCTGTTTAAGTGGTGTTAATTACGTTCACAACGTTGTGCCCCCATCACCACCATCCATTACCAAAACATTTCCACCATTCCAACTAAGAACACTTTAAGCCTTGACTTCCCATTCCCTATCCCCACCCCACTCCCTGGGAACCTATGTTCTAGATGATAACTCTATAAATTTGCTTATTCTAACTGTTTCAAATCAGTGAGATCATACATATTTGTCCTTTTGTGCCTGGCTTATTCATCCATGTTGTCACACGCATCAGGACTTCATTTATTTTTTATGGCTAAATAACATTCCATTGTATGTATATGCCACATTTTATTTATCCATTCATCCGTTCATGGACACCTGGGTTGCTTCCATCTGTTGGCAATTGTGAATAATGCCACTATGAACATTGCTGTGCAAATATCTGTTAGAGTCCATGCTTTTAATTATATACCTAGTAGAGGGATTGCCAGGTCATATGGGAATTCTATACTTAGCTTTCTGAGGAACGGTCCATCTGTCTTCCACAGCAACTGCACCATTTACATTGCCACCAGCAATGAATGAGTGTTCGTATTTCTCCACATCCTCTCCACCACCTGTTATTTTCCATTGTTTTTTTAAAAAAATAGCAGTCATTCTAATAGGTGTGAAATGGTAACTCATTGTGGTTTTGATTTGCATTCCCCTGATGGCTAATGATGTTGAGCATCTTTTCATGTGCTTTCTAGCCATTTGTATATCTTCTTTAGAGAGATGTCTATTCAAATCTTTTGCCCATTTTTAAATTGAGTTGTTATATTCTTAGCTATGTGAGGGTCAAAACAGTATGAAATTAGGAGCAATGTCTGATAGGTTGATATATGCCTTTATGTCCCCTATCAAGACACATTTCACCACATTCAACATTTGGTCCTGTCTGTCATGATTTAGATATAGATATATTATATTCTTCTTACTTAAAAAAAAGTCAAATCACCATTATGATGCTGATACTCACCCTTTCACAGCTCTTTCCAAACATAAAAATATGCACATGTATAATTTTTTATATATGGGATCCTATATATAAGACATGTTGTCTTAACTTTGAATGATATGCCTTAATATTGTTGTTTCTAGAGGGAGGGATTCCAGGCTGATTTTTCACTTTATTCTTTTTAACTTTTGTGAATCATTTCTACTTTTTAAGTGAGCAAATAATAGTTTTCAGTAAAGCTCTTTTCATTTGGGAAAAATGAAAGAAAGTAAAATCGGAATAAGGAGCAATGGGCATTGTTACACATCACAGGAGTCTCAGGAAAAGCCCCTTACCACAAACTAGATGGCTTCAAAACAACAGGAATTTCTTCTCCCACCATTCTGGGGCAGGGAGTACAAAATCCAGTCATCAGGGCCGTTCTCCCTCTGAAGGCTCCAGGGAAGAATCCTTCCTTGCCTCTTCCCAGCTCCTGGTGGTTGCTGGCACCCTAGTGCTCCCTGGCTTGTAGGCACATCACTCCAGCTCTGCCTCTGTCATCGCATGTCCTCTCCCTATGTGTTTCTCTGTCCAAATTTCCCTCTTATAGGGATACAGGTCATTAAATTTGGGGTCTGCCTTGATCTAGAATGACCTCATCCTAACCTGACTACCTCTGCAATGACCTTATTTCCAAATAAGGTCACATTCACAGATGCCTCATGGACATGAATTTGGGGGGGACACTTATGCAACCCAGTACAGCCCCCTAACAGTTAAAGAAACTCTGTACTCTGCTACTTGGATCAAATCTGAAATATTGGTCTTACTTTTAGTTGTAGTCTGACAAGCACAGAATAAAATAACAGCATTTTTTAAAAATGATACGGACATTAGGAATATGTCCATGGCAGAAGAGCCCAGGATGGTACAGGGAATAAATATGATGGGAAAGAACAGTTGAAGAAACTAGGGGAACTGTCCTGGAAAAAGAAAAGAATGAGGACTGGAGGAAGGCATGAGAATTGTCTTCAAATATCTGAAAGGTTCCTTTTGGAAGAGGGATTTACTTATCCTTCACGGTTCATGTAGTTGCAGAGGGTTGATCTTCCAAGACCAATATATGAACATTGCAGAAAGTCCAAAAAGTCTCCTCCAGGAGAAGAAAGAGGCAAGGAAAGGTTAGATCCCCATTTGTCAGGACTCTGTAGAGGCGGGTGTGTAACTCAAAATTTCTCTCAGTCTCAGATTCTATATTGTTAGATGTCTTGGAGGGGAAGAGACATCTTCACTCCCCTAAGACTCCACTAGATTGAGAGTTGCATATTTAACGAATGCCTGGCCATTCCTGATGACAGTGATAAATGCAGAAGAGGCAGGCTTTTTCTAAACAGCAAATTTGACTACAATAGTGTTCATTGTATATGTTTCCAGAGTCAAAGAAGAAAGTTGGAAATTTAAAGCTATAAAGAGCAAATGTTCTTCCAAAGTCCCTTCCAGATTTATGACAGATGATTTTGTAGTTATAGCTAAGCAAGGAAATTCCCACCTGAGAAAGTGCTCATAGTATTTAGTATTTTGTTTAAAAGAGCTACTTGGCTAACTACTGAACTAGAGCCCATTCCAAAGGTTCATCTGCAAAGAACAACAAGCAGGTCCATAGCCATGGGTATTAATCATTAGTCACTATTGACTAGAACTTTCTTTAATGGAGTAGAGGTCAGGGGGAATGGGCTTCAGGTTTGGCCTTCCAGCAAGGATGAAGTTGGAAAGTTGGTATCTGAACATGTGTAGCTCACGGGATAGTCAGAAAACTTGAAGCGCCTCCCCGAAGACATCTGGTAACCAGTAGGGTAGATTCCCCACGGAAGGGATGTCAAGGAATCATTATTCAAAGTGACCCTCCCTCAATCAAGATAATCAGAAACAGGTCACAAACAGCATAAGCTGTAAGATTCTTCATCTTCTCTAGGTAACTCCCCCGCCCAGTGATATCACTCAACATATGGCGACATGATTTTTCCAGTAACTTTTTTTTTTTAAAGATTGGAATCCAGTTAAAGGCTAAAATTACCACTTAAAACAAAGATTGACCCCTCATTGGCACTTTGAAGAAGAATCTGTGTCAATAACTACCCTTCCTCCCCAGGCTTACCAGGGGGAAAACCTCTACTTTGGTGGATGTGGAACACGCTTTTCCTTAACTGATAAAAGCCTTTTCAAAAAGCTAAATAAATAAAAAGATGCAAATTTTAATTGTGGCTTGGATATATTAAGGAAATTGTTCTTTTATGTGTACAACAGGGGCAAACAAATCTCAGGAGATTAAAAATCATGTTCTTGTGGTTTTCTTTTAAAAGCTGCAAATTTGAATTCAATTTAAGAAATCATGGCACAGTAACAAAATAAGAATGAACAAAGATGGGAAAATTTTCCTTACCATTTTGCAGAGTCGAGTGATCTTGTGAATGTGCATGTTTCCAATTACCTATCACGGCTCGGCGCACTCCAAGGAGACATATTCAGACAGAACCCAAGTGTGGGGTGTTAAACAGAACCCTGTTCAGAAAGAGCTTCAGAAAGTCTTTTCATTCAGTTGGAACAACGGCATACAATTCAGTTCATTCCAAGAAAGGAATGCTTATCTAAGAAAGAAAAGTACTAGAACATGATTTCTCTCTTTTCCCGTCCAATGCGAAGTCAAGCTGTTTTGGTGTAAGAACTAATAGTTTGTATTTTCTGGGTTGTTTTTTAAATAGTAGGTCACGAGAGAGGAAGAGAGCTAAATTCTCAAAGTAACAAAGGCTGGGACCTTCTCCTGGACAACAGATGATTACTGGGCACGTGGGGATTTTGACGAGGTTAACTGTTCTGTGAGTCAAGGATGCTAATTTCTGGCTTCGTTTTAGCTGCAGGAGAGACGCACACCAATTTCTTTTTTCACATAATGAAAACACAATAGCTAGAGATGGAGAGTGAAGTAAGGGAGAAAATGTGTTTGTAAGCTCCCATTTCAATGATGGAAAATAATTTCTGAAGGCATTACTAAAGGTTATTGCATAAAAATAAAAGAAGCATCGACACCGTGGGTTAGCCCTTTGTCGTAAACAATTCTAGTTTGGAAACAAGTGATTCTTTGGGGGAAGCTTTATGTAAGAGGCTGGAGAATCTGGAGGAGCTTTGGGGAATGGGAATGAGGAAAACAGCTGAATACAATGATTTCTGATGTTATCCCCATGCCTGGATGTTCTCAAGCTGAGAACATATGATCCTGATCATGCGAGAGTGATGGAGAGGACGGAGCTTCCATGTCACTGGCCTTCATCACCCACTCTCAGTTCCAAACAGGCCCACGTATCTGCAATCCAGTGAGCTCTGTGGACAGCAGAAGTTACTACCAGCCTGCTGATTTACAATGACATAGACTCGAAATATAAAGTAACCAAATCATAAAATTACATAAATGGACCCAATAAGCTTCTGGTGCTTTATCTGCCGACAAGGGACTTTAGAGACATTTATGCAGAATTAACCACTTAGTAGGCTACAGAACTTCCCGAGGGCACTTTTCATTTCCATGCTCCCTGAACCTGGAAGGCAGAAAAATGCCTGTTGAACTAAAATGAAATAGAGCCCTTTGAGATTTCGGATTTCTAAATAGACCTGAATATGATTAAACGGGAGAAATATTAGATTGTATATATGGTAACAGAATAAAAATTTCAAAAATATCCAGGGAATGACCTGCACTGTGAACCCTAAGTTGGACCATGGACTTAAATTAATAGTACAATTATAAGAATATGCTATCATCAATGGCAACAAATGTTCCACACCAATGCAAGGTGCTGGGGACGGAGGAGTATATGGAATCCTGTATTTTATGCATGATTGTTCAGTAAACCCACAACTTCTCTAACAAAGAAAAAAGGAGACACAAAATAAAGCACTTTTTAGGGCAGGAACTATTGAAGAATTATTAAACCATAATGCTAATATCCAAGTAAGGTCACTTTTTCTAAAAAAAAAAATCCCCAAACAAGGTAAACACAAATGGGCCTCAGTAATTTGAACTCTAGGTCAGGGTAAAGGACCGGCTGATCTGGAATGGAAATGCAGGGTTCTTACTCTAAAATTCTAAAAAAAATAATAAATAAATAAACAAATAAAAGTCTAGAACATATTTCTGCAGTCAGTCAGTTGGCCATTCCCATATATAAATACAAAGAAGTCAACCAGCTTTAAAATGTGTATCTTTTTATTTTAGCTTCTTTGTATCAAGCTCAAAGAAGACTCACATAAATGATCAAAGCCTTTTTAGTGGTTCTTCCACACCCACACACCAAGGACTGCAGCACTGGAGGGCTTCTCAGTGAATCCTCTAAAATAAAGGTTTTGAAGATGCTTGCCAATGGAACTTTGTGCCTCACAGCTATAATATTTTTTTAAAGGCATTCAGTTTAAATTAATATATTTGGCCAGACAACTATATTAAAATTCTTGTTATTTTTTCCTGTTATAATGGTAGCTGTGGTATGACCAGTCTTCTTCAAAAAAATCTGTATAGTTATTGCTTCTCTCTTGCCTGGGGTACATCATGTGTTTTTCATTTGAATGAGCTACATTGCAATACCTCATTAAAACAAACACTTAGGCAAAACGAGAAAGTCTTCATATCATGCCACAGAGGGCATAAACTCACTGAGAAAGTTTCAGAGCCTCATAACTCATTGCAAACCTCTCTTATACCAGCTGCTCAATTGATATTTAACTCTGCTGGATGATGTCAGAGTATCCAGGCTCTTAAAATTTGCCTGCCCTTTGGCAAGAGTATGTTTTTTCCCATGTGTAAGCAAGGGGCAGTCACAGCTGTAAACAGGGGCATTTTTTCTACACAAGAAACACCTATCTCTCTCTCTCTCTCTCTCTCTCTCTCTCTCTCTCTCTCTCACACACACACACACACACACACACACAGTGTACATACCAAACACATTCACATATAATCATCTTGCAACAAAGAGTTGCAGTACAGTCTCTGCAAATAAATCCTTTAGAACTTGGCTCTCTCCTGCTGGACAGCTCCTTCACTCAAGTATTTCCAAGACAGACAATATGATAAAGGGCTGCTCCCAGCTTCATTCTCAGTAGACAACCCCGGGATTACTTATCTACCAGTGTTAACCTCTGCATGAGCCAGTAAGTCATGGTTGACAAAACACTGAACTGTGAGTTTTAAAAATTCTTTTATTTTTCTTTTAACGTTTGGATGATGAAGCTATTTGGGATGTTTCATCAAAGTGTCTATTGCCAAAAGAACACTTGATTCAAAGTTCTCAAAAAGCACACATAAGGAGCCTCTGCCTTCAAATTATATTGTCTGCTTTGAAGGATGAATTTTTATAGGCACTAATTGAAGTTAAGCAACTGGCACGCAATAGCTTCGTTCATTAACCTTTAAAAGGAATTCTGCAGCACTTATATCAGACAATAACCATTTTTTATCTTACACTGGTGGGTATGTCATGATTTTCACAGTGCCTTTTCCCACACTCTCATTCATTCATCCATGTACCAGGTATTTACAATGCACCTACAATGTGTAAGGCTACATGTACTGGGCAACCTGGAAGATCCAAAGACGAGTAAGAGGTGTAGCCTACATTTCAAAGGCTTTCTGTGGACATAAATAACAGTAATAGAAACTAGAACGTGTTCACTGCTGAAAGCTGTTGCATTTCTAAATTTTTAAAGACAAGTGTAATTTCAAATATTCTGCCACATTGGCTCCATAAATTAATTTGCATTTACAAGTTAATCTGCTTTATTTTTATATAGGCTCTCTTTTCATAAGAGGGATACAAAAAGACAAATGTTTTTGAGCAACACTCCTTTTGGTGCTTTTTCACATCTCATCCTCTCTGCTTCTCTGCCCTGCCTAAGAAAACTGCTTCTGGACCCAACCCGAGGTTACTGTGTCTGATAACAAGCATTCCATGTGCCATGTACCGTGCCATCCGCTCCCTCTGTTCTCCTTGGGATACAGCTCATGTGAGCACTTCCATCTGACCTGTATGAAATCGCTTTCTGGTAAACTAGCCCTGAATATGGACTCTCCAGGTAGAAAGCTGGCTTACACATGAGTCCCCTCCCCACCCTCCCCCGGCATACCAGCACATCTCTGTTCAGGCTCCCTGTTGGCCAGGTAACACTGAGGTAAGCCATTTGGGAAAGAGGCCACCTAACAATAATTGTGGTTTCCAGAACAGCCATTCTCTCCCTGGTCTAATGTGCTCTCCTCTTTATCTGTCTTGAGAACTCCTATCCATCCTTCTAAACCATCCTGAAGGCTTCCCCTGGAAGGTCACCCCCTCCCCTAACACTTTGTGCATCCTCGGTTAAAGCACCTGCTTGCAGGGCTGTATCCACCACTTCGTTGGAGGCAACAGGCCGTGCTTTTGGATTTCCAGAACTCACCACAGAGCCCAACACACCGTGGGCACTCAGTGAGCGTCTGATGGAAAAATGCACGAGTCGACGAGGTAGTGGGAGTTTGTCTTCGGTATCCATATTTCAAAATGCTGGGTGAAAATCATGCAATTAGCCATGATCAACTCTGTATTTTTTTAAATGCAAATTGAGTTGACTGAAATTATTTTGACTCTGAAAATTTCTTTTTGCAAGTTAAATCTTATTCTAATCAAAACAGGAAAAAAAAAAAAACTACATCGATGGATTTAAATGAATGCAATTTTTCAGTAAATAAAATGTCATGATTTGGTGCTACGGGATGAAAATATAATAAACATGTCCTTGAGAGTTCCGGGGTCTGTGGGTCCTCCCTTCTCCACCTCCCCCCCGCCCCGCAACCGTGGACTAGAGATGTGTCCAAAGTGGCCAAAGCGGTTCTAGCAAGAAACAGGCTCCAGTCCATTCTCTCCACGCTCTCTGATGGAGCTGCAGCGGGGAGAGGCAGCTCCCGGTTTCTGGAATTGGAGCCTGGCTGGAGACTGTCCTAGCAGCTAAGCTGTGAATGGGCTTGTCAACTTCCACGGCTTCACTGGAGTCGTGTCATCTCACAGTGGGCCCACGGCCCTTTGCTTTCAGCTGGGTGGCCAGGCACAGCTGATCCGGGCTGGAGATTGGGAACAAGAGGCAATCTGGGTCCGTGGATGTGACCAGGAAGCAAAAGAAGCCCCTGTTCCAGCTCTGCCGTTGACCAACACATGGCCACCAGGAGAGCCCTTGACTTCTCTGGGATTCATTTTCTATTGTGTTAAACGGGAATCAATGCCTTCCACAGATACATAAATCTTTCCGCCCAGAAACAGAGGCTGCCCAAGATCTTTCCAGGCAATTGGGAAACCAGGACAGCATTCCTTCCGAGGCAGGAATAAATGAGCATATTTAAGCTCTTGGAATCAAAGTCTTCTTATCTATAAAATGGAAAAGAAGGATGCTTCTTTGATCTCTTCACACAACCTTGTGGGGTCAGGAGCCGACTATTCATAAAGGCAGTGTAATGAGGCTGAGGCACTACGGGAACACGCCGTGTGACGCTTGTCATCCCCCATCTATGTTTCAGCACACCGAGCACCTCCTGAGCCACAGAGAATTCAGGAAAAACAGGAACTTCAGCTCCCCGCTCTCCCATGTGGTAGCCACTTGTCACATATGGCTCTCAGCCACTTGAAAGGTGGCGAGTCCAGACTGAGATGAGCTGTAGGCACACACACCGGGTTTTGAAGACTTCATTAAAAAAAAAAGACTGTAAAATATCCTGTTCATAATTTTATATTGATTACAGATTGAAAGGATTCTATTTTGGATATACTGGGGTGAAAAAAATATATTACCAAAATTAATTTCACCTGTTTCTTTCTACCTTTTTTAATGTGGCTACTCAAAAATGTAAAATCACATATGTGCCGGCATTCTCTTTCTTTTGGGCAGTGCTGTTCTAGACTGACAAATATAACTTTTGTGTTATATTTTAAGCATGGGAGGATAGAAAGAAACCAAGGAAGAAAATCCAAAAAGTTAAAAATCAAAGATATTCAGAAATCATGACTGTACTTTTCAAAGAGGTCCCTGAGTCTGGCTGCCTCGATCCCCCTCCCTTCCTGTTTTTGTTTTGGCTCATAGGTCATGCCCATGTCCATGGACAGGTAAGGAGCAGTTCTCAGGAACCAGCTGTCTGTATCTAGAGCACAGACTAGGGAGCCAGTGACGTGGGCATGTGCTTTAATCCTGAGGCTGTATCCCTTAAGAAGCAGTACTTTCCCTGTCCTCCTTTGATTCTCAGTCTCAGATGTGAGAGGTAAAACACACACACATATACACACACAACTCGTTCACATAATTTTTTAGCATCGTTCACCAAGATGTCATTTTCTATTGTCCATTTTTTAAAATATATTTTTTATTTATTGTTAAAAGATATTTAGATTATATAAAATGTTACATTAAAAAATATAAGGGATTCCCATATGCCCCACTCTCTACACCTCCCTCCCACTTTTCCCCACATTAACAACTTCTTTCATTAGTGTGGTACGTTCATTGCAATCGATGAACACATTTTGGAGCCTTGCCACTAAACACGGATTACAGTTGACATTGTAGTTTACACTCTCTCCCACCCAATTCTGTAGGTTATGGCAAGATATATAATGGCCTGTATCTGTCATTGCAATGTCACTCAGGTCAATTCCAAGTCCTGAAAATGCCCCCATATTGCACCTCTTTTTCCCTCTCCCTGCCCTCAGCACCTCCAGTGGCCACTGTCTCCACATCAATGATATAATTTCTTCCATTGCTAGAATCACAATAAGTCTATAGTAGAATACCAGTAAGTCCACTCTAGTCCATAGTTCATTCCCCAATCCTGAGGATTCTGGGATGGTGATGCCCACTCTGCCTCTAATTAAGAGAGGGCTTTGATCATATATGGCTGATGGATGGCATGCTCTTGCTTGCAATTGCAGACTCTCTCAGTTCCTTGGTATGGTGTTTGTCCGTCTCACCTCCTTGTTAGTTGTCCTGGATGAGTCCAGTGAACTGGAGAGTAGGTGTAGCAATTCTGCTGAGGCTCAGGGCCCGCTGGCACATGGTATTGTCCATTTTTAAATACTTGTAATTCAGTTAGGTGTTTGCACAATTGAGTGACCCTTATAAATTAAAATTTAAGTTGTTAATGGGGAGTGAATTATTTTAATACCTTTTAATATGCTGACATTGAATGATTCACCTAGAAAGCAATGGAAGGCATGGACAAGAACTCCTTCCTGTCTCTCTCCACTCCCAGGGAGTGAAACTGCCTCCCCACAGAGAGGTACAACAAGGCGCTCAGACTCCATGATTATCGGTGGGGCTCCATCACGCAACTGCACATAAACAGACACTAGCTTTCCCAGGCCCCTTGCTATGGCCGTCTAATGCTTGCTAGACAGCAGGCTCTTCTTCAGACTTTTCAGTCTGCCTCTGTAAAACACTGTGCACATGTCAGCTGGCCAGCCGGCTTCCAAACTCTAAGTGAGAGGACATTTTGGTGACGGCAATGACCGGTGAGGATTAAGAAGGTCCCTGGAGAGGGACAGCACGGGAGGCCCTCCCATCCATGTCACAGGCTTATCTCACCAGGGCTACAGAATTCACCAAGAACGTGCCTGGCTCGGTAGGTCCCATGGCTGGAGCTCTGACTGCGGCTCTACTTCCCAGCAGTTTGGTGGCTGGGAAAGGATGGGGTAGAGGGGGTGAGAGAAGCAGGGAACTCGCACACTTCAAATTTTACTTGACCACAATTGTGACTAGAAAAAGCACTCTCGTACATATATCTTGCCTTTCTTTACGACGTTTTAAAATGCTGTCGAATCCATCTGGATGAAAGATGCCATCTAATTATAAATTCTTATTATTCTTTTTATTGCCTTGTAAGAGTTCTGATGCTTGCTTTTACACACCCATATGTTTCTGTTTAAGACTTTCATTCAAAGAGAATTTGAAGAAAAGCCCAGATTACCCAACCACAATTACCTGAGTAAAAGCCCTCTCAATCATCTTGGTAACCCAAATAAATTTAAAACATGAAGGTAGGTTGCCTGGATAGCTTTGGTTAAAACCGTTTTTGTCTCCCATTTCCTCTCATATTATTATAATACACTTAATGACACTTTTTTGTTTATAATAATGGGAAGATCTTGCTTTATGCTGTATACTGTCATTTATTGTAGTATAAGTTAAATCTTAAATGGTTGGCATCTCACTAACATTTTCTTAAAAATCAATCATAACATGAATTTTAAGGAATTAAATCAGGCTTCCATAGAATCTTGAGCAATTTAATATTTATCTTGTGAAGGATTAAGATTAAAACACTAAATATATATATTTTAAGTTTTACTTGAAACTATTTAAAATGCAGATGCAAAAAATTAAGTAATTTGTAGTGTATTTAACAGCAGAACTTTAGCAATTCAAGCAGAATTCTTGTCACTCTCCTGAAAAATAGACATTCTGAAAATATCAATAGCTTCAAAGTAAAAATAGTATACACTGTTAATTCTATCACATCATTTAAAAATCCATCAAGCTGCCCTGTAATTTTTTGACATAAATTACTCAAATTACTGCCTATTCTGTGTATGTATTTTCCAATGGTTTGTTTATGAATTCTGCTGCGTCTGTTACAATTTATCCAAAGGCTAGAAGATGCTTACAGGACAAATGACATCATCACCACGACAGGCCTAGCTATGTTTACATCAACTGGGTTTAGAGGGTCTTCAAAACATTGCCTTAAAATCTTAGTTATTATGTGGCTTAATGTGCTCCTGATGTTTCTGGAGTAACATATTTCTAAAAATAGAGACATAGATTTTTAAAATAAAATGTCCAGCTTCTCTGATCTTTACGTACTACTAACTAAATACATTTTCACACTCTTCTAAGATACATGACATAAGTATTCTGTACAGTTCATTATTACATAAGAAGTAAAAAGGATATTTTATGGAAAATTATCCACAGGAGTATTAGAAATTTCCGGTTACTGTTAGCAAATAATACCTGTTTAAAGGAGTTTAAAAGTATTATTTAAAACATGTTTTTGCTACCTTAGATTCTTAGGATGAAAGCAATGGAAAGTACCGTGGCATCCATCATGTAGAACATACCAGACTAAGTTTCTATTTGAACTTCCAGGGAGGGCAAGTTCTGTCCTTCAAAAATTAGCCCCACTGGTGGGCGGCGAGTTGGAGAGAAGGTTGTTTCTCTGAAGCTGAAATCGCCCTTTCTATAACTTCCTGGCTGCGTGCCAACTTATGTAAGTATCATTTGTTTTAAATATCTAAAATGTTTATCACGGTCCCAGCCAAGCCTCTCTATATTATCCTGGTAAGATAATGCGGGCTCCCAATTGTTTTCCTCCTGATGATACTCCCGAATTCCTGCTGCCACATTCCACTTACCAACATGCCTACTAATGCACCATCCTATATATGACCAGGTTGCCAAAAGAAGAGATTGCACTAAAATACCAGAGGTGGTTATTTCTAGGTGGAATTACGGACAATTTGTATTTTCTCCTTCTACTTTTTTGTGTTTTCCAAATTCACTACAATGGGAAAATATGATTTTCCATACTCAGATAATTCAGTATTCGTTCATTCAACCACCATTAGCAAGCACCTACGTCAGGAGCTGCTATAAGAAGCAAGGCTGCAGCTGGAAATAAGGGAAACAAAAATCCCCACCTACGATAGTTAACAGTAATATTGTAACATTTTTGCAGCAATGACAAAGAAAATATTATATCAATTCTAAGGGTCAACAATAGGCGGGTATAAGGGGGTATGGGATTTTTTTCCTTTTGGAGTAATGAAAACATTCTAAAATTGACGGAGGTGATGACAGCACAACTCTGTGGCGAAAATGAGAGCTTCTGAGTGTACACTTTGTGTTGTATGATTGTACAAAGCATGGGACTGTATAACACAGGAATCCAGAGGTGGATGAGGGACTGTGGTTGACAGGACAAATTTGAGAACATTTTATCCTGAACAATAACAAATAAATAATACTAATATAGGGTGTTAATAATCGGGTGGGTTGGAGGGGAAATACAACAAATATAATATATAGACTATAGTTAGTAATATTTTGATGATGCTCTTTCATAATTTGTAACAAATGTTTCACAACAATGCAAGGTGTTGGTGGTGGGGTGATGTATGGGAGCCCCAGATGATGTTATGCATGTTCGTAAGTTCACAACATTTACTATACACTTATTGTTTATATATGTCCATGTATGAATGATAGACTTCAGTACTCTTTTTAATGAAAAAAAAACTCCCTACTCTTGTGGACTTACCTCCTTTTCGGGAGAGACGTGCAGTTAAAAAATAAGTGAGTAAAATACACAGCATTTGAAAGGTGATCTAAAACTGGGGAGGGAAATAAGAGTGATGTGTGGGGAGTGATGTTAAATAGGTGAGGGAAGGTCATGAATGTGTTATTTGACTAAAGACCTGAAGGAAGTAAGGGAATAAGCAATGTAAATATTGGGCAGAACATTTCAGATGGTGAGAACAGTGAGTGCAAAGGCCCTGGGGTGAGAGTGTGATGGGCATGCTGGAGGAACACCAAGAAAGTCTGCGTGGATGGAGTGGAGAGAACAAAGGGTTAAGGAGTAGGAGATCAAGTCACAGAGGTAACAGGGACAGACCCTGTAGGACAGTGTGAAGACTTGGGCCTTTACTCCCAGTGAGGTGGAAGGCTCTAGAAGGTTTGGAGCAGTGGAGGGACAGAGCAGAAGAAGGGAGGCCAGTGAGGAAAGCAGAGTTATTATGATCCACGCACAGGATAATGGTGACTTGGCCCAGAAAGAGGTCGGGAGAAGTGGGCATATTCTGGATTTCCAAGGTTGAGCCAACGGAATTTATGAAGGAAAGTGTAGTTAAATGTCTGGAACCAAACACAACACTCTGAATGTGGTCTTACTATGGCAGAAGAGAGAGACGATTTTCAGTTTCCTTTCCCAGGGTATCCTATTCTAACAAACATAGAAACCCTAAAGATGGGCCAACCAACATGATGAAAATGATTAAGTAAGGTACACAGGCCTTGCAAGATTTGATCTAATGAGGGCAAAAAAATCTTAACTAAAATTCCTCTCGCTAACCACAGCCTTCTCCCCTTTCATCTCTCCCTCTTGCTCGCCCTATCTGAGCCCTCTTTGTATCCTCATTAAGACCCCTCTTTGTCCACGAGTCCCTATTTTCCCAGGCCCTTTATCAACTCATGATTACACTTATGTCCCCGTGGTCTGAGTGTGGTGCTCTTCCTTGCACCCTGGACTCCGTCATCCCCTTAGCAGGGCCTTCCCTCTCCATCTTTCTCCGCCAGGGTCCCAAGAACCAAGCATTCCGGGGAAAAACAAGAAACTATACTGGTGGGTCTACCAGAAATCCCATAATTCCTAAAGTTCATTTGGAACCCACTTCTTAACTCTTTTGTTCATCTCTAACTCACTTCCTATATAATTCCCTACACAGATGAAATCTCCCATTCTCCTGCCCCTGCCCCAAACTCTGACTTTGCCCATGGAGGATCACCTGGCTTTTTACGTTGTTGAGAAGAATGAAGTCATAATATTAACTTCTTTCAACATGGGTCACTTAACCTTGTAGCTTCACCCATATCTTCCCCTTTTCCTTTGTCTCAGGGGAAAAACTCACTTGTATTCCTTTTAAATTTAACCCCTCCCTCTGTGGCCTGGATGCAGACACTACTGAGGTTTTCCAGCATACTGTCCCATCCACGGTCTTTTCCCTTTTCCATCTCCTTCCTTTCTGCAATGGATTTTTTTCCCAGTGCAAGAAAAATATCTCCTATTCTAAAATTAATCATCTAAATTCATCTTGGCTCCACTTACGCTAACATTCAATATCTCCTTTTCCCTTGTTTCAACAAAAGGTAATTGAGCCGGTTCTGTGATCCATTTTTCAGACACAAAAGCAAACATGATATAGTCCTGGCCTTCATCACCATATTTCTCCAAAGAGCCATCAACACCCCCTGGCCATTTTGCCCCCTTTTTCTCTGGTTACTTGCAACATGGCTGCCACCAAATTCCACTGGAGCAGCTTTCTTGATGTGGGCACATCCAACTCCCCCTTCACATCCAAACCCTCTAGCACCACACTGTCTCCTTAGCTCCAGTCCACTTCCTGCCTATTGCTACCCAGCTCTCCAAAGGCAAAGACCAGAAATCACATTCTCCATGCTTCTCGTCTCTTCTCTTTTCTGTCCAACTCCTGTCTTCCTTGTGAAGCTTCCCATTCCTGGAAATGGCACCACCATCTTCCATGCCCCTAGGCTCAAGTCATCTTAATGAGTTCCCAACCCCAAGCCCCTAAATCCCATCAGTTTTATAAGCATCCTCTCTGCCTGTAGCACCTACTGCCCTTCCCCTACCCCACCTTCCATGGCCTATCTATTGCCCCTCTGTGTGTGAAACCTTTCTAAAGGTTTTTAAAAAACCTTTCTGCTCTAAAATCTCATCAGAGTTTTTATTTTATTTTGTTACCATATCTACACATATTAGAACTTTTTATGCCATTTCTGAGCTTCCCCAACTTACAAAGAAGTTCTCTGACTGTGGGGACCCTGTTCTCTTCCCACAGAGCCATGCACACTCTGGTGGAACCATTTATTAAATGAGGGAGTTGTACCTGGCCTGCTTCAGCCCCGTGCTGGCAGGCCTCTCCCTCTCCAGGTGAGTGCACAGGTGAGTCCATCCCGGGCAGCTCTTACTCTACATTATATGCTTGACATGATCACAACATTGTGGTATGAGCTCATTCTTCAGGCCTTGCCACAAGGGCCCACACCCCCAAGAGAGTACATATTCCTTTTTATGACAAACAGTTGTTCAACTGCTCTGCTCTGTTCACCAAAGCATTTCTCCTTCTAATCACTGTGTCTACATCAAAAGGAACAGTGAGGGGGCTGGAGAAACATTAGGGTCCAGGCCTGGGCCCCACAGAGAAAGCACAGAAAATGCTTGTGAGAGGCATCTGCTCCAGGGCTCGAGCTGCCCAGAAACAATTACATTTATTCTAGAAAAACTTGGGATGGCCTGTATAGTAGGCCAGGGCAGAGGTTCCCATAGAACTTTGCTATTGATCTCCTGACGCTGTCCCTCCCTAAGCTGAAGGTTAATCAAAAGCAAGAATGGTGTCAGTAAATCCAAGTATACCCAGGCCTGGCAGAAGGACTCGATTATGACTTATTTCATCTTCATGGGGTGAATGAATGAAGTGTTCCTCAACCCAGCTGACAACCATGAAGAATAATTGTCCTCTGTTAGGCCTGCAAGATTTTGAAATACCTGCCTGCCTGTAGGATAGCTTCCTCTAATTTCCTTTGAGCTCGGGTATGAGCTGGCGTTTTGGAAGAAGGAAGAGTCTAAGGGATGAGCCAGAGGGAAACCTCCATTGCCAATGGCCTAATCAGAGTCAGCTCATGGGAGTCAGTGAAGAACCATGGACTTTCTGCCATCTTCCTGACTTCAAATAGCCCGACTGGGCATTAATAACCAGTTCTCTATATATGCCGCTACAGGTTTATTCTTGCTCAAATATTTGGAATTAGGTTATTGGCCGAAGGGGGTGCATTCTGCATTGCACAACAAGATCGGCATGGTTTCTAATTAATACATGATTGACTGTAAATATTTACAAGCCCTCCTATCTATTACAAGAATGAAAGACTCAAACTTATTCCTGCAAGGCAAGAGGGAATGCTGCCTACCAGGAGACTATCTGTGGCACCTGTAAGGGATTCCCCCAACAGTAAACAAAAGAAAAGCCAAAGAGGGCAGTGAGCAATTAATTACTAAAGATCCAAGTAGATCATAGGCAACCTCAGTCATTTCACTAAAATTCCACTTCAAATTTGGTGCGCTCATGAATACTTTAGTTTTTGCTTTGTTTTATTATTTACTTGTGGAAACTGATTTACCTTCCACACACAAAATAGCTGTGCAGTTATAACCACACAGATCTATGAAAAAAAGGTAAAACAACGCCCTTCACCTAATCAGCTTTCTTCTTGGCTGCTGAAACAATTCCCTGTGCCTAAGAGGCCGATGACATTCCAACACAAGAACCTCTTTAGTCACAGCCAGAATACATAAGACTGCACCATCATTTTCGGTATTCAGATATTAAATATTTAAGACAGTCATACAAAACAAAATGCAATGTACAAAATACTACGTAATCCTTTACCTCTTGTAAATTAAAGATGTAGATATTAAGCACGAAAAATTTTAAGAGGTCTAAAATCATATCACAGTTTCTCTACAGCAAAACTACTTCAGTGATATGGTGACATTTTTCTCCAAAACATTTGTCCACCATCTCACTCTCTTACCTTTCTCCTGGCCCTTATGTCCAGCAAAGAGGAAGAGCTGTAGAGATGCAAATCGTGCATTTTGACAGCCTAACAGGAGTGACGATTGTGGCACCACCATACGTAACTTGAGAGTTACTCGCTCTTAGTTCCATTTCTATAATTATGTTCTGAATGTAAATCTTTCTCAATCAGAGTGAGCAGCCATCCTAAGCTCTTAGAGTTCAGCCTGGACTTTGGGAGTGTGGCGTCTCGCCCAGGGTGCAGCCACTCCAAAGATCGGAATCCACAGGCCCGATTCCATGCTGCACGCAAACGCAGACATGGAAACCACGGCATGGTTTCCCCGCCATGAGTGGAAGCCCTCAGAACCCAGAGGAGCTGGTCCACTGGGGACAGCTGAGGCAGAGCAGGCGGCTGCAGGACCTGGAGATGGGGGCGCCCCCGAGGCCTGTAAGATGTGTTCAAAACAGACAAAACAGTAGGCGTTCAACAAATACGAGGAAGCTCCTCGGTAAATGAGGAAACAGAGCCTATAACTACCACGGACAAGTTCTTTTCTTAAATTTACTCTTTTAAGTTGTTCACAATGACCTAGAGAATTTTGTTGCGAGAGAAAAGAAGAAACGACAATTATTTCATAGAAAGAGACAGAGATGGGAGAAGAGGAGACGAAGCCCAAGTCACAGATGCAGAAAGGGCTGTGGAAGGTAGGACCTGACCAGATTTTGGCAGCGCTTTGTCAGCGTGGCAGAGACTGCCTAAGCATTCCTCAAACAGGTGGACCACATGTCCCAGGCTCCCTTGAGTCCATGTGACTGAGTTCTGGCCAGTGGAAAGTGGGTGGGAGCCCGGCCAAGGAAGCACTCCCATGGCAACCAACCATGCTTTCCCTACCCACTGGCTGAAGGGAAAGGCTCCTGAGGATGCAGACAAGGGCAGAGGCTGGGTCTGTCCTCACAAGAAAGCCACCCAGGAGGGCCACCTCATCCAGAAAACCTGCACTGGACGGTTATGCGAGTGAGAAATCAACTTTCATCTTGTTTGAGGATTTGTTAGAGCTCCTAGCCTCTCACATCCGCCCAGCACCCTCAGGAGAACCTGACCCCATCATCTGAAGTTACCAGAGAACTCAAGCCTGCCTCTCACATTGCCATCCAGTTAGAGGTATTAGCTCTTCCTGAACCGGGGACGAACCCCATGTTTCTTGGGACTCTTCACTGAACACTGATGAGGCACATGTATTCTGCTACTTCAAAGCTACAGGTACGCACAAAGAGAGTTCTAGATGTTTAAAAGTGACCTGGTACCAATTGTATCACAGATTATATTTCTCATAGTGCCAAGGAAAGGGTTAAATCTCCCCAATGACTATGGAAAAATGAGAAATTTGGAACTTTATTTTTAGTTGCTAACATTTGCATTCCTGAAAACTTTATTTAAAGCTTAAAAGAAATATTTCCATTTTTGAATTTCAATAGTGCAATATGCTGTTTTAGAATAAAATTAAAAGAACTCGTACATAAAGAATCTGTAAAATTACATAATCTGTCACCAGATTTCACTTGGGCACACGGTGTTCCTCTAGGTAGGAAATTAAAAATGGGTCGGCATGGCTTTGTATCACCTGCTGCTATTAGGAAACATTCTCAAGACTTCTGGGACCAAACTGGAGTTTGTAGGTATCTGTGGGGATCAATGGCCGGAGATATATTAGCTTGAGAAAGACAATCATGTATTTTTTTTAAAAGGTTTAATTTATAACAGTTTAGATAGAGTGCCTTATGTATTATTCTCTGAGAGAAAATTTAACCAAGGAAAACCAGAGTGAGAACTTAGATGATAAACTTCTTAAAGGTGCATACTAAATCCTAATCATGTGTTTTGTGGAAAATATCCCTGGATTCTTTATAGGACTCTCAGAATGTTCTAGATATGACTTTTCGGGTGACTGTTCTATAACAATGTATGCCCTAGCACCACCCACATATGTACTCTCTTCTCTGTTCCTACAGACAGAGTTCACTGAGATTCGGGGGGAAATGCCAAGTTTCTATTTGGGCATCAACCCATGGGCAAATCTCTGAGAAATGAGGAAGAGTTGTATTTCCTGTAAGCAGGTGAAAAAGGGCAGTGATAAGAACATAAAGTTTTCCCTGCAACTTACTGAGTCAAGCTCATTCAATAAACTAGACTCTAATACATAGGAAGATAATTACTACTATTTGTGAAAGAGCATATTGGCAAGAGATTTAAATTCATTCTTCAAGAAAGGATTTGTATGTATACATACGTATATATACTCTGAAGAACACTGTTATACCGTATTTGAATGAATGGTGAAAAATATATTTGCTGTTAGAATCATATGCACCTTTAAAGGCAGTGTAAAGGGAATGCCTTTAAATAAAACTTGTCAGCTTGAGAATTGGGAAAAAAGGGATAAATCAAAGTCCCTTCTTCCTATCTATGTTCTATTAAGCAGACTCTTTTCCAAGGCATTCAAATAATTCTAATCTAAAAGGGAAAGATTATAGTAACTATGCCTCAAAGAAGAAATAGTTTCCATCATTCTCCAAATCTTCAAATATTAAACAGTGAAAAGTGTGGAAATATAAAATGAAACTGTGTTAAATGTCACTACAACATTTCTACCGATCTGGAATGCTTTTTTCTATCATATATCAATAAAGAGAGTAGCTGTAAGTGAGCCAAATGTATGGAGAGAGAAACTCCCCAAATATTCTTGCCACACAAGGAGGTAGCAAAAGTGACCGTGCAAAATGAGGGAAAAAATAAACAATGTCAATGAATAAATCACAAACATTAAAGTATATTTATAAGAAATGAAATCATGAAGGCAACATGTAAACAGACTAACCATGGATAAAATGAAAGGTGAGAAATATGCAATCTCTTTGACAAGATAGAGAAAAACACATAATGTGAAAAATTGCTAACTATATAATCAGAACCTAGAGAAAATATTAAAGAGATAGGAAAGGGGAGAGAGGTCAAGATTCAGTCTCCTTTGGGAGGTAGAACAAATGCCATAATATGAAGCATGTCTACTAATATCCAGCATTGAAGGCATAGAGCCTCCTTCTCCAAGCCTAGAAGGGAGGCAGGTATGGAAACCTCAGTAGATGAGGAAAACCCTATCTGAGTAACCCCTCCCGCACCCCCATTTTTTTTCTGGTCCCCAAATTCCAAAATCTGGGAGAAGCAGGAAGGTGGAACAGGAAGATGGCAGGAGCACTGGGCACAGCTGGCTCCTAGAGAGGGACACTTGACCGGTGCCTTCTCCCCTGAAGCCCTGTTCATGATCCCATTTCATTCTTAAGCACTAAAGGACATAGTGACCCCACACACCCAGGCAGCATCAGAGTAGAGCCCAAATGTGGGGCAAGGACAATTCAAGTATCTAAACTTGTGATCTGTCTAACCAGTGGCAGACTTAAAAAGCCTGAAGAGAAATTTGTTTTCAAACATAACACTAAAACCAGATAATCTAACAGAGTAAAAAACGGTTTATCCAAGGGTCTTAACCTAAGAAACATCCAAGCAATAGAATTACTCTAACAGAACTTGAAAAAAATAATTTTCTATTCTTTTAAAACATTCCAATTTTCCATCATGGAGGCACTTGATAATGGGACTGTCCAACAGCAAATATCCCAATCCAAATAAAGACAGAGTTGTGAAATTCATGTTGATTTTCTAAACACAGGGCATTTACTTCTGAGCAGAAGATAATCCTGCAAAAGGTAAATTTGTCAAAAAAAAAAAAAAAAAAGGATGAGTTGACAATATCAAGCAGATGGCCCTGACGGGCTCTTCCCACATCCTTTTCTTGTCTCTGTAGATGCTAGTTGCAGCCACAGAGATGGGCCACTCAGGCGTCCCTTCAAAAGGAAAACTGCATTCGCCTGCACAGCCTCCAGCTGTTCACATCACAGGCTCTGCCTCTTCCCAGCAGTCCCCAGCCAATCACTGGGCACAGTGGGGGCACTAGAGCTTGGCCAGTCCTGCCCAGCACTGGACCCTTCCAACTGTAAGCTCTGCTGGGGAGCTCTCTGGTGCGCTGGACAAACCGCCACATCTGTATCGTGGTCCCGCGTTCTCCCAGTCCATTTCTGCTGCTTCTGCAGTTCACTGTTCACAGGTGCACCTCCCTCCAATAAAACTCTTGCCCTCCTAAGCTTGTCTTAACATCAGCATCACACAATGCTCCTAAAGCCAGTCCGAGTCAAAAGCTGACTTTCCATGCCCCAATGTAAACATCTACTTTCTGGTAAATAAAATTCCATGTAATTGCAATTAACCATGATGCTATTTGGCCATTTTATTTTTTTTTATTTTTTTTTATTTTTTTAAAGATTTTTTATTTATTTATTCATTTATCCCCCCCTTGCTGCTTGTGCTCACCGGGTCAGCCAACCACGCCATGCGGGCGGGCCCGCCCCCACCAGGAGGCCCCGGGAACCGAACCCGGGGCCTCCCACATGGCAAACGGGAGCCCCACTGATTGAGCCACAGCCGCCTCCCTATTTGGCCATTTTAAATGAAATGAGCAAGCATCACCAATTTTAATCCTCAGTGAAAGAACTGACCATTGAAATGTTATTGTTGTCAGTAGGACATGAAATTACTAGGTTTGTATGTAATATGTGATTTTTGCATTTTCAGGTAAATCTAAACATATTTAATTGATGCAAAAAGAACAATGGTTACTTAATCATTCGGTTGATTTATATCATGTATTAGTATCAATTAAAAGGTTTCCTAAGACAAATACTTTTTAATACTGACATATTTCTTTTAAAAAATAATCATTGGGTCATTTTTTTTGTCTAACTTTTATCTACAGTTCTTCACAAGGTATATGTCTCACATCATAAAAGGTTTTTTTTACTTTCAGGTTTGAAGAATCAAGTAATTGGCTTTTATAAATCCTTTTATTGGATAAATGTACATTTTCCATTTTTTAATTCCCATGGAAGATTAAAGAAGAGCAGCATGATGTTTAAATTATTCATAAGATAAAAATATTTTCTCTCTGTGGGTCTGGTTTCTTTCCTGATGTCTCCGTTCATTGTAAAATTGCCTATTCATATATGATTCTTCAAGGACAACCTCTTTTGGCAGCCAAGTTAGGTAAGAAGCCAACCCATCATCACTTCATTGACAGGCAAGCTCTATGTCACATTTTTACTTTTTTTTTTTAACATCTTTCCAAATGTAATGAAATAGGTAAATATTACATAACCCCCTTTTTCCCCAGTGATGGAAAGTAAGTATTTGATTTTGAGGATTCTTCAAACAATGTAAGTCATATAAATTTTGAACTGTCTTTACAGTTATTTTAAGCATGCACTTTTGATTCAGGAGAAACTTAAACAGAAAGACATTTTTAAACTTGGATTTTTAAACAAAATATATAAGAATGACATGGTTGGAAGGATATACTTTATCAGTCTCAAACTCATTTGGTCAATATTACCAGTAGTGTAAAATGTGGTGGGGACTAATTTGAAGTTTCATATAAACTAGTGTTATTGTTTATTTTTGGATATTGAAAATAGCAGTGAAAAGAAAGTATGGCTAATGTTTAATACAAATGAACAGTGCTTGCTGGAAAATAAATAATCACTAAAAAATTAATAGACATGTTTCAGTTAAATCTGTTTTGTTTTGTTTTTTTAAGTACATTTTCAAAAGTAGCATGTACTCGCAATTAAGCAAAAGCACAACCAGGATTTTCATTTAACTCTGGAGTTTGATCTTTAAATTAAAAAAAAAAAAGAAGCCCAAACTTTCTCTGCTATTTACAGTTCCTTCTTTGGGATAAATCCCAACATTTGGACACCAGAATCTGAGCAGAAAAATCCAAGGAGACACATGTGCAATTTTATGCCTGCAAACCCACTACTTTTTAGGGTAAAACCACTATGGTGCTTCCCCTTTCATTTCTTACTCCACAGAAATCTCAAAGAGCATTTTCCAAAAGAGTAAGAAATAATATATTTAGAGCTCACAACCCTGTGTAGACAAACACATTTTTAACTAAAGCAAAAGTTTTCCAAAATAATACTTTTCCTTTCTATATGTGATAGACACTGATGACTTCCATTCTATTCTCTTCCCTTCCATTTCTTTTTGTTTAAAATACTGGCCTTGACTCAATTCCACAAATGTGTTGTAACCCATAGTTTGAAAATCAGTATTTTAGAGCTTTGCTGTTAAAAAGTTGGTCTTTGGAAGAAAGCATAAACCAATGGGGTGCATCCACACACTTGTGTATTATTTGGTGATAAAACAAAATGAGCTCTCAAGCTAGAAAAAGGCATGGAGGAGCCCTGAACACAGGGTGAAAGAAACTCGTCTGAAAAAAGAGCTGTGCACTGTGCAGCTCCAGCTAGCTGACATTCTGGAAAAGGCCAAACTATGGAGACAGTAAAAAGTACGGTACTTGCCAGGGCTTTGGGGGGGGCGGGGGGGGGGGATGAGGAGGAGGTGCACAGGGCACCTTTAAAAGGGCAGTGAAGCTCCTGAGGATGACGCTGCAATGGTGGAGCATGACGCTGGCAGGTATTTGTCAGAACCCGCAGGAGCGTACAGCACGAAGAGCAAACCAGAGTGCCAACTGTGGACTTTAGTGACTAATAGCGTACCAGTGTTGGCGCATCAAATGTAAGAAATGAACCGCACGAATGCATGATGTTAATTAGAGGAAAACCGGGTGCCAGGGGAAGGGGCTATGCAGTAACTCTCTGTACTTTCTACACGATTTTCTATAAACCGGAAACTATTCTAAAAAATAAAGTATTATAAAAATAACATTTCTTTAATAAAAAGTCGTCCCTCAGACCAGCAGCTGCAGATCTGTTGTCTGAACTCAGTTTAAAGCAAGATTGTGCCTTTAAAGAATCTTTGTTCAAAGGAGCTCCGTCATTCCACCGAGTTCAAGAGGCAACATATTTTATGGCAGGAAATTGGGCTGCAAATGAAAATTCATTCTCGGTTTGACCCACTGCATCCAGGGAACCTGCACAGGGTGCTCAGGTGGCGTCCCTGGGCCTCCAGGAGGTGCCCGGTTGCCTGCAGGAGGTCTGTGAGTCCTTCCCACCCCATCACCACACTCGGTATTGCCTCTAAGAATGCTTGAATGTACTTATTCTGTGGAGAAAATCCATAGCATTCACCAATTTTTCAGAGAGTTTCATGATTCAAAAGAGTGAACATGGTACCTTTGAGCAGATGCTATCTCTGCATAAACTAGCTGTGTAACAAGCACACCTACAGAGGAGGAGAGCCGAGCAGAAAGAGTGGCTGAGCTCTGAGCGGGGGCACTTGTCCCAGAATGCGGCTGTGGAGTCCTGCATTGCCGCCACTGCCCATTCAGTCCCATCAGCATGGATACCGTAAGTGCCTGCTATGCACAGGGTACGCCATGACCACTTTTAATGACTTAGAACCCAGCCAGGCTGATAAAACAGGCGCACAGATAATCATCACAGGGAAAATCCCCACCTGCCCGCCCCTCCCCAAATGGAAGGAGCCCAGGGACAGGGTCTGGAGGACTGGAAAGCAAAAGCCGGGAGAGCACGGAGCAAGAAACCCAGCTCTGGCGATAAGGCTCTGGGAGGGTTGTCTGCACATACACTGCAGCCATCCGTTCTGACTGGCGTGCCCACGCGAGGGGTCAAGTATTTTGATTATCAGCTTCGCAGTGGGGACTAGCAGGAAAAACATGCTGCAAAATTATGCTGGCTGCTTCTGCACAGAACGTAGGGCTCCAGAGGAAGGAACCCGGATTTGATGCTGTCAGCAATTCTGTATGTCTTCTGTGGCCACTTTTTTTTTTCTTTGTTTGCTTTTCAAAATATATTTTCCTTGATTTCTATTAAACAAGTTATACAGAAAACGAGGAAATATGCAAGCATAAAAAGAAGAAACGATAGATAACTTTCAAAGTTTAAAAGCTAAGGGAGAAAGAAAATACAAACAAAAAAGAAAAAGAAAAAAGAAAAAAGCTAAGTGAAAATCAAAGGGAAATATCAATAGAGGCACACAAATTTATTTACCTCATGTGGGTATGGAAAAGGAATATAATAAAAAACAAAAGGCAAAGAATAAATAATTGAAAATAGCCTGTATAACAAATGTGACATGGTGGTAAATAATGTCAAAATATAATTTATACAAATGGTTGAGAAAAGCACTAAACCTTCTAAATCCAAACTCTGTGAATACTTCCCAGTTGCGTCACTAGCACCATCATCTACCCATTTGTGTCAATAGCACCACAATTCACTCAGTTTCTCACAACAAAAGTTAGACATCCTTGATTCTCCTGTGTATCAAATCCATCAGCAAATTCAGCCTCTTCTACCTTCAAAATATACCATCCCACCACACTCACTGCCGTTTCCCTGCTCCCTGGCATCGGCATCCTAACTGGCCTCTCTGCTTCAACTCTCGCCCCCTCCAGTCTGTTCTCTAAAAGTAAATTATACTTCAATAAAGCTGTTTTTAAAAAGCATGATCTGCTTAAAACTCTAAATGCTTCTCCCTCATGCAGAATAAAATCAAAAGGTCTTTATGCTTGTTTATCAGGACATTATGAGATGGCCCCACCATAACCTGCAGCTCTACCCGCACTCCACCCCAGCCCCCGGTCTCCCTGGTGTTCCTTGAACTTGCCAACCAAGCCCTTGCCAAAGGGCCTTTGCACGGGCTGCGCCCTCTCTGGGACACTCTTCCCCCAGACAAGCACATGGCTGGTTCCCTCATTTTCTGTCTCTGCAAGACCATCACCTCCTCACTGACCTCCAGTATGCAGTGTCCCCTTTCCCCTCCACCCCTCCCCTGCTTACTCTGCTTTTGTCCTAGAGACTGTCAACCAGCACCGCAGCTGGAATGTCAGCTCCATGCAAGCAGGGACCTAACTGTTTGGTTTATGCTGTATCTCCAGCAATGTTAAAGGATTTTGTTGACATTGGTCAAAAAAGAGAAATGTAATTTGTTAAGTGTACGAAAAGACGGTCAAATACACAAATTTCCAACTAAAATAACATCCATAAAACTCCAGCCAATGGAGTTTAAAAATCACAGTGGAATGTGATAAAATGGTACTCCCAAATGTTTCTTGGGGGACTATAAATGGGCACACTGAGGAGGGGAGATATTGGTACCGAGAGCCTTAGCAATGTTCCTCTCCCTTGACATAGCCAAGGTTTCTGATCACAGAAGGGCTGGAGCAAGCAGCGCTTGAGGTGTTTGGACCTGGCAGCCTGGCACAGGAAGACGCTAAGAGGGTGGGGGCAGAAAGCAGAGGCGGGAGACGAGCTCAAGACTCCTGTGAGTGAGAGACTGTACCCCTGCATTACTGCTGGAAAGAAAAGGTGCTGTGAAGTAGGCACAAAAGGGAGAGGTGAGAGAGAAAAGAGCTAAAGGAATGCCCTTCAGTTTGAAGACCCGGTGACGCGGAGACATGACCATCGTGAAACAAAGGAGAAGCATTAACAAAAACGTTTGAATGACGATGATGATGGTGGTGAGGACGATGCTCCCACTATTTGCCAGATGCTGTTCTAAGACACGAATCGCCTCCTCTGATATTCCTACAGACCCAGGAGTCACCACCCTCCTTTTGCTCATGAGGAACCTACGGCTCAGAGAGACGCCCTAACCTGCCCTCGCATATGCTTGGAGTTGAAAAGCAGGCAGCCTGGCAGCACAGCCTGCCCCCTCACCCAGCACTCTGTAGCTCCCTTGTTCCAAAGGGAAGAGGGACTAGACATGGCACAGTCTGCCAATAACACGGACCCGGATGGTGGATGCTGCAGTCTTTGTAACCACGGGCAAGTCACCTGAGCTCTGGATTAAATGCAGCCGTGTAAGGGAAGCTCCTCGGAAACTCCAAAGCATGACATAACAGCACGTATGACAAGCGGGAGGGACCGTGGCTAGGAACCGTTGTTGCGCTGAAGGCGCCTGGACCCACATCCACTCAGGTGTTAAGCAGGCACCTAGCAACACAAAGCCAGAGCTGGGGGAAGCAAGCAGAGCTGGCGTCAAAGCCAGCAGAGTCACCTGTACAGAGGGGATAAGCAAAGCTACGGGAGTTTGAGATCAGAAGATAAAGAAGATGTAAAAGGAAGAGGAGAAGGCAGGGATTAAACCTTGGGAAAACCCATAAGAAAGACTTGTTTAAGGGCATGCGCTCATCAGAAAACGCACTTAGCAGCCTGAGCTCGTCACACCCTAAGCTAACCTCCAGTTCATGCCCCCCCCCATCAAGGTCCAAACACTGAGTCTCGCAACAAGGACAATAACCCTCACGGGAAAACTGCACAGGGCAGAGCTGCGGGAACGTCTCCGTGTCGGCCAGGCCGATGTCTCTCAAACTCAACTGCTGGGACGACCATCTGAAAAGTTCTTGATTCGCATTCTCGAGAAGTTATTTACCTACAAGGTGGAGGAAGCAACAAGCCACACTTCTCCTCTGGACTCGATTCTACCCAATCACGGAGCCAGAGAAACTTGCGACGTTTTGAAAGCCAAGTCCAGACAAAATCCTGGAAACCCTCAGAGGTGTGGTTTGGAGGAGTGAGAACAGGGCAGCCTCCGGTGTAGACAGAAAGCCCAGCTCTGCTAAATAGCTATCACCTGAGGCTCTCAGAAGCAGGGTCCCAGGAACACCGCCGTGCTCATTAAATGCAGCTCCCTGGACCCCAGGGAGCACACGTCCTGGGGAAGAGTCTTTAGGGGGGACCAGAACCTGCACCTCCCACCTCTGTAGGAGACCACGCACCACTTCTAACCATGCACCTGGACAGCGGTTTGAATCCTCTGCAACCTAACCTCCTGCTTAAGCGGCTGCCCCGTCCCCGAGTCGTCCTGAGGACTGTGCACGGGCAGCACTGAACACAGCAGCAGACAGGCTGAGGTCACGGAACCGGCCCGGGGCGAGCCTTAGCCCGGAGCCCAGCTGGGGCCCAGCCCCCGGGGCTGCACTCTCCAGCAGGCCTAAGAAGCGCCCTTGTTCGTGCTATATCCAGCATCTTGGTGTTTTTAAATACTACTGTCTTTCTGATTATAAAAGCCATGCACAGTCGCTATAGAAATTTTAGACATTTATTCTCCTGTTTTCTATAAAGTGCCATCATTCTGTGAAAAAAGAAAAAGAAAAGAAAAAAATGAAAGTGCAGCTATAAACAGCCACAGAGTCACCAGGCTCATCTGGATGTGCTAACCCTCCTGGAATCTGATCAAAGCTGATTTATTGTGAAAAAATGGGCAGTGGATCAAAGGCTTACATCATCTTCCTGGGACACAGACTTTTGGGGGAAAACTCCATCTCTGTTGAGCACATCCTCAAAAGGATAAACTTTCCACCTTCCCGTGAAGCAAAGTTACTATAAATCAGATTTGCAAATGTGGCAAAATGCTTATGACTCAATGAGTTCTCAGTCAGGTGGGAGCTGAGCAGGGAAATCCACCCTTCTTAAGGCGATGGAATATATCACCACCCTGGCCCCGATACGTGGCTTGAACCCTTGCCCGGGATTCAGGTTGGGGTACCTACCGCTTCCTGTTATTTTAAAAGAATCCTGCTCGTCTGCTGAATTCGCAGGCTTCCCAGTGATCTCACACTTAATGCTGGCTACTTCTTAAAACTGTTTTAGACTCTTCATTCCATAAAACAGAGTTTATGTTTAGCATCTTTCATAGTCAGAAATATCTAGTGCTACTTTCAGATCAACAGCCACAGAACTATGTGGGCGAGAAGTCAGTTCATCAGTTCACTTAACTGGGAAGTATGGACCCTATATCTGTTCAATTCTGTCCAGGAGATTTCTCCATTCTTCCTTCCCTTTCTCTACTATGCTTTTATGTATGAATAATGCTCATTTGTACACTAATACAATCAAATATAATTAATATATTAATATTACATTAATAATAACATGCAATGTAATAGTAAGCGCTTAGCATGAGTCAGGCTATATGCTCCAAATGTTTTAAATGCATTAATGAATTTAATCCTCCCAGTTCTATGAGGCAGGTACACTATTAGCATTCCCATTTTACAGATGAGGAAACTGAGGCCACTGGTAGGAGATGGAGCCAGGTCTCAGACCTGGATCATCTGACCACAATACTCTTACAAAAATATTAAAAATATAAATGTTAAAGAGAAAAGGTACATGAGGAAAAACACATAATTAGAAATAAATCCTGAGTAAGCTATTTTTTTGTCCTTCTCCACATGTGGAAGCAACTAGAAATGTGAACAGAGACCTTGTTCATCCTGTGGTCAACAGTTTATAACTGCTCCTCCCATAAAATCTTGAAGAGCAATATCTAGCGATAATGAGCTAGGAGGTGATTGGTAAGTCAGATGGTAATTGGTGAGGTGAGAGATGATTGGTGAAATGGGTAATGATGGGTGAGCTGGATGGTTATGTGTCAGCCGAGTTGTGATGGGTGGATCTGGAGGTGATGGGTAAGGTGGAAGGTGATGGACGAGGTGGGAGATGATGAGTGAGAGAGGTGATAAGTGAGAATGGAGGTGATGGGTGAGAAGAGAGGTGATGGGTGAGGTGGAAAGTTATAGATGAGCCGGGAGGTGATGGGTGAAATAAGCTGTTGTGGGTGAGGTGGGAAGTGGTGGGTGAGCTGGGAGGTGACGAGTGAGCTGAAAGGTGATGGGTGAGCTGGGAGGTGATGGGTGCAATGGGAGGTGACGAATGAGGTGGACAGTGATGGGGGAAGTGGGAGGTGACGAGTGAGGTGGGAGGTGATGGGTGAAGTGAGCTGTTATGGGTGAGGTGGGAAGTGATGGGTGAGCTGGGTGGTAATGGATGTGTTGGGAGGTAATGGGTAAGCTGGGAGGTAATGGCTGAGCTGGGAAGTGATGCATAAGGCAGGAGGTAATGGTTGATCTGGAAGATGATGGATGAGGTAGGAGGTAACGAATGAGGTGGGCAGGGTGGGGGAAGTGGGAGATGATGAGTGAGGTGGGAGGTGATAGGTGAGGAGAGAGGTGAAGTGAGCTGTTATGGATGAGGTGGGAAGTGATGGGTAAGCAGGGTGGTAATGGGTGAGTTGGGAGGTGATGGGTGAAGTGGAAGGTGGTGGGTGAGCTGGGAGGTGACAAGTGAGCCAAAAGGTGATGGGTGACTAGGAGTCGATGGGTGAGCTAGGAGGTGATGGGTGAGCTGGGAGGTGATGGGTGCAGTGGGAGATGACAAATTAGGTGGGCAGTGATGGGTAAAGTGGGAGGTGATGAGTGAGGTGGGAGGTGACAAGTGAGGTGAGCAGTGATGGGTGAGCCAAATGGATCATATCAACGTGCAGACTGAAGGCAACTTTCCTTTGACCTGTCAAGCCCCCTGGACAGCAGTGCCCAGAGCCCTTCACTGGCATCCCTCACTGCCTGCCACCCCATGTCCCAGCTGTTTGGGTACATGCGACCTCTGCCATGAACCCACCCACAGTGTTTTAGATATGTATGCACCCTTGAAACTTAGACGATGCCATCTGGGAAGTGTACACGTTTTCAGGTACATAAGGGGCACTGTGCTATATAGAGCTCATGATGATTTAATTTGTTTTCACTCAACCCAATGTTTAAGACATACCCAGTTGCTCCATCTATATTTCACAGATGCAGAAATATTGTATCTTTAAGACAGGGACCATTATCCTCATTTTATAGACCACAGTAATTAGCTTACGATAATTCCACACTTAATGGGGTTTAGGTGCTTTCCGTGGACTAATTCATTGAACCCTCACACTAACCCTAGAGAGTAGGTGCTTCCGTTCCATAGCAGGATTTGAATCAAGTTGCCTGACTCCAGAGCCCATGCTCTTATCCACGACACTAACCTAGATAAGAACGCCAGGCTCAGAGAGTTTTGACAACCAGTGGCATCTCCAGGTTACACGAAGCAGCACTGATATTGCAACCCTCCACTCTCAGGGCAGTCCCCCTTCCGTCAGCTCTGACACGCAGCTACGTGTCTACAAGTAGCTTGTGAACAGCAAAGAAAACGATTGCTAGATGCACCAATCAGATGTCTCCTGAAAGCTGTAAACTTTATTAACAGGCTAATCCTCTTCATCAAATGTTAGGAAATGAAAATACTGGGAAGACAGAACTCTTGTTAGAAAAAGCAGTCGTGTACATTGAAAACCTTTGTCAGAATTAGAATGAAAGAAAGAAATATGTGTAGGATCCAAATAAAATGGGCTTGCTACCATTTTACTACTGAGGATAACAGTCCAGTCCATCTTTGGCTGTGATAGAGTCTCCATTTTATGGGGTAGACATGTGGTCATGTGGACCTAAGACTCTAGAAGCATAGCGATGTGCCACATTACTATAATTTCTATTATAAGAAAATATTGGAAGGGTCGTCAAGACAGACAAGTCAAAATGTGCTTAAATAAATGTTACTAGTGTCACCAACAGAAAACATGTTAAAATAAAATGATCTGCTCATTTTTTTTTTCATTTTATTTTTAAAATGATCTGCCACAATTATTCATATGGATTATTTAAATCAAGAACATTTTGTATTCTATGGTTATTAACCATACCTCCTTTTTAAAAATTCTTTCCAGCTCCTTAAAAGGAAAAAAAGCCATTTGTTTCAACAAAAAGGAACTATAGTAAATGATGCAAAATGAACTTCATAAAAACGAAAGGTTTGTTTCTCTCTTCCAGAACAGTCTATGGAAACTAACTGAAGGACAGGTAGAGTCTTTCTGAGCAGGTGTGTCAGCTTGTACACCTGCGGTGCTAAATCACGTCAGTGGTGAATTCAAGTCCTTTTCAGATGACAAAAGCCTTTAAGTAGCAATGAGCCAAAGACAAGATCTTTCACTATTTACACGAGCATGTCAAGTGTGTCATTCATGCACATCTATAAGAACTTCCTCTCCCAGAATAAAATCTGCTCCTCAGCACAGAGCCAGAAACATCTCGGCATATAAAATTTTACTGAATAAACTCTCCAAATCGGGCATTTTAAGGGAACAGTGAAAGAAAATCTAGTTTCCTGGCACTGTTGTCAAGAACAATAACTTTATATACCAAAAAAAGTCCAGAGAAAAATATTCAAATTCCAATAGGTGTAATTTTATAGGTTCATTAAAGAAACAAATGTCTTTAATATTTTCTCTACCTCAGAGCCAGCCTCAGCTATTCGTAACTGCAATTCTGATTTGCCGGTTCAGCTTCAAAAATCCAAGAGCAATTTGAGTTGGAATTTATTTTTTTAAAACTCTCAGGATTACCATTTCTCAAAATTACCCTTCACTTTAGATTTACATCAGGCGATATGATGATAATAAATCAGAGTTGAAAACATAATTCATTCCTGATCAAACACAGAACATTTCCAATAACACACCATTTCAAAAGCCATGTTCCTAGGATTTGTGTAAGACCATTTACTTCATGAATTAAATTTGTAAAATCTGCGATAATTTCTTGCCAACTTCATCTTTTCCCTCTGGTTGGTTAGGAATACGATGCCAATCAAAATGAATTTCAATTGTTGACCATCATATTCTGAACTATTGAAGGTATTTGCTGTATCATCTTCCCCACATGCTTTTACTTGCATCCTGCAGCTTAATAGTCAGCAAGACTAAAAGAAGAAAAGTTCCCCCACCTTCTGTACGTGACATGGGCACACTTACATCAATTCCAAATATTTCTGAAGAAACCTTATTACATCCACAAGAGATTTCCCACTAACTGTCATATCCCAATAAAATATTACACAGAAATCAAATTACGGGGTCTCTAGGCCAATTCAGAATCCCCAGCTTCCTTAGAGTTACCCCTATTTCTGAAACTTCAGGAGCACCTACAAATCTCAAAGAATCCATTTAAATTCGTATTTCTAACTCCATTTTCAAACTAATCACATGTATATGTGATTTACACATGGCATATAAAACCTCCCCAAATGTATTCCTTTTGAAATGTGTATGTATTTACATGTAATTTTGGAGGGCATTTTAGATTTTAGTTTTAAAAAAAAAAAAAAAGGTAAATTTTTCAGTACTATAAGCCTTCCTTTCAATTATAAGCACATTTCCATTTTCAGTAAATATTTTAGGCGAAGAAGATAAATTGGTAAAACATACCAAGACACTTCAGGAAAATGAATTTACATGGAGAAAGTAAAGCACTGGCCATTTATAGTCCATTATTTTGGCCAGTGTAGATAACAGAACTAAATAGTACAGATGTTGCCAGCCTACAGGAAGACTGTGACCCAAGCCCCAATCTTTCCTGTAACCTTCATTTGCATCGTATGTATTAAAACCATCACTTCATTTCCACTCTACAGCTATAACCTGCAGGTACGGAGTATTGAAATAAATGGGTCAGATTCATTTCATGCATTTGCCTTGGCCCAAGTCCTGCTTCCTTATTCTCTCACCTCAAGAGCCGCCGTCAAGTGTTCGTAAGGGAGGTGATGAGCTGTTGAAATGCTGGCTTGCCCAGAAAACCAGAGTTTGAACATTGGAAACCCAACCACTTAGCTTCCGGTCTCTTCTTAGGCAATTCCAGGTGAGTGTAAAGGAGATGGAATTAAGACCGAAGACTCCGGTTGTGGCTTTATACATTAACTTAGGGGTCAGCAAACTTTTTCTGTAAAGGGCCCAGGAGTAAATATTTCCAGCTTTGCAGGCCATCCCGTCTTTGTCACATCTCCCAAAGTCTGTCCATTACAGTGTGGAAGCAGCACCAGGCAACATGGAAACAAATGCACACAGCCGTGTTCCAGTAAAACTTTTATTATTAGACACCGAAATTTGAATTTCATATCATTTTCATGTGTCATAAAATATTACTCTTCTTTTGATTTTTTCCCAACCATTGCAAAATGTGAAAACCATTCTTAGCTCATGCGCTGTCCACAAACAGGCAGCGGGCAGGATGAGGCCCACAGGCCAGTTTGCTGACCCCTGCGTTAACGGAGGCATTGGCTGCCACCCATAGAAATCCAGCCCAGGAGGAATTTACCTGGATATGAGCTGCTGGGTCCGGGACAGCCTGAATCATGTCCTCCAACAGACCAATTCATTTACCAGCCGTTTAGAACCGGAGGCAGCAGCTGGAAGACAAAAAGGGCCAACACACACATAATAAACTGCATTTCTGTGTTTTATTCTCCGTTAGGACTGAAAACAATTTTTAATGGTTAAAAAAAAAATTCTCAGTGTTGCCTTAAATGTGTCTTCCCCCTAACGACCTTTAGTGTGTGGGGTCGACGACGTGCCTGGAGAGCTGCTTCCCTTCCGTTGGGAATGTCGCTTACTTGTGGCCCCTACAGAATCTCCACGTCATGAGCTGCAAGGAATCTGAGCCTCTCCTTGTCTCAAGCTGGCCCACGGCATATGCATTTTACACAGACCACTTTACAAAGGCAGGATCTGTAAGTTCACTTGAAGGGAGAACTAAAAAGAGACCTTTTTCTATTATACTAAGAAAATGTGACTTGTGACCTTCCTACCAAACACCAATGCCATCGACCCATTGTTTGAAGCGTCACTATTAATTAACAAATAAAAAGCACAGCTACCGTTCATTGAGGGCTCGTGGGCCAGCCCCTGGGCTAAGGGCTCCTATAGGGGGTTTCTCCTTTCATCCTGAACACGACTCTGAGAGGCTGTCATTCCCTTGTCCAGACGAGGACATCGAGGCTCGGGCAGTATCCATGTGGCCCTAGTTAATAAGCAACAGAACCCGTTCGCTCTGTCTGACTCCAAGACACATCAGAATTTTGTTTGGGCATAATTTCACAGGCTTTGGCCCGTATTTTGAAGATTCTTTGTTATATTAAATTTTTTAATGAATTCAATTTAAGAGTGCCCATACTCTGGGAAATAAATATATCTTGCAACTATTCCTCGATTAGAATGTTCAAGTGACAAATCTGGCTGTTCTCTGTCTGCCCCTCCCCACCCTGCCCTGTGCTGCCTCCCCACGCCCAGCCCCCAGCCCCAGCCCTGCTCTACAGACCAGCTCAGCAGGCCTGCCTGGCCTCTGACCAGCTGTCAAGTTTGGTCAGTGTGGCACCACCTGGAGACCAGGGCCAAGAGGAGAGGGGGTCAGGGTATTTCTTCCCAACACCTCGCGCCGCCATCATCTGCCCATCAAGCCCCCCTCCCTGCTTGGCCTCCATTCTGGCCGCAGCTGGGTCCTACGGTGACCCCTCCCACTGGTCATCATCGGGGGAGGGGGCCTCCCTCCAGGGCTCCAGCCTCCAGGGATCAAACCCACCCGGCCTCTGCTTCACTGTGGCACTCATCCACCAGCTGTGTTCCGGCACCAAAAATGCCTTTTCGAATTTATGTTTAAGTGCTATCACTTTCTTTTTTCGACTATCATTTTGTGTTGTCTTCTCCTTCATAAAGCCAGCCAATGGCTCTTAGCAGTAGCAAACTAAGAAAGAAAAACAGCTTGACGAGAGAACTAGAGGCACAAAAAAAGCCGCCCTTCAAGTCTGCTGCTGAACACAGAATTCCAGAGATACCCTGAAGCACGCACAGGAGCCCTGACTTCACTTGTGTTCCACCTTTCCCAACTCTCACGGCACAAACGCCTCTGCTTCCAACACAGCTCGGCTCCCCGCCAGGTCTGCACGCCTCAGTGTCTGGCCCCCTCCAAGGCTCCTGGGGTCCTCCACACACCAGGGGAGCTTGGCTGGCCAAGGCGATGACAAACTTGGAAACCCAGGCATTGCTTTTTACCATAGCCACATATGTAGGTCTTGGAAAGTATGCAATTTTTGCCTAATGCAAGTCTCTTTGGGGGATCATGGTTACTAAAATTTCAAAAGGAAGGACGGCTGTCTTGAAGTCAAACTGGGGAACAGTTGAAGGCAAGCCGTGCTCTTGGCACACTAACGAGAGCTGGGCCTGGGAGGGGATGGGGCCTGGAGAGAGGTGCCTTTGGGACAGGCTCCTTGGGCACAGGAATCCTTCTGCTCCCCCAGACTGCCTCCCTGGAAGCCAACAGTCACCCCAGGGACACATACCTCTGCTCCTGGGGACAGTAAGCCAGAGCAGGTTCATCCCTGAGCCTTCCTGACAAAAGAAATTGGCAGCATTGAATGTGTGGTCCCCCTCTTAGGAATGCACATTTGTTCAGTGTACACATGTGGGTAGACCCTCTGGGTTGCTCGCTCCACCCACTTCCTCCCCTCTCACCCACACTTGCCGCTGAGGGAGCATCAAGATTGGGAACCTGCCCTGCTTCCCTTGAATCTGGAATGACCCGTGCCTACCTCTGACTTCAAGAACATGGCAGAAGGGGTGTTCTGGGAGTCCTGAGCCCAGGCCTGAAGAAGCCCGGAAGCTTCTGTGGTAGGTTGAGTTATGGACCCCAGAAGAAGACATGTTCCTAATCTCCATCCCTTCCTGTGGGTGTGAGCTCATGGTAAACAGGGCCTTGTAAAGATGGGATTTTAGTCACGGTGTGGCCAACTGGATGAGGTTGGGCCTTAATCCCATTTCTGAGGCTTTATGAAGACAAAGCCATGAGAGGAGCAGAAGTGGGAAGTCCACGGAACCTGGAAGAGAAAGGAGAAGGCCCCGCCCTGTGTACTGCCATGCAACAGGAAAGCCAAGATCCCAGGGATCGCCAGAAGGCATCCCTGGAACACCACAGTCCTCAGGGAGAAAGCATGGCCTTGCGGACACCCAGACTTTGGACTTCTCCTAGCCTCAAAACCTTGCGCCAATAAATACCCGTCGTTTTAGCCAACCCATTGTATGGTATCCGTCTTAGCAGCCAGGAAACTAAAACACTTCCCCTTCCTGAAGCTTGGAACCCAGTCGCCATGTCCTGAAAAGCAGAGGGCTATGGCAGAGAACTGAGTTTCTCCAGGGACAGCCCCAGCACCCTGCAAAGGGCTGTGCTGGACGCCTCAGACTGTTATCGCCCAGATGGCACAGTCCCTGCTGACATCCATGAAGCAGAAATGTCCAGCTGAGTCCAAGCAATCGTGGAACCATGAGAACTAGTAAACTGGTTGTTGTTTAAAGACTACTAGGTTTTGGAGTGTTTATTACACGTAGAATTGAAACACCCTGTAGGTATTTTAGATGCATAGAGAGGAGAGAGACGAAGTAGCTTTTGTTTTATTGCACACTGCGGTACATGACAGTGATGGCCCCTGTTCTCCACTCTCCCCTGTATCTGTGCCTTTTGCCATGTGACTTTGCAGTTCCTCTCACTAAAGAGGTAGAATCTGTTTCCCCAACTCTTGAATTTGGGCTGCCCGTGTGACATTTCAGCCAATAGAACGTGGCAGACATTCAACATGCCACTTCCAAGCCTAAGTCTCAAAAGGCTTGATGTGCTTCCACTTATATTCCTGTAACTTTCCACCACCATGGGAACGTGCCCAGGCCAGCAGGCGGGAGAATGAGAGGCCCATGGAGCTGAGCCGAGTCACTCCAATTGCCTGGCCAAGTCTATCCTGGATCATCTGACAGACAGCCGAAACCCCAGGAAATGTGAGTGGGCCCAGCAAGACCGTGACTACCCGGCCACAGCCAGCTTGGCTGGCTAACCCACAGGCTCATGGGCTATTAAGTGCTTACTGTTTAAGCCACTGAGACTTGGGGTGTTTGTTACACAGCATTTTTGTGGCAATCGATAACTGATACATACTCTATGCCCTGAATAATCAGGTTACCAAGATTCCTCTTAAACCTTTCCAGCCAGAGAGATAAAAGAGACTCAAACAGGAACTTCAAAGATGACTATCTAACTTTGCTCCAACCCACATACATACTGTTTCCATCCAGCTAAGATGCTTGATCACAAACCTTGATCCTACCCACAAAATAAGCAACTCTCAGACTTTGGGAGCTGGAGGGGAACCAAGAAACCCTCTACAAGAAGACTCTGTGGGAGTCTCAGAGCCCTTCCCAGGAGCAGCAGAATTCTCACTTCACATGATGGACACTTCCAACCTTCTGGGGATTCCTAATATTGAAATGGACTCAGCATTCTGGACATCCTTTCCCACGTCTCAAGACCAGAGAAACATCAGAAAGGTTACAGCAGGCACTCAGCCTGTGACCAAGCCACAAACTTAATAAACAACCGTTTGTGTCTTGTGCCTTGTATGGGAAAGTTTGGGGGGTACTTTCAAGGTATAATACACACAGGGAAGGAAACATGTAGACCCCAGACACCACACAGTCCCTATCCACTGTCCTTATCCTTGAGGGATCAAAATGGGGAAACAATCCATGCAGCTACAACGAGGTCGGTCCTGAGAGCAGGCAGCCAGTGGAAGCTCAAATGTGGGGCATGGACAGCACATAGAGGACGAGAGAGCCAATTCAAGGAGGCGGCCAAGGAGATGCCACCAAGCAGGGAGAAGCCAAACCTGGTGGACTGGCAGAAAGGTAGGGGAGCAGAGGACAAAAATTCCCCCCATCTCTCCCACATGAGAGGCCAAGGCATACGAACTTCCTAAACCACCACCACCAGATCATCATCCGCAGGGCCTTCACTGGGAGCGGTACTGTCCTCCCACCTACCTCCTCAAAGAGCAAGAAAATGCCAGTCCAGCCACCAGCAATCTCTTTGAGTGTTTCTGCAGTCATCTGGGAGCCCTGGTGTTTTTACCATTTGGGAGGCATTTCATGGATTGGGACACTTCTAATTTAATTTTTTAATTTTACTTTTTAAATACAGATTTATCAAATATTCAGTAATTGATGAACGATGTGGTAGCGTGACATCACCATAGGAGTCTCACTTTCTATTTTACCTGCCTTGGAACCCTTGCAGAACTTTTATCTAAGTTGTATGAAAACCCTTTCTTTAATATTTGATTCTTACAATAAATTCATTGGGTAATGCATATGTTTATAATTTTGTGTTTCATCATCCAGCATTATTTTATAATTGGGTAGCTTGAAAAATAAAATGCATTGGCATTCAACAGAATTGTACTGGTTGCCCTTCTTTGTTCTTGTTTTCAAAGTGCCAACGTCTTACTAAACAGAAACAAATACTTGACTTGGGTTACTTTAGCAATAATTGCATAAAGTGTGGACTGGCACAAAGCACGAAAAGGAAAGGAAATATTTTGTAATTAGGGAGTCAGTATTGCAAAACGGTTAAGAGAAGAGGGCTGGGGCAAGACTATATAAATGAAGGCCTGCAGCCTGCAATGCTTACCTCTCTTCTCTTCCCAAACTCAGTTTTGCCCTGGATGCAGGGGCCTTCCAAGCAGACATGGGCACCCTAGGCCACGCTGCCCCTCAGCCACCCAGGGAGCACCGCCAGTATCTGCTGGAGGGGCTGGAGCCTGGGAAAGAGGCTTTGTTGACCCTGAAGGGGCTCAGGCCAGCGGGGCAGGAACTCCGGTTTCCCGGGATGGCATGGGGGGTGGGTGCCGCTGGAGAGGCAAGAGCAGGCTCTGGAAGGCAACCAGGGCAGGTCTCTCGTTGCTCACTCCCGGCCGGTGTGGGGTGGGAGCACAGGTGGCAGGAACCTGGGCTAGGGTGGAACCAGGACCTGCCACTTTCCTCCTTGGAGACCTAAACAAGGACAGTTTGTCCTGTGGGAGCCTTAATGCCACATTTGTAAAATGGGGATAATACTACCTACGCCAAATCAGCCTTCAGGGGCTCACACAGGTGTGGATGGGAATTGAGCCAGCCACTATTCTAACTGCTTAGTACTTGAGTTAAACCAGTTTGGGCAGCTCCCCTGCCCATACCATCGGGCTTTTGTGAGGGTTAGATTATCCCGAAGAAACCTCGCACAGTGCTAGGGATACAGTAAGCACTTACTAAGTAGCAATCATTATTAAGAAAGCAAAAATATCCCAAAGGGCTGGTTTTGATAGGGTGCAAAATGTTGCAGCTTTGAGATTTATTTATTGCTAGTTTGACAAAGGGCACTTTGTCAAATGACTATAAATGTCCTTCATTTTAACAAGGGAATTTCAAATGTGAAGCTACCCGGTCATGAAGTGAAGACATTTTAAGTAATGTGGCTCTAAGCAAACTCATCACAATGAAGGCATTCACTGAGTGAGCTGGTCCCTCTGCACACAGTTCCAGGAGAGTGGGGGTCGGGCAAATGGGTCTTTTACCAGCAAAAGCCTGCCTTAAAACTGGGGAGGCCCGGTCCCTGCCCAGCGCCCAGCACTGGGATTTGGGCAGTGGTCTCCTCAGGGGCGCACAGGGGGGCGACTGGCACCAGAGGAGGCAGCCAGGCACCTGGACACACGACTTAAGGAGGCACGCCTTCTCAGGCTCGTGCCCGTGCATGGTCAGACCCCAAGAGCGAGCGCCTCTTTCAATATGGCGCCCGCCTACCTCACCCTGGTCTCAGCCTGGTGCCAACTCGCCCCAGGTAAGCAGGACAGGCAGGGAGCAGCGGGAGAAAGTGTGAGATGTCCAATGTCCTTTTACATTTCTCTGAAAATAAGAAATAGAAGTTCTTCAGGAGTATGTGTCATCTTCCCAAACGAATAAAAATACATCTGTTGAGGGACTTGCTCAGATGTTTTAACTGAAGAAGATCGGTGGCCACTGAAGGGGCGTGGCCTCAAAAACCAGGTCCAATTTAATGATGATATTTCTTACTGGACACCTACCCTGCCCGAGGCGCCGCCCAGGTGCAGGTCCACAGGTGGCAAGCCCTTCTCAGAAAAGAGATCCTTTCACTCAGCCCCGCTGGCTGAACTTTGGCAAAGGAGAGACTCTTTTAAGTTAGGTGGACACCACCAGAACTCTACCAGCCCCTGGAATGTTTTTCTGAGAAGTGTGACTGTCCTGAGGAGCTAGCGAAGGGATGTGTTTTGGAGATAAAGCGCTGAGATAATCCAACCTTTTTTTTTTTTCTTTGTAATGCATGCTTGATGAGTGTAGAGCTGCATTCCCTATGTGTGGCCCTTGAAATGAGGTTTGAATTGAATTCAGGTAAAAATAACTACAAAATAACTACAAATCGAACTTAGTTGTATGACAGTAGAATATAAATATCATAAAAGTACAGGTCGGCTGTCCTTCTGGAAGGGGCAGAAGGAAGTAGAAGGCCATAAAAAAAAAAGAAGAGCTATGATGACTACAGTCTTTATAAATCAGTGAGTTTTTACAACTGGTGTTGGGAGCTGGAACAGGGGCAGTTCTGGGGAGAGGGTCATTTTACTCAGAGGAGCGCTTCTGTGGGATCATGGGGAGCCAACAGAATCCCTCAAAGTCTAGCAAAGGACTCAAGAAATGGGGTTTAAAGGTTTGTGACCACAAATACCCAAATATTAAGGATACAACATATTTACATATTCGTATATTTTAAACATTCTTGACTTGCAGGGGTGGGATCAGTTGTTTTCTGTTTTACCTTTAACTGCCCATGGTTCCACCATCTTTTTTCTCTGTGAGTCATTTGTTTTGCTTTTGGTCAACGGGGCTTTTCTTGGGTCTCCAAAGATCTTGGAACAACCTGAAAAGGAATCAAAATATATTATACCTTTTTTTTTCCAAATATCAATACCAAGGATCAACTGTGCGTTTAGTGTCAAATCCATTTCTTACACATTATTAACTGATATCCTAAAAGGGGAAAGAATTTAAAACCCTTCCCTTAGGAAAGAAAAAAAAAGGCGGGGGGGGGGGGTCGACATTCTACTCCTCTCAACATTATGAAGCAAAAATTAGGAAAGAAATGCAGGTCGAGCCTGAACTGCCGTACTGAAGCACATGTATACTTTTGCAAAGAAAATATTTTGAAAATGTTTTCCTTTCCTCACAGCCCTCACCTTTAGTAATAATGGTTTCCCCAGACGGTTCTTTTAGCAGTTTTCTGTGCTCAAATCAAAGAACAGAGAAGTTTATAAAACATCCTGAGAACTGTAATAAAACCATTGTTTTAGTCTCAGGATAAGAAACAATTCTTTTAATTTGTAAATACTCTGAGAATACTTTTAAAAGATGAGAATACTACAAAACTAAAAGTATTTTTTTAAATCTTTCTTAGACTATGCCTGGTGACGCAGCTACGCAGCTCTAACCCAAATCCAATCTCTCTCTCTCTCTTTTTATTGATATATGGGAATTTCTGTACTTATGCAACTCTCCAAGTGAATTATTCAATCCCAAATTATTATGTTTAAACAGAAGCCTCACAACATGACAAATTCTGAATGGCAACTGTTTCAGTTGGAAATATTTTGAAATTAGAAAGTGTTTTAAGTATTGCATTAAAATCAATAGTTGTAATGGGCAAAATAAAACAATTTATAAATAGTTCCACAGGTCAGCTGACCCTCCCACCTCACTCACGGTGCCCGGCCAGCTCCACCTGAAATCTCCGGGGCCTCTGCATGGACACATTCAATAATCCAAATTTCCCCACAGTCGCAGCAAAGTGTTTATTACGATTAGGAAAACAGTTAAAGCATAATAATTTTGGGGGAAAATCAGGATACAAAACCGCATACATAATAGGATTCCACTACTGCAAAGAGGAAAAATATAGACGGAGGAAAGAAAAGAGGGAAGAGAGAAAGAAGGAGGACGATTCCAAAGAGCTGCCGCAAAACGCTAGCAGGAGTGGCCTCTGGGTTGTCCCTGTAAGTTATGGGAGATTCTCATTTTCTTCTTTATAGTTTTGTGTATTTTCCAAAACTTCAAAACCAAGAATATTTGTCATTCTAATCAGATAAAAGCCTAAATAAAAATAATTGTATAACCCTAAACATACTCTTCAAAGTGTTTTCTTCACAGCAGTTTATTGCTTTTGCCTCCTTTATAGAGGAGTGACAACCTGCCTGCTCGGTGCCACGATACTCAGCAGGAACGGGAGGCTAACGGCACGTTAGAGCCTTCGAGAGACTGCACAAGTCCTGATTTAATGAAGGGGTTTCCAAATGTCTCTTTCCCGAAAGCCAAAAGCCAGTATTAATTACTCCTTGCTTAAATGCTTTCCATGGACAGTGGTTAAAATAGCGTTTAGTTTCCAATGGCTGCATGGGGCTAAGATTTCCCATCGTCTGTCATCCTATAGTATGTTTTTGTGCCAAATCCTCTACTAAATTATGCCAAAAGAATAACTTGATTTACGATTGTGACATTGTTGGACCCTAGTTAAAGGCAAGGATAAAGCCCAGCGAGGATTCCAAAAAAACGCGTACAAAATGTATTTTTTTTAAATTAGTGTTAGAGCATTATTAATATTTCATTTATCCAGAGGGCATTTATCTGACAAGTTCAATTATCCAAACACAGCTGAGAAGCCACAAAGGATCCAAAAAGATGTCATGAAGTCTGGAGAGACGAGCTTTGCCAGAGGAAGGCACAGAACCAGCCACGTGAGGCAACAGCTGGCCTAATTAGAGCAAAACGTCAGAAAACTATGCAAACCAGACTCAAGGACTCAAGGAATGCAGCCATTCGAGACTCTGGTCTGGGAACAGCCAGCCCCACCCAGCTCAGCAGCCCCTGGGTGAGCTCAGCAACCGGGGAAAGCAGGAGCCCAGGAGCCACGGACCTAGTGACGACCCCTCCCCAGGCCTGCCACTGGCCACATGTACAAACCCCTGCACCCCACACCCCCCGCCCCAGCCCCGGGTTCAAGTGTGCGCCCTACCCTGTGTTTTGAGAGGTAGACGAATGCATGTGACTGTTAGAAAATTCCCACTGAAAATGGCTAAAACCAAACACATTTGAGCACCTGAAGGACACACTTAATTCGCCAAAGCAGCTGTGGTGTAGCAGAAGGAACACAGGGCTTGGAGACGGAGGTTTGTACTGACCCACCAGCAGCCAGGAGAGCCTCTCTCAGCCTGTTTTCTCATATGAAAACTGTGGATAAGAGGCACTAACTCGTAGAAAAGTAGTGCAAGTCAAACAAGACAGCATTTGTGACAGGGCAACGGGGACAAATGCAAGGTGTTGTTATATTCAGGGATGTGTGACGTCCTCACTTCCCAAAAACGCTGGACAAGAGTCATTCTTTATGAACAATTATTCCTGACCACCATGCGCCAGCAGTAGTAAATATTTTGTAAACTGAGGTCAGTTACTGAAGCGTCCAGGAGAACTGCCTCCAGCACCTGGACTTTGGGTGAGAAGCAGCTTTCTTGAGAGAAGCCCCGTGCCCACCGGCAGTGCCACGGGCAGGACGGGCACAGCCATCTCCACGGTCATGGAAGACCCAGCCGAGGAGGAGACTTTGCTCACGCAGAGCCCCACAAAGCAAACTCTTCTCCCGTGCAGAAAGACCCCAAGTGTGCCCACAATGGGCATGTGATATGATGCTGGTCAATCCGACACTTGGGGAAGTGAGTGAGAACATTCTGGGAGAAAGTCTCTTGGCTGATGAAGAGAAGCACAAGATAATGTCCTATCTGTGTGACACCTGGCACCGCAGCTGCCATCTCAGGACCTTGAGAGAAGGCAGCCTCAGGACCAAAGCATATCTGGGGGGAAATGAAGGAAAGCCCCTGGGTTCCTACTTAGTAGGGTGACAAAGAGCAGAATTAGCCAACCCTGAAGACACCTCACCTGAGGACTTTTTGTTATATTGGAAGAATTTTCCTGATTAAACTATTTTGAATTGAGATTTTTGATTACCGGCAACAAAAGGATCCTCTGCAATAGAGTGTCCATAGTCAAGAGAATCACTGTCAAATCTTTTATCATCTGCATCCATGCCCAAACACACATGTTGAATATGCTCTTTGGTTCTAATATTTTTTAAAAGTATCTGCTTGAAATTAGTGCAGCCCATAAATCTCCCTACTTATAAAACTAAATCTAAGATTTGGGCAGCAAATAATTATTATTAAGATAAGTGATCTATCTCTGTCTATACATGCATTGAATGCCAAGGTACTGGAGGTGATGTAGGACCTGCTCCCAATAAAGAGTGTGATGGGGAACTGTTCTGTTAGTTAAATATCTGGCCAGAGACAGAATGTGGTGAGGGGCCTAAGAGAGGTTAAAAAAAAAAAAAAAAGAGGCAGCACAGTCCCATCTAGCTTCATATAATGCCAGTGCCTCTGCAGAGGAATCAGTATACGATGAGAAGCTGGTATTTCAGTGGACAGAGATGGGGTGGAGAGCATGCAAGGTAGGGGAAATGGAGGAAAGAGTGTACTCTGGACAGTTATGCTGTAGAGAGAGTGTCCTCATCTTTATATCCACCCTGAGCACACGGTAAGAGCTCAAAGCCTCTGGAGTTGAGAAGTTCCACTAGTATTTCCCCCCTTCCAAGATCTTAACTCAAGCTGCCCTTCAAATCCATTCATCATCCAATAGTTCCTTCATCCATCCATCCATCCATTCAACCATCCACCCACACATTCATCCGTCCAACAAGCACTAACGGAGTTCCTTCCAGGTGCCAGCCACTGAGCTAAGAATTAACACATGATGGGTTTCATCCCACAAGTTCACAGTCTAGTGGAGAGACAATCACAAATACCATTCCCTTGTTTGACCCTCTGCCACTAGAGTATAGGTTGGTTGAGCATCAGAGCCAGCTTCAGAGCTTTTTGAAAATAAAGTATTTTTGAAAGTACTCTTCCTTCTTAATTAGAAGTACCAGGATTGAGGTGTCCAAAAGTGGTCTACATGGAAGGTATATGGGCATAACAGGACTGAGGAGTATACATTGAAAATCTGGGGGACTGAAAGAGAAAGATAAAATAGCCAAGAGCACAGAAGGAACAGTCAGAGGATTAGGAAAAAGCTAGACAAGAGCTAAGTAATGGAAGCCAAGAAAGGACATTCAGAAAGAAGGGAATAATTCACAGCACCCAATCTGCAGAGAGATTAATGAAAATGAGAAATTCATTCAACCAACAACACTTATTGAGAATGGCTATTGGATTTAGCAAGTTAAAAGCTTTCTGTGGCCTCTAAAGATGTCATTGCATCAGCATAGTAGGAGTAAAACAGTTTCCAAATGGTTCAGTAGCAGGTGGTTGGGATGATACTCATGAAAGGAGTTGAGCAGGAAAGAAAGAGAGGGGAAGAGAGTGGCAATTCAAGAAGAAGGCATTCATGGGTCCAAAAAACATTTACTGGGTGCCTACTGTGCTTCAGTCATCGCTAGCAGTTAGCGATGCAACAATGCACAAGACTCAATCCTGCCCTCAAGGAATTTATAATGCAACCAAAAAGGTTTTATCTTATTGGTTTAGTTTGTTTGTTAGGGATGAGAAAAGTTGGTGTGTTTACAGGAAGGACAGAAGGAGCCAGTGAGGTAGTAGAGAGAAAGAGAAACCAGGGATGGTCTAATCTGAGGAGGAGGCAGAAGACAGACCAGGGCACAACTCCACAAGGGCGGAGTCAGCTCTGGCAGGAAGGTAGGACACCCTTGCCTCAGAAGACGTGGCATGCTGCTAAATGTTAACAACTGGCTCACCAGAGGTCAACCTCTGATTTGAAGTATTTGGCAATTTCCAGGGAGTAAATATTCTCCTTATGGTCAATTTCAAAGAACCAAGGGATATTCCTGAATTAGAAGTTGGGAAGAGATGCTCACAATTGGCTCATGTAAGCTCTTAGAAGCCAGCTCCGGCACACCTGTGATCCAGAAGCCCTGTCCCTGTGACTAGTCATTTATGGGGAGGACAAAAACTAGGCAGCTGGAGTTCCAAAGCTAGAAGTATGACCTCTCACATCACATTCTCAGGGTTGATGAAGGCGGGCCAAGGAGCAGGAGGAGCCTCGGTGCTGTTATATTGCTTCCATATAAGCACTTGTACTTCCTGAACTCATTAGTAACCCAAAATATTGTTTATTGTTTTCTTCCTTCAATCTGACATTGTAAATGATGTGTCCATCCATTTCCCCTTGTAAATCACTGTGCTGCTAATACGCAGTGATTTACATTCTAATGTGTAACTTAGAATGCAGTGAGGCAATTCTAGCAATCTTATAGAATTCCCTAAAGAGTCTCCTTTTACTTGACATCATAGAGAAATGTTGCAAAAATAAACAAACTCAATTTTGCTGGAAGAAAAGCAAAAGAGTTTCAATGAATCATGTCTGGTCCATGTAAGTCAATGACTACCCACTTTGCCAATTTTGTTTTTGTTGTTGCTTGGTTAGGTTTTATTTCATTTCATTTTTGTAGGCTCAGCCTTTTTGCCATCACAATGCTAAACTAGGCTTCCATCCCTAATGTTTCTTCCGATTCTTTTTTCATAAAGAGAGAGCAAAACAGACATAGCCATTATTGCACCTATGTGCTCCAATCTGTAAAGCCCAAGACACTGTTGGACTGAGGTGAACTTTGAGGTTCTTTCTCTCCTTCTCAGCTGTTTTCGTGTGCAAAAGCTGCTATAAGCAATATACCAGAAATTATTTGTTTTGACAATGACGATTTATTACAATTCTGAGGCTGTGAAAGTGTCTAAATCAAGGCATCATCAGGCGATGCTTTCTTCCCAAAGACCGGCATCTGGAGGCATCTGTTGGTCTCTCCCTTCTCTTCTGGGTTTCGTTGCTTCCAGCTTCTAGTTTCCTCTCTCCCGGGTTCTGTTGATTTCAGCTCCTTGCTTTCATGGGTTTCTCTCTCTGCTCCTTGGGCTTTTTCTGTGTGTCTCTGGTCCTTAGTCATCCACCCACCCTGGGTCAGGCCCTACTGAAGCAACCTAATCAAAAGGCCCTTAACCAAAATAATCTAATCAACAGGCCCCACATACAATAGGCTCCCACCCACAGAAATGGAGTAGCTCTAAGGACATGCTCTTTTCTGGGGTCCATAAATGCCTCCAACTACCACTTCAGCCATGTCGTTTTTGATGTGAAAACATTCAGGCTGATCTCAGAGTTGAAACTGTGGCCACCAGCCACCACCAGAACAAAACGTCCAGCAGCAAATAGAAAATGAGACATTTGAAGGGAAACAGGCTATGTCTGAAAGGTGGGTGGCATAAAGAAAAGGAAAGCAACTATAAATACACTTTTTTCCCACTTTACACTGACCCTTCTGTTAAAGGAAACAAATTTACCAGAGATTTTTTTTTTTTTAAGTTCAACTGGAAAAACAAATATTTAGTCACTTCATAACAACAGACAACTGAAAAGCAAACCACAGATTAAAAGAACATTATGCATTTCTAAGAAAGTTCACCAAATAAAATTTATCTTTGGGAAGAGAATCCTGAAGCTTGTTTTAGAAGCAATATTTGGCTTTCAAGTTGAGTTATGTTTTGATGTAATCACATGGCCAGGTCTTACAGATAACAAATGTATCAAAAATAGTCTTTGCAAAGAGATCTGTTTCATACTTTCAAATTAACAACCCTGGAGAGAAAAGATTAAAACATTGTTAATAATGCGTAATTGCTTTTGAAGTTTTTATTAAAAAGTAACTAATATATAAAAAATAAAAGTACAATTATAATAATATTCTTTTATCAATTGTAACAAAGGTACCACACTAATGTAAAGTGTTAATAATAGAGAAAACTGGGGAGAGGGTTAGTACGTGGGAACTTTGTGTTTTCTGCATGATTTTTCTGTAAACCTCCATCTTCTCTAATAAAATGTACATCATTGCTTTGGACGTCTTTATTTTAAAAACAACAAGTGTCTGCTAATTAATCCATGTATTAACATCTCAATATTACAGATAAGAAATGCAAAATTTCTGAATGGTGCGAAATTCAAGACCGGACAACAATTTGCATTACTAGACAGATCACATGCAAGGGGTCCCTAAACTACTACGTCATCATTTTCAGGTGAAATTCCTTCTTTCAGAATCACTTTGATCCTTGTAGAAGGGCAGATGTCTTAATTTTTTTAATACAGTACAGTGAGGCAGATAGGAAGAGGTTAACAGCTTTATTAAGAAAAATTTACTTGCATTAAGAGGCAGAAAAAAAAATACTTGAAACTCTTTTATTCTCTACATTATTCCCTAATATTGCTCTTTGTTAAAAGAAAAAAAAAAAAAAAAACATAGAATACCAATAGAGGAAGATTTCCTTGTACTCTCTAAGGGTGGGGAATTGTAAATAAACATCAACTCCTCATTAAAATAGTTCTAGTTTTACTGGCTTTGGTGAAACATTTTGGTACTTTGGTGATGGGCATTTAACCATCAAGAGCACTGAAATCAGCCTTTTCCATTTCCACTGAGTTTTGACTAGTGTAAGAAGATTGCATAAGATTGCCTGATTTTTCTTGGGCATATTTTATAAATAAAATTTTAAAATCCTATTTGTAAATCCTTTCAATGACATTCAGGGATGTGAAGTTTATAAAAAGTTTTTTTTTTTTTTTATGATTGTAATTCAGCATCTTTTGGGGTTTCCTCCTTAGGCTCTGGGTGAGTGCAAGGAAGCACATTGTTCCTGAGCTTTTGCACACAGATGAAGTGTATTTGGAAGTTAGGGAAGAAAGACCATTTTTAAGGCAAGGCCCACTTAGTTACTTTTCCTTGCAAAGACCTATTTCTACCACGCATTCCTCCCTCTTTTCTCTTGGTTCTCAGGTCCTTGGCCTGTTATGCTATTTCCTGAGGGGGTGTGTGTACTTTGTCTAAACGCGAATTCACTTTAATAAACCAAAGGGGAGAAAAATGATGCTGCCAGGATCCCAGTCAACTCAGGGAAGGAGCTGGAGAATAAAGAACAGGATGATCATAAAACCACAACCCCGTAAGTCTTTTAGGGTCAGCACTCCTGTATTTTGTCCCCAGGCTAGGGAGAAAGGCCATGGCTGAGGGAGAGGTTAGGGTTAGGGTCAGGCCTTATAGCTATTCATTGCTTCTATAAAGATTTTTTTCCATGAACTCCATCATCAACTAGTCATTCAACATTTAACTCCTCACCCACCCTAGGCAAAGTACTGTGTGCAGAGATGAAAAAGTTACAAGGTGTGTCTATCACTCCCAGAGAAGCTGCAAGTTCTTTAAGGAGAGTAAGTGTGTGGCAAACAAAAAGTTAACATTTGGAACAAGGTCATATATTATAAAATAAGAGGCAACCAAGCTCTCAGATAGTAAACACTGAATAATTCAGGGGGAATAAAAGAGGGATGTCACCCTGGGTGGCAAAATTCAAACAAGATCATGAAAAAGAGGAAGAATTTATAGAGGCAACAAAGAGGGGGGCAATCTAGATTTAATTATTTAAATCCAGAATAATTTAAACAAAACAGAGGCAATGAAAAATGAGTGGCTGTGAGATTATTTATGAATTCCAAAAAGAGAGGTTATGTTTGTAACCTGGTCAGTTCCTCCGGGCGTGACATGTGCTACCCTTTGACGGTATTAGATTCAGCTGGAATGTCTTTGCTTCTGTTAAGATTAGGGCTTTGATTGAACCACATCAGTAGAGTGTAACTCCGGGTCGAGTCCCTGCTCCCTTGGTGGGCTATATAAATGGACACTCATCAAGAAAATGAACAGGAAAAGACACAGAAGAAGAAGAGAGAGCTTTGTCAGTTTTGATCCTGGAGCCCCGGGGAGAGCTGAACCATTCGCCTGACAGTTTGCAGCTGAAGAGACCAGAGCCCTGAGCAGCTGAGAAGCCTCCAGCTGAGATCGGAAAAAGCTGGGCCCACGGAGCCTTACGAGGAAAGAAGAAGGCTGAACCCTGGCAGGGATCGGCAACCATCTTGCTTCAACACATGGTAACAGACTTGGGTAAGAAAATACCTCTTATAGAACCTTGAGTTGGACTCTTTAGGGCCTTGTAACTGTAAACTTTTACCCCAAATAAACACCCTTTATAAAAGCCAACAGATTTCTGGTACTTTGCATCAGCACCTCTTTGGCTGACTAATACAGTTGCCTAGGACGCTTCTGTAAAGGAGAGGTAGTGCAGCTACAATTTTGTGGGAGAATTAAATAAGATAATATATAGTAAAAGCTCTCTGCCAGCTGGAAAGGAGTACAAAAAGGTTTTTTAATCATCTTTGCCATTCCGGAGGTGGTCGAGGAAGGCTGTGCAAAGCAGTAGAGAAGCGAGGGGTGTGGAAAGAAGCTAGACAAATCACTCAGGCAGACGTTCTGGCAATGGCAAAAGTGGAGAAGGGGTGGAACCCGAGGCAGGTGGGACCGTGGAGGCCTGTGTGGATCACTAAGGGCCAGACCATGACCATAGGGAGACCCTAGAATTACAGGCTATGAAGTCTGAACCTTCTTCTGAAAACTGAAGAGCAGCTGAAGTTCTTGAACATCTGCGGAAGGAAATTCCCAAAGAGGCTTGGGGAAGAGTCAGACAGCAGTGTGCAGCGAGGGAAGGGCCAGTGGCAGGAGCCCAGGACTGGGGCTGCTGCTGGGCTGCGAGGCAGGGTAACATGTGGGGGGCAGCAGAGGAACACAGGGGACCGCGGAAGCGGGCAGAAACACAGAACCCGGCAGCCAGGCACTCACAGAAGCTGAGGGGGGTGGGCAGGATGCAGAAGAGGGGCAGTTCTATTCCAGCGCAAGAACGAACAATTCGCCCATGAAGTTAATGCATCCAAATGTGAGCACCGAGCTGTGTCTCCATCAGCGTCACTGATGTCCTTGCCGTCCACATTTCCAGGCCCTCCTGGCTTACAGTAGTTATTGGCAGTCTCACTTATGGGCCCAGGGGGGGGAAGAGGGACTCAGCCGGGGGCGGGGGGCCTTGGCAATTTCACACGGACAGGCAGTCTGACCCTCCACGTGAAAGAAGTGTGGGTGGCCAGGGAAGTGGGGACCCCACAGCCCCGTCGGTGGTCAATGACTCTCCATTGGCGGTCCTTCCCGGGGGGCCCAGGGCAGGGGACCTGCAGCTCAGGGGCAGCAGGGAGGGAGAGAATGGAGAGCTGCAGGCTGCCAGGGAAGGGGTGGGCACAGGGCTGGGAGGGCACAGGGCCAGCTCCTGGGGCAAGGCACAACCCCGTCCTTGGCTCTGATGGTGAGGAGTTTCACACCTGCACCCCAGCCCAGCTGCTGTCCCCAACTTCCCCTTCCCCAAACCCACAAAGTACAGGGAGCTGGGGGCACCTCCTGGGGTCCCTGAAAGAAGTGGGCACCACCACCCAGCCCAGAGCTGCAGGGTCTTGACAGAGGTCCAGGGAAAAGCCCCACCTGAGGCAAAGTCAGGGTGGGGTGGGCAGGGGCCTGTCTGGACAAGGGGTTGGGGAGAGAGAAGACCCCAGGCCCAGAGATCTGGCCCCTGCTAAGGGGCACGCTGGGAACTCGGGCTGCTCCCTTCTGGGATCTGCCCGGAGCCCTGCCAGCCCTCAGAGGCCGGGCACGGCCGGCTGCCTAGGGACCAGGGCACAGTGCTTTGGGGTCCACGCTGGGGCAGGGCTGTCATGGTCTGAGCCCAAGGGTGGGGATGGTACGACTAAGGTGCTTTGCTTTAGCTGGGATGTCTACTCCCCCTACATACACAGCCAGGGGCTGGCTGGGGCTAAGGTGCTGGGCCCCAACGGCCCTGAGCCACCACCACCACCCCCCAAACTCCTACAACAAGCAGATGTTAGATGTGACACCCCACAGGCTGGTGGAGGCTGGGCTGGGGGAGGTCTCCAAGTAGGATTCAAAGGGCCCCACCAGGCTGGCTCCTACCCCGCTCCTTTAATCAGCCCACTCCCACCCCCTCCTCTGGAGAGAGGCCGCTCGGAGGGGTGGGTAAGTGAGAACAGAAGCGCAGAGGAAGGCTGGCTCTGAGGTGTCTGTATTTAAAGAGCAACGAGAGAGTTTCCAGAAACAGTATGCTAGTTTCCCAGCTGCTAAAACAAATACCATACAGCGGGCTGGGTAAGCAATGGGTATTTATCGGCTCACAGTTTTGAGGCTAGAAGTCCAAAATCGAGGCATTAGCAAGGCGATGCTTTCTCCCCTGAAGACTGAATTTGGGGGCTAGCTGCCCATGATCCTTGGTCCTTGGCTTTTCAGTCACATGGCAATGCACATGGCGGCATCCTCTCTTTTTTCTTTCAGCTCCAGTGACTTCCAGTTTCTGGCTCTTGCCTTGACTTTCTTTCTGAATTTCATTCTACTTATAAAGGACTCCAGTCATCAGATTAAAGCTCACACTGATTCAGCTGTCTACATGTTATCTAAAAATAACATCTTCAAGAGGTCCTATTTATAATGGGTTCATACCCACAGGAATGGACTAAGATTAAGAGCATGTCTTCTTCTGGGGCCATAACTCAACCTACCGTAGGGACTGTGAGAACAATTGCAGAGACAGGAAAGAGCTTCTCAGCAAAATGCAGTGCGTCACCCCACGGTCTGGCCGTCCCACGGGCCACAGAGCCAGGGGTTCTTTTTTTAACTTGAAACTTCATTGGGTTTTCAGTTTGCAGCATTCATGAGGTACAATTTTAAGGCTAATTCAGCATTTTTTTTTTCTCTTGCTGGGAGAGAAGCTATTAAGTACCATAATTCTTTGCTGGTCTCGCCCTCTGAAATCTGACCATGTTTTGCCAAGACCCTGTCTATACTGCATACTGTCTACGCTGGCTTTCTCTAAAGGGGGGGTCTGCTTTTACAATAGACAGCACATCTTAATCTTTGTGTAGAAACAAAAGTATCACAGCCCAGTTAACCCAGGAAGGCTGCTGCTATTTGTCTGGGTGATAGCAAAGGCTTCATTTCTCAGACCTAAGGGCAGCCAAATGGTGTTATCTTTGGACTGATTACTCAACAGAACAATTCCACCTGTCACAAAGACAAAAATCTACACATATGGATAAAGGAAAGCTACTATTTGCTTTAATGCCCCCCCAGTGTCTCCAGAGACTACCTTAGTTTACTGGATATCCCCGAGATGTTAAATTGGGCAATTGAGTCCCTGAATTAACTTCTGAAAAATCTCACCCAATGAAAACAGCCTTCTTGAGAAGGTTCAAATGCCGTTTCATTTTATCCTGAGCTGGAAATGGTTACCCTTCCAGAAGGGGCTCCCCACACTTGTGTTCAGGAATGGTGATGGACAAATGCTGGGACAGACTCGGAAATCACACCACCCATCCTCAATCCGTTCACATCAGTTTGCATATACTAAAAAAAAAAAAAAAAAAAGTCACCCTCCCTAAAACAGGAAGCACTGAAACCCTTGTATAGAAAATCTGAGCAGTCACCGACTGATAGGTTTTCAGAGGAGAACGCTGCTCCTGTCTTTAATTTTCCCTGCAACCTGCAGCCTGCTGGCCACAGTGCTTCTCTGCTGAGGACCAGGGCCCTGGAAAACACACTCAGGTGCTCATCGTGCCAAGGAGGATGCAGGAATCGAGGACAGCCCCATCACTCCATTTCATCCCACTCCACTTCATATTCGGAGCACTGTGAGTAGAGAAGAGCTTTCGAGCTGCCAAGTTGTGTGGCCCTGGGCAAGTTACTTAACCTCTCTGTGCCTCCATGTGCACCTCTATAAAAGGGATGCAAAAGCAGCATCTAACTTATAAGTTTATAGTGAAGATTAAATGAGGCAGTATATTTAAAGCACTTAGAAGAATGCTTGGAACACAATAAATCTTCAACAAGCATTAACTATAGTCACATACAGTGATTATGAGAAGTTACTTCAATAAGAGTTGGGGGTTGACGTGTGAATTTTAAATACTTTATCCACTGGAGTGAGTCGCATCTCTCGCCATTAGGGGTCATATGAAGGTGATCCCTTCAAGTGAGCATGGATAGGCATAAAAAGAGAATACCACGCCTGTGCTCAGGCCTTGCCAACCGTTTCTGCAGGAATGGGTTCCCCAGAAGCCAGATCTGAGAGGGAGGTAAGTGTGCAGCGTGTCTGTTGGGGCACACACTTGGGATCAACACCTGTATAAGTTGAGAAAGAATTTAGAGATCACTAAGTGCAGAACAATCTACCAAAAACTTGACATCATCAATTGTTTGAGTATGTTGAGGCAAATCTCAGCAGACCAGAGTCAACTAAGCTTCTCAGTGAAGTTAAGGAGACTTTGACCTTGGGTGATCCATGTCTTTTGCACATAGCAAGGATGGTAAGCCTGACCCTTCCCTTGCGCAGATGGGAGGGCAGCTTCTCTACAAAATCCACCTGTCGTCTCCAATAAAGCCAAGACTATGGTTCCTGACAGGTAGCAGGTGTGTTTTCCAAAACTGTGAACTATGAAATATTTTCATCAGAATCCCCTGAGGAATTCCTGGGTTCTTCTCCTGACTTGAGGAGTCAGAATATGGCTGAGGAATGAGGCTCCCCTCTCTGGGTCCCTAGGGAGGGTCACTGGTTGGAGGTGGAGGTGGCATGGCACGGGGGAAAGAGTGCAGTCAAGGAGGCAAACCAGCTGGTGGGAACCCCAGCCTCGCTAATGGTCATCCGTGTGGCCTTGAACAAGTCACACCCTCTCTGAGTCTTCCTAATCTAGAAAGTCTTCCTAATCTAGGTTCCTAATCTAGAAAGAGGTATTAATAGTGCAAATAAATAACAGGCACCTGCTAACATGGAGAAAGGTATGTCCATAATTGTATGTAAATTGGGACATTTCCTGCCATCAGCTAAGCCTCAAAGGTGAGAACAAAGGAGCTTAAGTGTCCACACTTTCCAAAAGGCTAAGCCAGAACATTTATGCAAGTTTGATAGGGAGTGATCCAAATACACCTACCACAACCACAGCCACAGCAGCCAGTCCCAGACTTTCTGCCTCCTCCCACCACAACTGTATGTGTGTGAGGGGGTAGGGTGCAGGTGGAGGCCAGGGAAGGGACCGATCTGTAGGGTTTGCAATCCCCACATGGTTAAATACACCCACCATTTCAAGCTACCAACAGGGGGTCACCAAACCCGGCAGAGTTGGGAAGAGGTGTAACCAGTTGGCTCCAGTCCCCTGAAGGAGGAGCCTGAAAGACTGGCCAAGGGAGGTTAGAGACCAGGGGTTTCTTGAGAAGAGTTGTCAGAAGGCTGTGCATTGCCTCCTCCCACCCTGGGAGAAGGGAAGGGGGAATGATGGTGAAATCGCACACACACATAGACACACACAGTCCTCAAGGTGAGGGAGGAAAACATCTAAAGACCCACATACAGAACCTCAAAGTACCCCCATAAGGTTCGGGGCTGTGAGATACAAGGACAGGTACCTGGCTCCCAGGTAAGAGTTTCTCAGAGAGGCTGTCTCGGCCATGGTGGGAGCATGTTGAGCTTCCACACCAATGGCAAGGCAAGAATGCCTGAGCATCCTCTTATGCCTTGGGACCCATGGAAGGTGGCTGGACTTCCAGGGCTGAGTCAAACCTGACAGAAAGAGCCTGGAGGTGTACCAGAGGGTGAAGCAGCTAGGGGGAGGGCATTGCAGCCAAACAACAGGGTCATCATGTCATGTCATGGGAGCTACAGCGAAATGTCCCTAGCAAGAGCTCTTAGGGACCCTCCTATGTGCCCCACGAAAGAGAGCCAGCATTTGGACATCACAAAAGGGATTGCAACACGAAATCACAATGCACTGCTCAGGTTGGCCTTTGAATGGCCCTTGCTTTCCTCTCTCTTCCTACTCCAGCCCTGAAAGACCAGAGGCAGATTGACAGTGGGTAAGGAGGAGTGGAGGGCAAGGCTAGGAAATAAGGAGTCAGCCATGGCCCCAGAAGGAGTTTCTGATTCTGAGGCAGGCTCAAGGTGCAAAGAGTCTTTAAACAAGATGAAAAGTGGATTTTTTTAATTAGACTTATTTGGACTTCTCAGCACTTCAACAGTAAACTGTTAGTAAGTATATGGAGGTAATGAAAAAACTTTAGAACCTGACAAGACTTGGAACAAGGGTACAAAAGGAGACTTGAACAGTGAGTCTGGGGGAAATAAAGTTGCATCCTGCATTGCACCCCACTGAGTCCAGCTCATGCAAAAAGAAAAAGCAGCCTGGTTTCTCATATGCATGATGTGTGGCCGTGGTAGAAAAATCTGTAACAAAGCCAGGTGGAAGTAGGCAGGTCTCAAGAGTTAACCACCACCCACCTGGTCTCTACAAGAGCTGGGCGAAAAAGAAAAGAGTCCAATTCAACGAACGGTGGAATCCAACACCAGGGGCAAGACCAAGAAGTCTACAAGTATGAGAAAGACCAGACAAACAACAAAAGGCAGAGTGGTCGAGAGAGGTCAGTGATCCAGGGTGGCTCCAAATGCATGCCCAGCTTTGGCTCACCTGGGGCTGGCAGAAGGTGATTGATGAAAACACCCGGCTGTGAGACTGATTGGCCATCGAGGCAGTTTTGACAATCTCAGAATCAGACGTTGTAGCCTATAAGCCAATGACCGGAATAAAGGTCCAGCTAAAAACAGATTTTAAGGTACATAATTGGGTTCCCATTTTCCCTCAGGGTAGGGTGAATGAGACAGAGAATACCCCTGAAGGACAGGGCTCAGGAATCTCCAGCACAGATTCGCGGCAGGCTGGCCCCCAGAGTGCAACGACAGGGCCCAGGGAAGACAGTGCAGTGACCCTCGCCTTGGTGGCAGCCCCTCATGCACCAGGAATTAGACCTGAACATCGCATCAACTTTGTCAATCTTATCAGTCACCCCTTCCCACTCTTGAGACAAACATAGGGCAGGTAGGAGCAGCTCCATTTTATCTGACATACAATAATTAAAAGTCTTAATGAAGATGAAATCATAGAACCAGTTGAAAGTAGAATTAAACAATGAAGGGACATTTCTGGCTGAATACACCAAGAGGTTTTTGTTTGTTTTGCTTTGTTTTAATTTTTTTGATGACCAATTATCAGATATACAGAGTCTCTATGAGGGAGTCGCTAACTGGAGCTCTCAGATGATTTCTCAACACTGACAGAGCTCTTTGGAAATGAAAGGCAAGCTTGGGATTCCAGCCTATCCACATGTCCAACCCCACTTGGAAATCCTTGACCCCAAGCGTCCCACAGTTGGCATTTTTAGTTTCTCTTCCTCTCTGGTTACTGTGATTTGGTTTACAGGGAGTTATCACCTCCACCCACTGGAGCTGGGGTTCACCAGCTTTTGTTATTGGGACTGCCTGGACCAATGTCACATGATTGAGAGAATCGCTGGACTCCAGGGTTGGAGGGAGGGACGGTGATGGTCAGCAGTTCAACTACCACCATCCCCAGTTCAGATGACAAGTCCACAACACAACAGCTGTTCCAGGCAGGAATCCAGCTGTTTAAAGAACACCAGGAATGGGAGTCATAACTGACGGCTCGATTATAAAGGTGCTGTGATCCCAAAATATCTACAAAGGTTTGCAAAAACTAAAGAAAATCCAGACAAATCCCTTGTGCGGCAAGGACAGTGTACCGAGCTAACACACAAAGCAATTCAACACTATATTACTCTCACGGACGCCATCACGAGGAAGAAAACCACACGTGCGTGTGTGCAGACCTGAACACACGCATGCTTACGTACATCAATAAACACACATTTACCTTGAGTTTTCATTGCCAAAGGCTAATGAGAGCTATCAGGATAGATGTGAGGGAGACTAGAATCACAGCTAAACGGATCTCCCATATTAGAGGAATTTTCCCCCATTTTAATCCCTAGGTTATTTGGCTCACAGCCCTTCTCATTTCCTTGACACACTCCAGGGAGCGCTTGACTCGGAGCACTGATCTGTATATTTCTGTAGACAAGCATTCTCAACCCCAGGTTGACCTAAGTAGGGAGGATAACAGTTTTTAACCTCTATAACAAAGACAGACGCAACTTTAAAATAAATCTGTTGACATTTAAAAAACAAAATGAGCAGAGTCAAAGCTGAACAAGCACTTTTAAAAAGAAGTTATTTTACAAAGAACATGTCAACTCCCAAAGGCTTCGAAAGTCCCCTGAGGCATTTCTATTGCCTTTCGAAAAGCTTCTCACCCTCTTACTCGCACTTGGCATAAATCTCCTACTTCTTGAATTAATTTCAGTTTTTAACTTTTGACACTTCCAGTGAAAATATAGGAACTTTAAAATCAAAAAACAAAACAGCTGTACAAACATCAGCTAATAAGGAATCAAACAATTTTCTCTCAATGTTCACTTTCATTGGGAAGAAAAAGGTGCTGGAAACTGGAAAGCGGTAACCCATGCATTTACAGCTATTTAAATTCCCTTATCATTAATAAAAGTGCTTGTACATTTTTAAAATAGCAGCACAGAACAACAACAATTTGAAAAGTCAAGCTTCATAACACATTATTTTGTGATCCTGGTGAATTTTTCCTTCTTTTTCTCTCAAGCCCTCTTGAAGAATATCTTTGAACTCCTAATAGTGACTGGATGCTTAATTCTAAATTCCTTTTAGCAGCTGGAAGTTCCATGAAAAAAAATAAAAACCAACCAACCAAAAAAAGAAAAAACAAAACACATGAGCCTTTCACTCCCAGAACTCTAATATCTGGTGAAAATCTTGGGGGAAAAAAAAAAATGATTCTAGTTGATATGAATTTCCTCCTGAAAAGTGAAAGGTAAACCATATCAAAATTAAGTGACTGAATAGCTTTCCGCCAGTACTGGGAGCAGGTCAACCCGGAGTCAGCAAGCCAGGAGCACGGTCCCTCCAGCACTGCGTGAGGGCAGACCCGGAACGTTCAATGACGTCAAATGAGCCAGTGCAGGAGAGTTAAAGTTTTCATTCCCATCAACTCCTCCTCAACGTCTCTCCCACAGAAGAGATCTGAAACTCATCTCACTTCCAGGTCCAGTCCTATTCCCATCAAAACGAAGAGGGCAAAAGAAGGCAAGGACTGGGGCAAAAGGCCTTATTTGAACATTTTTCAGTATTTTGAAACAAAATTCTATTAAAACAGACAAAAATCTGAATCATCCTTTGGAGTTCCTTGTCCTGTACTGCACAGGAAAGTTCCACCTCTGAGGAAAGCAGTGAATTGGGGGTCCGTCACTGGAAACACCCAATTCGCTCACTAGTTCTACAGAATTGATAAGCTCTTTTGTGAGCAAACTCACAAATCCAGCCATGGAAGTTCCTTGAGACATCATCCCGTCCAGGGCTTCCTTGACCCAGTCCTTGGATCAGTAAAGGTTTTCAGTCTTCCTTGGAGAGATGAGGGGAAAAATGGAAAATGAACATTTTGTTCATAAAGCTAAATTATAATACTTGAAGGACTTTTTTTTTTTTTTTTTTTTTTTGAGCTTATAGCCTACCTACTTTTTTTTTGGTATTAAAATGTCCTTTAGTTGCTGAAATGCTGACAAAATTAGAGTAGTTTTTTTTCTTTTATAATATGCTTGCTTAGCAAAACAAATTGGCAATCTCTTTACCTCTTTTATTTTAATTCTTCCAGGCTTAGTGCAGGTACTCAGTCGATCCCTCAGTGTCCTTACCATCAGGGGAGGAAGAGAATAGAGGCCTTAAGGAGTGTGGAGACCAGAAAGAGATGATCCAATGCCTATTAGGGTTTCCATAGGAACAAACAGTGAAAATGAGGGATATGGTGATGCAAAAGAAACACATGGGGAGAAATAATAAAATGGGTCTTTGTAATAAAAAAAGCAAATGGAGAACTGAGCAAATTAAATAAAATTAAATCCACATCTAGTCGTATCATGTACGATGAAACATCTAAGACAGAGAGAAAATATTAAAGGCGACCAGAGGGCAGAAGACAGATTATCTACAAAGGGAACAATCTGATGGATGCAAGATTTCTTATCAACAACAACAGATGCCAGAGGCAATAAAATGATATCTTCAAAGTGCTGATGGAAAATAAGCAGTGACTTAAAATGCTACGCCAAGCAAAACCAGCATTCAAGAATGAGGATAAACTAAAGAAATTCTGAGGTAGAGACAGAAAGATTTTTCTACCCACAGACACTTAATAAAAGAACTATAAATGTGCCTTCTTTAAGAAGGAAATTAGGCTCAGAAAGGGAAAAAATGAGATCTAAGAAGCAAAAGTAAAGAAAGAAAATTAGGAGGCAAGCTGATAAATCTAGGTAAATACTGACATCACTAAAAATATGATATTAATGACCAACTGGAGAAGGAGTCTAGAAGAAAGTAGAACTAAAGAATTAGGCAACAACGATAGTAGTCACGGGAAGAAGAGACCTGGATGCATGTCCGAAGGGAGGACCTGTGTTTTGGGAAAGAGGATGGAGACATTGCTGCTTCTCTTCAGACGTTCTTAGGTCAGGGACAGCTGTAACATTGAAACGGAGCCCCAAAAGACTGAAATTCCAAAACATTCCAGAAGCAATTGGGGGGTAGGGAGCAAGAATAAATAAATTTGATAAAGTCAGAAAAGGAGTAAAAACAGAAAGCACAAAATAAGCTGACAGCAATAAATACAAATCTATATTATAGTTACATTATAAATGCACATTATATAGATTAAACTCAGGTATCAAGACAGAAATAGCCTCTGTTTGGGTGATATTAAAAATCCAGGGATGTGCTCTTTACCAGACATGTCTAAAACATAAGTAAACGGAAAAGCTGAACATAACTTCACGGATTAAACCCTGCCAGGCAATGACTAACAAAAAGAGAACTGGAGTGGCAATAGTGATATCAGGAAGAAATAGGCTTTAAAACAAAAACTCATTGTTAGGGAAAAAGATGCATAATGCTGGTGACAGTTTGAAGTCGCTTTGTAAATTCCAGGAGACCACGGGGGCCCTTTGACTGGACTGCATCAGTGAGGCGTCACCCAGGTTGGGTCTCCACCGTCTTCTCGCACTTATATAAATGGAGAACTGAAAGCAGAAACACACAGAGAAAGAGAGCTGCCGTTTTGATCCTGCCATGTGAGAGAGAGGACAGCCTGTGGCTGCAAAAGGGCAAAAAGTCCTGTGAGGCTGAGACAGGTCCCAGAGGCCCAAGGCTGTCTATGCTCTAAATCAGCAGAGCACAAAGGCACAGAAAGAGGACCCTGAGTGGCTAGGCCCAAGGAGCAGCTCAAAGCTGAAGAGCCGAGCCCTGCCACGTGCTTCGTCACTCACAGTTGAGCCTGGGGAAGAAAGTGGCCTGGAGGAGAAGGCACAGACCCAGGCAGAGAGCCGCCATTTTGCCTTGCCAGCAGCTGACCTTTGGAGAGAAGGCACTGCTGATGATGCCTTGATATGGACATTTCCACAGCCTCAGGACTATAACCTTTAATCCTAATAAATTCCCATTATAAAAACCAACACATTTCTGGTATTTTTGCACTGGCAGCCTTAACAAACTAAAACAGGGCTTAAGGATAAGCAGAACAATTCGCCAAGAAGATATAGAGATCCGGAAGCTGTATGCACAAACAACAAATCCTCAAAATATACCAAGCAAAAATTAACAGAATTACAAGGAGGCACAGAAAAATCCACAAGTATGGAGAACAGTTGTCGCGTTCTCCACAGCTGCTAGATCAAGACGATGAAAACATTAGCATGGCTAGTTCCAAGAGGATGCTCCTGGCACACTTCCTGTTGCCTGAGAATTGGTGGCTATGACCCAAAACTGAGAGCATGGAAGAGTCCGGTACCCCCGCATTCTGAGGACAGCCAAGACGCACTGAGGGCTTGGGCTTTTCACAGGTAGACAGTTTATGAGGGAGGAGGGGACGGCGGCCACAGGACGAGTGTTCCCCGCGGGTGCCACGGGAGGTAGCCAGGCTTGAACCCACTTGCTGATACCGAGATGGGCTTGGGACTCTGCAAGGGCTGCCTGTCGAGTGGGGGCTGCCAAGGCAAGCTGCAGGGGCCTGGAAACAGTCAGGCCAGAGGGGTCCCTCGCTCCCTGAAGCTGTGGGTGGCCTGATACACTCACACATGCATGGCCACCCCGAGGGCCCCGGCAGGACAACGTCAGAAAGAGACAGCAACAGCCAAGGGTCCACTGCAGAAGCAGCCAGACGTTTTCCTTCACCCTCCACCCACTCCACAGACCTGGCTGCCAAAACCAGGAGAGGGTGGGGGCGAATGATAGAACAGACCCACCCCCAGCTCCCCATGGCAGGTCCCTCTTGCCTCAGCAGGCAGTTAAGGAGGAAGAAGGGGTAAAATCGTGTAAGAGTTTTTAAATAACAGAAGGAAACCAGAACGGTATCAGATCTACCCAAGATAGCAGTGAGGGGTGGGAAAGCAAGACGCCTGAAGGCAGAGGGTGAAAAAATAATCACTGAAGGCACCAGTTACCATAGATTTAAGAAATGCAGTTATTAAGCTCGATGTAGCAAGCATGAAAAGAGCAGTGTGCCAAATGGAAAACATACACTTTTCCATGCACTCTTGCAAGATTTACAGAAACTGACTACATAATAGGTCCCAAAGAGTATGTCCACAACACCAAAGAATGAGTGACCACCAAACACTTTCTCTCACCATGATGAAATAAAAGTAGGAATAGCAAAAGGACCTCTCAAAAGAGAAGACTTTTAAACACAAAAGTAATTGAGTCCAAGAAAATGATTAAATAATTAGAATTGAATGACCACAAAAGTCAGTATATGAACTAGAGCTACATGTTGCAAGATGGATATATCTTAAAAACAAAACGTTGAGTGAAAAAGCAAATCGCAAAAGTATATGCATAGACTACTACTATTTATGTAAGGTTTCTTAAACAAATTTATGCATGTGTGAGTGCCTGCGTACATGTGTGTAATTTGTGGCACACACATGCATGGAGAGGGGACAGTCACGTGGGCAGGAAGACTGCTCACCCATTTCTGAATACTGAATGGAAAAGGAGGAGATTGGATTAGGATGGGTTGCACGTGACTCCAACCCCATTTGTAGTTTTCTTTCTTTCAAAAAGATGAGAAGAAAATCTAGCTTAGTGTTAGCATATGTTGAATTTGGTCCGGTGAGTATATAGATTTTTGTTTTGTTATTACTAGATTTTGCACATTTCAAATAAACAGAATTAAAGAAAATAAAAACCACTCAAACCCTCAAAAGCTGTTTCTAATGCAGCTTCTGCGTCTCTCAACGCTGGCTCTGGCTAACGCCTTGGCTTTGGGGATGGATTGGCGGCCACGCTGAAGAGTTGAAGGGATACAGAAGTTCACAGGCTTTCTGTGATTGAAAATGGAGGCACTGTCATCAGCATTTAAACACACAGCAAGGACAGGACTGCACCTATGATTTCCGGCATCTCCCACCCACAAAGCAAAGCTTCCCAGTAAGGAATGAGAATTGTAATGTTTTCCTAAAGCAAGGCGACATTCCTAAAAGCAGGACCCACACTCAGGCTACAAAGAAGTGAAGGGCACCGGGCATCAGACAACAACACTCACTGCCGGCCTCAGGTCTCCCTTTCTCCCCAGCTCGATTTGGCCACATCCATTGAACTTCTCTGCCTTTCAGTTTCTTCGTTAGTGAACTTGAGGTCAGTAGTTGTACGTGTCTGTACCGAGCAGGGGTTGGATTCCTCGAAGTTTCAAAGCAAACCCAGACTGAAGAGCAAGCAGGAGGTGTTGAATTGCAATTGTCCCGGTGAACTTTTGATCCGCTCGATCGCTCTGCTCCGTGGTGCAAGCAGAAAACCTCAGCAGCGATGTACCCCTCCTTCCTTGACCACACAGGCTTCAGTGTGCATCTTGGCAAGCTCTAATGCAATGCAATACCGACCCACACCGGGTCTCTCGCAGGCCAGCGCTAGGTCTGAGCACAGTGCAAGGAGCGGCTTGGCTGCCCCAGCCAACGACAACAAGGAGACAAGGGCCTAAGGTGAGAAGGAAAGAGGAAGAAAGTGCTCCAAGGAGGGAGGGAAACAAGGTTCAGATCACTGCGATGGTCCAAATGAAAGAGCCCCCATCACCACTTCCCACTCTGCTACCACTGAAACTGCTGTGGGGAGGAGTTCCTGTTGGATGGGCAAGATGGGCGGAAGGTAGAACACGGAAGTAAAACCCCTTCTAGCTGCTCAGACCCAAAGCCCCAGCTTCATCCTCAACCCACTCTTCATCTCATGCTACTCATCCATACCGTGAGCAGACTCGATCCAGAATACGATACACCTGCCCTCACCACCCTAGCTGCATGTGACCGCCCTGGCCCAAGCCTGCGCCAGCTGTCACTGGGATGATTCCTAGAGCTTCCCGCGTTCCCTGCTTCAACCCTCACTCCTTAGCAGTCCACTGTCCACACAGCAGCGGTGGGACATCAAAAGAAAAATGCATCACATCACATCACATTTCCTTTGTTCAAGTTCTCCAAGGTTGGTTTCCCATCTCACACAGATTAAAAGTAATGCCCTGGAAGCAGATGTGGCTCAAGCAGTTGGGCGTCTGCCTACCACATGGGAGGTCCCGAGTTCAGTTCCTGGTGCCTCCTAAAGAAGACAAGCAAGTCAGAGAACTGATGCAGTGAGCTGACACAAGATGATGCATCAAACTGATGCAACGAGATGACACAATGAAGAGACACAACGAGGAAACACAATAAGAGACACAACAAGTGGGGACCAGAGGTGGCTCAAGTGATTGGATGCTTCCCTCCCACATGAGAGGCCCCAGGTTCAGTTCGCGGTGCCTCCTAAAAAAAAAAAAAACAATAGGAGCACACAGAGAGCACAAAACAACCGGGGGGGGGGGCGGAAAATAAAATAAAATAAAATAAATAAAATAAAATAGAAATGCCCTATACCATTGCTAGGTATACATCCAGAAGAACTGAGAGCGGTGACACAAATAGACATCTGCACACCGATGTTCATAGCAACATATTCACAATAGCCAAAAGTTGGAAACAACCCAGGTACCAATCAACTGTTGAATGGATAAATAAATTGTGGAGTATACACACGATGGAATACTATGCAGCAGTAAGAAAAAACGAAGTTGTGAAACGTATGACAACATGGATGAACCTGTAGGCCATTATGTTGAGTGAAGCAAGCCAGACGCAAAAAGGACAAATACTGTAGAATGCCCTATTATGAACTAAATATTATGTGAAATATGAATATGGGTAGAATTGCATGTTTAAGACTGTTTTTCTTAGAAGTTGGACAAATACAAGTTAATACTATAAAATGCTAATATCAGACAAAAAAAAATTATACTAAGTGAAGAAGACCAGATACAGAATACTACATATTGTATGATTCCATTTATATAAAATGTAAATATAAATCAATTTGTAAAGATGAAATGAGATTAGTGGTTCTGTAGGTCTGAGGAAGGAATGCTGAGGGGGGGTGGAGTCTTTCTTTTTGGAGAAATGAAATTGTTCTAAAATGTTTGAGATGATGAATGTACAGCATTGTGATTATACCAGAAGCCATTGATTATGCACTTCGGGTAGAGTAGCCAGAAACAGCAGCTCTGTACAGCGGGGGAAGCATAGAGAGACTGAGAGGTGAGGAGCTTTCTTGTTTGTCTGTTTTTTGTTTATTATTATTATTGAAATAATGAAAATACTCTAATAATGATTGAAGCAGTGAATGAACAACTATGTAATCATACCAAATACCATTGATTGTACACTTTGGGTGAATTGTGTTCTTTATTAATATGTACCAGTAAAATTGATTTGTTGAAAAAAAAAAAAATTAATGCCCTCCTGGAGGCCTGGGGTTGCCCGCAGGAGCCATCGCCCTTCTTTCTCTGGTCTCGTATCGCCCTTCTTTCTCTGGTCTCGTACCCCCTCGCTCTGTCCAGCCACACTGGCACTGGCCTCCCTACTGTGCCTCAGAAGCACTGGCTGTTCCCTCTGTCTGGAACATTCTCTCCCCAGACAGCAATCCCGCCGGCCCCTCTCCCCGCCTCCTGCAGGACTTTACTTAAACACCCACTTTCAGTTAAGGGCCACTCTATAAACTCCTAACCCCATACTTTCCAGCCGCCATCCCTGCTTTATGTTTCTCCTTAGCACTTAGTTCTACCCAAGCCGGTTTTTCAAATACATTTAGGCTATTTTGTTACTATCTTCCCCCAGAGGATGGAAGGCCCTGAGGGTGGGGATGTTTCTTCTGCTCACTGCTACATCCTCGATGCCCAGAACAGTGCCCGGCACGGAGGTGACAAGCAATAAAGAACTGCTCACTGAGTGATGAAGGCTGGTGATAAGGCAGAAGGGGAGCGGTGGGATGACTTTTGTTTTTGGTTTATGAAATTCATGCTAGGCAGGAAAAAGAGGAGTTTCTTATGACTCTTCTTTTTTGAGTCAAAATGTTAATGACCTCGATTTAAAACAAAATAAATTTAGCTGGAGACTTTTAAATCATTTATTCTCAAATAAGATGTGTGCTCCAGCTCATAAATGGGGAAAAAGAATATGAGTGACATTTCCAAACTGTAGCAAAAACAGACAAGTAAAAGACATACAAATCGTCCTGAACTGAGAAAGCCTAGTAATATCCTCAACATGAAGAATTCTACTCTACAAAATAATAATCATTACATTTTTAGAGAAGTTTAAAATGCTATTTAAACGAAACAATGAAACCTTAAAATTTTTCTCAAAAATTAAGAAAAAAATTCTCAAAAAAAAAAAAAAAAAACACAAAAATTTCAGTTTCCTGAAAATCTTATTGATTTGGAAGCATATTAATAAAACTTTGATAGGTTTTAACATATTTTCCATTTTCTGTCATTACACACAGTTCCTTTATGCCATGTTTATTTTTTAGAAGACTAAAATCATGTGTAAGGGGAAGGCTTCATTTCAAAGCATTTGTGAATATTAAATCCTGTATGTTCGCCTTAAAGTTTTTCTCTTGAATTTCTCCAGCCTCCATTTCAGCTGAAGAATGACTTACGTCTTCATGAATGAGCAGAGAAAGAAATGAAACACAGCAAATAGGAACCATTACGCTTGTTTTCTTTGAAGTTTCGAAGCAGCCAAATATACATGCAAACCAGGTTAACTATTTGTAGCAAATGTCCAATTCTAATGGAGAAGGCTCAATGAAATTTCAATTCATCTTAGTTTGCTCATTGGTTCTTATCAGTTTAAATAACATAGTCATCCCTTAAACGACATTTCAAGCGTATAATTGGATTGGTGTAGAATAAATATTGTACAAATGTGTCCATGGAGGGAAGCAATGGACATTGATAAAGCTACTGAAGAGTGTTTAGTAACATCATACATGAGAGCAAGCAGTTTTAATGTCCTGAGTTTAAAAGCAAATCACTGGTCTTTATTCAGACCTACTTTACAAAATAAAAATTAGAGTAAGTAGCTACTTTATGCAGTCTATTGTTGACATGTATTTTCTGAGAAGTGACTAGAGTATGAAATCTGATGATCTTACTCTCATCAGAGTTGTTGAATGAGTAATGAGTTAATTAGACTAGTCACTAAAGATTGCCACATGACCACATTTCAAATAAACTAAAAAATGGTCCTAATGGAAGGCATGGAATTCTCTACCTTCCCTATTTGCAGTGGGTAGCTCATCATTTTCATGAAAGCATAAGAATGCTCTCCCAAACAGCACTGTCCCCAAAACTCAGACATCTGCAAACAGCAGTAGGTAACACACCTGAAGACTGTTCTCCGCCATTCCCTGGGAAGACAAGCAAGCACTTGTATCACTACTTTCCCCCTCTTTCTCCTCCATCCCATCTCAACCAACATCCACGGCAGTGGACAAAGTGCTGTCCCGGTGGAATGGAGAGGGTGCCAAGCTGCCCCAAAGTTGCTACTTTCAGGGTCATCTGGATGGATAAAGAAGAGCCTCTATATCCATGTGCTGTTGTCTCCCAAAGGCAAAGGAGGTTCTCCATGTACAGGGACCCCCCATCCACACCAACAGTAGACTTGATTCCTTTCCAAAGCCTGCCCTTGCTCAGATCCTGACCAACTTTCTCAAAACTCACAGTTGACTCAGACGCCAGTAAATTCATCACTGGCACCCTCCCCTCTGAGTTAAAAAAGTTTCAGAAACAGAGAATCGTGGACTTTCAGAGCTACCAAGAACCTAAGTGACCATCCTATTCTGCTCACTTGACAGTTGAGGAAACCAAGGCTTAACAAAGGGAAGTTTTCTTCAGGCCTCACGTGGTGAAAGAGAGCCAGTTACAAGCCAACTCAGAGTTCAAGGTCCAGGGTTCTTTCCAGCACTTTCCTCCCTCCCATAAGAATTCATGACATATATAGGGGACATAGTCCTTACCCATTCCTCAGTCCAGAGAAGGGATGTGATGTAAACAGTTGGGAGACGGTAGACACTGCGAATGCCCAGTCAATACACACGCTGCCCCTTGCCGTTATCATAGGATCCCACTGTTGTCTGGCACAGCAACATCTGCAGGTGAAAGCTACGTTTCCCAGGGCCTGCGGCCAGAGGTGGGTGCAAAAGTTCCAACCAAGGAGATAGAACCAGACGTCTACTCTGGATTTCTGGGAAAGTTTTACTTTCCTGATATAAGCCCTGCCCTTCCCCTTCAGCACATCCTCCTTCTGGCATTAAAAATGCCACCTTGGGACCACGCACATAAAGACCAGCTGAAGCGCTAGTAAACTAGGGAATCAACAGATGGATCTGGAACCTGGCAATACGTCCACATGGACATCAATACTCCCAGGATGGCTGCTCGCAGACCCTCGAGGGATTTCTGCCGTTGGAATGAGGTTTCCTCTGGAAGCCAGGAGAAGCCCCTGATAGTCTCCAGGGACATTATCATTGGGCCCACCCGGGAGATTGATGGGTGGGGTAATCAATCAAAACAGCAAACAGCTGGAACTCCTCCCTTGCCATTAGCAAAGGGGTGGAATAATTAGTGGTTTAAAAAGCTCTCTCTCCTGCTCTCCCCCACTCTCTCTTGCCTTCTGCACCCTGCTCTCGCCATGTCCCCCTACATGGATTAACACGCAAGTAAAACCTGGGCATTTATAATCTATAATGGGAAATTGTGGTCTGCAAACCAGCCCTCTTTATCATTCTTCAGCCCCTTACTCTCTACCAGGGACCTGTGATCTGTTATTTTCTCCCATGTCTCTTCCCTCCCTACCTTAATAAATTACTGGCCTAACTAACCAGATGTGCTCTTGAAATTCATTTCTGCAGCATAGTCAAGAACCTAGACAAAATCCGGTAACACCTCTGTGAAGGGCGGCAGAGCAGGAGCTAAAAGGGGCCTGGGTCTGTGATGAGTGAGTTCCATGACTGCTTATGTGCAGACCACTCCTTAGGCAAAAACACACCCTAGGGGTGGAGGCAGGAGGACTGACTCATTGGACTGGTGCACTGGGGAGAAGGCAAGGAGCATGTTCAGTTTGGCCCAGGCAGGGTGTCCCTTGTTTGGGGGGAAGCAACCTGTCCTCATGCATTATTCTAGTCTACCCTGAGGTTGAGTTTCCAGAAACAGGTTCGCCCTTTGGGGAAGGCCTGTGCTTGTCCAGGTCTGCCTGTGATAAGTTTATATCAAGGGTGAAGGGTCAGCAAGCTTACTGATTTATTAATAAGGCAGTGATTATATTATAGCCCAGCCTGAAAATCCAACCCAAGCAGCTTCCTAAAAATCCTCTTAATATTAAAAGGAAACACAAGTTGATTTTTAGAGACACAATCACACAGTAGGCCAAGAAGCAGAGAGTCACCATGAAATTGTAGATATGCAACCGGTTTATTCCTCACTTTGCTAACTCAAATAAATTGCATGTAGAATTTAATTGGCAATACCTGTATTTCCCACCGCTGCCACAAAACCTGCTGCTACTGTGCCAAAAGATAAAATGCCAGATGATGTAAAATAATTTGAGAAAGGCTGGATGATCTAGCTGAATAAATGTTATCCAAACTGACTTGCCCTCATGCCTAAAGCTCCCCAGGTTCCCTTAGGTTAAGCCATTGCACATCTGGAAGGCATTTGTTAAAATGCAAATGTGGTGCTTGGGGAAGGTCTTGTGGAAGGCAGCAGTAGGGCACAAAGGGGAGGAATGGGGCTTTGAGTTAAGAGTGGATTACACCGCTCAGCCACACTAGCAGAACAGGATGTGTATGTCCACTGCAGGTGATGTGCCACACTAATGAAAGAAGTTTATGGGAGATGTTATGGGAGGTATGGGAGGTGGAGATCATGGGAATCCCTGTAATTTTTGTGTAACATTTATGTACTCTAAGCATCTATTAAAATATATATGAAAAAAAAATAACATTTATGTAAGCAAATGCACATTATACATATTTACCTATATATCATTTTACAAATATTGGTTTGTATTGTGAAAAATTTGATTTTTACCCACAATAATAAAAAAAAATTAAAAAAATAAAAGAGTGGAATTACAATCCTGGCTTAACCTTGACCAATTTCCTAGTCAACCTAATAAAGAAACCATCTCAGAGGTAGTAGTAAAGATAATGAGATTAGATATGTAAAGCATCTGGCATCTAGAAAGCATACAGTAAATGAGAGCAGGTAATTAGAGTGAAAGTGGGAGGCAGTGGCGTGCTGGTAAGAGGGCTGGGGGGGTGGAGGGGAAGAGTATAAGTAAAGATCCTGATTTGTAGTGTTTGCCAATTTCCCTGGTGTAAATACTCCCACCCAGGCCAAGTTCAAGCTACCAACATGATGTCCCTGAATGTGGAGTTGGGAAGAGCGGTGCACACTGAGCCTGTCCAAGCCAGCTCACCACCGGCTGCGCACTGCAGTCAGGCCGAAGTTGTGCACTCTGGTTTCCCCTACGTGGGGTCCAATGCCTGGCAGGTAGTGGTACTATAAGATATTTAGTGAATGCATGAATAATGATTGATTATTATTAAGACACAAAGCTATTTTCATCTTTTCATAGTTTGGCATAAATTTGAACTGGGACTCAGAAATGAATGTTTTGACGAATTTGAGCATAGGGCAGGGAGATGTCATGAGTACGGGTTGCTGCCCATCATCAGGTGTGCATACCCTTTCCCACCACCTGACTTGAGGCCAGGAACAGAGCGGGGGTCTGTCACTGTCTACTGAAGTGAACTGGATTGGATGAGGGGCCAGAGAGAAAGTGGGAGTACATCTGCTCGGGAAACAGCCACACTACAAGAGGCGAGGACGTCCCCCTGCCCTCCTTCACCTTATCATGAGCACCATCTTCAGAAAATACCCCCGGAGCTCCAGATGGAAACAGCCTGAGATGCGCCCTAACTCTTTATCTTAAATAAAGTTCCGTTTTGATTTCTGAGATGTTCTTGGAGCCAAAGGATTCCAACAATGCCACCATTCCAAACACCAAGAATTTCCCCAAAGTTTCCCAAAGTAAATAAGAACATATCTCTTTCACCTAAAGTTCATCTGGGCATCAAAATGTATTTAGAGAGGTGACATTCCCAATTCATAAATGACTGTGTCTCTACCCAGGGATAATATATTCACATTGAATAATGCTGCAGTTTCTTAGCAAATGTCATTTATTCCCCTTTGAATTGCGGCAGAAATGACCTCAAGGTTCCTCCAATTCTAAGATTTGATGGTACCATATACAGGACTTAAATAAAGAGATTTAATCAAACATTCTTCTGGAAATAGCCACTCATGGGGAAAGACTGGCCCAACACACCTCAAGCAGGGAGCACATTTTCCCCTCCAGCCCGCCCTCTAACCATAACAGATCTGGAATGGACTTGGAGGAGGATCCTGCAGACAAGCCCACGTGCTCAGCCTCTCCCTGAACCAAATGGAAAGGGCAGACAGTACTGGGAATTTTCCACACGCTGTAGTCCATAGCTGACATTTAAGAGGATGTAAGAGTACATTCTGTTTAATAAATGTAGAGCTTTCTTTAAAAATGTATCCATGCCTCTATTTTAAATAGTCTTCATAGATTTTGCAAAGTGTAAATAAATATGGTGAGCACACTGTTTGCTTAACCTCCCTTCCTCACCTCTTCACCTCACAACATAATAAATATTCATTGAATACTGACACAGTACAAGGCCTGAACTCATTTCTTGTCCAAATGCAGTGACTCATGTCATGAAAAAGTTTCTACCTTTTTTTTGGTGGCTATGGAGATTTCCTACAGTTGCCATGTTATTCATATGCCATTGTAAACGCTTGATGTGATGTGTTCAGATTCAAAACCAGATGTCATTGGTTGTCTTTTTCTCTTAAATGGTGTTTGTAGAGTCCACTGCTGAGGAAATGCAGAGTGGAGTTTGTTTCCTGAGTAGGAGGAGAGAGGGCCCTTATTTCACCACCTGGTGACCCAACAGAGACAACATGAGCTGCTAGGAGGAGCACCTGGCAGGGCTGAGCCAGCTTGGAGCAGTAGTTGAAAGAATGAATGAGGCATGGGTAGGAGACCACAGGGACCAAAGGGTGCATTTACAACTTCTTTTCATGTGTCAGTATTGGGGAGAGGGTAGGTAAGGGCCTTCCAGACCATCAAGAGTCTGATTTTAAAAAATGGAAGAGTCCAGAAAAGCAAGGCAGAGCCATTGCTAAATACCAGGAAGAAACTGCAAGAACCCAGACCCAACCGAAGTTGGAAGCCAAACAAGGAACAAGGCCCGATCATGTCAGATGCTCTGTGTTGAGAAAACCACCTTGTAGTCTGTGCAAAATCAGGGCAGAAATATCACTTCAGAATGAAGAGGCTCGTTCAGGAGAAGAAAATAATGGAAAACAGCAAACATCTGGATCATAAATTGGCCCTTAAAATCACAACTGACAATGATAAAGTAACCTGGCTAGAATGACCACAAAGCAACTTATATCTGATTGAATCTGACCCAAAAGCAAGAAGCTTGGATAGTGATATTTTAAACTGCCATAGCTATAAGGTCCCAAGTGGGCAAGAGTGGGCAGTTTCCCTCAATTGGAAAATAAAAAAAAAGAAAGAAAAAAGCCTTTAAAACATAACTGAATGAAAGGGACGATACTGAGCCCTTCAGAGGAAGGCTCTTCTAGAGAAAGGCAATGGCCTCTGGGTGATAGACCTGTTCTGGGAAAAGCAGTCATGGCAATACCTCCTCCACAGCATGGTGATACCCAGGACCACCCAACACTGCTCCTTTACCAAAAACATGGTGTATCACCCCTGAGATAAGAGACAGGGCATGTGGCAGTTAAGTACACTTACTAACAGTGGAGTATTACTCTGTGCCTCGATTTCACCAACGATCAAATGATTTAAAAAACTACATTTAGCCCCCAGGGTTGCTGGGAAGACTGAGTGAGTCACTATGCATGAAAAGGAGAAGCCAGTTCTGAAAATTTAGCAAGTGTTTAATAAATCAAAGTTATTATCTGAGAAAGGAATTGAAGAGGAACCCAAAACAGTACATATAATTCAACCAGAGTGATGCAAGGCTGGTTTACATGGGAAGACCACTGAGTCGGCTGGAAATTTCAAATCAAGTCAAATTCAGTCATTGTGATCCCTGCCATCCACTTCCCCAACCTCTCCAAGATGGTGTCAGTGGCCATCCAACTTCCCCGACCTCTACAAAATGGCATCAGTGGCAGCCTACACCTGTAGACCCAACTCCTTCCTCATGCCTTAGGCAGTCCAGATACTAAACTTCAAGCACTTCAGATCCATGAGCCAGTGGGGTTCAGATTTGTTGCCCACATTTTTGGTATACAGAGAGCCAAGGAAGACCCCTGGACACTTACAAATGTGGCATTTCTTCACCCTCCCCTTCCCCTCACTTGTTCCCTTCTTCCTCCCTCTTCCTCTCTCACTTAGTCTCACTGATAATCCTAGTATATTTCCCTCTCTGGCCTTGCAGCTAGTTAAAACTGTGGCACTTAGTCTTCATTGTGAAGAAACAAAATGGTGTATGAGATCTTCTAGCAAAGTAGAAGTGTCACTGTTCCAAGATCCTAGCTAACGGCGATAGCCCTGCATAACATACTAGGTGAATCTATCATATTTCAATCTATATTGCCTGACACAGTTTTGGGGGCCAGAATTTATTGCCAGCCTATTATGGTTTCATAAATTAGCTAGTCAAACAATAGCCACATCTCAGTGTTTGTGTCTGTGAATTTATGGTTTTCTGGCTTTAAGTAGCATCATTGATATCACTTTCCAGTACCATGAGCATTAATTTTATCCTGGGATATAATTCATCATGGTTATTATGAGAATACCAACATAAACAAAAGAAGAAGAAAAATATGTAGGTTATGGTCTAATTGCCTGAATCAATCCTAAAAGGAAAGGAGATACTTGATAAAGTTTGCAATCTTTAGATGGGTCTTGAATGTGCTCAGTGTTATTCCAACTCAAAAAGCTTTACACATTTGAATGGGAAAATAGGCAATGAAAAGTTCGTTGAAAATCCACAGAATGCCAACCAAGCAAAACTAACGCACTCTCTTAGAATACCTGGGCTTTGTGCCATTCCCCTCTGTAAAGCAGCATTTTAAGGGTTAAATATAGAGAAACCATAAATCAGGATTCTATTTCTTCAACATCATCTAGTGTCTTCAACAAGTATGTTCTGTTCTTTGACTTTGTTCCATCTGGTGTGGTTTTATATGCTTGGTTGTCAGGTTGGTTTGGTTTGGTTTTGGGGGAGGGGAGTGGAGACATTATGCAGTGGAAAAGCTGTGACTTGTTCTTTTGTACCTGTTCATTCCTCCAAGTACTAAGAGCAATGCCAAGTCAACTCTCCTGACCATGTGTGACAGCTAAAGCTGACTTTGACTTCTAACTGCAAAATCCCCAGTGCCTTCTGCAGCCCTGCAGCCAACGTGTCTGCTTAGGAAGGCACGATATCGGAATTTAAAAATGGCTAAGGAAAGAGAACACAGGTTTTATTTAGTCTAAAGTACAGCTTACATGGCCTGACTGACAAGTAACTAATATTTTTTAAAAGGTTAAAATATAGAGATCCCAAACCATTAAAATGCTTCTATCACCAAGAGTTTAAGGACGCCACAAGTAGCTGGTATCATCAGCGCCGTCTGTGTAGTGGGGAAAGTGTGGCTTTTGGAGACAGAAAGATATGGGTTCAAGTGGGGGGTCCACCATGCACTGCCCTCTGAGGCCAGGCCTTTCTGTCCATCATCCAGGGATAAGCCAGGTGTCCCAGCGTGTAGTGGGGGTGGGGGGGAGGACAGGGGCAACAGCAGGCTGCTGAGTGCTTAATAAACAAGACAAGTCCAATGAGCTCCAGAGGTGGGATCTGTTTGGCAGCTGCTTAAACACAGACTTGTTAGGCTAGAAAGACTTAGACGGGCTCCAGCCTACTTCACACCCTTGCCTTGCAGAAAAGAGCCAAGGAAAAGTTTCACCTGAACAGTGTTTCCATTTATTGAGAGAGGGCAGACTGTGGGAAGAATGATTTTAAAGTTGCCCATCGAGTATCCAGAGGTGGTGTCAAGAAGACATTGGAGAAAGGAATCTTGACTTTGAGGGGAAGGTGAGAGGTGGAGCTTTTTGAGCATCTCCAGGTGATATTTAAAGGCATGGGACTGTATGAGGTCACTCAAGAAGCCCCGGATGCCCCTCCTTCCATGATAAAGGGATTCCCAACTCTTAGCTCCCTCCCTCTATAGAACAATGCACCCCACTCATTGTCTTGGTAACTGGCTCTTGCTTCCCAGTCAACTGACAATACTTTCCCCCACATCACCTTTGGGCGCAGCAAACATGAAAGCATGCCAGTCCCAGGTGACACCTTTAGGTGGAATCACAGGTTCCTGCTTGCCCTTTGACCTTCTAGGTTCTGCCAGGAGAAGAGTATGTCCCAGAGAGCTGCTGCCCTTCAGCCTGGGCCCCAGAATGAAAAGACATGTGGAGCCGAGCTGAGCACAGCTTAGCCTGACAGAGGTACAGCTGACCTGCAGTCCTCCGAGTGGAAAATGAATGTTTATTGTTATAAGCCACTGAGAGATTAGGACTGTTTGTTACTGCTGCAAAAGCTGAGTCGTACATAAATGAAACATATCACCTTCAGTAGATACTTCCAAAAGGCAGGGTTAGCCTATCTTGAAGATGCCAAGCCACCAAGGCTAACAGAGTTCCAGAGAGTCGTGCCAGGTCAGCCTAAGGCAGTACTATGAAATCTGGGTCATGCCCAGATGGCTCGTGTGCAGCTTCAGGTGTGTTGGGCCACTGGGAAGACAGGTGGGCACATCCTGTCCAATGCCACCTCAGTGCTGACATCCACTGCACCAGGACACACCTGTCACCCCAGGCCTTCAGTTCCTCAGAAGTGCTGAATATATCCGCATTTTAACCAAAGCCTGGGGCTTTTCACTAACAGCAGATAAATGCAACTCACCATGTAGGATGCATTCTGAGTCAAACTCAAGGAAGAAATTGCAGGTTTACATCTAACAAAATGAGACTCTGCCATTGGGTAAGTGAAAGATTTCCTAAGTCACCTTCATCATTAAATAGCTAACACCCACACACACACAATTTGCATGATGCAAACAGAAAGGAAATGAAAACAAAGATTCATTTCTCCTGCAGTGCACAATTGGGTTAAAAAATAAAGAGAATAGCCAAACTTAAGATTTTTCTAAATTTTCTCTGAAATGTTCATCACACTCGGAATGTGACTTCATTTCTCTCTCTACCTGTCAGGTAGTGTTTGGGGGGTTGGTTACCTGAACAGTAATAGCCTGTTTTGCAGAAATACAGTGCAGCGGAGCTAATAAAGTCATATCAGCATGACTTTATACGTCACTGAGGCAGAAAATGCCAGTCCTTGATCAGAAGTGTGTTCCTCCCTTCAGAAAAAAAGTGTGTATCTTGCTTTGGCCTGCAGGTAAACATGTGATAAAGCATAGATTCTCACCTGCCTAGGAGAATGAACTTGAAGTGAGTCTGTGCATTCAGGCTCTTGCCTTTGACACAGGTGAAGCATCATCCCATAAATTAAAAATGCAATAAGTACCGTTCGACCATTAAACTTCTTAAAGGACACCCCTATTTTTGATAAAATGCAATTCAAGTTAGTCATTTCCTCCCAAGTGAATTTTTACAATAACTTGTTAAAGCTCTCAGAGTTGTAGTAATCACAAAGCAAATAAAAACATTCTTGGGATGTTTTTCGTTTTGAACACAGAAACTATTTTTTCAAAGCATCTGAGCTTTCTTCATCCTTCAGGGGACATTTGAAGCCTTAGAGAAATTCTCCCGATGAAGCAGACCCGTGCCCCAGTGGGCCTTGCTCACACCTTCCATGTCACCTCCGGTCACTCCTCACTGCCCATCCCGTGATCCAGCCTCGGCAAGCCACTGGCAGTTTCTAGAATGCACCAAGCACACTCCAGCGCTCGGGGTGCTAACTCATGTTTATCCTTTAGACATCACCCATGTGTCCGCTATGCTGAAAAGCCGTTCCTGGCTGCCCAGGCAGCCTGGATGAGCTCCTCCTTCTACGGAACTTCCTAGAGCCTTCTGTCCACCGCTGTCCAGGCACAGAGGTGGGGGGCAGGGCTCTGCAGACTGATTCTGGGTGGGACCCTCAGATCCACCACTTAAAGGCAACTTACTAAATTTCATGTCTCAGTTTCCTCATCTGTAAAACAAGGATCTCATGAGCATGGTCGAGATGAGATATTCTGATAAACATAAAGCACCAAGTATAGTACTTGGAATATAACAAATGTTCACATTAGTTATTGCTATTCATGATGTATTAGTTTTGTGTTTATGTGGCTGCCTCCCCCACTGTACTGTAAACTTTTTGAAAACAGAGTGTCTTATTATTTTACTATCCCCAGCATGTAGCCAATGCCCTGGCACAGAGAAAATATTTTTTGAGAATGTTGAAGGAATGCATGTGCCACTGTCCCAGAAGACAATGTGATATCATCACTGCTTGAAGATGTACATTATTTCACACATCAACCCACCTGTGTTCTTTGGGGACTTTTTTAAGAGCAGAAATAGATTCTATCCATACCATATGGCATGAAGCTGTTGTTTTTAAAGTTGAAGGTATTTTCGATAAAATGCTGACTTACTTCATTCTTAGAAGCAGAATACTTGTTTTCAGCATTACAACTTTACGGAGGAAGAATGGAAATTTTAGAAACAAATTTACCTTTCAGAGGTAAAGGTCTGAAAAGCACAGTGGTTTTCTGCTTACACCATTCGTTTTTGAGAATTGCTACTCTTTTAAATACCACCCACTTATTCAAAGCCTTGATCTCCAGGAAAGAGGCTGAAAGACTCCTTAGAGGAGCATTTTCTCTCAAGGTGCTGGATCTGGGCCCTAAAACAGGGAGCCTGCTGCTTCTAAATCCCAGCGGTGGAAGGCAGCATGGGGTGAGGTGCTGCTTCCAAGAAGTCAAATGGAAAAGACAGTGTCCAAAGCCAGCCTGACATCAGTAGGTCAGTCTCAGGATCTCAACCTACGCTGGTTTTCACATCAACACTTTGCTTTTAAGTAGATCACAGCATAAAAGCATTGTTGCTGCAGCAGCTGCTTCACTTAAAGCAAAATATTCTCAATTATTACGCACTCATTAATTAATATTGTTGATATTAGGATGACAATCTTGAATAATCTTAGATAAACTCATGGAAGCAGTCTGGAGAAGCCCATTATAGTAAAAGTAATATTCGAAATCCGTTGAAATAAAAACGTCTTGGTAATAAGATCCAGTCCTGAATGACTGAATTCTGTGCCACTTGCTGTGGTGATTTGAAGCTGTACCCCCAGAAAAGAAGTCTAATCCGTGCCTATGGGTGTGAACCCACTGTCATAGGACCTTTTGATGAGGCTCCTTCAGTTAAGGTGTGGCCCAGCTCAATCAGGATGGATCTTAATCCTATTACTGGGGTCCTTTATAAGAGGAATAAAACTTAGACAGAGAAAAGGCACACAGAGAAAAAGCCAGAGGAAGCAAGATGCTGGACATCAGTGGAACCTGGAAGAGAAGGGGGAGACCAGGAGACACCACCATGAGCCTTGCCATGTGACAGAGGGACCAAGCATCACCGGCAGGCAGCCCCACAACACCACTCTGCAGGGAGAAAGTGTCGCCTCGATGATGCCTTGATTCGGACGCTCTTTTAGCTTCAAAACCATAAGCAAATAAACTCCCCTTGTCTCACCTGATCCATTTTATGGCATTTGCTGGCGCAGCCCAGGAAACAAAAACACTCACAAACCTCAGTAGAGTCTGTAGCAGAGTTACTCAAAGAGTGGTCCAAGGGCCAGTGCCAGTGTGCAAAATGTTTGCAAAATGTCCATGATGAGATAAGCACAGAAAGTGAGAATAAGGGTTTGAAACCTTCTATAGCAATTCGCCATGGCTGTGACACTGACACTGCATTCAGTGTACTCGTCCTCTAAACTGGCTGTAGACAGGTTTGGAAGCCGCGTGAGGAGATGCGTTTGGGCCTGCATGGTAGGACCATGTTACAGCACGGGACATTTCAGGTTAGCCCGTCAAGTATAAGACAAAAAAGTGTAAAAATCTGAGGAAATTTAAGCATTACTTATTTTGATAACTTGTTATTTTAATATCTTTTTAAGTTTAATCAAGCCTTTGAAAAATTAATAGTTTAACATTACTAGCTAAATAAGGGGAGTAAAGTTTCTATTATTTATTTCGAACCCAAATTTATTGATGGCCTTTTTTCCAGTCAAAGACACATCTTGTTTTAATGTGGCAATCATAATAAACCAGATGATGACAAAGGAGGTGACTCTGAAGAAACAGAGACCAAAAACTTTGCCTTAGCTTTACTTGGAAGTATGACCCCTCACATATGGAATTCAGTTTTTATAGCCATAATTGACAGTAAAGTACCGGAAAACAACGTGTACCATTTGAAGGGATGTATAGGCAAAGGAAGCAATGAAACTGTCAAAAGGTAAGCCGCACTGACACACAAAGAATAAAGAAACAAGTTCAAAACAACAACAACAAAATGTTTGCCAAAAAGAGCAAGACATGAAAAGCCAACAGGGGCAGAAGCCTGATATTTCAATTATAAACATTAATGTTTTGCATGCACCTTAGAAAGTACTTTGGATGGCTAAGACTAAAAACAAAGAAAGAAAGAAAGAAAACGTAAAATCCCCAAGATATTAATGAACAACTGCATCAAAGAAGTTTACTTGCAAACATTAGGTGAATCTGTGATGATAAAAAGGGAAATGGCAGAGCAGATGTAGCTCAGTGGTTGAGTGCCCACTTCCCGGTTCAATCTCCAGTACCTCTAAAAAACAAAGGCTGAAAAAAAAAAAAGAGAAATCAAGTGCCATTTGCCAATGACACCATAACTCAATGTTTTTCAAGAAGAGGCTAATGGCACAGCTCCACTGAGAAAAGCTTTCTGGCATAGTTACCAGGTGAAGCGCTTACCCCCAGAATATAACTTAAAGAGTTGCTTCCTTTATCGAGAAAGTCTTGCTATAAAAAAATAAATAAATAAATAAAAGTCAGCTGAACAGCTTAAGGACATAGTGCGTGAAAGCAAAAGCACGACATTCAATATTTTTATCTTTGTGACATGGTGGTATAGACAATGGGCTTAATTAACTCTCGTTGCACAATGAGGCAGCCTGGCCGTCAAGGGCCAAGGTTTGGACAAGAAAGCTTCAGTATGGAGTGAACTTCTAAAGTTTCTGTAAGATAAGAAACCAGCCTCTTTACCAAATTTTTAAAGATGTGAATCAAAGAGGCAGACTTGCTTTTTTGTCTGATATCCTCAGTGTTTTTAAATATCGTACTACTCCAATGCAAGGAAGGGACTCAGTGTTTTGTGTGACAGTAGATAAAATCCAAGAGCAAAAACAAAAGTTGGAAACCTGCAAGAACAGCAGTTCCACAGATTGTTAAAGCCTATTCTGATACTTAACATCGATGATCAAGGAAGAAGGTGCTGATCTTGATTTTAAACAGCTGGGAAATTATTGTCAAACACTCAATTGCATGGAGTGTTTTGAACTTTATTTCCTATCAAAACAGGAAAATCCATGGATCTGGAATCTACATCTTTCAATGACAGATAATTTAACTACAACTTTCAGGATAAATTGTTGGAAGTAGCTAGTGATCAAAGATTGAAGATGAAGTTTTAGAACAGAGCAGGCTGCTTCATTTTGGGTAACGTTAAAAGCTAATATCCTGATTTGCTGAAATTGTTTTAAAATCCTCTTCTCCCGATTCTGTTAACATACCACTGTGAGGTGGGTTACTCTACTTTGGGCATGTAGTAGAGACTTTTTTGCTCTGTCCAGATCCCCCTTTCATTCATCTGGCTGCTGGTATGTTGCCTGCTGGCAGCTCCCAGTCCAGTGCCTGGGAATTGTTCTTTCTGGAAGGGAGCTGCCTCACCCAAGGATACATTCCAAATGGTGGGGGGTGGGGAGCCCCCCCAGCTCTGGAACTCCCCTGGGGATGTGGAGGCGTGGTTGAGATCCTGCTTCCCCCACTCCTCCCTGCCCAGGGAGAGGTCTCCCCAGTAGCTTCCTGCATGCAGCTTCCACCTCTGAATCTGTTTCCTGGAGAGAATTCAACCTACATTATTAAAACAAAACATGGAAATAGTCTGGATGTACATTATCACTTATGAGTAGCACTGCTGTCACTCTTCCCAGATTAGAGAAGTTGACAAGGAAGGAATAGGCTCATTTGTCACATAAAAACCTGAAATATTGTTCTACAAGGTATTCATTCAAATGAGCGCATAGGAGTATAATATGTGGACTCATTAGTTCACTCATAACTGTTTACTTTGTTACAATAGACAAAATTATGAATATAATAGCAAGTATCTATATTAATCACCTAATAAATGTATGCAGATTTGCAATTATTTTCTTTCTTCCAATATGATGTTTGTTCTGATATTTATGTAAATGTAATTTAGCTGCAACGATGTTATTGTAATATTATTTATAAAAGCTAAAAAGGAAACAATCTAAATGTCCACAAACATTTATAAATCATGAATAAATTCAATGAAATATCATGCGGCTGTATAATACTGCCTTAGATTAATGAAATTGAAAGAGTATGTGGAGCAAGTTGAAATATGGTACATCGAGGTCCCATAGGTTTGAGCACAAGAGAGACTTTCAGCAAATAACCGCTCTATTACCTACACAGTCCAAAGGGTCCAAAAGAGCAGGGAAAGAGGTGCCATTGTGGCCAGTCCCCCAGGGAGGCCAAGGGCCTGGATCAGGGTCAGCAGCAAAACATGCCCCGCTTCGTAAGTCAGAGCCGAGTGGCTGGATTTTCATACACCTCAGGGGAAGGGGTCACCACCAATGAGCAAAAGCATCTGTCGAGAATCCCCTGGGGGAGTGGCTGTGGCTCAAGCAGTTGAGCGCCTGCTCCCCACCTAGGATGTCCTGGGTTCAGTGCCCAGTGCCTCCTAAAAACAAACAAACAAAAAACAACAACAAGCAAACAACTGAAAGAACCAGCTCAGGAGAGCCAATGTGGTTCAGTGGTTGAGCACTGGCTTCCCACATACGAGGTCCTGGGTTCAATCCGTGGCCCCAGTACCTCAAAAAAAGGACACGGAAGAGGAAAAGGAAGGGGAAAAGGAAAGGAACCCGTGTACCCTGGCAAGCAGCAGGGGCTGGTCAAGATTTAACATCTCCCCCAGGCTGCCTGTGGTATCCTGTGAAATAGAAACATGCTGAACACCTGTACACAAACAAGCAAGAGGCGAGAATGAGGAGGGTAGGGCTGGGAGGTGGCCGCTGAGTGGGTCCCTGGCTTCCCTAGCACGGTGTGAGGGTAAGTGTAAAAAAAGCAAGTCAAGAATTATAGATAGATAGATAGATCCCATTCTCAAAGGAAAGAAGGAAGGAAGGGAGGGAGAAAAACCAAATGTGTATCTTTATATAACTATCCATACAAGAGTCTGGAAATCTACAAAGCAACACGCTAATAGTGGCTAACCCTATGGAGAGATGACAGGCAGTTTTCTCTTCCTCTTGTTTCTCTGTACTTATCATTCTTTTCGACACTGAATTCTGCTCATAAGAAACAAAGACCACAGAATCGTACAGAATCATCCAGGTTCGACAATTTAGAGTAAATTCTCAAGAGCTTTGCGCAGTCTAAGGAACCACACAAGCCGCCGTTCGTTGAGGGCCCCATTTCGTACCCAGATCCACACACACACCCCAGTCATAAACGTAACGACCTTAGGACAGAAGACAAGGCCGGTCTGAGTCACAGACCACCCCTGCTCAGCAGCCACCTGCACCCTCACAGCTGCTGGCCGAGCAAACGCAGAGGCGGTTCTGGCTTTTATTCCAGGACGCATCTACAACAGAAAGAAAAAGTCTGCCAGGCTGGGAGGACAGAGAGCCCAGCCCCTTCCTCCCCGGGCCGCCCCTGAGGTCAGGCACCTTCCCAGTGGTACGCACACTTCACCCTCCTGCCCCGGTTTCTCCTCTGATCAAGCGGCCCTGCCCTCTCCACTCCTCATGCCCCAAGCCCTTAAAATGGCTGCCATGCTCCACAGTCGCCCAGGCCATGTCAAGCACTCTCAGACAATTCCTAATTCAACAGTCACTGTTTGTGACATCTGAATTATGATCTTCTTTCCTTTTATCAAGAGAAAAGCAACAATACACAGCATTTGTTTTTAAGTGACAAGCGTTCAAAAAATCCACTTTCCCTTCTAAACTAATTACTACTATTATTTTATATTATAATAGATTGTATATTAATATTATTATTAATGCCAAGAGATTACCTGTTTTGGAGAGAGAGCATTTCTGATACAATAATCACATTTCCCATGCTGGGTGCACAATTCACTCTGCCCTGCAGCCCCTGGACAGCAGGCGCGTAAAGCTCACGGACGCCTGCTTGTGGAGATTTACAGAGGGAGGCAGTGAGATGGGAACACGTGGAGGAGAGGTTAGGAAACGTAAGTGCCATCCCTGAGGCAATCTCCTACTGTCTCTGCACCTCGATTCCTCATCCCTGGTCAAATCAGAAGACTAGGCTAGAGGTGCCGCTCACCGGCTTGCAGCACGGACACACCAGGTCTCATGAAAAGTGCAAACCCGGGGGTTCTCATCACAACCAAAGCAGCAGGGCAGTCTGTCTGTTAGGATTCCTTGTTGTTGTGGCAGAAAATAATAATAATAAACAATGGTAGCTTAAGCAATATCAGATAGGCGGGTGAGGGCTGCTGTGATTATCAGAGACCCAGACTCCCTGTATCTGGATGTTCTGCCACATCGACATACAGCTTCCTCTTTGTGATCCAAGATGGCTGCTCCAACTTCAGCCATCACATCAGCAACCCAGCAAGTAGGAAGAAAAAAGGGAAGGGGAGGGAAACACCCCCTCCCCCTTTCAAGATTCTACTTGGAAATTCAACCTTCCCTTTGTGGACACTTCCTGGAAGTCACGCACAGCCCTTCTGCTCACACTCTGTGAGCCAGAACATGGTCACGCAGCCACACTTACCTGTAAAGATAGCTGGGAGATATGCTTTCTGTTCTAAGCACCCAACTTCTCAGCTAATATTCAAGAGTTCCGTAACTGAGGAGGAAAAGAATGAGCACTGGGAAACAGCAAGCCATCTTTGCACAAGTGGAAAATCACCTTGAGTGCTAAAGTGTTTGAACACAGACCTGCAAGCCTTTATGTTCTCTTAGGATCACATGCAGAAAAAGGGAGCCTTGAGAAACTTGGGCCAGCAAGTCAGTGCTTCCTTCTTTGATAAGGTCCCCTTGCCAACACACAAGGAATCCAGACCCTCCTGGGGCATGCAGTCCCATCAGTACAAATATTTCCGTTCGTCATATACCCTGAGGGAGAAGTCCAGCTAAATTGAGAAACACTTCAAAGAAAAAGAAGAAAACTAAAAACAACAAAGATGAAGCTAAAGGGTCAATTTCTAATACGCCTCATCCCGCCCTTTTGGAGAATCTGGATGACCTAGAATAACTGAAGCTCTCATAATCTGGACTGCCTTCAGCCTTGGCAGAGACCGGCAAGCACCCACTGGCACATTGCGGATGGATCAGTGGGTAACAAACATTTGCTTTCTCCAGGGCAGTGACCACACGTCCTCTTTAGCCTCCCTCAACTCCAGGCAAATCCTGCCCTGGAGAAAGGTTGACCACCTTCAAATCACACCATCCCAGATACTGTTTCTCCCCATTAAGAGAGTCTTAGGTTGAAAAAGTTCACAGGCCAAGTCCATGGTTTCACATATTCACATAGTTAGGAGGGAGAACGGGAGTTTCTATGAGTCACAGAAAATTTGGTTCAAAAAACTGGAATTAGAAGAATCAGTAATACTAAACGCCCACATGTCTCGTCTCTTTAACGCACACGGGGGAAATTTCGCTTTTAGTGGTAACTTAACATTCTGTTGCTGCTATATATGTCATTTTTAGCAGAGAAGAAATAACTAACAGCCTGGGAAGACTTTTATAGCCTTCCCGTCATTTTTAAGGGATGGCATGGTCCCAATTTTGACCTCCCTTTTACTACTTTCCTTTCCTTTGGACAAAATCCATGTAATCCTCAGTAATACCAGAAAAACTCCGTGTTCCTGCATGTGCTTATCTGATTCCCATGCCTTTCCCTCCCCTCATTTCAGCAGTGATCTATATAGAGGGAAAAAGCCCCCGTACCCAGCTCTGGTTCCCACTGCCCTGACCCCAGCTCAGCTCCTGCCACCTCCTGTCTCCTGCTGGTGCATCGCCCAAGGTCAGGAAGCACTTTAGACCCGAGGTCTGCAAACAAAATCCTGGAGACATTTCTCAAGGGTGTGTTTGGTTTTGGAAACCCAGCTTATGTGGCTTCTGCTTGAATCATCAGTTCATCAGCAGCCCTATCCCGGGAAGCCCCCTCTCAGCTTCTGGAACTCTTTCCCCTCGCCCTTATTCTCAGCATTTATGAGCCATCTTGTACTGCAGCTTTGCATACATGACTTATCTCTAAGGGCACCTGACATTCTAGTTTCCTGAGGACAGTTCTAGTTTAGCCTGTTGTCCTGATGTAATTATCAACTGTTTCCCTTTTCACTCCCAGTTTGGAGGAAAAATTATACAGACACCCAACTAATCTCTCAAATTTGTTAGCGACCTTCTTGTCAACAGAGTCTCTGTCCTGGTCACCGTCCCATTTCCAAGGAGCCTCTTTCAGCACCTGACCCAGACAGACACACAGTAGCTAGCTGTTCACCGAATGAATGAATGCATGCATGCATAAAATGACTCCCCTGTTCTTCCTTGTCTTCAAAATCCAGTACGAGTCCAATGAAAGTAAGGGTACCGGTAGGAAAAATTATTTGAAGGAAACGGCATTGCCCAGATTTGTAACATCTGCTCCCATAGGGATAAGCTACGGCACAGCAGTCACCAGCGGGTCTCTGTAGCCAGCTGCCCAGATCTGAAGTCTGATCCCATCACTTACTATCTGTATGATTTTGGACAAGCTGCCTAACCTTTCTTGGCCTCCATTTCCTCATCCATAAAATGGGCAGAAGAAAAGTGCCTCTCCTGAGGGCTACTGTGTGGATTAGATCAGTTCATGTGTGTCCAGCTTTAGAACCCTGGCTGGCCCAGAAGGAATGGTTTATAAATGCCATTACTATTAATGACTTCATGAGCCTTGTTCTACCTCCATGTACCAGGAACTCATTTTAAGTTTGGTCTGCTGTCTTCTTATTTCTTAGTTTAGGATTTTATTTGCTTATTTCCTTGTGTTTCCTCAGTCTTCTGTATCATGCCTTGCTCTCTAAGACCAGATTGTCTTAGAAGCTTTACACATTCTATTTTTAAATTATTCATTATTAGGACAATAAAAAGTAGAAAATGATTTTTTTTTTTTTTAAAGAAAAACATCACCTGCAACTCCTTCAGCTTCCTAAGATGTAATCTTTTTTTTTTTTTTTTTTTTTTTTATTGATGACAGGAATGAATTTTATTAATAAAAGTTAAAAATTGAAATGGAAAGTTCTTTTCAACGTATTTGGTAATTAAAAGTTTGAAGCAAATATTTGAAAAATTTGTGTTAAATACTTAACAAAACCAAAATAAACTGTTACGTCATTTAGTTATATAACATCTTGTTCCAGAAGGGCTTTTAGTAGCAAAATAAGCTATAAAAGACAGTGTTTTAGAAGAAAGTGGTTATAGCACTTTGTAAGTCTAAAATTATTTCAAAATAAAAAGATTTTCAAAAACTAGAAAAATGGAAAGTGGTCTTTTTTTTTTTTTTTTGCTTACAAAAATGTTATTTATATATATATATATACATATATTTTAAGAGGTGCTTAGATTACCAAGATGTAATCTTAACTTTTGGTTCTTTTACTCATTTTTTGTTTTTAAAGGCCCTCTCATTAACTGGAGAGGGACTTAGCTTGGCAGCATTTGATAAGACCAGAAGATCTGACTGATTTAAAAGAGAGTGTGATGGAGCCACCCAGAAGCTAACACAGTCTGGTATGTCATTTTAAAAAGCATAAAGCCCAGATCAGAAAACATACTGGTCCCAGAGTTCTTAGGGACCATTCTGGACACGACCTTCTACAAAGAACGTCATTAAAAAATATATGTCCAGAAAAATAAAACCTGTATTACAATAGCTCTAAAAAATGTATGATATGAAGTATGGTTCAAAAAAACAGTTGTGTCTTATCTGCACAAGAGAAGTTTCGAGGGATTACTACCTTGAAATATATGAAGACCGTCAAATATCCATGCATTCATTTAATCAGTTATTACATTATTTAGTAAACATTTATTGTGTGCTTTCCAGGAACCAGGCACCGTGGAATGTTTTAGAGTCCCAATCTCAGTCAAAAATGGCCACTTGACTGTTATTCCAGAAAGCAAAAGTCGAGACAAGGAGGAAACATATTTGAGGTCAGTGGAAGGAAGCACATACTAACAAATAGAGCTATCCTGTGATAGAAATGGCTGTTTTGTGAGAAGTGATTTCCCTGCCTCTGAAACTATCCAGGAAGAGGCAACATGAGTATTAAAAACGCCAAGAAGAAACCTCTACCTCGGTGCTCAGTATGACAACCTACTCCCCTCCAACCAAAAACTCAATGAGTGCAGTTTTAAGACACACTGGGTGGAGAGAATGCCTGTATGTATACACATTTGACTTCAGGATGGAATGGTTAGGAAAGCTTCACATTGCCGTCCAAGAAGCGTGAACAAAGACTCAAGTTATATAGACCTATACTAGGTCTATAACATGCAACATTAATCCTAGTCAGCTCCCTTTGGGTGGGTGCATATTGATCATCCATTACTAGAAGCTCAGTATTGATTACAACAGCACAGAATTTCACCTGGACAGTGTCTTGTAGTATCTTTCTCCCACAAATTTCATCCCAACTTTGAAAAAATCATGAGGAAACTTCACAGGCATATCTTGCTTTTAAAAATCACATTTCTAAAAGCCAAAAACCTGTTACAAAGGGATTTAATTGTGATACTTTTAAAGTACAAGTATTGAGTATGAAATACCATGTGGATGACACACAACACTGCAATAGCATTTTCTGTATTTAGGTAAGGTTGACTGTGCAGTTAAAAGCTGGGCCACAGATGTTTAGGGTCATGGGGGTGGGGAAGAGCTCACCTCTGGCTCTTTACATGTCACTTAAACACTGGCTGACCACAGCTTGGCTAAGGCTAGAATGGGATGCAGGAAGTATGACATTGGGCTGGGGTCCCAGCTTTGCCACTCACTCATTCTGCAATCTTAGGCAATTTGCTTGACTTTTCTAGGCCTCTATTTTCTCAAACAAGAAATGAACAGACATGGTTCAAGTGGTTGAGCACTTGCTTCCCACACGGGAGGTCCCGGGTTCAATCCCCAGCCCTGGTACCTCAAAAATTTAAATTAAATTAAAAAAAAGAACAGACTAGATTAGCCAGTAGTTTGCATGCTGGTTTCTAAGGGAAGAGGGGTTTAGGTAGGGTGGGAGTGATGGAAAAGGGAAGGATAAAGGGGGACTGGCTTCCACAAAGAGTTCCACTGTTCTGGGTTTCACTTATTGGGCTTGTATGCACAGTTTTGTTTGAAAAAAGAAGTTCTCAGCTAAAAAGCTATGGCATCTGTTTCCTTTTCCCTTAAGGTATTTGCTCAGGCTAAGGAATAAAGCACCTGTGGGGTGGAGAACAGACAAAAGCAGGAAATACACACAAAAAAAAAAAAAAAGAAAAGAAAAGAAAAGAAAACATGCAGGAGCCTTTTCTCATTTCTAAGGGGATTATCCAGGGAAGAATGTATTTAGGCTCCTGGAAATCCATCCAACATCCCGTCTCCCATCCTAGCCTGCTGCTATAATCCTGCATGATATTTTCAAAAAAGCTCCTTTTCCCATCCCAACAGCCTGCAAACTGAAGAGAAAAGAATTCTCTCAACCTGGATTCTTGCAGGCCAGTGGCCCAAGGGATGACTGGGCACTGTCTGGGTTGTCTCCCTACTTAGAAGGAAGCAAACGTTTATTCAAAATTAATTATTAGGTAAGAAGATGAACTATCACAAAGGAAAGGAGCAATCACCTATTAGAGTTTACATATAAGAATCATGGAATTCTGTCTTATAAGTGACTTTAAATGAGGAGGGAAATAAAGCCAAGAGAGGAGAAATATACTGTGGAAGGGTGCCTAATGGGAAGCAGATCCGGGATCTGGAGATGGTCTTGCCAGTGGGGATCTATTCTAAATGAAGATCTAGAGGAAAATCCTTCTGCTCAGTCAGCTGCCTCTCTTTGTTTTCTATGTGGTATAAAACACATCTCAAAATCCTTGCCTTCCAAGACTTTACAGTCTCCTGAAATGAGTATGTGTGTCTACATGTCCGGATGTTTGTGTCTGTGTGTGTGTCATTGTGTGTATCTGTGTGGCTTTCTGCTGAAGCTCACAAAAGAAAATAAACTATTTGCAAATCAGTAAATGGGAAGTAACTGAGCATAAAGAAATGCTTGATTCAGAGCTTACGAAACAATCATGTGAATTTCTTGCTAAGACCAAAACTTGAATGTCCAAAATTGTCTTTCAATTTATTTGGACCCACTTTCGTGAGAAGTACCATGATGTAGTGGGGAAAAAAAACACTCACTGGAATCAGACCATGCACTAATTGTGTTACCTTACAAAGTTACTGAACATTTCTGATCTTCAGTTTCCCCCAACCAAATGAGGATAAAAACATCTATCTCTCAAGGTTGTTATGACAGCTGTGCTAATGTATACAGGGGCCCAAGAAGAAGGATCTGTGATTATGTTAATATTATTAAAATCATTAATAATGATGATAGAAGTTTAAAAATAATTCCGCTGTGTTTAACTTACTGCAATATCAACCTGATGTGGGGTCTTATTGACTTGTGCTGTGCTCAGTCTTCTTATTCCATGTGTCTTGTATCTGTGGTCTTATTTCTCAGTTTCACAGTGTATCTCTTCACAGGTCCTGTGTGTGTGATCCAACGTGGTTTCCACTTGTCCATTAGAAGTTTTCTCCTGAACTCTATAAAGTCAAGACATTCAGGACTGCAAAAATGCTGAGTGGATTCCACAGGATAGTCCTCACCACAATCATACCCATGAACACAACTGGATGTATCAGAGAAAACAAAGAGCTAGGTGCTAAGGAATGTACCTCAGTTTCCTGTGGCTGCCAGAACATGGTACCACAAACTTGGTGGTTTAAAACAACAGAAATGCAGTCTCAGAGTCCAGGAGGCCAGAAGTCTGAAATCAAAGTCTCAGCAGAGCTGGTTCCCCCAAGGCTCTGAGGGAGAATCCATTCCATGCCTCTGTCCTAGCTTCTGTTTGCTGGCAACCCTTGGCATTCCTTGGCTAGTAGATGCCTCACTTGAATTTCTGCCTTCCTCACCGGACAGCCTTCTCTGCATGCCTCTGTGTCATCTTCTTTTTATAAAAGGACACCTGTCATTGGATTTAGCACCCACTCTAAACCCAGGATAATCTCATATCAAGACCCTTACCTTAATTGCAGCCATAAAGACCCTAATTCCAAGTAAGGTCACATGTACAGGTACCAGTGGTTAGGACACAGACTTATCTTTTTGGAAGACACCATTTAACCTACTACAGGATGGAACATAGCCCATGCACCTTGGGAGGTACTGGAGAGTGATCTGAGGCAGCACCTGGTCCATGGGCTTTTCAGAAAAAAAGACCCACGTGGAATCAGAGGTCCTCTCCAACAGTGGGAGGAGAGTGCTGAGACATTTGCAGAAATCATCTCTCCCCTCCTTCAGTACAAGTGTCACAGTCCAGGGCTCAGGGTCCAGAGTGAGCCAGTTGGGTGCAATTTCCAGCTCAGCCAACTTCTCGCCATGGAACCGCAGCCAAGTCATTCGATGAGTCCCAGTTTTGGCCTCCTCCTCTCTAAGTTGGAGCTAATAATGGGTTCTCCCCCATTGGGTCATTGTGAGGATTAAATGACTTAAAGCAGGTAGAGCCTGCCACAATAAACACTCTACAAATATTAGCTTTAGTATTATCATTTTGTCATTTTGCAGAGGCCTAGCAGGGCTGTTTAGGTTATGGCAATGCAGCACTTCTTCAGGAAGACTTGCAACAACTCTAAAATGTAACAGGTCTAGTTAAAAAAACAACAACAGCAGATTGAACCCACGAGCTTACCTCTAGACCAATACCACAAAAAGTAGAAATACATACAAATGAAGAGAAGAAGTAGGACACAACAGACTGTGAGAGCTGTTAAAGTTTTGAAGATGGAAAGCAAATGGATGAATGGCAGCTGATGTCTGGACACACCTGCCAGTGGAAGACGGGCCCACTCACTTTGCACCACAGAACCCAGAAATGTCCAGAAATCAGAGGACCACGTCTCTCAAAGAGTAGGGGAGAAGCGAGGGAGGGGACTGAACACTGCACAGTGTTAAAGTTTGGATAAGCAGCTACCCAAGTGCCCTCCATCCCTTTCTGTCCTCCTGCAACCAGGTAACTGTTGAGTCCATGTACCAGCAGGTAATTTGATATTCTCTCTCCAGAGAAATTAGTGAGTGCCCAGAGTCAGGGATCCCAGGCACTGTAGAGTGAGGGGATGAGGCACTGTACTGAAAGGGGAAACTAAATGAAGGTAAGACACCCTCTTCCCAGGATCTTCTGTCTACCAGACCCTCGGAACACTGAAGCCCAGGCACACATCCCCAGCCCCATTCCATTGCCCTCCCTATGACAGAAGACTGGAGGATTCTTCTCTGGATAAACTGATCAGTCCAAAAGAAAGAGCTACAGAGATGGCCACTTGCTGTTCTCCACCCAATCACAGCACACTCCACCTGCCAACAAAACCAATCTGGGCAAGAGTCAGCTTTCTGAACCCTTTCTCAATATAAGTAAACACCCAAGGGACCTCAAGGACCCCCATACATTTGGGGGAAACCTGCAACATGAAAGACAATAACCAAAACCAACCAGCAAGAACAAAGAAAAAACTTAAAGGGAAAAAGAGGTAAGTCAGGAAGCAGAAAAGTATTTTAACTTTAAAAAACTATTATTACTATCCTAAAGGTAAGAACAAATCCTACATCCATCAGGGGGGAAAAGGATGTTTAAAATTAAATGACGAATTGCAGAAAAAGTTCAATATCTAACAAGAGTTCCAAGAAAAGAGAACATAAAAAAGGAAAGGGAAATTATCAAAGAAATAGTCCAGAAAATCAAACCTTCTCACAACCAAAAGTCACGCACTTCCATCCTCAGAGTGCCCACTGAGCATCCAACACAATAAAAGGAAAAGGATCCTCACCAAGGCACATCACTGTGAAATTTCAGGGCAGCAGGAATAAAGAGAAAACTCTAAAAACATTCAGAGAGAAGAGACAGTGGCCAGGATATCATCGGATTTCTCACCAAGGATGGTAGAAGTCAATGAAGCATGGCTCTACATGTAGTGAGAGAAATGATTTCTAACTGGAATTGAATTACCAAGCAAATGTCCAAAGGAGGGGCTATCCCCAGCAATGAGGCTGATGGGATAACCTAAAGACAAGGGGGTCCAATCCAGGAGAAGAGCCAAGAGAATCCCAGGAAGCCAGTGAACAAAAACACCAGGACTGCAGCCGTGCACGGGGGCAGTCTGTTCCATGTGAGCCTGAGAGCAAAGGGATCCTGAATGATTCCCAAAAATTGAAAACCTGAGAGAACTAAACATGCTTTCCCACGCTGAGAGGAGCTGCCAGCTCTGCTGAGGCATTTATGGGTTTATGGGAGTCTCATTGATAAGTACATAGGAAAATGGAAGCAACATTAAAATTGCAGACAATTATTAACTCTGGGAAAACAAAATGTAATCCCAGCACATGATGTGGCTCAGCTCTAAGAAACAAGTGAATATTAATTTCATTGACATTATTAAGCCCTGTTTTAGTTTCCTGGCTGCTAAAACAAATACCATACAATGGGTTGGCTTAACATCAGGAATTTCTTGGCTCACGGTTTCAGAGCTTCTTCCCCAGGGGTATCTTCTGGCCGGCTGGCAATCTTTGGGGTTCCTTGGCTTTTCTGTCACATGGAAATGCACATGGCAGCATCTTCTGCTTTCTCCTCCTGATCCCATTGACTCCCAGCTCCTGGCTGCTCCCTGTGGCTTCTCTCTCTGTGGCCTTCCCTATAAGACCCCCAGGAACAGGATTACGACCCATCCTGACTCAGCTGGGGCACCCGCTACCGGAAGGAACCTCATCAGAAGGTCCTATTTACAATGAGTTCACACCCACAGGAATGGGTTAAGAGTAAGAATTTTTTTTCTGGGGTTCATAACTCCAAATAACCACAGCTATATTAGAAGGATGGAGGAATGGGAAATGGGAGTAGAAGTGGGAGCTACCTTCTCCTCTTCCCTAGCAGGAAATTTATAGATAATGTCCAACTTGAAAACTCAGACAGGAGCAGCACATGCCTATAGTGTATAAATACAGAGGCAAGCAGGAAACAGCTAAGAGGACAGGAATTACCTCCAAGACCCTGGATTCCCAGGGGAGATAGAGGGCAGAGAACTCCTATTTTTCATGATAAGCCCAGAAATATGATTTGACTTTTTAAATTATGGTATACATTATTTCGAGAAAAAGTAATTAAAGGAGAAAAATGATTTTGAAAAAAAAAACATGTAAAAGAACTTCATGGTGAATACACCAAAAAGTGGATGAGGATGCAGCAATTTTCTGAGGATCAGACCAAAGTGTCTGTGGGAACAAAGAGACACCAAAACTCTCCTCTCCATTCTTTTAGTTGTGAGGTCATCTGTTTATTTAGGTCATGTTACAATATAAAATAAACTAAGCAAAGCCAAATAATTTGTGTGGTTATGTGCATGGTAGAGACCTCTTCCCCATGCACATACCAATTCCTCATCCTTCCCCTATAAAAAGCCATCAAGCTTTTAATGAAAATTAGGTTAATTAAAAAAAAAAACTTCTGAATGGTAATCTGGCAATATATAATCTTTTAATCAAAAGATTAAATATACAAACCCTTGTTTCCATATTCTACTTCCAAGAATTTATCCTTTTCTTGTGCAAACTCTACAGGATGGTTTATAACAGTGCTTTTCAACCCTGGAGGCATATATGAATACTGATTTCCAGGCCCCAGTCCCAGGAAATTTTGATTTAATTGGTCTGGGGTGGGGCCTGGGCATTGCATTGTTTTAAAAACCCCAATCCTGCAGCCAGGATTAAGAACTCCTGGTTTATAATAAAGAAAACTGGCAACAGCCTAAATGCTCAACAGAAGGGTGCTAGTTAAACCTTTCACGATAGGGTCATACAATGAAATACTAGATAGTCTTTAAAATAATGTGGCAAAAAACCCCGTAATATTTCACTAATACTTTTTGGCATGGATAGATACTTATAACATTAAGAGAACAAACAGGTTGTAAACACACACATGTATAATATGATCTACTTTTGAAAACTATGTATATAAAAGAATGGAAACCATTCTGGAATTAAATACATCACTTACTTGTCAGTAGCCATTATGTCTGCTTGCAGAAAGATTTTGTTTATCTGTACATTCGAGCATTTCCACAATGAACAAAACATTCTTGAGGTCACTTTCTAAAGTTCAAAACCACTTAGATATGGCATTTTAAAATTGGAAACATTTCAACACTGTTCATATAGATTTCACCACATACCCCAACCCTCAGCACAACTGCTAAACCCTTCCACCCCGACACACCCAAATGCTCACAGTTTTTCAGGACACTCTATTCCCTGACAATCCTGGAGGGTAAAAGAACCAACCTCCAGGTTTCATGGTTCCTTCATAGGTTACAAAGTTTGGCTGCCTGAACCCAGAACATCCTCATGACATTGTAACATTCACTGCCCTTCTAAGCTCACCTCCACCATGGCCTGAGGGATGGGGAGCCCTTGTTAATGTAATATTATCAGGAAGCACCGCTACTGGATTTGTGGCTGTAAGGAAGGCAATGAGGACCTCACAACCAATCTCCCAACCCCCCAACCCCCAATTCCAGCCCAGCTGAACCCATCAGCTTCACTGGTGGAAGGTGTTGGGGCACTGAAGAAGGGAGAGGTAGAAAGAGGAGATGATCCCAAGAGTAATTCAAGACTTATTCTCCAGCATTAGGAAACGTCTGCAATAAGGATCATAGGGTATGACATTGGGAGGGTACAAATGCCAAGTTCTTCCCAGCAAGGAGGCAGGGATGCCATTTCTTCCATCCTCCATTCCACCCTGATGCCTACTCCTTTCTCTGCATGCCCCCTCCATTCTTTGCATCAAAGTCCACTAATAAGAACCCAGTAGGCTGCAGAGTTCTAAACAGCTATTTTCAGATGTTTTTTAAACTTAAGTTAAAAGAAGTCAGGGAATTAAGACCAAAGCCCAAATATGTAAGGGAAGGCTTTGACATGGGGCACAGAATAAACTGTTGGCCTCAAGGTCTGGCCTCTCTCCAACTGGTAGCGATCGGGCAGGACACTGTGAGCAGGAAATCTAAAATTAGGTTTTACTACCTACAATGGAGGGTTTATGGGATGGTTTAATTGGTAGTCTCAGGACGAAAACCCAAGGTGGGGGAACAAAAACATCTTTCTGGACATTGCCAGGAGCCCAAATGCACTCTGTGAACCTTACCTATAATGCAGAGGAGGTGGAAGTCTGCAGGGGGTGAAGGAAAGACGCAATTCTTCCTTCGTCTAACCATGACGTAGGCCAACACCAAGAAAATGGTGTTCCCTGTTCCTTTTATTTAAGAGGCAAAAATGTTGCCTATTGTAGACTAGGTTTTCAGACTACACATAAACTCAGGTGCTCCAAAGCACAAAGCAACCCATTTGTTATGGGTTGAAGTGTGTCCCCCCAAAAGATATATTGAAGTCTTAACTCCCAGTCTAGTGTATGTGAAATCTATTTGGAAGTAGAGTTTTTGAAGAGGCGAATGGTTAAGAGGAAGCCAAACCGGATCTGGGCGGGCCCTCCTCCAATAAGACTGGTGTCCTTATAAGACAACTGGTGTGACAAAGGGGAGAAGGCTACGTGGAGGTGGAGCAGGCAGGGATTGAAGTGCTGTATCTACAAGCCAAGGAACACCAAGAATTGCTGGCAAACACCAGAAGCTAGGAAGAGGCAAGGAAGGATTCTTCCCTGGAGCCTTCAGACAGAGCACAGTCCTGCCAACAACTTGATTTCAGGTTTCTAGCCTCCAGAGCTGCAAGGGAATAAATTCCTGTTGCTTTATGCCACCTAGCTCATGGTACTTTGTTATAGCAGCTCCAGGAACTAAGACCCCATTCAATCCAGTTCTCTCCTGGTATAGCCAAAACTACAAGAACTGTACTGCATGAGTCTAAAGTAGAGTCAACACAACCATTAATTTATCCATCTGCACCTGGTAACTGCCCTTTTCAGTGTTTGTAAGGTCATTTGAAATTTTTCACAGGACTATTTCAGGTCAATGTAAAGAATAATTAAATTGTGTGTTTCTGTAACTTCACATGTGTTCAGAGAGATTTCAAGTAAATACATACAAAGCAGAACAGAGGGTCTGAGCTATAATTGGCTGTCGATGTGGGATAGGGGGTGGTTTTAGTTTCCTAGGCTGATACTATGAAACGGTTCCATGAATCGGTTCGGCTTAAACAAAGGGAATTTATTCACTCACAGTTTTGAGACTGGGAAAATGTCCAAACCAAGGCATTATCAAGGTGATGCTTTCTTCGCTGAAGACTGGGGCGGTGTGGGGCTGGCTGCTGGCTCTCAGCTTTTTGCTTCCTGTGGCTTGCTCATTCTCATTCTCTCTCTCTCTCCCTCTCCTCTCTCTCTCTCTCTCTCTCTCATCTCATTCCACTTATAAAGGACTCCTGTAAGAGGATGAAGACCCATCCTGATTGAGCTGGGCCACATCTTACTAAAGTAGCCTCACCAAAAGGTCCTACTGTGGGTTCACACCCACAGGAACGGATTAAGTTTAAGGACATGTCTTTCTGGGGTAAGCACAGCTTCCAACCGCCACAGTGGTGCAGGCTCTCCATTCCCTGCACCAGGGAACCTGCAGCCTTGCACCCACAGAAACTATCCACTGCCAGAGATGTTGAAAGCTGAGGTCCCAAGGGACCAGGGCAATAGCAACAGTCGCTTCTGTTCACCACTTTCCCTTTTTCTTTCCTGCCCTCTCAGGAAACGGTCGTGGAGTTGGCCCTTTTCACTCTGGTACTCTTCACGGCCGCACTTTCTCTCCTCTCAGGGTCAGACGCTTGGACTCCCCGTCCAAGCCAGCAAGAGAGGAGAGGAGCAGAGCAGGGACCAGGACCGGCTCTCGGAGCCACGGAGAAACGTGGCACCATGACCAGGCACCATTCTGTCTGCAAACCAACACGACAACATTCCTAACTGATAGAAGAGTCTCTTTAAAGCAAACTTCTTTTTACTGCAATGTTTTGGTGTTACAAGATATAAAGACATTTTTGGCTTTTAAAAAATCTTATTTTCTTGAAAGGGATTTCAACTTTCCAATGATGAAAGCACTTTTCCTCGTCCCATGTGTCTTGTGAGCCTTCTATTACTGGTGGATTCTCAGCACACTGGAACCTTCACATACCCTGTGGTGCCTTTGTCCATAGAACCCCTTCTAAGAGGTCTGCTCAGAACAGGGTTTTCTTCTGCCTGACTCACTAGCAGCTTAGTGAAATCCAGTAGAACTGGATCCTCCTTGGACTTCTTTGGATGTGGTCTGAGGAGGAACCAACTTGTCCTGAATTCTATGTTGGAGCAGAGAGGTTATACCAAGATTTATAAGATGATTTATCGAGATTAAATCTATTTAAAACTTGGGGGAAAATGCCACACAAAAATCATATTAAATAAAACTGAGCCAGCGGTGAAACAACTCTGAAGCAGTCTGGAAAGCTAAACAGCACTTGATATTTATTTACTTTCTCTGGATACATGTCCTTGTTGTCCCTGGTTGGTTACAATCGTCAATATAAATCTGCAGATCTCAAGACTTTGGCCAAATTCCTAGTTTGTTTTTATAGTTAACAGTCCCAGTTATTAAGTTCCACAGAAAAAGTAGAGCAAAATAAGTGTCAACTGCAGTTTTAGATGATCAAATATGTGGCTTTTAATATAAATAAATTTAATATGCCTAAGTTTTCAGGCATACATTGCTATTCCTATATCATCTAATTTGACCCTCCTACCAAAAAAGTAAATAACAATCTGATTTTGCTACTGGGACATCGACTGTGAGGGTGCAGCCATATTTTGAAGAGGAATTCTTAGTGATTTTTCAGGACAAGCATTCATAAACTTCCAAATCTGTGCTCCATGTGACAATGACTTAGCACTTGCTCAATTCCGCTGCTGGCTTTTCAAAATTCTGACTGTTGATCGCTGCTGAATCAAACTGGCTTCTATCTGTAAGAAATTAAATGGAGGCAATTTGGGAAAGAAAAAGAAGGGAGGAAAGATTGAGGAAGAGAAAGCTTTTATAACAAAAGTTCCTTGCTTGCATGAAGCACCTCTAAAAATGAGAACGACAAAGACACAAAGAATCGATGCAATGAAACTGTAGCATTTACTTTCCAAACAGCAGAGTAAAGGGTAGCAGAGGAAAGCAGCAGCAGCCAGGCTCTGTTTAACCAGTGGGGACTGGCCGATGCTTGGGCACCAGACAGCCACTTGGATCTCGGAACTCAGAGGGAAGCAAATTTCCTTTTGATAACCCAGGAAAAAAAGTGTGCAGTTAGAAACATTTCCTATACCATGAGCTGGAGGCAACCATTTTAAAAAAAGCTTGTCTTTGTGCCTTTTGCATTCACAGTAACATTACCTGTCATTAACGTACTTTGCCTTAATTGCTACTCCTTGTAAAATAAGAACGAGAAGATTCCTCGGGACAGTTGGTGATGAAGAGGAACACAAATACGATTCTTACCAAACTGTTCTGGTTTCACGGTGCATATTCTGTTCCTTTCATTAGAATTTGTTTTTCTCCCCCATACTGTCCCCATTTTCCTTATCCTTGGGTCACTTCTAGAAACTACTCCTAAGTGGTCCTGTGACTTACGGGGTGTGAGTGGGTTATTCACATGCTGTCTCAAAGAACACTCACCCTCCATCTGAGTCAGTTGCCCTTTAATGGAAACACTATTTGCTGATCATTTCCATAAAAATGTGTGCTGGCACCGCTTTGTTTCTCTTGACATTGGCCCAAGTGTTTTTCTCTTCTGATCAATTTTTGATTTAAACTCGACACGTCTTCTTTTTGTTTGTTTTCAAATCTATTTCCATTTTTACCAGAGGGGAAACAGCGAAGTCAATGGGACCCAGCTGCCCCGAATCAGCCCCAGGCCCCGCATTTGTGCATCCGACGTGGTTCCCGGGCAAGGCTGGATGCGGAAGTCCTACTGTTTCTCCTCCCCGGGCAGGGGAGAAAAGGGCGGCTTCTCCAGTCTGACACACAAATGGACACGGACCCTCTATGCCATCCTGTGGGCTATTTGCAGCTTGGGCTTACCTCTTGGGTGATGTCTCGCACACGATCTGACCTTGGACACCAACATGTTTGATAAGTACTGTATGGTCTTTCCACACGTGGAAAGAAAGTGCAGCCAGCGACTCTGCTTATTTACTGGTGTCCTTTGAGAATTACAAAAGGAAACTGTCAATTACCTTTTGCTTTATCATTATCAATTATCAGACCACACTTTATAAGATACTGCTCAGAGTATAATTCCCTGACATCAAGGCCCTTCTTTTTTTCTGGTGGGGGGGGATGGGATTTCCTGAGCTCCTTCACTGTTTTCTAGTTCCCATCTAAATCATGGACTCACACCAGCCAACTTTTCTGTTAAACAATCAGAATCTCTTTCAAAGCTAGGCATTGGCATCTTATATTTAAGCCATGCATTTCCAAGGAAGTAAAACTGGTTCTTGGAAGGAGGCAATAAAGTCTTACTCTTTTTATACATAAAGCACATGTAAATGTACAATACCTAAACAGATATAAAATATATCTATGGTATTAATATTTCATGAGAAGAAGGGACAATTATGGGGGAAAAAAATGTCTAACAAGGTTCCTTGGGGTGTCTGATAATGAAAAAAGTTGGAAAACACTGATTTAAGTCTAAGGGCACCTACATCACAAAATATCACTACTTCTCAATGCTGACAGTGTTGGTGCCTCAAGCAATGTACAAACACTAAGTCTGCATTTATTCCAACCTGTTCATGAGATCCCAAAATTATTTCTAGAAGTTGGGACTTGAAACAGTAAAGCTTCCCACTTACTCTTTAGCAACTCACATACATGCTACCTCCTGTTTTGGAAGGCACAACAGGTACCAAGCACAAAAAACAAAACCAAAGCAAAACCAAAAATGAGAAAAAAAGAAATGAAATCAAGAACTAATACTCTGAAGTATTGAAATGAAGCCCATTGTACTTATTCAAAATTAGTAACCTTCCTTGTTGAATGTCTACAGACTAAAGATTTCTCAGGACAGCTTCTCATTCCATATTAAGTATCCAATGCAGCAAATCACCTCTGCCTTGCAAAAGGTGCCTTCATCTATCACGAATCTTGCTAATTTCAAAAAGAAAGCATGCATTTAACTTTCCCGAATATATGATATACAATTCTTTGTTTACTTGCTTGAGACATAGACTAAAAAAGAGTGTTGAATCTTGCTTCCTTTGCCAGTGCAAGCACAACTCGTGCTAATCCTCATTTCTACTTCTTTTTTAAACTTCTTCAATCTGGGTTGGGCTCGAAGGGATTCCTAGCCTTTGGGGAAAGTTGCCTGCATTGAGGCCACTTCAAGTAGTCATTTCACTTCTAATCTCAGAGATTACATACACCAGCATATCAGAACATAGAAATGACAATTTTGCAAAGACCTCTGTGGCAATTTATGGACTGTGGACAGTAAGTGAAGTTTGTTTTCTGTCCTAAAAATCCCAGACTAGGAAAGGCTTGTGACTAAATTGAAAAACCCAGGGAGTCTGTGAAAATCCCCACATCTCCTAAGGCCTCTGCTTTCTTCACCTCCCCAGAGTTCCCTGGAGTTGAATCCTAATGGCCAATTCCAAGAACTCAGGCACCTGCCTCCAGCAAATCCACCCTGAACCCTGCTCATTCCCAGACACAAATCTCCATGAAAACCAGACAGAGGACAGAAAGCAGAGAGAGGCAGGATGTTCCAAAATCGCTTCAGATCTGCTGCCTGATTTCATTAGACTCACTGGCTTAGTTCTTTTTGGGTCTCTGTGCACGTTTGCTGCAGGCGAAACTTGGCTAGCACTGACTCTTCCAAAGCCTGCAGGTTCCAAACACGTAAGGAAGTAAGACCAGCAGGGGAGGGGCAGGGAAGCAGTGGGTGGGTATGCTGCAGATAGAGGTGATGAGGAAGGGGAAAATGCCTAGCAATGCTTAGATTACTTCATGAGGTGACTCTCCTGGGAATGTCCCTGAATTCCCCTTCCATCCTTATAGCATTTGTTCAGCCTGAAGGGGGAAAAAAAAATAAACTAGCCTTGCCTGAATTAATCCAAATTTAACTATGTATGACTGTTTCCAAGGGCATGTTTCAGCCACCCCATGCTGCCAGCACCCAGTCTGAGAAATGGTAGGAATTTGTCTCAAAGCCCTTCCGGGATTAGAAAGCCAGTGGTCAGGCCCGTGTGCAGGAGCACCTGGACAGAACGCACCTGCCCTCGCACACGCACTGCCGTTCTCAGGTTCTTTCCCAGCGATAACACGGTTTTCCCGCCGAGATTTTAGACACATGTGGCCTCCATCAACGTGGGCTTGTATTTACTCTGTGTTGAGACCACTCACTTAGCACATTCTCATATTTACACATGTTCACTGAACATAACCTCAAGTGAATTATTTAAGAAGTCTTAATGTGCTTCAGACTTCTCGAATATAATTTAGGCTTTAAATTAAGTTTGCACTCCCACGGGAAACCGGGCTAGTGAGTCGCAGTGCACGGCATCTCGTGGACCCGGCACCGGCCTTGGGATGGAATTTCAGCTTCCCCTAAAAGGATTTCGCCCGGCGGCTGGTGATCCATGCTGGATGAAACTGGATGCAGCTACAAAGTTCAACGTGTTGCCCACGGTCGTAAGCAGGGAGCCAACTGCACGCAAGATGCACCCTCTTGGTTTGTTGTTGTTTTTTTATTTGTCCCTGGATGACTCTACAAAGAAGGCTCCTAACAAAACAGAGATACATAGTGGTGCAGTGGATTTTTTGCCTTTTTTTTTTTTTTTAATAAACCACGATATGCTTCCTCCCTCCATGTTCAGTTACCAAAAGCTACACTAAATTAGGTGTAAAATTTGACATATCAATTAGAGTTAAGAGAAAGCCACACATACTTTATTGAACGGTTTTTGGCACTAAGCACTGCCCATTGAGAAAAAGAAACTAGGAAAAGCAGAGTGTAATTTCCCTTATCATGCACTAGTGATAATGAAAACTAACTGTCTACAAGGAAACACTGACAAGGAGTTCACTGGGAGACCAGGCAATGGGACTGAAAAGAAGTTTCTGACCTGGGAAAATGTGATGACAAACCTGCTAGTAAGGTTTTTCCTTCATATGGAAATGAAATCAAATCTTAAATTCAAATCATGCATAACATGAAAGGGTTAAGTGATTCAATGACAGGTTACACACAGTGCACCGATAATAAGAAATAGCATTGAAGTGTTGTGGATCAACCTTACGAGACTTTGCTATGCTTCAGTATTACATGAGAAGGGAAAGGTCCGCATTACGCGCAATCTGTCATTACAAATTGTGTGAGTGATTGCTTCTACAAGTTCATTCTGGAACACTGTATTTGGTGGACGTCCTTTCTTTCCCTGGGATGCTAGCACCTCAAGAATGCTGTTGTTCAAAATAATAAATGATATTACTCTCAAGACACCATCCACGTGCAAACCAAGAAAGTTGTCATCATGCTGGGATTATCTTTAAGTAGGAAATACTCAAGTAACAGTTTTATGCATGAAGTTGTCAGACCAGGAATCCAACAAAAGCAGCACAGTCAGTTACCAGGCATACAGTGCTTCAGTCTGAAAGGAGATATTTTATTTTGCTCTTTAAAAGCATGACGTGAGTCAACAGGAAATCATACGTACATGTTCCTTCCAATTTGAAGCCACAGATTTACTACTGAACATGTCATGGAGCATTCAATGTTTCATATTACCATATTTGGTTCCATGGTGATATTTTCAATGATATTACCAATGGAGACACAGGTCATAAATTACTCATGATCAAGACCTCCTGGTTGCTAATTACATTAAATCTGAACTCCTAAGCCGAGCACTCTAGACTTCTGTTGTTGGGGACAGTAGCCACACGTGGCTGTTGAGCCCTTGAAAGGCAGATGGTCCAAACTGAGATGTGCTCTGTAAGCATAACCACGTGCCAGATTTCAAAGTAAGGATGTAAAGTATCACATCACCAGTTTATATTGATAACATTTGAAATGATAATATTTAGATACATTGTATTACATAAAATATATTAATGTCACTATTAGAAAATATAAAGCTGCCCATGCCACCCACATTCCGCCTCCTTTGCCCAGCGTTGCTCTAACCTCCCCTGGCTCTGCCTCCGTGTCTCCTTGCTATACTTCTCGTCACTTCCGCGAGTGGACCCTTGGCTCTGGCCAAGGACAGCAGAGCCCCATGCTGAGAACCGGTGTCAGCCTGCCTGGGTTCCCACTGGCCCTGCCTCCTACTACTCGCGTAATTCTGGACAGGTCCCTTAATGCTCCTGCGCCTCAGTTTTCTATTCTGGAAAACAGGCGGCAACGCCAATACCTCAAAGAGCCGTGGTAAGTGACTCGTCTCTTCGGCCACCTGGTGGAGGAAATATCAGTGACCATCCTCCACAGCTCTGCATTCTTCCTTTTCTTCCCCAAGACGACTTCATTGCCTACTTTTTTCTTTAATTAATTAATTAATTAATTTTATTGTGAGTAAAAATCAAATTTTTCACAATACATACCAATATTTGTAAAAGGATATATAATTGCTTGGGTTATCGAAATAGGTTTCTAGCCTGGTCCCTCCAAAACCTGGGAGGTCTTGGACAGGGCCTGCACTGTGTGACCTGTCTCTCAGCGAACACACCTGACACTCCAAACACAAGCAGCACCTGACTTCCCACACTGCTTCTCCCTGCCACCCCAGCCTCTCCAAATCCAATATCTGTCATGGCACAGCTCAGATACTTGTTTTACAAGAAGCATTTTCTGGTCTCCTGATGGGTTGGTGTTAGATCATGTTTTGATAGGATGATACATATGAGATAGTCTATTTTATATATATTCTACCTTGTTCCAAAAAAGCAGTCTACAAGCATCATATACAATTTCTTAAAGTTCAGAAGTAGATGCATAATAAATAAGAAAGGTGAGGCTAAAGAGAAACAAGGGTGAGAACAGAAACTCACCAAAGCAGGGCAAGAGGTCTCTCACACTTGCTGGAAGTGATTCACACATATGATGAATCCAACTAAATGGTCACACAATTATTCCTGATGCTGAGACTAAAAATGAATTTATTCCGTGAACCTATAAGGAGGAGGATCTGTGTGATAAGATAACAAGCTTTCTTAACAGTAGCCAAGTGCAAACCCAGCAAGTTGCACAGGATGCCTCTGCTTTGGCCCTCAAGGCAAAACATCAGAACACAATGAAGGGGCTGTCTCCTCCATCACCATCCAGTCTAGGGCCCCAGCTCATTGCCATGCCAGCCTGATTTGACCAGGTGGCATTGCTGAGCTTGCCGCTCTTGTTGGTGTATACATTCATCCCCTTTCTAGATTTCATAGGGCATGCATTCAAGATTTCATGCATATGCATTCATCCCCTTTCTAGATTTCATAGTTGCACGCCTTCATCCCTTTTCTAGATTTCATGCCATGTGCATTCACCTTCTTTCTAGATACAAAGACAGGCTTCCCCACAGTGCCTCACCCAGTGTCTTGCATAGACTACGAGGCAATAGCACAGGTATCACAGACAGCTGCCCATTCCCCAACACAATCTGTGCTTCTTGTGCGTGTGTCTTCCTTGCACTTGCCTGTCCCGTAATCTGAAGCAGCCCCTCCTCTGGCAGAGTCTTGAACCTTTACAACCTGAGTCAGATCTGACCACCAACCAATCTCTGTCTACTCAGCATCCACTGCTTTCTCAGCCATTCCATTTGCCCTGCATTAATTTCCACCTGTTGATATTTATCCTGAGGACACTTAAGTCAGAGTGCCTTTGCATGGGTGAACTATCATCTGCTAAACTTGGCTATTTGAAATGAAAATGGCTGTAGTTTGGTTCACATGTTGTCAATATAATTAGTTGAAAAGAGAAGATTCAGGCATGCCCCCTATTGCTGGAGTCAGATAGGTACCAAGGCAAGTACCACACTGGAATGTTCTGGCTTTTCCCATTAAATTGGCAGTTGTCTTCCCAACCTCTAGATATGTCCAGTGTCTCAACAGTCTCTATCTAGTCCCAGTCCCTATTTCTCTTTTGAGCAGCACACTCATTTAACAAGCAATCAATAAATACATTTGGATTAAGAAATTTAAACATTTCTGGGTTGCTAAAAATTAAGAAAGGAAATTTAACATGATATAATGCTTAATTCTTGCAAAGAAAAAATTTACAGATACAAAATACATGATACAAATGTGATCTTAATTTGCACACGAATGCAACCCTTTCTCTGCTTCACGGTAGTTGACTGACGGGTCTACGTGCTTATGGAATGACATTATTGGCTTATCTTTCTTCGGCTTTGCAATTTTGGTATGGAATACTTGTGGGAAATTATGCTTGTGGGATGTTCTATTTAATCACCTATGTGTACAAGTCTTAGAAAACTGCAAAGATAAATTAAAATTCATTATGAGATATGGGTATAAGCCACTTCAGAACTGACACTGTTTCAGTTGCAAAATCCTTTTTACCTTGATACATCAAGTGGCAATCAATAAGATCTTTGTCTGCTTCCATGGCAGGGGGTTGGTGAGTTTCAGAATTTGGGTAAATACTGGTAACATGCTGACTTAACTTCCCCTCTCCAGAAAAGTCTTCCAATATTCCCTATATTTGATCTCTATTGTCATTATTTCTATGTTAAAATTCTGTAGTGATGTAAATTTTACTGCCAAGGTCAAATAGACCATAAAATACTTTTCGATACTGAAGAAGCAAATTTTCCCCCCACTTCTGCTTATTCTGTCATCTTGCTGCTGTAATCTGCACTGTAAAAAAGAGCAAGCTTTGCACAAGACAAGTTTAAATTTTGTACAATTATAGACCAAGATTTGTAAATCTGGCAGCAGGTTCACATCAGCTTTGTGAGGTCAGATATAATTTTAATGAGAATCCATTCAAAGTATGAAATCTTCTTAGAACACTCCCAAACTGAGAGTTGACTTCTTTTCTAAATATTTTACCTCATTTCCTAATAAAAGTAATCTCCGCTTTCTGATACATTTAATTAAAAGGTTTCATGTTGAGATTGCAAGTGTGAGTGGTTCATGTTTCAAAAGATTTCATTTCACAAGCACATACTTCAATGATTATTTATATTCAGCTTAAATCTACGTATGTCCCATGCAAAAATCCTGAAATGCGCCTTGTTCAATTTGGCAGTCCAAAGCTTTTCCTTCTAAATGGTGCTGTAGTCATCCCCTGCCTCTCTACCAGGATGCTCCTTTTAACTTTTTTCAGTCCCTTCTCAAATCCCTAAGCTCCTTCATTACTCTAGCTTCCAGCAGAATCCCAAGCATCAGTAACACACAGAGGCGGGTTTGGGAAAGGAATTCCCATGTTTCTGAAATTCCCTTGCCTAGGCTTCCAATCCCCGGCACCCCTACCTCCTAAGAGAGCAGCTTAGGTGCCAGCTGTCAGCATCTCTCTCCAGGCTTCAGAAAGTGTATTTACAACCATACTGAGAGTTGAGAAGCCACCTCCGCCTCTCCAGCCTTAGCGTTCAGCACAGTGTATGGGACATGCTTGGTTCAAGAAGAATTAATTATGCACATGGAGTTACACATGAATATCAGCAACTAACAAAAGCCATTTCATCGGGCAAAATTCTGCTCACAATTATTTTAGCTTGTTTGTGTATTTCCAAATTGCTAACAGCGCTGTCACTATTATAGAAAAGCAGTTATTGTCAATCAGGTTAAGAAGTGCAGTTTGCCAAGGGGCAACGATATAGGCATTGGATAAGCGCCAGCTCCCCGACATACTCTGTACCAACGTCCCATCTGAAATTCATTCATAGGAACTTGAAACCCACTTTGCAATAGACACACAGCTCTAAGTCAAGGTACCTAGCTCTGCCCACCCAAAGCATTTAACAAATAAGGCAAATGGAAAGGACCACAGGTAGTACTGCAGTGTCTGACCACCTTGGAGAGTGGCATTTCCATTAAAAACTGCTTTTAAGCTCCCAAGACACTAGGGCCAACTCCCCATCCTGCTCCCCAGCCTCACCTTCCACCCAGCCCACCGATGCAGGGAGCAGCTATCGCCTCTGAAGAGGCCCTGGCAGCAGGGAAGGACGGGTCTGTGGGTGAACAGGAGGGTGTCCACCCGGCTTTCTATTGCTGGGATGAGGAGGTTGCTGACTCTTGCTGAGGGTCGTGAGCCAGGGGGCCTCAGGTGCCCAAGCTGGCAGCAGTTTCTGCAGGTATAGAGCTCCAGGGACAGAACCAGCGAGGGACACACAGGGGCTGCCATGTGTCAGCGGGCCATCAAGTCATCAAAGGCTGCCTAGATTTCAGGAACCCACATCTACAAACCATGGCGGAACAGCATTTCTCTGACTGCTAAGTTTCAATCCATTTATTATATCAAGGCAAAAGGTAGCTACAGACTTACAAAGACTTGTATTTCCTTCATTGTTCAGAAGAGTCCAGAGCCTGATGTTCATCTGAGTTCAGATGGAAAGTAGCACAACACCAGCTAATCCATTGTCATGATGCTGCTCCACCATACACAGCTGAAACTTCCTCAAGGTGCTAGGGCAAACATCCCTGCCCAAAGTGCAGAAAAACCTGCATGCTCCTATTTAGTCTGTCCTTGTTTCACTTTGCAACTCTGACCACTTCGGTGGGCTCTAAGAATACAAGACCCACCGTTTCCATTCCTTCTCAAAGAAAACGGAGGCTTCTGGCAATGGTGGAGAGTTCCTTACGGGACTGTCTCAGGAAGGTAGCACTGCCGCCAAAAAGGGCTTTGTGCCTTTGCTCTCCTGCACTCAAAACTGAGGAGTAAAAGCATCTCTCTGCTTTTAAATGAAGATTTGGGAACTCATGCGGAACCTTAAATCACATGAAAATAAGGGTTTCCTGTTTTAAAAGACATCCTATATTTGCCTGTTTTCTTTCCCAATTCCTTGGAGGGATGCTTGTTTCTCCTTAGAGCAGGAGTTCTTAACAAAGGGTCTGTGGGCTTGAATTGAAAAAAAAACATTATTCTAGTGGGGACGTGTTGGTGCAGGTGTGATATATTTATTAACTACTACACAATATAGTGTGGACTTAGTAAGGGGTCCATGGTTTTCACCTGACTGGTGAAGGGGTCCGTGGAACAAAAAAAGGTTAAGAACCCCTGCTTTAGAGTATGTTTTCTCATAGGAATAACATTATTCTTAAAAAGAATTCCATACGAGACACCAGCATGTATGAAAACCTCATTCCCGCAAAAACAATTGAAAATTATAGGGTTTTTTTCTAAAAGGAAGCAGCTACAGAACTAGGTTTTAAAACCCTTCAGATGAGCTGTTTGTCCTAGATCAGACAGATCTCACATCTGGTTCTCCAGGGGTACAATAAAATGAAACAATAAATTAATTCAAACAGCCTGCGTTACACACTTCCAGGATATTTCAGCATTCACACAGCCGTTTCTGAAGAGGACAAAGTCACAGAACTGAACTTCCTCTGCACACACCTCTGAGCACACACATCAAGGTAACCAAATCCCTTACTTTCACTGGTAAATTACTGTTTCTCATACGCAGTCAGGGTCTTCCAGATGATGGCGTACCATGATAAAAATAGAAGAACTTAAAAGGTAGTTTAAATCTCAAAGTGAGATCCCGCGCTCCATTTTTAGACACACCCTTTAATTTCTTGGTGTTGTCTACATTTTACTTGCTTAAATTTAGCAAAGTAATTTTAGATGGCCCGCCTTCACTACCTTCACTGCATTTGCAGTGCTACATGCTTGAAGCATTGAATCTGCTCTCTTTTGAACACTAAAACATTTGAAATAAAAGCCAAAAAGGGAAATTTTGCCCCTTGCTATTTTGAAAAATTGGATTCAAATGATAGTATAGAGCCACACCCAAAGCCAGCCAAAGTTTTTGCACCAGCCGCTGGGAAGTCCTGCTGTTGTTTATTTACAGAATAACTGCCTTGAATCAATAACTTCAAGAAGTTGTACCCTAAAAATGCCTAATGTACAACTAATAAACAGGCAGCTGAAAAGCTGACTGACTGTGCAAGGAAGTACCAAGAATGCTGTAACACAGGGAATGTCACTGACACTGAGGGGCAGTGGGGCAAACCCCCCGGGAGCATTGCCAATTACTGCAGTGACTGTCAAAGTCCCCAGAGAACTCCGACTGCACACTGCCACCAAGTGCCGTCATCGTCTGAAACTGCGTCCCAAATACGTGAATGCCTCTGTCTCATCAGCTCATTTTCCTTATAAATACTACTCCAAATTTTTAAATAGTTTCACATTCAAGGTATAGATCATCGGCAGAGGCTGGACTTTGAAAGACTATGATCCCCAGAAAAGTTCAAGTATCCTTATACAATGAAGAAAGGAAAAAACCTTCTGGCATTCTCCTCCTCTCTGGAAGAGGTTACCTGGGACGCAAAGGAGGTGACAAAAAAAGGAATCTGCATTCAGAGAGACCAACTGACAATGTCAACAGGGACTGGACACGATGCAGCATCAAAACACTGGGACCCTGCTCATAAAGACTTACTTCTCATTTAAGTTACCTCCACCACATCTTGCTTCCCAGGCTCCGTGTGTCTCATTAGAAATGTGTAGATGTTTCTATGTCAATACTTCCTGACCGCAGTTCTACGAAATAGCAGCCGGCACTGACATTTATTCATCGTGACAATGTCTCCCCACCACTCCAAAGAGGGACGGCTGATGCTGACTGGTTATCGTTTTCCAGTTGGGAATAGGAAAAGATTTCAGACACATTAGAACCTCTGTCTCGTGAAGAAATAAGTACCCCTTTTTATTTTTATGTTTTGTTTAACCCTAGTTAATAAGAAAAATATCAGTGCTAATACTACTGTAGAGAAAATAATGTTGATGTTTTCTATTACCTATTTACAATATGATTTATGCATGATATAGCCAATGTATACATAATACATAAGATTTTAGAATAGTAAGTTAATAAACTTTGACATCTATCAGAGAACCCTTTAAAACTGTAATCTTCTGACTTATTTATCTGGCATTCCACTGGGATCTTGGTCCTTACCACAAGTAAAATACCTGATTTTATAAGAGTAGAAAATTCAACAAGATTTTTCCTTAATACCAAAACAAAACATGAAAAGAGGGAAGTATGTTTCTATACATATGTACTTGCAGCCTCAATCCATTCAATGGTAGATTCTAATTTTCAAAAATGTAGCTAAAGAAGGCACGTTGGATTAAATCACCAAGAACTAATCATGAAATAATAAATAAATGTGAAGGAATGTATCACAATTCTAACCTGAATTTTAAAAAATAAAATGAATTATTTATAAAATGCTACAAAACATAAGAAACTGAACTTCTAAGTGCTGTTAGAATTACAGTCTTTTAACAAATATCTAAAAAGTTTTATTATGCATTTGCTAGTTTAGTGTAATTTCCAAGAACTCACTGGCACAAATCAAAGCTGGAGTTAGCAAACTGCAGATCCGCATTGTGTTGCACTTTGCACTCCTGAAGACTTTCTTGAGAATTATACAATTTTACCTACTAGCCACAAGTTTGCCATTTACATAACAGACACTGTTTCCGTAGAACTGTAATTTCAATAACATGATTAGCTGACAAATATCTTGACCCCGGGTGAATTAATTTCTCTGATTGGGCTGTTACAAAATTTCTGTTTCCTGATACTCCTGAGGGATGAACTGTCTGAGCACTGGCCTGGCCAGAGCAGGCACAAGCTGATGCTAGCACAGCAAGGGTTAACCCAAGGAATGTGACAGTTTTCCGGGTGATCCACAGAGCTGAGGCAATTCCCGGGCCCTAAACGACGTGGAGAGAATCTAAGGTACTAAAAACTAGCCCCAGTGGTAGGCTCAGTGCCCTTGAATGTTAGGGAGGGAAGAACACTTTTCAAGTTGAAAGTTTTCTGAACTACAGAAGCTCTAGAAAAACGTATGTTTGAGCATGAATGTGGCACATATGAATATTCTTTTGAAGGACAGACGAAATTATCTTTAAATTAACGAAAAGCTGTATAAAATCCACATGTACATTAAAATTGGTTATCTATTTCATTGGGCAGTTTCATCTGCTATTAATAGTAGCATCTAAATCTTAGGCTTAAACGAACATCAATGTCTCTAAACATCTACACAATATATAATGACCATCAATGGAAGATGGATTTCAGAAAGAAACCAAGGCGGCCAGCTGAGAAAAAGTACAGGCTACATTTTAAAACATGCTAAGTTTTCCAATTAAGGTGATAAACTGGAAGCATGAAAACAAAACAGCTGAAGACTGGGATGCCAGAGGTGAAAAGACAGATGCGGGCAGAGGAAAGAGAGGGGTACTGGCCTGGCGACAGGGCTGGGAGCCCCGGGTTCAGGAGCGGGCTGTGCGGACGCCCTGGAAGGTCCAGTCCACGCACCTAAGGCCCGGACAGGGGCAGCCAAGGCCCAAACCTGGTATCTACCTTCAGCCAAGAGTGGCCTTTAACTCAACTCTCCTTCCAGACCCGACAAGAACAAATAACCGCCTGCTCCCTGCCCCAAGGAGATCCCCGCAACTTGTGCTTCCAGCACTCACCGGGATGCTGGCGGGCGGGAAGAGGCCTGGGAGCGGCGCGCGCTCCTCCGGGCCCCGGGCCCTGGCGCGCTGTCCCTCCCGGCGCCGCACGCCCCACCTGTCCCCCGGCCCGTCGGAAGCTGCCCGCCCTGCAGCGCCCCGCGCAGCCCGACCAGAGCGCGCCCTACCCCGGGCGCCCCGCGGGCCACCCCGCCAAGACGGTCCCCGCCGCTGGGGCCGAGCAGGGCGCGCCGGCGCGGGACTTACCAGAGGCGAGCGCCGTCGTCGTCGTCGGGGGCCGGCGTGTCCCGCACGTGTGTGCCGCGCGTGTCCGCGCCCGCGGGTGCCCGCGCGCTCCGAGCCGGGCCGCACTGACTCCCCTGGCGCGGGCCGGCTCAGCCCATGGTGTGGGTGCCGGGCGCGGGGAGGCTCCGGCTCCCGCCAATCGCCGAGCAGGGCGGCCTCCTCGACGCGCAACTCGCCCGCCGGGAGTACGCTCCGAGGTGGACGCGCGTGGCCGTGGACGCGCGTGGGGGGCGCGTGCGTCCGGGAGTGCGCGCGCCCTGGGGCCCGGGAGCGCGGGCGGCGCGAGCAGGTTTGGACGCCGCGCGCCCTGCTCCGGGTTGAGCCCGCAGCTGGCTGCTCCGGGAGCAGGAGGAGGAGCAGGAGAGGGAGGAGGAGCGGCAGGGCCTCGGCCGTCGGGAGCAGGGACTCCTGGAGGAGAGAGGCGAAAGGGAAGGAGGAGGTGGCGGAGGGAGGGACGAGGTGGGCTGGGGTGGCCGCGGGCAGCTCGGTGCCTTTTTGGTGGGAAGTGCTATTGTTTTCCAGCCCCGGTGAAAACCGTTACAAGCAGGAAAAAGGAATACATATGAAAACCAGCTCCTGCGGGACAACGTTAAAAATGACCGCCGGGTGCCTTTGATGCTCGTCACAAGTAAAGTGTCGTCGGTCGCCCTCAGCTAACGACGAAGAGACACGGTGCCGAGGTGCCCCGGGTGTCTGAGGACTGCGTGCACGCCGAGCCCCTGGCGCTGGAGGAGACCGAGGGACGCCTGGCAGGAGCGCGCTGCTGTCGGCGCGGACGCCCGGGAGACACCCGCGCCGGCCGGCGGGGCGCGGTGACAGCAATCCTCGGCAGAAAACAGCCTCCAAAAGGTGGGGCCAAGCGGGTCCGCTCATCCGCACCGGGGGGCACTGTGCTAAGCCCCCTCCACGTGCTTAAGTTTAGAAACGAATTCCAGAGTCGGGAAATCGTGCTTACCTGAACGCGGCTTCGCTTCACGCATGTCCCGCGGGGCCCGCCAGGACAGTCCCAGCGCGATCTCTAGGAACGCGCCCCGGAGCGCTCCAACTGCACCCTCCCTCCATCCCCACCAAGTGAAAACTACCCATGTCCCTCCCTCTCCGAACTTTAACAGCCAAGAATTTCAGCAAAACAGCCAGAAAGAAAGCGAAGTCCCCCCACCCCAAGGGAAAGGAGGGAATAAGCACTCCTTTAATTTGAAAAATAATAATTAAAACTCCCTCAACTTTTAAGGCCGAGCAACATAATCTATTAATTGGTCGCTATTAACATGCAGTTTTATTGACTACAGCACACAGAAGTCTGATTGTGAAGGAGGAGTGTTTTCAATGAAAGTGGAGTTATTTTAGCTGCAGACATGTTTACATTTCTGTGGTTTAGTCTATAACTTTCTCTTTTTCTTGCTTCAAAATTCTGCTCCATGAAGCAAAGCCCTTAGCTCCCAGACATTCCAAAAAGTCTGCCAAAATAATAGGAAAAAAAGAAAGAGAGGGAAGAAAAAACACACGGAGACCCCCAAGTCTGGGTCAGACTCAGGGTTGTGTGTGGGCAGCGTGAGCGTGCCCCCTCCCCACACACTTTCCAGTTTAAGGAAAAAAAAAAGGCTTCAGGGCTCCATTTCCTGTTTGCCGGGGAAAAAATAAAATGGGTCTAAGCAGCTGAGTTTAGAAACCTCCTTCTCCAGGACCTATAGGTTCTGGGAGATTCTTTAACCCTAGAGATGCCAAAATGGGCAAATTACTTCAAGGATCTACCATTACAAACTCACTGAGTAAGTGTTTCCCTTTAAGATGGAGAGCTTCCATGAAACTGTAAATGCATAACTGAGACATTTCTTGAAGGAACAGGCATTCCATGGTAATGCAGACTCAAGACCACCTCTCCCTAGGCAGCCAACAGAAGATACCAATAACAATAAATATTGAAAACAAGTTTCTGGCAAGCACACATCCCTTTCTTCCTGCGGTTACAGCCACAAAGAACAGGATGCAAACTAAAAGGTGCCTAATTATTAATATGGTCATGCCAATGCATACAATCTTTGCTGGAATCGTCATTTGCAAAATTGATTCCATTTTCCTTCAGTATTAAATGTGACCACAATTAACACAGAAGTCACAAAATTGCAGTTCAGAGGGGTTTAAAGATATTTGAGCTGCCTCTCCCCTGAACTCTCCAATGCATAGTTTGATTCCATTTCTCTGCCACTATTCTCCAAATATTCCAGATCCAAAATACTTCATTGTATTTTGACATCTTCCTCTTGGCCACCAATCTTCAAAACTCACCACAGGAAGCCCTTAACATTTGGGGGAGCATTTTAAAATAAAACACATTGGTTCTCGGCCTGCCCAATGCAATTGGTAGCTCACAGGCCAATGACTGCCTTTGGACATTACGTTATCTTAGCGGAGTTCCTCAGTCATCATTGCTGTGTTGAATAGTATGATGCTACTATGGAACGGTGCTGAAAATAATGTGTGCTAATCGGCAAAAGAGCGTGATTTGTGAGTAAAGAACTGCATCTTAGTAGTAGAAAGAGTATGATTTCAACAATCCAAGGTACCACCGTTGAGAAGAGAAATAATAAGTTCAGAAAATGACAATATTCAAAACAATTTCATTTGTGGCTCCCCCTTCCCATTCCTCCCAAATCACACCCACCCACACAACACACAATTCTTAACAGGCCAAAAACACATATTGGGTCCATTCATAAAGCTTGGTAGAATCTTAGAACCCAGGATCCCAGAGTTTTGCAATGTTGTCACCTCCAATTGGTCGCATCTTGTAGCTGGGAAGTTCTTTCTATTATCTAATCTAAGCCCCACCTACTACAAGTTAAATTAATTGAGTTAGTTAGGGAGGCCAAAAGACCACAGGCAATGGAGACACATTCATACATGTCCCTGTTGCAGGGCAAATATTACAGTGATTCTAATTAAGTCAATAAAATATCATTTCGAAGGAAGGTTTTCATAAAAACCACCTTACACAGTTCATAAGAATTAGGAATTTTAAATATTTCATATGTGAGATGGCCTTGTAGCTTTATAAAGCTTTGCGGTCAACCTAATTCTTCTTAAAATCTCTTTTATCCCAAAGATGTTTTGTATTAATTTAAGTGTTTGTTACTGGATAATGTCAAGCCCTTTTTCAATGAAACGTCCTGCATGGGGTTGTCACACCTGTTAAATATAAGCCTCCTTTTCTTTTGATATTCTGAGAAGGGCCTTAAAAGGTTTACATCCTTCAATATGGAGATTTAATTGCTTTACCTATAATAAAAATAATCCCTATAAAATTCAGATTGTAGATATTTCAAAGCTGAAAGAACTATTGGATTGGGATGTAAAGGTTGCAGTTCAAAAAAGTCTTCCACTTTTAATATAACATGCATGCCGTTATGACTTATAAAATCCCAGTTATCATTTTGTGAGGTCTGGTCTTTGTTGTGCTTGCCGGGAGTGGCTTTGAGCTTTCTTTATGGCTTAGCAGTTCTGTGTGTGCATGGATTAAACATGGAATGGGTAGCATATCCCTCTGCAGTAAATGCTCATGAGTCTTCAGATTCTGTTTTAAACAGGGTCCTGGAGTGAGGTTCCCCAACCGACACATCCCCATTTTCGGCGAGCTCAAAGCTGGCATGAAGCCATGGCCTGAGAGGGCACAGCAACATGCTTGGCCTTTTCCAGTTGCTCACACCATCAGCACCCACCACATGGCAGTTCCTAGGGGCATCCTGAGTCCCTCTTCATCCCTTCATTATCAACATGAGTCAGGCAGAGCCAGAGCTCAGCATCACCAGAGGGCCCCGCTTCTCCCCATCGCAAGGCCCATCTTCCCTCCCAGCCATCATCAGAACACACACAGGCCACCCAAACAGGAGCGGAAGATAAAGGTCAGGACTCTAGGGCTAGCGGTTCTAGACTTAGCATCCGTGGGGCTCCCTCTCCCCACCCCCACCCTCACCCCACTCCCTGATTTCTGCCAGCGATTCAGTAAACACAAAAGAACCACCGTGTCCATTTCCTTAGGATAGTCCTCAACCTACCACATACTCAATACTGTCATCTTTTAAAATCGGCTGCTAAAAAGTCAGTTTTAGGTGTTCTCTATCCTTGCCCCACCCACTTATTCCCTGCAAGCCCCTTGTCCTCTGCAGCACTCTTTGAGTATATGTCGATGTAATTAGGTCCTCAGTACACACAGCAGTTTTTATACCACATGGTGACCATAAACTAATGCATAATCCCTGGCAGCTTGCATAATGCGCATCTGTCAGTGAGCCTTGGTGACAAAGGTATACAGAATGGATTGGGGAGACTATATTTGTTTGTTTTTTAATGGAGTTACATAGAGTACAGGAAATTTCCTCTAGTCCCTCTGACAATTAAACTTAGGCAATTGGCTTATGAACAACATATACTATGACACTAAATCTGTCAATGAACAATTTTGCCATGTACAGTTACATCAATGTCATTCCTCATGTGTGTGGAAATAGTTATTTTTAGAAAATTAAGACAACTTCTTTCTTCTCAGTGTTGTTTTTTTTTTTTTTAAATACTTAAATTACATGAATGTTACACAAAGGATATAGGGATTCCCATATGCCCCACTCCCCACACCTCCCACAGCCTCCCACATAAACATCCTTCATTACTGTGACATAGTCACTGCAATTGATAAACGCATCCTGGGGCTTTGCCATTAAGCATGGACCATAGTTCACACTGTAGACCTCACTCTCTCCCACACAGTCCTGCAAGTTAAGTGATGATATAAAATGGCCTATATCTGTCGTTGCAACATCACTCAGGACAATTCCCCAGTCCCGAAAAAGCCCCTGTATTACAACTGCTTTTCCCTTTCCCTGCCCCCAGAGCTTCCAGTGTCCACTGGCTCCACATCAGAGTTGTAATTTCTTCCATTTTTAGAATCACAATATGTCTATAGTAGAAAACCAGTAAGTCCCCTCTAGTCCATAGCTCTGCCCCCATGCCTGAGGATTCTGGGATGGTGACATCCACTCTACCTCCGTTTGAGAGGGGGCTTATATCCCATGTGGAAAATGGATGGGACTATCCTGCCTGCAGCTGCAGACTCTCTCTGTTCCCTGGGACAGCTGTTGTCCATCATCATCTCCCTGCCAGTTGTCCTGGGTGAGTCCAATGAGATGTAGAGTAGGTGTTGTAACTCTGCCGAGGTTCCAGGCCCAGCTGGCACATGGACAGCCCAAAGACTTGAGTCTCTGGACATACATCTACAAACTCCAGCACCAAGTATAGGTTTAAATAGAAGGGACAGGTGAACCATGTGCAGAGAAGACGTAATTGAGTCCAACTCTGTCCCTTTCAGGAGCACAAACTCCAAAGTAGGGCCCACTGGCAAAGCACCAAACTCCAGAGCTATCTGCCCTGATCTTCTCAGTGTTTTTTGCATTGATAAAGACACAGGCCTGACAGTGCCCATAAAAGTGGCAAAGAAAATCAACAACTTAATGGCTTTCTTTTTACCTTAGAATACTAAATTATTATCTTATGATTATGGATAATCTGATATAATTTTAGTGCCTAAAATCCTATCTCTGGTCTAACACACAGACAATTGGTGAGGAACACATGAAAGCAGGAGGCCAGCACTTACAGGCCGTAAGAACTTGGGCAACGTAAGTCACAGCTGTTTCAGGCCTCAATTTTCTTACCAATTGACTGAGGTTGCTGGAGAGTGTGACTGCAAACCTGCTAAGCAGCAGGCCTCCAGGGAAGGACTTGGGTTGTTCATCTCCATATCCTCATTCTTTGACATGGTAACTAATTCTTCGATTTGCCCACCAATGCTCCAATGCCTTTTAGAAATCGTACCTATCTTGGAAAAGCCCTTTTATGCACACCTCTTGTTTCTCTCCGGCACCGAGGCAGTCGGATCAGTGCCATCTCGGGATGGGTTTCCTTCCCTTTGTATCCTAGGGTTGGAGGTCTGCAGTCTACACAGCCCTGCCTCCACATCAAAATCACCTTGGGCACTTCAAAAATAACGCCAATGCCCAGGATCCATCTCAGGCCTAATGGCTCCGAATCTTGGGGAGATGGGAGGTGGAGGGGTGAGGAGTAGAGAGGAACTGATATATATTTCCTAAACTCCCCAGGTGGTTGGGATGGGCATCCAGGGTGGAGGATCACGGCTGTCATAATTACAGCCATTCAGTGAATGGGGAAGGAAATCCACAATCTCCAACTGTCTAAATCAGATGTTTCTAGAAAACTCTACCTTAAAAATGAACTCTCTCTACCCTAAAACAGCTGCCTTGCTGGAGTCTCCTCTATCATTAGCATCACTCTGCCCTCAATCACAAAGCCCTGAAGCCTTGGAATTTTTTCCCCATTTTGTCCCCTTTTCTGGAATGTCTTTCCATCCTTCACGCTGTCAGTGTCCATATGGTCTACCATTTATGAAGCGCTGCCGTGTGTGTCCATCACGAACCTGCCTTCCCGGCACCTTGTGCAGTAGCGCCCACGCCCAGAGACCCTCCAAAGTCTCACAGCCAAGCAAGCAAGTCAAGGCTCAACCTCAGACCTTGGGAGTGTTCATTGCCTGGCCAGCCTTCCTTCTTCACGGTCCTGAATGAAGTCTTCTGATCTGGCCCTGCCAGCCTGAGCCCAGTGTAATTCCTTCCGTGGAACAGCCCTGCCCCTCTCCCACAGCATTGCTCTCCTGTCACTTCATCCTTTAGGCATTGTAGCGGAATGCCTGTTTAGCCGCCCCATGAGGCTGTAAGCTCCTGGAGGCAACTTAGTTCCCCTCAATTTTGTATACAGTTGCTCACTGAGGATTGGATCTTTGAACCCCAATCCTCACTTGCCCCCACCGGCCAGTTTGACTCACAGAAGCTCACATAGACACCCCCTTTTCTCTATTCCCTTTACCCTGCCCTCTAGTTTAAGTTCACATCTGGCAACTGGGGTGCTTCCTCATAGTCTGCCTGTCCACTGGCACCTGCTTGGATCAACTCACCCGGGCATCCCATCAAGCACCATCTTGCCCAAACAGCCCTCCCCTCATCCCACCATGCCAAGGTTTAGAAGGCTTCCGAAACGCCTCGTTGCCTGTTGGGTAGATTCAGCTGAATTTGCAAGTGATTACGAATGAACTAGCGTCTTCTCTCTCACCTTGCAGAGGGCAAGCTCTTCCCTCCGCAGTCTTCGGTGTCTTTCTGCCTGGAGGGGGAAGAGGGATTAGGATTTGTTACAGAGACATTCAAGGTGAACACCTTCTGCTTACGGAGCAGGGCAAGAAACCCATTTCTTTAAGGCCCTTTCCACTGATCTAGCACATCCTCCGATCTGGCACTCCACAAGCCTGGAGCCCCTGCCCAGACAGTGCTCCCCTGGTAGAGAAGAGGGAAGAGCCCTGCTGGCCATAAAGTTTCACCAGGGGAGTTTGGGGTCAGGAGGAGGAGATCAAAATATAGGGGAAAGCCCGCTCCTGGGGCCCATGGGTTGGTGGAAGAGAAAAAGAGAGAGGTTGTCAACAAGAATGATGTGGGTCCAGTTGCCTTCTCCAGCTTCGACCTCAGGGCACCCCATCCCTCATGAGGGCCCTGGAGAGCACATTCTGGGCTGGCAGAGGGAGGCCCACGTGTTCCCATGTGTGTGGGCTCTGAGTCGAGATCCCAGGGACCTCACCACCGCCCGCTGGCAGCGCTGGAAGTGAAGCCAGCTGGACGGAGCCAGCAGGAAGTGCCACTGACGGCTCCAGACCACCAGTCCCACCAGCCACAGGCTCAGCCAAAAAAGCCAGAGGGGCCAGTAGCACCTGGGAGGAGGAGGCACCTGCCCAGAAACCCATGTCTCTTGCAGGTGACCAGTGCTTCGCAAAGTGCAAGGCTGCACAGAAGCCATGGTGTGAGCTGCTTGCTACCAGTCAGCACAGGAGGAGCTCAGAAATTGAGAGCAAGCGCGTAACCCAACAGGGAACACTGAAGTCTTTTCAATCGCATAATTAAAATTTGACCTTGGATTTTGCATGCCTTGTTCCATCTCATTTTTTTCTCCTAATTTAATTTTCTTATGTTTTACAAATATCCGTTAGCAACATACTGGGAATTTTTGAAGAAATTGGTGCTTCCCTAGGGAAGAGCTTGAGAAACGCTGCCACTGGCCACACCCAGCTCCAGCCCCACGCCACACCCCATCTTGGGGAGCGAGGCAAGGGGAGGCTGCTGAGCCGTGCAGAGCCGAGGCCTAGGCCGCCTAAGGAGCCTGTTTAATTTATTGGCTCAGACCAAAAGTTCTACTCCAGATCTGGTCAAAACCTAATATCTTCCCCGGTGAACCTGTGGGGCCTAGGAGGAAGTTCAGAGCCACTAAAGAAATCACGTTTCCCTGCACACGCAAGAGGTGACGTGGCTCTAACGCGTGACCCCTCCACGTGGGCCTTCGGGTCCACACGGCCCGGGCCTGGCCCTTCATTCGCATTTAACACGCGCCAGCTTCGTACACGGATCCCCCCATACCCAGGATTCCCTCCGACTCCTCTGCCACAGGCCTCGGCCCACCCTTTCACTTCCGGAGCATCATCGGTTCGGTGCCCTTTGGCGTCACAAAACCTCACGCAGGCCTATTTGGGACCCAGCTTACGTCCCGGGCCCAGCATACGGCCGGCACAGGAGACCCCGGCCCTGGACCGCCCTGGCCCCCTCTGAGGCCACCCGCAGCGGCGGTGGGCGTTGGCTCTATGCGGGTAACCGCGCCTGTCAATCACCTGGGTCCCTGCTTCCGGGCTCAAGGCTTTCCCTGGGCCCCGGCAGCTCAGCCCTGGGGCCAGGCGGCCCAGAAGCGCTGGGCATTGGCTACCCAGACGCAGCCCTCAACCAATGAGGGACGGCAGTGGGCGGGGCGCTGCCCTATTCCCCACCCCCTGGGAGGCGGGGCTCCGAGCAGCATCCTCCAGGTTCTTGGAGGGTTTGGGTGGGACCGGGCCCTGCCTGCCACCTGCAGCAGTGACCAACCCTCTGCAGGAGTGACCTGCCCTCTGTGGCAGTGA
>JAKSZT010054040.1:8502955-8689577 GCA_026826555.1 Tolypeutes matacus
AGTGACCCTGCCCTCTGCAGGAGTGACCAGCCCTCTGAGGCAGTGACCGTGCTCTCTGCAGGAGTGACCAGCTCTCTGAGGCAGTGACCAGCCCTCTGCAGGAGTGCCAGCCCCCTGCAGCAGTGACCAGCCCTGTGCATCAGTGACCAGCCCTTTGAGGCAGTGACCAGCCCACCAAAGGCCTCTTTATGGCCTTGCCCCTTCCTCGTCCCTCTTCCCCACTCACTCACTCCTGGTTTCTGGGATCACTTACCAGATAAACTGCCTGAACCCAAAACCTTGTCTCGAGCCTGGATTTGGCATAAACCAAAGACACTGTCACAGTGGGCTATTTGTTGTCCAGGGACGCCCAGGCTCTCAGCCTGCCAGCAGCTGGGGTAGAACCCAGGGGAAGGAAGCTGTGGACTTGATCCGGGAGGGGGCAAGGGCCAGAGGGCACGGCCAGCTTTAGGCACCAGAACCTAGAGGCCCGCGGAGACCCAGGAAGAGCTGGAAGCCCACCTTGTGGAGAACTGGAGAGCCTGAGAGCTTTGGAGGCCTCAACCTCTTTGCAACCTGACTGATGAGGCAGCTGGTGGCAAAGAAGTGGCAGCTCTGGCGCTTGTTGCCTTAAAAATCCCTGAGGCTCCCTGTTATCTGGTAGACCCATCACCAAGGCAAACGTGGGACAGCCCCGTCCCCTGACACACCACCAGATGTTTTCCCTCCTTCGCAGCTCCTTAAGGGCTATTTTAACCAAGGAAGACGGGGAAAACAGTAGAAAGAAGTGCTGGGAGGTCAGGGTGACACACAGGGGTTTAACCCTGCATCCCCCGGGGTGCCCAGCCTGCAAGGCCCACCGTGTTGGAGGGGAAACCCCTGAGCACCACTCCCAGGGCCGTGGGGATCCGCTGGCTGCCGAGGCCATTGGGGCACGCTTGCCTGTCTGTGACTATCAGGGACAGTGGAAGGAGCATGGTCAGTCCCCGTGTTCCTCATGCAGCCTCTTGCACAGGCCAGGGTGACTCAGGTCCGTTCTAGTTCACATGCCTAGCAGTACATGATATCTGTACATGATGTGCTAGCGGCACATGATATCGATTAAGTTTGTCTCCTGCCAGCCTGGACACGTCTTGACGATTACTTTTGTCTTATTTATCTTAGTACTTGCAGAGCCTGGCACATGGGAGATATTGAATAAATCCTTTTTATCTTGGATCGAAATGAATTAAATTGAATTAACTTTGGCTTGGATTAAAACATATTGGAGGTAAAAAACAAAACATACTGCAGCACAGTTTTTGTGAATTGTTTTTTCTCTTAAAATATATGTATATATACACATATGTGTAAATATACACACGCATTCATATGTACGTATGCACACACATACTGACAGTCTCCCTAATTAGTCTGAGTTAAGGAAGACAAATTTGTGTTCATTGCATTAATCAATCAGATCCAGAGTTCTATTCATTTATAACCATATTCACCAGATGATTCCAAGTAATCATCACGGACAGAGAACGCCAGAGCTCATGGCCTTGCAGTCCAGTTCTACAGGAAGAAGAGAGAACTTTTCAGCCAAAGTGTTCAGTTTGAAGGGGTGGTTTTCCTTGTGCTTATTACTGCGTGGCCCACAATGGAGTGCCAAATTGCAATAAATAGGTATTTAGCCGTCCCTGTTCCCCTGGCAATTCAGATTAAAGGTGGACACTTTTCAATGACATGCTCCGCTCAGAATAAGCCACCGCAGCAGCGCTTTTCGCCTGAAATATCCCCTTCCTTGCCCACCTCGTCTGTGGCTGCTTCGGGGCCTGAGCTCCTCCTCATGAGTTCCAGCAGATCCACGTCAAGGCCCAGACCCTACTGCAGTCCACTGCGCCCCAGACCACACCACTTCTGTGGCGTTAGCTGTCGTTTCTATGGGGTCTATCACCAAAGCAGTTACATTCTTTCACTACCCAAGTCACTGGGTTTTTTTTTAAACAATCCTTGGAAATGATCCCAGCTTAAGAAGGAATGAAACTCAACATTCAGCCAAATATAACTTTTGAATAATTTAAATGAGAGCTACTTAAGTCTTCTGAAAACAACCCCAACCCTGTGCTCTCTGATGTGAACAGGGGAAAAAAAATATGCACCAACGTGCAGAATTTGAGCCTATGCAGATGGCACGTTTTGCACTGTAGACTGTTGTTACTGTTTTGGCAGAAACGTGTGTGCGCTGCCTCCGCTAAGGCTTCCCTCCGCCGCACGTTTGGCAGCTCTGGCGTTGGGTTTTGCTTGGGGATAGATCCCTAAGTCATATTACCATTAAATCCATCATCAGATTTTCCTGGGTTCTCATTTCTCCTCATTTTAAGTAAAGTCATCAGAGATGCCTACAGCAAGGAGCTGGGCTCCTCAGCCTCCGTTTAGCCAAAATGTGCCGAATCTGTCATGGCCATTTGACCCAGAAAAGATAGAAAGAGAAAGCATTTAGAGGAAGGGTCGAGTGTTTAAATATTTTCTGGAGAAAGATAGAACTTGGTCCAGCCATTTGTTGAACAACTTCCTTTTTCCTGGGGCCATGAGCATAGCACACACACACACACACACACACACTCAGGAGTGAGCTTCCCCACGCCCAATCAAGAGGTGCTTCCTCAGCTCCTACCATGAACAATCTGCTTTGCCTGGTGTGATTAGGAATACAAAGATGCAGGCCAAAGAAATTCCAGTTTTTCAGGCGGTTCCTTATAAGGAAACCGAGATACCTACATAAGAATCTGCAAAAGGCATATATAAACTAAGAGCTGTGGAAGGAGAACAAAGGATTCTTGAGGGGCGGACCTGCAGGGGAGGTCTTTCCTGACCCGGAACCAAGGTGGACTTCCTGTAAGCGGTTCTAACTGGGCTTTTGCCACCATTTGTTCTCTTCGTTCTGCAGACAGTTTCAGGCGCCAACTAGAGAGGTTGTCTAGTGTCCCTCATGCCTTCAGGGCACTTGTTGAGCACCGAGTGTGTGCACTGCCCCCCAGGAACTAACCCACCTGCTGTGGAGAGACTAGTGCAGGCACATCACTGCAGAGCAGTGGGGGAAACACGAGAGAGATACACGCCCTGTTATCCAGAGCCAGTACAGATGCAGATTAGATTTAGAAGGCTGGGCAGAGCCACTTAATGTTAAATAGACTCAAGCTATATCTGTTGAGGAAGCTATATTTAGATGTCCAAACAAAATCAAAGCCAGGTGGAGGATTCCTATGGACACACCATAATAAATTACGTTGTTCTGTGGATTAAATTCAGATGTCTTAGAATAGATATGTAATAGATTAAAAATGAACCCACCTTATAGAAATATTAATTATTATCCTAATCAGATAAAATCCAAACATACACATTTAAATTGGGGATAAAAGAATGAAATGTAGTTGAACATATTTGGATTTTGTTGTCCTTTTTTTAATTTAAGGATTAAGGACTCATCCTTAAACATAAACCTAAGGCTGGTGTTGCCTATCTTTAGTAAAAGGCTTTTACTAGCTCTTTAGTAAAAGGCTAGCAAATGCCTCCCAAAGAGTTATAATGTTTTTAAGGAAAGATAAAGTACTGGAGCCTGGCTAGCTCTGTTAGGAAAAATGGGTATAAATTCAAAAGTGAAATTATGCTCTGGGGTCTTCCCTGATCATCCTGGCCTACAAAAAATCTCTTTATTTCTTTGGGATTATCTCAAGGCCTCAGAAATCTTCTCTTCCTCTTGTTGTCTTGTCTACTCTGTCTCCCACACCAACATTTTGTTGGCTATTTACAGGAACCATTTCTCGGCTGTAAGTGCTTCTTGCTTTTTCACTTAGACTGTGGATTTTTCAAAATCAAGTCAGCCCTCCTCTTCTCTTTTTATGGTTCCCAAAGTCTCTGGAACACTTTTACATGTAGGAATTTTAGAATTACTGTTAAATCATGTTTCAGCTCAACTGTTGCTAGTCCACCTTTGAAACAATTTAAGATACGGTTGAATTTTTTCTTTTTTTTTTTTTTTTTTTCGGTTTAAATAATACTAATGTATAAAGTAGATAGAAAAGTTGTGGGTAAATTAATAGAGTCTGAAGAAATGAGAATTCCACCCAAGTTCCATGATATAAGGATGATTTTACATGTTTCTAGTAAAAGGCTAGCAACACTTCCTAAAGAGTTTATAATGCAAGCGACAGCTAGGCGCTCAGATTTTAAATATCTGGTTAATATGCCCATGGGTATCGCTTTGTGAGGTCTTTTCAAAATGGAAAAAGAGGGGGAAAGGAAAAGGAAATAACCACAATTAAAATTTGAATTACTTATTCAACGCTTATTTTCCTATTGCACGTTTACTATTTCTGTTTTGCTTTGTTTCGATGGAACATGCTCAGCTTCCTGAGAAAATACTGCTTTATTTCTGATAGTCAATAAACACAGCAACTAGCTTATTCATCCTTTTCTTTAAAATTACTTTTGTATATATATTTTTCAAATTTGCCAGTCACACATGGGAACTTGTTAAGCAGAAGAAGACGCACTCTGCAGAGCCCGCAGACGTTTCTGATGATGCACTGGACAAGGCTGCTTTAAATTTGGGCACGTCATGAGGGCTTGCAACTGCTGCCTCGCCTTTCCAGACTCTCATCTCATGGAAGTTAAATAAATTCTCTTGTAATAATGTTTTGTTTTGTTTTTAGGAGGTACCGGGCATTGAACCTGGGACCCCCTACATGGGAAGCAGGCGCTCAGCCACTGAGCTACTCCCACTCCCCTAGAGTTTTGTTTTTTTTTTTTAAGTCTAAGTTAGAAAAGCCATGGAGACTTTACCCCTTGAGAATGGGATACACAGATCCCTAAAGAATTTCTCCATTAAAAAAAAATTAACTGACTATATTTTCCCTTGAAATATCAACAAACTGAACAAGACAGTCACCTGGTAATAAAGCAACAAAACTCCCTCCCTCCTGGAAAGCTTCTAGGACAAGTCTCTTTCCACCAGCAGTGCAAGCCTTTGAGAGCTCAGCAGGCCGCTGTCCTTTCTCTGGCTTTTTCCCCGCCTCCCTCCTTACCCAGCCCTCCCCACGGCTGAACCGAACCGCACCTCTCTCAAAATACTCGCTTGCCTAATGAAAACCATATTCAAAAAAAAAAAATGTTTGCACGACCCACCGAAACGCCTGGACAATCTTTAATGTCAGCTTCAGACGACACGTGTCTTATGAAAGTCTGGGGCCCCTGCTTGTCTGGCAGACGGAGCTCTGTCCCACATCTTTATGAGAAAGAGGGACAAAACTTCTGTTTTTGGCATTTTATATTGGAGTCTGTTTTAAGCGAGGAGGAAAAAAATAGCAACGTAGAGTCTAGACAGAAGAGATGGGGTTGAAATCTGGAAGCCATTCACCCCCGGGTGAGGGCAGCGGCAGCTCAGCGGCGGGGCAGGATCACCTTACACAGCCTAATTACACATGAAAAATGTACACATCATTTCCCTCAACTGCTTGGAAAAATAGATGCTTACATGGCGCTTTTGGACGGTGGCAGCCGAACCCGTTGTATATTCTGGATGAGGGATATCTTATTCTGTGCATTTTGCAATGTGATTTTTTCCCCAGGGAAGTAGGTATTCTCTCTCTCTCTCTCTCTCTCTCTCTCTCTCTCTCTCTCTCTCTCTCTTTCTCTCTCTCTCTCTCTCTCTCTCTCTCACACACACACACACACATACACACACTTAAATGTATTTTAGGTTTGGCAAATGCTCGTAATCTGTGAAGAATATTTAAATGTTAAAGGACATTACATATGGGATGAAATGAGACACATGTCTACTTTGAAGACTTTGCCGGATGGTAAGATGGAGACCCTGAGGGTTTCGGGCTTATTTCAGGATCTAATTTATGGTCTGAGGTGATTTGTTGTTACAACAATAACTTCTAAATTGTTAAATCATTAACTTGTCCTGCTCCTGAAATTGCAGCCTTCTTGCTGGCCATGGCTCTACATTTTTATGGAGGATAATGGTTTTTTAAGAATCCTTAAATTTAGTGTGTGTTTTTCCCCAAGAGTTCAAAAATTTTTCACAGCTCTTAGCATTTAGTCACATTACATGCCTGGGACTGAAAAAGGGGATGAGATTGTAGCCACAAATTGAATCTGCTGAGTGTGCATTTGAGCCAGAGTTGATCCTGTAGCATTTCTTAATAAGGAGAAATGAAAGGCGAGAAGAAATTTAGAAGCCTATCCTTACCTAACATGAGCAGAAACAGAACAGAGAAGAACCAGGGTGTGTGTGTGTGTGTGTGTGAGTGTGTGTGTGTGGGGGGGGGTTGGTTTATAAAATGAGAAATAAAATCAGATTTAATGACTTGCCTAAGATCACATAGTGGCCTTTGTGATTGAAACAGAGAAGTAATTTCCATTGTCTCCTCTACACTCCCAGCAGAGTACTGGGAAGTTAAGTATTTTACTCTAATAAAATGATAAACATGATCTGCCAAAGATAATCTGTTTTTACACTTTTTGCATTTTCTCCCTGCATATCACCATCCTTTCTCCAAATCTTTGTTTTGGAGTTAGAAATTCTTTCAACTCTACCCTTTGATACTTTCTTTGAGATTGATGGGAAAGGTCAATGACCTGTCTTTGGGGTTTGTCAAAAAATAGGGAAGCCAGAGTGGGAGTAGCTCAAGCAGTTGAGCTCCCACCTCCCACACGGGAGGTCCTGCATTCAGCTCCCAGCGCCTCCTAAAAAAGACAAACAAACAACGAGCAGACAACAAGCAGACACAAACAAGCAGGAAGCAGATGTGGCTCAAGGAGTTGAGTGCCTGCCTCCCACATTGGAGGTCTTGGGTTTGATTTCCGGTGCTTCCTAAAGAAAAAAAACAAACAGACAATGAGCACATAATGAGTAGACAACAAGAAAAAAAAACAATAAACAAACAAACAAGCCATCTTGGCGAGAGAGGAAAAACAAATAGGAAAGCTGTGTCTAGATTAGGGATTTCAGAGCTTAGGAGCAACAGCTGATTTTATGACTGCTCCCATTCAGCCGGGGAAAGGAAACGTAAATGTGCTTCCCTTTATGATAACAGCAGGATCTTGTAAAGATAAGAGTAACTTTGTCATATTTAGTGGAAAGTGTTAGGAATGGAAGAGAAGGACAACTGGGATGAAAAGATGGGAGGAGGAGGATGGAAAGACCTACAGAGGGCCAGGTTTTAAGGCTTGCACCCCAAAGCCTGAGGTCACCCTTGGCTCTAGACCCAGGGCCTACCCAGAGCAAAGCTGAGAAGGGGCCAGCAGGAGGGCAGGAAGCAGCAGCTCCTGCCCCTACAGGACCTCGCCCAGTCTCGGCAGAGGCTGCCTCTTCCTGCCACACTGGGGTCCCTTCTTTGACCACAGACCCTCCTGGTAGCCCGCTGAAGCCTGAGAACGGCTTCTCTGGGAATGTTTTCAAATTCACAAAATAGAATACATAGACTTGCACAGCTAATCAATGTTGAGACCAGATATCAAAGCATTGAAAAAACACATTTGTGACATCCATGTTTCTTTGTTAAACTCATAAATAAAACAATCTACTGGTGCATCTGATAATTATCATAATATCAAAGACATGATGAGGACAATCGGTCTACTGAGATTCGGCAACAACTGTAATGTGATATGAAAAGACATGTGAATTGTATGTGACAATCTCACTAGGACTGTTAATAATATTGTGGATTGGCGAGGGGAGTTGCCTCATGCATAGATCAAGAAAATGCTAAATGTCAGTGAGGCAGTAGTGAAAATAGAGATTTTTTTTTCCCATCCAAGATCACTGACATCAGTTTACAAACCCATGCCTTTTAAAAATCCTTTCATCAAGAGCTCCACCCTCAGCCCCTACCAGGCATGGGCAGCGGGAGCCCCACACCCACAGCCTTCCTGTGGAATCGCGTCACATGCCCTCACTCTCAGTGCCAATAGCATGGCAGCTTCTTACCACGCTTGGCCCAAGTCTTCAAGCCTCGTCCCTACCTCTGGAAGAGTTAAACTCTTCAACACCCATTCATTCAATACTCAACAGATATTTATCCAGTTCCAATGGTCTTAGTTTGCCAATGCTGCTATGAAAAATATTACACAGCGGTTGGTTTAAACAACAAGCATGTATTGTCTCTTGGTTTTGAAGGCTGAAAGTCCAAAACCAAGGCATCAGCAAGACCGTGCTTTTGCGCTAAAGTCTGCAGCTTTGTGGTGCTGGGTTCCTTGGTTGACATCTCCACCTCCTGCCACATGGTGATGTCCTTGCTCTCCTCCTAGTGGAATTTCCTTTGACTTCTTGCTTCTCCTTATAAGATGTCCAGTGACACGGGTCAAGGCCCAGCCCGATTCAGTTGGGCCACACCTAAGTAGGACCTTTGAAGATTCTATTCTCAAATGATTCCAGCGCCTTAACTGATATGACATCTTTGAAGGTCCTTGTAGCCATTGGGCAATTTGATGTAATTATGAATTCCAAAATTTAATTGGATCATGCTTGTAAACTGATCTGTTAATCTGGGCATGATTAAGTTATGATTAGGGCGTTGACTGGGCCACGTCAGTAGGGCGTTGAACCCCACCCTTTGGTGGGTGGGGGAATCGAATATAAAAGGCAAGGCAAAGGACAGAGGGAGCAGTTTTTGAGAAGCAGTTTTGATGTTGGAGTTTTGATGCTGGAGAGAAGGCCCCAGGAGAAGAGAAGTGAGCCATTCACCTGATAGTTTACAGCTGACCTTGTGGAGGAACCAGAGGAGCTAAGCCTGGAGAGAAACGGAGTTCCAGGAAGAGAGGAACCCAAGAAGCCTGAACCCTGGCAAATGTCGGCAGCTGTCTTGCTCCAACACGTGGCAATGGAATTTAGTGAGAGAAGAAACTTAATGCTTTATGGCCTGGTATCTCTGGACTTCTACCCCAAATAAATACCCTTTATGAAGACCAACCTATTTTTGGTATTTCACATTAGCATCCCTTTGGCTGACTAAGACAGTCCTTTTTACCTATGGGTTCACAGCCACAGGAATAAGACTAAGGGATATTATGTCCTCATTAGGGACATAATTCAACCTACCCCAGCAGCTTTGTGCCAGACACCATGCAAGGTGCCGGGACACTGCAGTGGGTGTGACAGAGTCCTGGCTCTTGTGGAGATGACACTCCAAGTTGAGTGGATGGAGAGAGACCATAAACAAATAAGCACAACAGAGTGTGATGGGAGGTGTTGAGTATGCTCAGCTAAGACAAAGGCAGGTGCAGGGACAGAGAGGCCAGGAAGAGGCTGGGGTCAGGGAAAGCCTTGGATAAGGTGACTGTTGAGAGGAAGGCAGGAAGGCAGGCAGGAAGGAAGCCTTCAGCAGAGAGGAGCCTGGTGGGCGTGAGGCCAGAGGGCCCACAGCCTGGGGGCCATGCAGACCTGGTAAACACAGGAGGAGCCACCGGAGGAAGGGGAGGCAAGCAGAGTCACCATGTGGCCTGACTCAACTTGAAGAAGGCTCCCTGGAAACTCAGGGGGGCAAAGACTGTGGGGCACCCACGGAAGACGCGGGAGAGGCTGTTGCAATAGTGCTGGTGAGAAGGCGGTGGCTTGAACCAGAAAGAGGGAGCTGTGGGTTGAATTGTGTCCCCCCAAAAGATATGTGGAAGCCTAACCTCACTTCAGAATGTGACCTTATTTGAAAATAGGGTCATTGCAGAAGGAAATTTTTAAGATGAGGCCGATATGACTGACGTCCTTACAAGCGGCGGGCACGGGGGAGAAGATCATGTGACAACGGAGGCAGCACTGATGCTCTGCAGCTGTGAGCCAAGGACTGCCAGCAAACAGCAGCAACTAGGAGAGGCAAGGAGACACTCTCCCCCAGAGCCTCAGAGGGCACACGGCCCAGCTGACACCGTGATCCCAGACTGCGGCCTCCGGATGGGTGAGACAATGAACCTGTGGCTCTCAGCCAGCCAGTTGGTGGTGCTTTGCCACGGCAGCCCGAGGAGACTGAGGCAGGGGAGAGTCTAGGAGTACCTCCCTGCGCCTGAGCCTGGGCGAGGCTACTGTCCTGCCAGGACCTCAGGAGAACTGTGGAGGGGACAGCAGAGCCCAGAGCCAGGAGCCGCTCTAGCTTTAGAGTGTGTGTGTCCCTCAGCAGGGATTGCTAAGGAAGGTAGGGTTGCCCACGCCGTAGACCGCGCCACTGCCGCGGAAAACGATATTCCGTAGGGGAGGTCACCACGTGGGACGTGTATACATTGGTTAAGACTCATCCAACTGTATGCACACACCGTTCCGGGTTGAACTGTGTCTCCCAAAAAGGTATGTTAACATGGTGATGCCTCAGGAGGGTGGTACCTCAGGTGGTACCTCAGGAGGGGACCTGATTTGGAAGGAGGGTCACTACAGATGCTAAGCTGGGCAAGTTAAAGGGAGGTCACGCTGGGCAAGGCAGGCCCTTGACCCGACAGGACTGTGCCTTAGAAGAAGGGAGGAGGGGACCCAGCAGACAGAGGGGACAAGGTCGTGTGACGACTGAGGCATCGCACGGGCGCCACCGCCAGGAGCCAGGCTCGAGACAAGGAGCGGGTTGTCCCCTGCAGCCTGCAGAGGCCTCCTCGCCCTGCCGAGCCCTCCGTCCCAGCCTTCTGCTCTCCGGAGCTGTGCCGCAATAAACGTCTGCGGTTCAAGCCACTCGTTCTCTTTCTGGTCCTTGGTTACAGCAGCCTTAGGAAACAAAGACACTTCATGTCTGACAATTTTAGTCTGTGTAACTCGTACTTCATGAACAAATAGATTAAGTAATGAATTCCAAGTTTCAGTCTCGAGCAGGCCTTGTGCAAGCCTCTGAGTTTCCCAGCCCTGTTGCTGAATTAAACAGGAATAATAGCAACACACAGTGTTTATAATGCGAACAGACTCTTCTGAACACCTGGCACATATTAATTCAGTTAATCGTCACAAGGACCCTATCAGATTGAAACCATCATCGTCTTCATTTTTCTGGTGAAGAAACGGGTGCAGAACACTTACGAAACGTGGCCAGCATCTCGGAATCTAGTAAGTGGCAGAGCTGTGATCACCTGGGCCTCCCTCCCTCCCAGGCCAATTCTGAGAATCAAAGGAGAGGCAGGTGCAAAGGGCTCTGCAGAGCACACACCACCCAACGTGTGGGGACCTCATCAGACCAAAACGCCTCTCCCCAGGGCCGTGTCCCCGTGAGATAGGACTAGCCGGTCAGTGGGGAGCATCCTACCAAGATTCTGATGGAGACAGCCATCCCCAAGCTTCCTCTGGGAAAAGAAGAACTACTCTAATTAGCCTTTCCTAATAGTCCTGCTTTCCATCCTCGTAGTCATTACTTTCGCTCTTTGCTGAATTTCATCCAATTTTCCTACATCCCTCTAAAAATTTTTACACACTGTTGACCTGCAAAGAAAATTGAGTTACTTTACATTAAAAGATGCTTCGGTAAGTCCTGCAATGCAGGGGCCAGAGCAGCAGAAGCTTTTGCTATCTGGGAGTTACAGACGGGTCACCAAAGCCCTGGCTTTGTTCTCTTTTATTCCCAAATGTTTAAGTCACCAATGAGGAAACGTTTCTGGCACCAGACCAGAGGTCCAGCAGGCTGGGGAGGGGTCTGTGATACCAAGGCTAGACTTGAGGTCTAGCAGTATTGGAGGCAGGTGCCCCATAAAGTCCCCAGGAGAGCGCGAGACGTCCCAGACGTCCACCCTGGCCAGAGGCCTTTCCTCGTGTGTGGTGTTCCGGCTGCCTTAGGGCCACACTGTAGTATTTCAGACGTCCCAACCTCCTTCACCAGGTCGGCGTGGTGCGGTGAGAAGGCACAGCTTTGGCATCAGAAAGGCCCCAGCAGAAATCCTGCCTCAGCTGCCACACTGTGCAACTTTAGACAAACCCCTTAAGCTCTCTGGGCTGTATTCTCCTTCTCGGTAAGCTAGAGACAGCAATAAGTTCTTCCTAAGGTGTGTTCGTTTGCCAGATCTGCTATGACAAATACCACACCATGGGGATGCATTGGCTCATGGTTTCAGAGGCTGGAAGCTTAGAATGAAGATGCCAGCAAGGCCAGAGTCGGCAACGTTCTGGCGGTGGCGGTCCTCCAGCTCGTGCCAATGTTCTCGGTCTCCTCCCATGGTTTTCTCTGGCTTCTGGATTCTCTATCTTCTAGCTTCTCCCAGTTTCTGGTTTCTACTGACTGACTGAGCTCAAGCTTCCTCTCTCTATAAGACCTTCAGTAATAGGGATTAAGACCCAACCTGATTCAGCCTGACCACACCTTAACTAAGAATAACATCTTCAAAAGGCCCCGTTTACGAATGGGTTCACACCCACAGGAATGCGGTTTAAGGGCAGAACATGTATTTTGTGGGGGACAGGGTTCAATCCCCAACATAGGGTTTCTGAAAATCCAAGGCAGTTGCAAGTAAAATTGCCTGGAAGGTAGGAACTACTCCACAACATCAGGCTGTGTGCGACGCTGGAAATTCACATCCTGAGTGCCAACCCAATGGGAACTGTCAACCGTTTTCACGGTTGTCACTTACAGGCACATACAATGACAGAGAGCCAAACTTCTAAGCCTTTGCCAGCAGCAGATTTTCATAACCAGGAGAAAGAGAGAAATGGGATCCCCGGGGCACAGGGCAAGAGAAGAAATGGCATTGTAGAAAGCACGGGATGATGGATGAAGGCAAACTTGGTGGGCTTGAGATTTTGCCAGAGAGAAAATGTCCTGCGGCAGCTTTGAAAGAGAGTCCCTGAGGCTGTGGATTTAGGGAAGTGACTGAAGAAGGGCTCAAATGGGCCAGCAGAAAGCTGGTGGATTTACCCAGAAATAGACCCCTAGCCTTCTCTCTGGACCTTCAATAAATCTAACAGTGCTGAAGTCTTATGGACCAATGTCTTGTTTTTTCCCTACACTGTAATTTATTCCAGTACACATAAGCTTTATATACAGATGGATTAAAAACCCTCCTAGAAAATAAATGTGTAATACTAGATCAAAACATTTGGAAAATGAATAATGATAAGAACCTAGGATTAAGTTATAGAAATTAAAACAGTATAGTATTGGTACAGAAATGAATGGAAGAAACAATAGACTGAATGGCAGTTTGTGTCACTAAAGAAAGAACTATTGACAGATTTGTATACACCACACAAAAGTAAATTCCTGATCACTAAATACACAAACATAAGAGGTAAAATTATAAAAGTGCTAGGAAAAATGGGAGCATTTTCATAATCTTGGGTAGGGAAGAACTTTCTAATTATGACTCAAGGCTCAAAACATTTTATGAAAGAAAAAACTAATATTTGCACCACATAAGAAGTGAAACTAGTACTTGGCCACAGGAGATATGATCAAAGTTAAATGAAAATTATTGGAATAAGATATTCACATCATGCATTAATATTCATAACATAGAAAGTGTTCCCGCACAGCAATGAGAAAAGAACAAATAAACAATTGAGCTCATACGACCATTTAACACATAATATAAATGTGCTCTGCTGATAAGGAAAATGTATATTCAAAGAGACAATACTTTTCATCCATCGAATGGGCCAAAATTTTAAAAGTAATGATATTTAGTGTTGACATTTTGCATTTATAATAGCAACTAAAAGAATCAAGTATCTAAGAATAAATTTAACCTAGCATGTAAAACACCATAGAAAACTCTTAAAACATTGCTAAAAGAAATTAAAGAATATCCAAATAAATGGAAGCACATCCTATGTTCATGGATTGGAAAATTAAATATTGTTAAATGTCAATTCTATCTAAAGCAGCATACAGATTCAATGCAATCCCAATCAAAATTCCAACAACTTTTTTGCAGAAATGCAAAAATCAATCATAAATTCATATGGACGGGTAAATGGCCACGAATAGCTTAAAACATCTTAAAAAATAACAAAGTTGGAGGACTCACACATCCAGATTTTAAAACTTATTACAATGCTACAATAATCAAAACAGTGTGGTAATGGCATAAAGACAGACATATCGCCTAATGGAATCAAACTGAGAGTTCAGGAATAAACCCTCACCGCCATAGCGCTTCCTTTTTTCCACTTTCCCTTCCTTCCAAACACTCTTTTTACTTTTTCTTTCTTTTTTTTTTTTTTAATTGTGGGTAAAAATCAAATTTTTCACAATACATACCAATATTTGTAAAATGATTTATAAATATATATGCATATATGTGCATTTGCTTACATAAATGCTATTTTTTTATATATGTATATTTTTAAAAGGTGCTTAGATTATCTAAATATTACACAGAAATTACAGGGATTCCCATGTTCCCCACCTTCCACACCTCCCACAACATCCCACACAAACATCTTTTATCAGTGTGGCACATCACCTGCGATGGATATACACATCCTGGGGCTTTGCCACTAAGCATGGACCATAGTTCACATTGTAGACCACACTCTCTCCCACACAGTTCTGCATGGTATATGCTGACGTAAAATGGCCTACATCTGTCACCACAACGCCACTCAGGACAACCCCCAAGTCACGAAAAAGCCCCTGTTTTCAACTGCCCTTCCCTTCCCTGCCCCGAAAGCGTCCAGTGGCCACCATCGCCACCTCACTGATATAATTTCTTTCATTGCTTGAATCACAATATGTCTACAACAGAATACCATTAAGTCTACTCTAGTCCACAGCTCTTCCCCCAGTCCTGAGGGGACTGGGATGGTGATGTCCACTCCATCTCCAAGTGAGAGGGGCCTTATATCCCATGGATACGGTGGATGGGATTATCCTGCCTGCAGCTGCAGGCTCTCTCCATTCCCTGGGATGGCCGCTGCCCATCGTCGTCTCCTCGCCAGGTGACTTGGATGAGTCCATGGAGCTGTAGGGTAGGAGTTGAAGCTCCACCGTGATTCCAGGCACAGCTGGCACATAAGTAGGCCAGAGGCTCCAGTCTCTAGAAGTACACCTAAAAACTCCAGCATCACTTATAGGTTTGAATAGAAGGGACTGATGGACCATATGCAAGGAGGACTTATTGGAGTCCAACTCTGTCACTCTCAGCAGCACAGATTCCAAAGTAGAGCCCACTGATAAGGCGTCAATCTCTGGGGCTATCCCCCCTTATATAGGACCTGGGTGTCTCCAGAGCCCTCAGGAGCCCCTCTGTGTGGGGTGATATCCACTTTGGTGTTCTATGAGATCCTACTGAGGTGTGTGTAAGCGTTACCTCTGGGATGACCTCCCGACTCTCTTTGAAGTCTCTTAGCCACATGAACTCATTTCTCTTTACCTTTTCCCCCTTTTATTCAAGTTCTTTTTCCAATCATGTTGCCAGTTGGCACTTGGTATTAATCCCTCGTTGCCAGGGAGGCTCATCCCCGGGAGTCATGTCCCACGTTGGGGGAAGGTAATGCATTCATATGCTGAGTTTGGCTTAGAGAGAGGCCACATTTGAGCAACAAGGAGGCTTCAGGTGGCAACCCTTAGGCACCCCATAACAGTAGGCTAAGTTTCAATTACAAGAGCAAAGACTCATAAGGCTAGTCATCAACAACAAGAACCCATCAGTGGACGCTCCTCCTTTGCCAGACACTGCCCCTGCACTCGGAGGACTGTTGCTGCTCCCTTGGAGAATGTGGCAGAGCTCTCCAGGCTGGGAATTTAGATTCCCTCATTTATTGAGTGATTGTCTACCCACCATGACCATGCCCCATCCCTTGATCATTTGAACAATTTTATATTTCTTTCATGTATATTCAGATGAACTTCCTCCCATGAATCCCCCATCCCAGACACCCCCCACCAATGATCCTCTGCAGCCCCCATTGTAACCCTTCTGTGATCTAAACCTTCTTTGAACATGAAGCCCATATAATAACCAAATACAATGAATAGGAAAAAGAAATAATAATGATAAGCTTAAAATGCAAGAGATAAATACAAGGAAACTCAGAAGAAAAAAAATACTGAAAATATAACTAGTGGTTTGGGACATTTAAAAAATGGGGAAAAAACAAAAAAAAAATTCCTTTTAAAAAAAATTATTCTTTTCTCCTTTTATCACTGTATTATCGGAGGTCCAGTGTACCATGACACCTTTACCCTCTCATTCCCCAGTGTCTCCCAATTTTTCATTTAATTTTCAAAGAAATTTTAGATCACAGCAAAGTCACACGTGGAATACTAGAGACTCCCACATACCCAACCTCCCTCCCCCTTCCCCACCCCATATTAAAACCTTTTTTTTTTTTTATGGATGTTAGCATTGTTATAACTGTTATACAGATAGTAAAATATAGCAACTGAACATTGTCAATGGATAACAGTATAGTTTACAATTTAGTCAGTACAGTTTAATAATTTTTGATGATATTTACTATGTCCTGTGTCCATTACTGTAAGGTAATGAAAAACCTTTCCGATGAACACTAAATACCCCATTTGATCTTAACTCTTCCTTCCTCCCCATCCCCCTGGGGCATATGACACTCCCCTGTCTTGACTCATGGAATGACAAAATTCATAGTTACATGCCCTGGGTATTCCAACCTACCCTTCCTAATCTACCCACCTGTCAACCCTGCACCAAACCCAGTAATATCACTACCCATCTGTCCTATCCTTCAATATGCAACTATACTCTATCCCTTTACCATAGATTATGTCCATATGGATGATGGCTCAAAGCCTGCTCTTCTCTTACTCTCCCTTGTTAACCTATCTTTCAGACATTGGTTCTCAGAGACTGCTCACTTTCCTCAGTTCAAATCAGTGAGGTCATATACTATTCATCCTTCAGTGCTTGCTTCACTCAACATAAGGTCTTCAAGATTCATCCACGTTATTCCATGTGTTAGCACTTTATTCCTTCTTACAGCTGAGTAATATTCCACTGTATGTATGTACCACATTTTGCTTATCCATTCGTCTGTTGATGGGCACTGGGGCTGATTCCAACTTTTGGCAATAGTGAACAATACCGCTATGAACATTGGTGTGCTTATATCTGTTCGTGTCTTTGCTTTCAGTTCTTCTGGGTATATACCCAGCAGTGGAATTGCTGGATCATATGGAAGATCTATTGTTAGTTTTCTGAGGAACCGCCAAACTGTCCTCCACAGTGGCTGGACCATTCCACAATCCCACCAGCAGTGGATGAGGGTTCCTATTCCTCCACATCCTCTCCAACACTTAGAGTCTGCTGTTTTTTAATAGCTGCCTTTCTGATGGGTATGAGATGGTATCTCATTGTAGTTTTGATTTGCATTTCCCTGACAGCAAGTGATGTTGAGCATTTTTTTCATGGGCTTTTTAGCCATTTGTATTTCTTCCTTGGAGAGGTGTCTTTTCAGGTCACTTGCCCGTTTTTTAAATGGGTTATTTGTCCTTTTATTTTCAAGGTGTAGGATTTCTTTATATATGCAGGATATTAGGCTCTTATCAGATATATGGTTGCCAAATATTTTCTCCCATTGGGTAGGCTGCCCTTTTATTTTCTTAATAACGTCCTTTGAGGTGCAGAAGTTTTTAATTTTGAGGAGATCCCATTTATCTATTTTTTCTCTTGCTGCTGTGCTTTGGCTGTGAAGTTCATGAAACCATTTCCTATTACAAGGTCCTGTAGATGCTTCCTTCCCTACATTATCTTCCAAGGTCTTTATGGTTTTGGCTCTTATATTTAGATCTTTGATCCATCTTGAGTTGATTTTTGTATAAGGTGTGAGATGGTATTCTTCCCTCATTCTTTTGGATATGGATATCCAGTTCTCCAAGCACCACTTGTTAAGAGGCCATTCTTTCCCAACTGAGTGGGCTTGGCAGCCTTGTCAAATATCAGATGACTGCGAGGATCTATATCAGAACTCTCAATTTGATTCCATTGGTCATTAGGTCTATCCTTGTGCCAATACCATGCAGTTTTGATCACTGTAGCTTTGTAATATGTTTTAAAGTCCGGTAATGTGATACCTCCAACTTCATTTTTCTTTTCAATATGTCTTTGGCAATTCGTGGCCTCTTACCTTTCCAAATATATTTTGTAGTTAGTTTTTCCAGTTCTTTAAAATATATAGTGTTGATTTTTATTGGGATTGCATTAAATCTGTAGATTAGTTTGGATAGGATAGACATCTTGATGATGTTTAGTCTTCTTATCCATGAACAGGGAATATTTTTCCATTTATTTAAATCTTTGATTTCTTTTAACAAGTTTGTGTAGTTTTCTGTACATAAGTCCTTTACATCTTTAGTTAAGTTTATTCCTAGGTATTTGATTGTTTTAGTTACTATTGTAAATGGCACTTTTTCCTTCAATTCCTCCTGCAATTGCTCGTGATTGGTGTGTGGAAATGCTACTGATTTTTGATCATTGATCTTATATCCTTCAACATTACTGAACTCCTTTATAAGTTCTAGAAGCTTTGTTGTAAATTTCTCTGGCCTTTCTATGTATAGGATCATGCTGTCTGCAAATAATGAAATTTTTCCTTCTTCTTTTCCAATCTGGATGCCTTTTATATCCTTTTCTTGCCTCAGTGCTCGAGCAAGTACTTCTAAGACAATGTTAAATAGGAGTGGTGATAGTGGGCATCCTTGTCTTGTTCCTGATCTCAGAGGGAAGGCTTTTAGGATTTCACCATTGAAGATGATGTTAGCTATGGGTTTTTCATATATACCCTTTATCATATTCAGAAAGTTTCCTTCTATTCCTATCTTTTGCAGTGTTTTTATCAGGAAAGAGTGCTGTATTTTGTCGAATGCTTTTTCTGCATCTATACAGATGATCGTGTGATTTTTTTTTCTTTCAGTTTGTTTATGTGGTGTATTACATTGATTGATTTTCTTATATTGAACCATCTTTGCATACCTGGGATGAAACCCACTTGGTCATGGTGTATAATCCTTTTGATATGTTGTTGAATGCGATTAGCAAGTATTTTGTTGAGGATTTTAGCATCTAGGTTCATTAGAGAAATTGGTCTGTAATTTTCCTTTCTAGTGGTATCTTTGTTTGGTTTTGGTATTAGGGTAATGTTGGCATTGTAGAATGAGTTAGGCAATATTCCTTCTACTTCTATTTTTTGGAAGAGCTTAAGCAGAATTGGTGTTAGCTCTTTCCGGAATGTTTGGAGAATTCAGCTGTGAAGCCATCTGGTTCTGGGCTCTTCTTAGTTGGGAGGTTTTTGATGACTGAGTCTATCTCTTTACCTGTAATTGGACTGTTGAATTCATCAATTTCTTCTTTCATCAATATAGGCTGTTTGTGCGTTTCTAGAAACTTGTCCATTTCCTCTAAATTATCATTCTTGTTGGCATATAATTTTTCAAAGTATCTTCTTATGATACTCTTTATTTCTGTGGGGTCAATAGTGATATCCCCTTGCTCATTCCTTATTTTGTGTATGTGCATCTGTTCTCTCTTTTTCTTTGTTAGTCTGGCTAAGAGTTTGTCGATTTTACTGATATTCTCGAAGAACCAGCTTTTGGTTTTGTTTATTTTTTCTAGTGCTTTCTTATTCTCTATGTCATTGAGTTCTGCTCTAATCTTTGTTATTTCCTTCTTTCTACTTCCTTTAGGTTTAGTTTGTTGTTGTTTTTCCAATTCCTCCAAGTGTGCAATTAGGTCTTCAATTTTAGCTCTTTCTTCTTTTTTAATATATGTATTTATGGCTATGAACTTCCCTCTCAGGACAGCTTTGGCTGCATCCCATAGGTTTTGATATGTTGTGTTGTCATTTTCATTAGTTTCAAGGTAGTTACTGATTTCTTTTGAGATTTCCTCCTTGACCCACTGTTTGTCTAAGATTGTGTGGTTTAGCTTCCATATCCTTGTGCCTAACCTGTTTCTCTGGCCCTTAGTAATTTCCAATTTCATTCCATTGTGATCAGAGAAATTACTTTGTATAATCTCAATCTTTCTGAATTCACTGAGAGTTGTTCTGTGGCCCAGCATGTGGTCTATCTTGGAGTATGACTCATGTGCACTCGAGAAAAATGTAAATCCTGCTGTATTTGGGTGTATTTTTCTGTATATGTCTATTAAGTCCAGGTCCTCTAATGTATTGTTGACAGTCTTTGTTTCTTTATTGATTCTCTGTCTAGATGTTCTGTCTAATGATGATAATGGTGTATTAAAGTCCCCCGCTATAATTGTAGAGGCATTTATTTCTCCACTTAGCTTTTCCAGAGTTTGCCTCATGTATTTTGAGGCACCTCAATTAGATGTGTAAATATTTATGATTGTTCTCTCTTCTTGAGAGATTACCCCTTTTACTAATATATAGTGTCCATCTTTGTCTCTTACAATAGTTTTGCATTTAAAGTCTATTTTGTCTGATACTAGAATAGCTACTCCTGCCCTTTTTTTTTGGCTATTGTTAGCTTGTAAAATTGTTTTCCAGCCATTTACTTTCAGCCTCCTTGAATCCCTGGGTCTAAGGTGGGTTTCTTGTAGACAGCATATAGATGGATCATATTTCTTTATCCATTCTGCCAATCTGTGTCTCTTGAGTGGTGAATTTAATCCATTAACATTCAGTGTTATTGCTTGCAACGAATTTATTACTTCAGCCATATTTTCTTTGGATTAATGTATGTTATATGTTGTTTTGTTTCTGTTTTTGGCTTTTTGGTTGTTTTTAAAACTCTCCTCCTTGATTTTTCCTTTCAACTTGTAGAACTTCCTTTAGTATTTCTTGAAGTGCCGGTTTCTTATTAACATACTCTCTTAATTTCTGTTTATCTGTGAATATTTTGAACTCTCCATCATTTTTGAATGCCGGTTTTGCTGGATAGAGAATTCGTGGCTGGAAGTTTTTTTCTTTTAGTATTTTGACTATGTCATACCACTGTCTTCTTTCCTCCATGGTTTCAGATGAGAAATCAGCACTTAATCTTATTGTGCTTTCCTTGTATGTGGTGGTTCTCTTTTCTCTTGCTGCCTTGAGTATTTTCTCTTTGTCTTGAGCATTGGACATTTTGACAAGTATATGTCTTGGAGTTGGCCTGTTGGGATTTATACTGTTTGGGGTGCGCTTTGCTTCCTGGATCTGCACATCCATCTCTCTCAATAGGGTTGGGAAGTTTTCAGCCATTATTTCCTTCAACACTCCTTCTGTTCCCTTTCCCTTCTCTTCTCTTTCTGGGATGCCCATAATGCGTATGTTTGTGCATTTTGTGTTGTCAGTTAAATCCCTGAGGCCCTGCTGGATTTTTTCTATTTTTTTGTCTATCTGTTCTACTATCTGTTTGATATCAGCTGTATTGTCTTCCACATCACTAATTCTTTCTTCTGCCTGTTCAAATCTGCTGTTCTGTGAATTCAGCATCTTTTTGATTTCTTGGATTGTGCCATTGATCACCATCATATCCGTTATCTTTTTGTGTATGTTTACAATTTCTTCAGTATGTTCTCCCAGTGTGTCTTCTTTATATCCTTAATCTCTTCCTTCACTTCATTGGGTTGGTTCATGATATTTGTTTGGGAATCTTTGATTAGTTGTTCCATGTTCTGCATATATTCTTAGTTTTTAGTTTGTTCTTTGGAGTGGTCCATGTCTTCCTGTTTCCCAGTGTGGTTTGTAATTTTTTGTTGCCCTCTAGTCATTATTTTATCTTGCTGGGTTTATTCAGTTGATTAGCTTCTCTCTCTCCTCTAGAGTTTTATTTAGCCTGTGGTTCTGTGTGTGTGTTGTTTTCTCTTTGACACTTTTTCTTATTTTGTTTCCTTGCTTCTTTCTATGTTACCTTGAAGGCAAAAGATTAGTGCCAGAGGAATCGAAAGATGTGAGAAAGGAAGAAGGATAATAGTAATATTGATAAAAGTTAGAAGAGCGGCCAAATAGGACTTAGTGAAATGAATATTTAACTTGTGTAGGCAGTGTAGAGTAATAGGAAAAAAAGTGGAGTACCTATAATGGACTGGGAAACCAAGTAGAGGAATATATATATAATGATTTAGAAGGCTAGAATGATGAGGAGGGAGAGAAAGAGTAAAGAAAGGGCTAAAAGGAAAAAGCTAATATTAATTTTAAAAAGAAGAAAACAAAATAGATAGAATAGAAATTGACACCCTTAAGTTGTGAGCTAATGAAAAATTGTGGTGTCTAAGAACCACAACAGAAAGCAGAAGGCAGAGAGATGAAGGAAGGATAAGAGATAGCTTCGGATACAGTATCAATATAGACAGAGAATGGGAAATCACTGAAGAAGAAGCACAGCAAAGAAGAGGTAAGCTAGCAGCCCCTAATTTAAAAAAAAAAAAAAAAGAAAATGAAGGAAAACAGAAAGGGGGAAGGAAAGAGGAAAGAAAAGCAAGAGACAACAAATAAACAGAGAAAAACCAAACAACCACACCAGCAAGCAGTCAAACAAAGCTAAGGAGGAAGTGTTCTAGACTTCTAGGGTCCTTGCGGATCCTCTCAGCCTGCTTGCGCTTATCAATTTCTCTTCAGGGTTCTATCTGCAGGTTTTGAGGCAGATTTTCGGTATTAGACTAAATTAAAAAGAGGAATTCATTTTTAAAAGTGACTCTCTTCCTTTTTTTTTTTTTTTTTTTTTTTTGGTGATATAAGGGACCCAAAAGAAGTCCTCTGCTAGATCACCCCCTTCACTGAGGGGACCCTAAATAGGCTTGTGGAAACTAATCAAGCCCTTCCCACTTCCTGGCCTCCCCAGGGGAGCTGAAGCTCTGATGCTTGTCAGTGCAGAGCGACAAAATTGGCTGACTCGGCCCCCTCGGGCCAAGCCTCCGTGTCAGGGGGCTGCTGGGTAAATCAGGTTTCCTCAGCAGATTCGCCTCTCCCCTCAGCCTGGGGCTGCTTCAGGCCGGCTCATCTGCTCCCCAAAGCTATGAGGGGGTCCAGGCAGCCAAATCCACAGAAGTTAAACCCCTCTCCACCTTCTGTCGGAGCCCTCCCTCCCTCAGAGAATGCTCCCTCAGGCTGGGAGCGGGAGTCGCGGGTGCGGGATTTGCAGCTCAAACCAGCCGTTTTCCCTGCGGGTGGGGCTCGGCCGTCTGTGTTCACCGCCACAGGCAGGCTCAAAACCCACAAATCTCCTCTGCCCGCTGCTAGATGACCCAAGCTTCTCGCTCCGTGCGCCCACAGCACAGACCCTGGGGCAGGACCCTGTCCACAGTCGGCTGTCCCCAGAGGCCTAGTCGGCAAGGGCCCTCCTAAACCGACGCCATCTTGCCTCCCAAACACTCTTTACTAACCAAAATGTGAAATAAAAACACCACCTTTTTATATATCGAATAAAATTTTAGTCCTTTTATTTCAACTTTTTTAACTTTTAAAATTCTTTTTCCAAAACATCTTAGAGGATTTTTTAAATGTTTTTGAATGGCCGTTGATTGAGTTTTTGGTAATCGTTATTTGATTGCTCGTTTATTTTGTTTCTTTATTTTTAATGTACCTTGTCCCAATATCTTCACTAGGTGAATTTCCAGCTTTAAAAGAAAAAATATTCCCCACTAAAGGCTTAAAGATGAAAAAGAACAACAACCTATGACACCAATTACAAAGTAGATGCTGTTTCCTGGGGATAAGAAAGGTGTAGAAAAAAGGAGAGGATCTGGAAGCTTCTGGGGGCCCAGATTCACTATGTGGGGAGTCTCCATCTACAGCTCCCCTTGAAATCATATCCTCCCTTTTTCTCAGTCTGGAGGACCCCATAGAAGCCTCGCAGTCAGTCAATGGGGCCTTTGAACCCCTTTCCATTTCCAAGATATCAAATTGAGTGGAGGGCACTGAGGACACTCCAGCATCAGTGCCCATTAATGAGAGCATGCTGTTGAAGACCCAATCTGTAAAACACTAGACAAGGCTCAAGACCATTATAATTATTCTCGTCTGGGCAGGCTATAATCTAGAAGAAACAAGCATCTTCTAAGAATAAAATAAAATGGCTTGGGCCCCTGGGAGCGGTTTATTGAATCTGCCTGAAGCAAATCAGGGACCACCAATGGGAACTTACTCCATCGACACCATCCCCCATCATCTCGCCAAAAGAAGGGGTAAATACGTGTGTCTCTGTTGTAGAGTCCGTTTTTATCAACTGTGCCATGTAAAGGTTAGCATGAAGAGCTGGGGCTATGCAGTGAATGCTAGACATGATCCCTGGCTTCAAAGCCATGTGGCCTCGGAAGCAAGCAGAGGCGCGTCTTAATTTGGGTTAGTCCCTGGCGGAAATAAGGAATCAAGAGATGGTGCCAGAACCTAGATGTATGCTTTGCTCGGTGATTGCAAACTCCTCACACACAATGTACCAAGTCTGGTGTGCAGTGTGACCTACGGCGACTTCTCCACATAGGTCCTTTATCATTCCCACCGCTTGGGAGTGGGTAGGTGTAAGAGACGCTGACTAGAGGAAGTGAATCACTTCTTGTGGTCATTCCTCTGCCCACAAGTTCAGCTATTTTTACCAAACTGCATAAAAATCATAAATCCAACTCTGGATATGTATTTTATTTAACAAGTACCCAATAAGTTGAGTCGGGGGTGAAGACAAAAATGGGAAGAATTGAGCAAGTGAGTAGGAAACAGTTCAAAAAACTCCCCCAGATCAAGACAATCTCTTTGTAACTCCTTTTGGAAAACTTGTCACAGGGAACAAGAATAACCTTTTTAGAGTCACTTCCTACGGTAATTTTCCACTCCCTATGGAAAAAGCTAACATTTAAAGCAAAACAGCTGCACACGTTCACACAGTGTATAGTAAATTGCCCCAAATATTCCAGCAACCAGTCAGTATGACTTTTGAAAATCCTTCTGTCCTTTATCAGCACTATTTCCTTTATGTCAAATCTGGTGTCATCATTAACGCAAAATCTGTTAGTAATTAGACAGGAAGTAGGAAACGAATTACAAAGAAATGTTTTCATATTAAGCACAGATCCACTCCCAACCTTGAATGGGGTGGAATATAAAAGTAAGAGCTAAATGTCTACTGCACTGTAACGTCATCACACACCAGGCCTTCCCCGCCACGGGGTGGCTGGCTGATACGCGGAGGCCGTCTTCCTCCATTGTCAGCCCCACGTAAATGACAGGGAAGGGGAAAGCCAGCAGGAATTCTCTCCTGGTGGTGCTCACTCTGGGCACCATTTTTGTCCAAGACCTTCTGGTCCAGGTGTCCTAATAATGCTTCCCGTGCTCCCAACGCTAGACTTTGAGAAGATCGCAAACCACGCCCCTGGGACTACTATGGTTTAATGTACACGATGCATCAGAAGAACCATGTGGCGGGTGGAGATCTCCTGCAGCTCTCCTCTGGGACGGTCTAGAGCAAAGATCAGGAAACTTTTTCTATAAGGGGCCACACGATAAATGCTTTAGAGTCTGCAGGCCACACAGCTTCTGTCGCAACTCTACAATTCTGCTGCTAGAGCATGAAAGCAGCCAGAGGCAAGACATAAATGAACACACGTGGCTGTAGCCCAGTAAAACTTTATTTACCGACATGGAAATTTGAATTCTATATGTTTTCCATGTGTAATGAAATCTTCTTCTGATTTTTCCCAACCATTTTTTTTAAAATGCAAACGCCATTCTTAGCTCACAGGTCACTCAAAAAACGCTGCAGGCTGGGTTTGGTCTATGGGCCGAAGGTTTAGATCCCTGCCCTTTCTGTTCCTGGTGGACCACGACCATCTGCACCCCAGGCCATTTCTTCCTCTACGGGCCTCATGTGTCGCTCTGGGTCCACACTGATCAGCTTTTCACAGCACAGCCCTGAGTCCTTTTTGACTGATTACCAAGTAAGTCGTTGATTTTGTTGAACATATTTTGTTGAATATATTCTGTGTGGCTCCACCACTGTCTTTCAAGAGGAGCTTCTATGTCGTGATCAGCGTACGTTTAAGATCAGGGCGTTTTCTCCTTGTTCCTGCCAGGCGATGGTGGTGAGAGTTGAAACCTCGGGTGGTAGCAGGGTCATATGTTACTTTTGAGAAGAGCTGAGAACAGGTCTCCTATTGAGCACAAACACCATGACACTTCCTAGTAGACATTCTCCGTCTCCTGCCCTCCCTTCTCCTTCTCACTTCCAGCAGTGACCCTTGGGTATCACTTAGGCACTTGGCCATCTTATGGTCCATATCATGCACTTTATATGCCAGCTTAGTGCACTGGGCAGCACCCAGCAAATGCCCTCTCCACACTGGCTGAGGGAGTGCTGAAATCTGTAGTTTCTCCAACACTGGCAAATTTGATCCTCTGCACAAAGGAAAACAACTACGACGTATCTTAGGAGTGAAACGGTGGCTCAGGTTTGCATGCTATGAACTTGGGGGCTGGTGATGCTATCTTTCATTGAAGTAATTAGTTAATCTGCCAGTGTTTGTTGGAGACATATGCACCTCTGGTAGTCACATGCCAAAGGATGCCCACCTCTCAGAGGAAGTACAAGGGGTCATAGTAAAGCTGTGAGAACAATCCCACAATTCATTTACAAAATCCATCTTTCAGAGGTTCAGTACAAATTGTATCTTTGATGTGGGCCATGTCAAGAAATTTTCAGATCCCACTAGAAGACTTCAAATGCACATTAAAATTTGCATTGCCCTGCTCATCTTACATAGTGGATTGACTGTGTTTTCATCATACTCATGTGCTGCTCATGTTTGAAGTATGAAGACCTGTACACTGAATATCTTTCTGCAGTACCAAGTCCTGTAGCAAGGAGACTGAAGGAAGATGCCCTGCAGGGTTATGATTAGACCCAGAAAGCACAGACTGTGGCTCCATCTCCATCTCTGGTTGTAAAATTTTTGCGGGCAAGGGGCATTGGCTGAAGGAACTTGCCCAGGGGCACCCTGGTCAGCGACCCTTGGTGCAGATTGTCCACTGGTGATCCAGAACGACAGCTTTCCTTGCATGTGAATGAAGTTTGGAGGCTCTGAGTTGAGTAAACGGATGCTGCTCGACTCCAGAGGGGCCCTTCCACAGCATTGCATCTCAGCTGGCCATATTGCTTGCCGGCAGCCTCACGCCATGCCCGTTTGCTGGCTTGTATTCCTCCAGGATGACTTTTTAACTGGATAAGGGCTTTCTTCATTGGGTCACAGGTTCAAGAACAGCCAGGGTCCCCAGGATGTGGCCATGAAACACTGCTTTGTCCTCCCCCTGCCCTGTGTTCACAGCATCACGCCAACTCTGAGGGGCTCCCTGCCACCTCCTTTGCCCCTTTCCTGAGCTGGGCATGGAGCCAAGCACACAGCTGGCTTTGAAGCACTGAACTTCCAAAGAACTCCTTGATGGGAGGTGCTGTGAGAAGGCAGATGGCAGAGACAAAGTCAAGGGATGGCGGGGAACTGAGGGACACCTGTTGGAATCTGACACACAGCCCCCTGGGTCTTTCAAGCCTGCTGGGCCATCTCCTCCAATAGCACCTCCCAAATCAGAATGGCTACAGGATGGGGTCACAGAGCTCCTCCAGTGAAAAAATAGTCTGAGTGATCAGAAAGCATAGATGATAGATAGATAGACAGAGATAGATAGATAATGAATGGATAGATAGATGATGGATGGATAGATAGATAAATAGGTGGATGGATGAATACATAGATGATGGATGGATAAATAGATTAGATAGATAAATGGATGGATGGATGATGATAGGAAGGATAGATAGATGGATGGATGGATGGAGAGAGAGAGAGAGAGAGAGAGAGAGAGAGAGAGAGAGAGACTGGAAAACAAATATGAATTAAGCAGGGAATAAGGTATTTTAATTCCAAGAACACAGTCTTTGTTCCCATCATCTTCGCTCTTTAATGCAGCCCCACCCCCACGCCGGACTTCTTTAATCGGCGATGCTGCTGCCAGGGTCTCAGACTGCTCAGGATGTGAACTTGAAGGGCAGCCCCCAGAGGCATGTGAAATAGTACTGCTCTGACTCGAGGGAATAAAAGGGAGTTTTAGTTTTCACAAATTACCTTTTTCTGTTAAAAGTCATCCTGAGTGACCTGTTCCTATAACACCATCTCACCTGGGAGAACAGCATTGCTCCTGCTGCTGTATCCCACAAGAAATACCCCCTCACTGCCCCCCGAAGCATCAGTGCTGCACTTAGGGGAGGAATTCCTCAGGGTTTATGGGCGAAACCCTCCAAAGAACTCTCAAAACAGGCTAGCCAGCTGCTATGGTCAAAGACAAGGTCAAGTCCTAAACTCCCTGTCCCATAAATGTGATCCAGTTTGGAAATACAGTCTTTAAAGAGGTGATGAGGTAAGATGAAGCCAAACTGGATTGGGGTGGACCCTCGTCTGATATGACTGGTGTCCCCACAGAAGAAGAAAGTAGACACAGGGACAGACAGACAGAGGGGAGCATGCCATGTGATGATGGAGGCAGAGACTGAGTACTGCAGCTGCAAGCCCAGGAGCACCATAGTTTGCCCACAAAACACCTGAGGCTGGAAGAGGCAGGGAAGGTCCTTTCCTTGAGCCTCCAGAGGAAGCCTGGCCCTACTGACACCTTGATTAAAGCTTTAACCTCCAGAACTGTGTGTCAATCCGTTTCTGCTGTTCTAAGCCATTTCATTTGTGCCCCTTTGTTACGGCAGTCCCAGGAAACTATGACACCCACCAACCGGCAGAGGGCAATGATAATTGACTCAGGAGCCCACCCTCCAGGGAATGGGACTGAAGCGCTTCCTTGGACCACTGTCATTCATCCATTCATTCATGTGTTGTGCTCACTTCTGTAACACGTCTTCCTAGCATTCACTAGTGTTTCCCAGGGGCTGGGGATATAGTGGACAAGACTGTTGAGCAAGAAGCTGCCTCCCAAGGAGCTCCACCTAAGGGAGGAGTCAGACAAATAAACACATAAAGAAACAAGGAAAGGGGACTTCCGGGAAGATGGCAGACTAGTAAGACACGGGAATCTCTTCTCCAGAAAAATAGCTAGAGAACAAGCTGAAACAGCCCCGAAAAAGATCTTCTAGGGTTTAGGACAGCAGGTGAAGGCTGCACACCACCCAGAGGAGAGAGGGACAGAAGAGGGAAATCGTGACAACAGAACCATGAGTTGGAAGTGACAGCTTCTTCAGCTGCCGGCACCCTCCCCCACACTCCAGAATTCTCGGGGCTCTGGGCCTGCGACCACAGACAAAGGGGGCTTCAGGGATCTGCCACTCCTGGAAAGGGGAGAGAGAGGGACACAGCCTTAGGCTAACTCAGGTTCTGACCTGTAAATTTGGGCTGCGGAGCCCCAGGGACCCTTCCACACAGCGGTTTGCCCTGGGAGCCTAGAAAGGACTGGAGAAATCCGACCCTCTCTTCTAGCCTGGACTAATTGTTGAGAACTCCACAGGAGAGCGGAGAGAGAGAGCCTGGGGCTGACCCTGCTTTGGACTCCCAGGTTTGGTCTGCCCTGTCCCGAGAGCCCTTCCAGGCCGGGTGGGGCTGCGCCATTGTTTGCCTTGGAGCCTGCAAGGGGCTAAAGATATACAAACCTCCCAATCTCCTCCTCTACTAACAGGAACTGATTGTTGAGGATTCAGAAGGGAGTGGAAATATTTCCTAGCTGGGAAAGGGGGGCGCTATGAGAGAAGTCTGGAGAACGGTCTCAGAAAGTTTGACTCACAGGGCTCTTAGCCCCCAGACAGGAAGCTCTATCACATTGATCTGGTCTGTGTCACAACAAATACGCTCCAACCAGGCATTGAATTGAGAGCTGCCAACAAGCGCCATCTCCTGGCAGACCAAGGAAGTGCACATAAGAATATTAATAAGTAAGAGAGGTTTTTCCTGGCCTCTATAGCCTCCCTGCCCAAGGCCCTAGGAAACGACTCTACAACCAATTACTGGGTCCAGTGCCCAGTTTTGAGCAACCAGCAGAACAATCCTAACAGTCAAGATTGAGCCAAAAATCAAAGAGCTGTGGTAACTCACAGCCTCCTGCCACTAAAACCCCATAAAAGAGAAAGAGATAGAGCATCTAAGTAAAATATAAACTAACCAGATGCCTAAGTACCAGCAAAAAATTATGAGCCATACTAAGAAAATAGAAGACATGGCCCAAGAAAAGGAATACAGCAAAGTCCCAGAAGAGATGCAGAATTTGAGGGAACTAATCAGTGAGATGAGCACAAATTTCCAAAATCAAATTAATGAGATGAAAGAGAATATAGTTAAAGACATAAGTGACATCAAGAATCCATTGAGCGAACGCAAAGAAGAATTTGAAATCCTGAACAGAAAAGTAACAGAGTTCATGGGAATGAAAGACACAATAGGTGAAGTAAAAAATACATTTGAGGCATACAACAGCAGACTCGAAATGATAGAAGAAAGAATAAGTGATACTGAAGACAGAGCAGCTAAAATTGAAGAGAGAAAAGAACAGAGAGAGAAAAGAATGGAAAAAATTGAGCAGGGGCTCAGAGAGTTGAATGACAACACAAAATACAACAACATACGTGTCATGGGAGTTCCAGAAATAGAACAGAAAGGAAAAGGGGCAGAAAGAGTATTTGAGGAAATAATAGCTGAAAATTTCCCAACTCTCATGAAAGAAATGAACTTACATGTCCAAGAAGCACACCATACCCCAATGAGAATAAATCCAAATAGACCTATACCAAGACACATATTATTCAGAATGTCAAAAGTAAAAGATAAAGAGAAAATTCTCAGAGCAGCAAGAGAGAAGCAAATGATCACATACAAAGGATGTCCAGTAAGACTTAATGCAGATTTCTCTTCAGAAACCATGGAGGCAAGAAGACAGTGGTATGATACAATTAGGAAACTGAAAGAGAAAAACTGCCAGCCGAGAATTCTTTATCGAGCAAAACTGTCCTTCAAATATGAAGGTGAATATAAAGTATTCACAAACAAACAGAAACTAAGAGAGTTTGCAAAAAAGAATCCACCTTTGCAGAAAATATTAAAGGAAGCCTTAGAACCTGAAAGAAAAAGACAGGAGAGAGAGGCTTGGAGGAGAGTATAGAAGAAAGAAAAGCAGAAAGGATAACCAAAAGAGTAAAAAGAGAGACAAAAATAAGATGACATATGAAAACCAAAGAATAAAATGGAGGAAATAAATAGTGCATTTTCAGTAATATCATGGAATGTGAGTGGATTAAATTCCCCAATCAAAAGATACAGGCTGACAGAATGGATAAAAAAACATGAGCCATCCATATGCTGCTTACAAGAAACTCAACTCAGACCCAAGGATACAAACCGGCTGAAAGTAAAAGGTTGGAAAAAGATACTCCATGCGAATAGTAAACAGAAAAGAGCAGGGGTAGCTATACTAATAGCAGACAAAACAGACTTCAAATGCAAAAAAGTGATAAGAGATGTGGAAGGCCATTATATATTAATAAAAGGGACGATCCTCCAGGAACATATAACAGTCATAAATATCTACGCATCTAACCAGGGTGCCCCAAAATATATGAGACAAACTAGCAAAACTGAAGGGAGAAATAGACATTTCTACAATAATCGTCGGAGACTTCAACACCCACTCACATCCTTAGATAGAACAACTAGACAGAAGATCAACAAGGAAACAGAGAACTTGAACAATATGATAATCAAGTTAGACCTAACAGACATATACAGAACACTGCATCCAAACTCAGCGGGTTATACATTCTTCTCAAGTGCCCATGGATCTTTCTCCAGGATAGACCACATATTAGGTCACAATACAGCTCTCAATAAATATAAAAAGATTGAAATTATACAAAGCACCTTCTCAGATCATAATGGAATGAAACTAGAAATCAATAACAGACAGGAAATAAGTAAATATGCAAATGTGTGGAGACTGAACAACACACTCCTAAATATTCCGTGGGTCAAAGAAAAAATTGCAAGTGAAATCAGTAAATATATTGAGACAAATGAAAATGAGAATACAACGTATCAAAACCTATGGGATACAGCGAAGGCAGCCTTGAGAGGGAAATTTATAGCCCTAAATGCCTATATTAAAAAACAAGAAAGAGCTAAACTCAAAGATTTAACTGAACAACTTGAGAAACTAGAAAAAGAACAGCAAACCAATCCCAAAGCAAAAAGAAGGAAAGAAATAATAAAGATTAGAGCAGAAATAAATGAAAATGAGAACAGAAAAACAATAGAGAAAATCAACAAAACCAAAAGCTGGTTCTTTGAGAAGATCAATAAAATTGACAAACCCCTCACTAGACTAACAAAGAAAAAAAGAGAGAAGATGCAAATAAATACAATCAGAAATGAAAGGGGGGAAATTACAAATGATCTCACAGAAATAAAAAGAATCATAAGAGGATATTATGAGAAACTATATGCCAACAAATTAGACAACCTGGATGAAATGGAAAATTTCTAGAAACTCATAACCAACCTACAGTGACACAAGAAATACAAGAACTTAACAAACCAATCACAATTAAGGAGATTGAATCCGTCATAAAAAATCTCCCAGCAAAGAAAAATCCAGGACCAGATGGCTTCACAGGTGAATTCTACCAAGCATTTAGGAAAGAATTAACACGAATCCTGTTTCAACTCTTCCAAAAAATTGAAGAGGACGGAAAATTACCCAACACATTTTATGAAGCCAACATCACCCTAATACCAAAGCCAGATAAAGATTCCACAAGAAAAGAAAATCACAGATCAATCTCTCTAATGAACATAGATGCAAAAATTCTCAACAAAATACTTGCAAATCGAATCCAACAGCATATCAAAAGACTTATACATCACGACCAAGTGGAATTTATTCCTGGTATGCAAGGCTGGTTCAACATAAAATCAATCAATGTAATACACCACATTAACAAATTGAAGGAAAAAAGCCACATGATCATCTTTATAGATGCAGAAAAGGCATTTGACAAAATCCAACATCCTTTTTTGATAAAATTACTTCAAAAGATAGGAATAAAAGAAAAATTCCTCAATATGATAAAAGGCATATATGAAAAACCCACAGCCAACATCTTACTCAATGGGGAATGGTTGAAAGCTTTCCCCCTAATATCAGGAACAAGGCAAGGATGCCCACTGTCACCATTGTTACTCAACATTGTACTAGAAGTTCTAGCTAGGGCAATTAGACAAGACAAAAAAATTAAAGGCTTCCAAATAGGAAAAGAGGAAGTAAAACTCTCACTGTTTGCAGATGACATGATCCTGTACTTAGAAAGTCCTGAAGTATCCACAACATAGCTACTTGAACTAATAAATGAGTTCAGCGAAGTGGTAGGATACAAGATCAACACGCAAAAATCAGTAATGTTTTTGTACACTATTACTGAACAATCTGAGGAGGAAATCAGGAGGAAAATTCCATTTTCAATAGCAACAAAAAGACTCAAATACCTAGGAGTTAATTTAACCAAAGAAGTACAGGACTTATATGCAGAAAACTACAAAACAATGGTAAAAGAAATTTAAAAAGACCTAAACAAATGGAAAGACATTCCGTGTTCATGGATTGGAAAAATAAATATCGTGAAGATGTCAATCTTGCCCATACCGATTTATAGAGTCAATGCAATACCAATCAAAATCCCAACAGCTTACTTTACAGAATTAGAGAAGGCAATTACCAAATTCATCTGGAAGGGTAAGTGCACCCGAATAGCCAAAAGTATTCTAAAAAAAGAAGAGCAATGTGGGAGGAATTTCACTGCCTGATCTTGAAACATATTACAAAGCTACAGTGGTCAAAACAGCATGGTACTGGCATAAAGATAGACATATCAATCAGTGGAATAGAAATGAGAACCCAGAAATATACCCTCACCTATACAGTCAACTGGTTTTTGACAAACCTACCAAGCCCACGCTGATGGGAAAAAACAGTCTCTTCAACAAATGGTGTTGGGAGAACTGGATATCTATAATCAAAAGAATGAAAGAGGACCCCTATCTCACCCCCTATACAAGAATCAACTGAAAATGGATCAAAGATCTAAATATAAAAGCCAGGACCATAAAACTACTAGAAGAAAATGTAGGGAAACATCTTCAAGACCTTGTAATAGGTGGTGGTTTCTTGGACTTCACACCCAAAGCATGTGCAACAAAAGAAAAAGTAGATAAATGGGACCTCCTCAAAATTAAACACTTTTGCATTTCACAGGACTTTGTCAGAAGGGTGAAAGGCAGCCAATTCAATGGGAAAAAATATTTGGAAATCACATATCTGATAAGGGTTTAATATCCAGGATATATAAAGAGATGTTACAACTCAACAATAAAAAGACAAATGACCCAATTAAAAAATGGGCCAAAGACCTGAATAGACATTTCTCTGAAGAAGAAATACAAATGGCAAAAAAACACATGAAGAAATGCTCAACATCACTCATGACTAGGGAAATGCAAATCAAAACTACAATGAGATATCATTTCACACCTATCAGAATAGCCACTATTAAAAACACAAAGAACTACAAGTGTTGGAGAGGATGTGGAGAGATAGGAACACTTCTTCACTGTTGGTGGGAATGCAGGATGGTACAACCACTATGGAGGACTGTTTGGCAGTTCCTAAAGAAGTTGAATATAGACTTGCCACATGACCCTGCAATACCACTACTGGGTATATACCCGGAAGAACTGAGAGCAGTGACACGAACAGACATCTGCTCACCGATGTTCATACCCACATTATTCACCATTGCCAAAAGCTGGAAACAACCCAGGTGTCCATCAACAGATGAATGGATAAACAAACTGTGGTCTATTCACACGATGGAATATTATGCAGCTATAAGAAGAAATGAAGTCATAAAGCATATGGCATCATGGATGAACCTGGAGGACATTATGTTGAGTGAAGCAAGCCAGACACAAAAGAACAAATACTGTATGAATGCATTACTATGAACCAAATATATTGTGTAACATATTGTTTGATTAAAAAAAAAATTTATATGTATCCATTACATTTAATTGAGAAATGTATATATTTATTCATCTGTGTTTACTTTTTAGTTTTTAATTGTTTATATTTTCAATTATTAAATGTACAAAATAAAGTTAAAAAATGTTAAAAAAAAAAATGAAACAAGGAATTATAATGTGGTGATGCATCCCATGATGAGAATAAGACTAGGAGGTCTAAGAGTAAGGGCTTGGGGGCGCTATGTGAGACTGGGTGGCCAAGGGCGATCTCTCTAGGGAGGTAACATTGACCCTGAAACCTGAAGAATGACCTGGAAAGACCTGGAAGAAGAGCAGGCCAGGCCCAAGACACAGCTCAGCTTGTCCTAGGGAAAGAAGACAAGGTGCTGGGGTCTGGAGAGTGGGTAGGGGCCTGGAGAGGGGGTCTGGGAGGGCAGGGCCTGGTCATGTGATATGTGATTGATGGGAAGCCCTTGGCGGGTGTTAAACAGGGGGAGTGATGTGGACCAACTAACATTTTAAAGGATTACTCTGACTGCTGTTATCTTTTCAACCTTTCCTCAGTCAACTGGGAACCACCCCCTCCATGCCTTCCTCTCACCTACCTTTTCTCTTTCCCTTTTTCCATCCAGACCCTCTCATCTCTCAGTCTGTCTCTTCGTTCCCCCTCTGATCCCCTCTTTCATCCTTTTGTTTCTTTTTGACCATTCATCTACTCCCCATTCACTCATCCTTCACCCCTGCCACCCACTGCAGGGAACGGACATTTCTCTCCCCTCTTTTGTTTTCCTATTGTTCATACAATTTCCATTCCTTGGGTCTTTTTGGATGTTATTTGGAATCCTGGAAAGCATTTTCACCAGTGAAACACATAACACGGGATGGTCCTGCTTCCCAAACAACCCAGCATGAGCCAGGGCCCAGGTTCTGCAACCCGCCCAGCTCTATGATTCTGAACAAACATGTCTCGCCCTCTCTGAGCATTGCCTTGTTCAATGGCATAATTGAAAAAATGACTCCGAATTCTCACAGATTTATTGTTCAAATTAAAAGAGGTTAGGTATGCAAAAGTGCTTTGGGATTATCATTTGTTTTGCAGATGTTAAGTACACCGTTAAGAGGAAGGGTTTTGTAAATTAAAACCCCTCTGGTGTGTTTCTATGGAGAGAGGTCTTGAGTGCAAGCAAGGGCGCTGGGAAGGCATCTGACTCTTCTGCATGGGCGGCCTCCTGTGGCAGGGTGCCCCACCGAGGCCGGGAGCCGACGAGTCGTGAATCTACCACATCTTTAAAAAACGTCCAGGCGGGAAAATGTGTTTCAGTTACTTGCCTAATTACAGTCCCTAAGGAGGATAGCCAGCAGGTATCAGAGCATCCTTTGCTTTTGGGGTGAGGTGATGGGAAAGCAAATTTGTAGTCCTTGGGACCAAACTTTCATAGAAAAAGTTAAGAGAGTTAGAGATATAGGTGGGAAGGTGCTAGAACTGTAAAGAGAGAAACAATTGTGGCGAGAGGTATGCAGGGGGAAGGGTAGAGATTAAGGGAGAGAATAGAAAGAAGCAGCTTGTTAGATGGAATTTTCAAGGTGGCACCCATGGGTGTGTGCTGTGAATGTGCCCGCTTTCTCCTGCCAAGACTTCAGTTGATCGATTGTGTTGAGAAAGCCTCGGACACAGGAGGTTTATTTCTGGGTTATGCAAAGAGAACCAAAGCAAATAGCTTTTTGCTTTTGTTTTGGGGAGGAGGGAGGGGAGGGGCGGAGCTCGATATAAACAATTTGAATCACCTGGAAGCAGTATGGCAGCCCCATTCTGCATGTCCAACCCCTGGTGGTCCCACAGAAGAAATCCCAGGCCAGCCAGCAGGAGCCGTTGGCTTGCGGGCCACCCCAGGGCTGGGACCATGCCATGGGTGCAGGCCCTGGATGCCTCAGGACATCTGTCAACCCCACGTGCAGGAGCAGTGTGTTGGGAGATACCCCAAAGGGGAGAACTGGGGGCTAGAACCACAATGGGTGGAGGTAGCCTCTCTGGTAAGGCAATTTTGGCCCCTGCCAGTCCCAAACCCCAACAGGGGACTTAGAACATGTAAAGGGATGTCCTCCAAGATCCTGGGGCCTCAGAAGCATGGTGCTGCGTTAGGGTCTCCCACCTGCCCAGGCCTAGGGGCAACACTGCCAAGAGGTGGCGAATCCTGCACATGGGAAATGTGGGTGATGAGAGACCTCTGTCTGTATCTCACATGCATCCTCTTGTGTTGGGAGGACTGTGCCTCCCTGGCTCCAGACTGAGTCTCACAGGGCTGTGGTTCCTACAAAAAGCAGGAGCTTTGAGCTTAGAGATCCTAGACCTGCAGCAGATCTCATTTATAAGCCAGTTATTTCTAGGTCGAGGTCAGCCAGCATAATATTTTGTATTTAACACATTTATTCAAAACAACTTTTTATTTCCTGTTGTAAACATCAAAGTCAAGAGATTTGACCATTTTCTATTTCTTACTCTAAGGAAAATTAAATAAATTAATTTTCTTTTCACTTGTGCTGAATTTTACATGGATTTTTTAATACCTGATGCATCATTCCTTATAGAAAAACTTTCCCTGTTCCTTGTTTAAACTTTGTCAAACAGATGAGCATCTTTCAATTTTCAGAAACATGTTGCCCTCATAATTTCTAGACTGCTCATCCCTTATCTGCAGAGCTTATAAACTACTTCTTGCTCTTTTGCGTTGCTGAGAACAGGTCATAAACACACAGCAGCAGCTGGATGCACAAGCTGGCTTTGAACAGAAGAGTTGGGTGTTTTTCAAAGGTAAGAGTATCAGGATATTTATTCCCTGAATAACTGTAAATTAGTACAAAGAAGCCATTGTTTCTTTCTTCCCTAATATCATTTTACTATGTGGATCTCTCTTTTTTCTTTCCCAGTGTGTTGCTCTGGAAAAAAAAAATGCCATAAGAAGGAAGAAACACTGGTAGGTACAGTAATTACAAATTTGACATTTCTAAACTGGGCTTGACAGTGGAACTTTGAAAATATTTATCTATCAGAAAATAGTTTCAGCCGTGGGCAATTTGGTGAAAAGGTTTAGTTGATGGAAAAACCATAACTCAGTGTGACTGGCTTTAATGTAAGATGTTCTTGAAGGCCACGGAATAACCAGCGTTTCCAACAACCTGGAAAATTTAGACCAGCTTGGAAAAATAACAGGGGGCTGCAGGAGGTAGCCAAAGCAAAGGATCAGATAAATTTATGTGTTTTAGAGACACAGATTTTAATATTAAATTCTAAATAAAAGCAATGCTCAGGCTGACTGTTTAAGCAGGTCTTTCTGTCCTTGCTCTATTCTCTTTCCATCCAGAAGATCGGGATAATTTTCCAGAATAAAGTGATCTGCTACATCTATATGTAATTCTTTCCCATTTGCACTTCTGGATTAAAGAGAGTCTTCTACAGCTCTTCTATGAGTTAAGGAGGACAATGCCCTATATGGGGGGGTAGGGAGCTGATCGGGTCTTCCTGTCCCTGTGTGGCTTCCAAGCACCGGGTAAAGACTTGCCATCCTTACCATGCCAACAACGTCTACAGTCTGCTGTGGCCGGGTTGCTTGAAGTTCTGAGGCCATTTTTTTCTGCCTTCTTCGCCTGCAGTTGCCCGAGAATAACTCTCTCTTGAACTGTCTTATGAACATTATCAGATTTTGTCTGTCTCTTTCTTTGCCTTCACATCAAAACTGAAGAAAGCCGGTACCCAAAGGTTAAGCAAGCGATCAGCAGAACTAAGGAAAAAGTGAACCCAGCTCTTTGTGGTAGCAGTCCTCCCTAACTCTGCTCCTGCCCCTTCTTTTATCCTCCAAAGTCCACACGGAGTGATGTGGGCCCCTCCTCAGCTTAAAACCCTCTTGGACTAGTTTCTAAAACTTCAGCGTGGCTCATAAGCCCACTCGTCATTCCCAGTGGCCCCATCACTCTCTCTTTTCCCACCATCGCCAACTACATTATATTCCCCTATCCCACACCAGGGTTTGGAATGTTCCAGGACTAAATGCTAATCCTACAACCCCAGTTGGCCAACTTCCACTCACTTTGCCTGGGTCACTGCTTTCCCTAAGCAACCCCCAAGACCCAGCCCTGACTTGAGCGTCCCTGGCATGTGCTGCTGCGGCACCCCATAGCAGCACGTTTTTCCCTCCCTCTGCTGACTGTTTACACAGCTGTTACCTGTTAGACTTGTTGAGGGCAAGGGCTGTGTCTCATTCACTGTTGCAGCCTCACAGCCTAGCACTGGGTCTGGCAGATGATAAGTGCTGAGCAAATATTTGATGAATGGATGAATACAATTACAAGAACCAATGTTTAGGTTCAGCCATATGAAAATGCTCATATTTGACCATTTTGACCTACAAAATTGGTAATTTCATGATTCTATCTAATAAAGAAACTATCTTAGGAACACTGCCCCCAGCACTAAAGAGTGATGAAAGCTGACTCCAAAGACATGGGGGTCTAGACCCTGTGAAAAGAAGCTTCAGGGAACACAGAAGAGCACAAAGGTGGAAGGGAGAGAGGATTTTGTAGAAAGAACTGAACAGACATTTCCAATCAATTATATGCTGGGAATTTTTCCTGGCCTCCCAAATATCACCCCTCAGCTTTCCAAGCCATCTGGAAAATTCCTGACAAATGTGAACTCTGTACCTCTGACAGTCACAAGGAAGCCTGTCAAATGGCACAACATCATCAAAAAAAAATTTTTTTTAATCAGAATTTGATCCAATCTCAATTTAGCCTTCAAATAGCTGGATATCAATGGGAATAATATACCAAACGCAGAGCACATCATGGGTTTGTAAATACAAATGTGCAGAAAAATGGGATTCTAGGAGGAAAATGAAGCTCAATACAAGAAATGAGAAAAAGTGAGATGGTCTAATTTGGGAGTTGAGAACACGCCATTCTTGTCATGAGTACTTTAGTGTTTGATGGTTAAAAGAAAAAATGGCCTGACATTTCCCTCCTCCCCTGTTAAGAAAGACAGCCAGGGACTTAAATTCTCACTCAAATCCAATACCATCCCCACCCCACGGACTGTGACCAAGGGGAAGCATCCTGCATGGGGCAGGCCAAGGGTGTCTGAGTAGCAATTACAATTCTCTTTTGTGGGAAAGTTTCAAGCTAATCAAATGAGACAATTCTTGAAAATAAAAATAGGAAACCAGCCCTAAAATTATGACTACAGTATGTTTGTGCACTGTGCAGAGCTCAAAGAGTGATAGGCATTCAGGCTAGCACAACAGATTCTGTTTTAGAGAAAGGTTCCTAAGAGGTGGGATATATTCAACAGTGTCACCCACCACCCAGGAAATATTCAATGATCAAATAGGAAAACCCCATTTTTCTGTATATTCATATTTAAAAATCCACAATAACCATTTGCCAAACATTCACCAAGAACTTGGTTTTGGGGTTGAAGGAAACACAGATGGAAGATCAATAACTTTGGCCCTCTGGGGGTTTGCCCACTTCTGCAGGAGCTGAACTGTAAAATCCCTAAAGCCAAATGGAATATACAGGCACAAAGCAAGGATGTGACAAAGACAGGCCACCTTTAAGGGCCGAGTGTGAGGAGTGGACCTGGAATGCCAAGGATAAAGAAAGAATGGCAACTGCTGATGGCCAGGAAGGTCTGTGAAGACATCATGCAGAGACCAAAGTGCTCAAATGTTGTGAATGATTGACGTGGAGCCATTTCTCTGCTATACCTCTTAAAGAAGTGTCCCTCAAAAAGGAAAAAGGCATTGGGAGAACAGTCACAGCAGCAATGCTCTGTGCTCTGGACCAAAGTCAGAGAGTAGAATTTAATTGGGGTTGTGAAATCTAATACCCTTTGGGTTGGTATGAAACCACTAAGAAGCATCATTATCTCTTGCGTTTTAAAAGTATTTTTCTTTTATGCAGAAATTTGTCTCATTTACTTTTATTGTTATGTTTAGATTAGTCCTGATATATTGTTTCTATTCGTGCTTTTTGGGTTGTTTTTGAACTTTTAATTGAAGTACAGCAATAGTATAGGAAAAAATGAATAAATAAAAAATGTACAATTTGGAGAGTTTTTGTGGAGTTAATGCACCTGAGTAACCAGCACCTAAATCAAGAAACAAAACATGGACAGCATCTAATAATCGTTCCTTGTGTCCCTTCCAGTCACTAACCCTCCTCAGGGGTAACTATTACCCTGACTTCTAATATCACAGATTAATTTTGCCTAATTTTGAACCTCATATGAATGAAGTCATATAGTATGTACTCTTTTGGGTCTGGCTTCTTTTGTCCAATATCATGTTTGAGAGTCAGTTATATTGTTATGTATGATAGTAGTCTCCTCACTCTTATTGCTGTATAGAATTCCATTGTGTGCATATACCACAACTATTGTCCATTCCACTATGGATGGGCATTTGGACAATTTTCATTTTGGGGCTATTATGAATAGAACTGCTATGAACATTCATGAAGTCATTTTTTTGTGATGTGTTCCTGTTCGGCACACACCTATGAATCAAACTGGTACGTTGTAGGGCTTGTGTATTGTCAGATTTAGTAAGTTCTGCAAAATAGCTTTACAAAGCTGTCATACAAATTTACCTTCCCACCTGCAATCAGAAAGTCAGTATGATTTTGGTTAACAAAAACCTCTAACACTCCTTCAGAAAATAAATATATTTATTGAAGAAACTCCCTTTTATACCAAGTCAACATGGCCTGAGAGCTTTAATATTAAAAATTTTTGTTGCTTTCTTAGAACAAAAATAAGTTAGCTATACTGCTTTTAAAAGAAAGGAGATTAGAAAGAAGTTGTTCCGATAAGCATTAAGAACTCCTTTCCAAGATGAATGAATAATGTAAAATAAATAAAGGTTGATAAAATGGCACAAAATAACAGTTAAGAGTTAGCAAGAGTATGCCAGATGGCAGTTAGAGAACCAGATGGTTCCAGGAAATTGTTCTTGTTTTGAACTCAGCTGGCCAAAATCTGGGTAAAATTGTACATGTCAAACTCACAGGGCTATCTGACAACAGCAGTTAACTCATTTTGCAAAATGGAAATCCCTAGTATGCATCAGGAAGAAAATAATGATAAGAATTTTAAAACTCATTGGGTAAAATTTTAATAATGTTCTAATTTTTCTCATTCATGAATAATTTTCAAGCATCATTAGCTGCAAAATTTTTTAAAGAACTTGAAAGCAAGCTTCCAAACTGGCTGGAGACATAGAAAGGTGAAATCTTTTCTAAGCTGAAGGAAAATACAATGGAACCACAGTTGTGGAGACACACCCTTGTAATGGTTTCCCATGGATTTAAAAAGGGTATACAGTGTAGGTTTGTATGGGCATAAAATATTTCCAGAAAGAGATACAAATCTGACCACATTCTTTTTCTCCTTAAAACCATTCAGTTATTTCCCATTGCCTAAAATACGAGTTTTTTGGCATGGCTTCCAAAGTCCTTTATGCACTGGCCCTTGCCTTTCTCTCCCTTTAGCACATAATCGCCTGCTTTCACCCCTTCCCTGTTCACCCTGCACATTCCAGCAATATCACACTATCTCCAGTTTGTGCCATCTGTTCTGCTGCATTTTCTGTAGACTCCACTCGAACCTTACTTTCGTTCCCATGCACTCCACCTAAACGGTTCTCACCTGGGTCACAGTGGCCTCCCTACTGTCAAATCAAGTGGTCAATTCTCAGTCCTCATCTCACGTGACCCATCCCCCTCCTAAAAATACAATCTTCACTGTGTTCGGGATGCTTTACCATCCAGGTTTGGCTTCTGCCTTACTGGCCTTTCCATGTCAGTTCCCTTTGTTGGTTCTTCTTCTCCTTCCCAACCCCTAAATGTTGAAGTACCCCAGGCCTTAGTTCTTGAGACACTTTCCTTCTTTATCCACATTTACTACTGACTTGATCTCATCCAGTTTCATGACTTTAGATACCATGATATACACCACTGTCCCCCTAAGGCTATATCTCCAACCCCAACTTCTTTTCTGAGCACCAGCCTCATATATCCAACTACCTCCTCTACATTTTGACTTGGTTGTCTAATAGGCATTGTCATAGACCTTAACCAGGCCAGTGCATCCCTCCCAAGCTGCTATGGATGTTGGCTGCTAATAGTTCACAGCTGCACCCTTCTCTGGAGACTTGCCTCGGCTGATGAGAGATGCCTGATCTGATGAAAGATGCCTCGCACAGAAATGTTAGGGGAACTAGTCCCTCAGTGGGGAGTGGAGATATAGCCAATGACTGGTTGATGCAGGAATACAAAGTCCAGCCTCCTTGCATCAAGGAGGAACAACTCCATATATGTCCCCAGAGTTCCCATGTGGAATCAGGCTGAAACTAGACTTCAGCTGCAACCACATACTTGCCCAACTTATTCTCCTGCCCTATCCTCCTTCTCTCATCACCTCCTGAGAGGCTACCTTTAATAAATCACTTGCATAAGAATCCCCCTTTCAGGATCTGTTTCTAGAGAAGCCAGTCCAGGAGAGGTGTTTCCAATTTTCACAGCCAAAACGGTGCCATTAATGGACTCCTCCCACATGTCCTCCCAAGCTGATCCTCTTCATTTTCCCAATTGCTCAGTGCAGAAACCAAGGCATTGTCTTGATTCTTTTCTTTCTCTCAAGCTCCATATCCAATCCATCAGCAAATCCTTTTACCTTCACCTGTTAAATACATCCTGAATCTGACCCCTTCTCACCACTTCTGCCGACTCCAATTTCACCTCCTACCTAGACCACTGGTAGGGCCTCCTAGTCTCTACTCCCACTCTTGCTCTACTGTAGTCAACTCTATGCAGAACTGCCAGAGTGAGCCTCTCAAAATGCAAATAGAAATATGGACCTCCTGTGCTCAGAATCCCCCATGGCATCCCGTTATACTTAGAATAAAACCCAAAGAGACAACTTGACCCCCTGTGATTTTCCCCAGCTGACTCTACCACCTCATTACACTAGTCAAGGAAGACTGAGATGTGGTGCCATAACAAGCAATCTCAGTGGTTTTTCCCATTACATATCCTAACACAACTCCAACACAAGAAGGCGAAGGACATCTCTAGAATGTTTTGAATCCCTATTTAAAGTACAATACTATATATTGCCTTCAGTTCTTTATAAAGACACAGATAATTACTTTTCATAGATAGCATTGCTGATAAATTTCTCTACTTTAAAAATTCAAATGTCTGAAAAGAAAAAAACATAGAACATATCCCCTATGAATAATATTTAGTCAACAATGCAGCATACTTCATCTTTAAAGGAAAACTAACAATGGACAATGGTTAAGAATTTAAAACTGAACAGTCATAATAGTATTAAATTCAACATATCTCATATTTATTAATACATGTTTATTGTCCATCTCAATAGGGTGTGATAAATGTATGAAGTGTATTTCTTGTGTCACTCTCTTTTCTTCACCAGAGAAAACATCAGCTTTCTGTTTGGAGCTCTGTGATAATTAGGCTCATGTGTCAACTTGGCCAGGTAATGGTGCCCATTTGTTTGGTCAAGCAAGCGCAGTAGTGAGGACATCTCATGAACTTTAATCTTCAGTGAGTTGATTGCATCTATAGCTGATTATATCTACAATCAACTGAGGAGATTGCCTTCAGCTATGAGCAACATATCATCCAATCAGTTGCAGGCCTTAAAGGAGGAATTCAGCAGCCAGAATAGAGAATCCCCATCTCTACCTCAGACAGCCATTTTCTCCTGGGAAACTCATCAAGGATCTTCATCAGAGTTCCTGACTTGCAGCCTGCCCTACAGAATTTGGATGCATGCATCCCCATGGTTGCATGAGATAATTTTATGAAATCTCATAACATTTACAGATATCTCCTGTTGGTTCGGTTTCTCTAGGGAACCCTGCTAATACAAGCCCCAAGTGTCTATCACACGTGTTCTTCAGGGGTCAGTAAAGATGAGCAGTAAACAAGTGACTTTATCCATGCAAATACTCTCTTGGGCTGGCACTTCGTGGCTGGCTCACTGCTCCTTGGGGTGGACAAGATCTGCTATTCACTCAACAGGCTTCCACATCTCAGCAAATAGGAGAGAAAGAAAGAAATACTTCCACAGTTCTAGAAATCAATTCTCGGTGTGCATTTGGCAAACTAAGTATTAAACATTTCGAGAGCCAAGTTTTGAATGAGATGGACAGACTGCATTTCCATGCTCTCCCTATAATTTTAAACCATGAAGTACAGTGAGTGATTCAAATTAGACAAAAAAAATTGTAAAAATTTGTAAAAAATTCCAAAGAAATGCATTTACAAAATTGTTCTTTTTTCTAATATTTTCTTCTTTGTAAAATAGGCCGTTATTGCAAAGGGACTTTAAACAGCATGGAGTAACCCCAATCAGATTGCTCATGAATATCAGAGGGCCCCAGCCCCAGGGCCTCATGAAATGCCAGTTAGTGTCATAAAGTTTAGCTCAGGTTTAACTACAGTCCACGTCTGGCAAGCCACTCGATTACAACAATTGAGCTATGACGGGGTGTTTGTGTTCATTGTTAAGAACACAAACTGTAGAGAGAACTCATTTCCCCATCCCAGCATCCTGATGAAAGCGCAGCTGTTGGCCTCCCCAGGGACTGTTTCCCCTACCATCGCCAGCCTCAGTCCATCTGGCTCAGTCCGTATGGAAAGTGGCAGTTGGAAAACTTTGCTCACTTTCTGAAGCTGGAGATGCTTTCAGTAAATTTCCGGAGTCTCTTTGTAAAGCTCTGGCTTCTCTGACACCTACAGCTTCTACCAATTCTAACCCCAGGGGTGGACTTTAAGATCCTCTTGCTCATGTCAAGGCTTCAAAGATTCAGAGAAACTATCTTAGCTCCAAAGCTTTAGCCACAGGAACAGGACCTCCAGGGCCAAGTACGTTCTAGGTGCGAAGAGCAATTCCAAAAATCGGGATGAAATAAACAGTTCCTCTCTGACTCCATGGAACTTCAATGCCCAGCTCTGCCCTGCCATCTTGAATTTCAAGAGCAAATGGAGCAGGGGTCTTGAACTTTTTCAGGGGACCACATTCAGCACTGGTTGCCGCTGAACCTCCACCTTGCCCCACCCTACCCAACATCTCATCACCACCCCAGGCTACTTGTACCCTATTATCACCTGTAAGAATCTATAGAAAGAACCCTGCTCTCTCTTTCAGAAGGTAATACCAAAACCATGCTCCCCATCCTCAAAAAAAAAAAGCAATCACGTATGGGGAAACAGATCTGGTTCAAGCGATTGGGCTCCCGTCTACCATATAGGAGGACCAGGATTCAATTCCCAGAGCGTCCTGGTGAAGGAAAGCTGGTCCATGTGGAAAGCTGGCCCACACAGAGTGCTGGCCCAAGTGGAGAGCTGGCACAGCAAGATGACGCAACAAAAAGAGACACAGAGGGGAGACAGTAAGAGACGCAGCAGACCAGGGAGCTGAGGTGGCACAAAAGATTGAGCACTTCTCTCCCACTCTGGAAAGTCCCAGGATCAGTTCCCAGTGCTGTCTAAAGAGAAGACAAGCAGACACAGAAGAACACACAATGAATGGACACTGAGAGTAGACATCAAGTGCAAAAACAACAGGGGGAGGGAGGGGGAAGAAATAAATAAATCTAAAAAAAAAAAAAAGCAATCAAATATAATTCAAATTGGTAAAAGTTAAAAAAAAAACATGAAACTTAACATTGGTAAAGTTTGGAAAAATACGTACTCATACCTTGGAAAATATTAATTCAGTTAACCTAGGGACAGATGTGGTTCAATTGGTTGGGCATCCCTCTCCCATATGGAGAGAACTGGGTTCAATCCCTGGGACCTCCCGGTAAAAATAAAGAAAAATATAGATGGCATGCGGGCTGCCAGGTCCCGTGCACGGGTGTGCCACCAGGCCCCACCAAGCCACGCAGCAAGATGATGACATAACAGGTGAGTGACACAAGGGAGAGCCAAGACAAGACACGCCGGAAAACCAGGAACTAAGGTGGCACAGGCAGTAGGATGCCTCTCTCCCACATCGGAGTTTCTTAGGATCACATCCCAGTGAAGACAGGAGGAGAAGGATGAGAAGAGAGGGCAGGAAACAGACACAGAGACTTGTCCAACGAAGGGACACAAAAACAGCAAAAACCGGGGGGGTGGTGCGTTAAAAATGGATAAAAGTTAATAAATAAATCTTTGAAAACAAAATTCAGTTAACCTTTCCATAGAGTGATTTGTCTACACATAGCAAAAGTTTAAAAACTTCCATAGCCCCATAATTTCACTTCAAGGAAATTACTGCAGGGGCCTAAGAAAAAGTTAATGCAAAGATTTATTTACTAGCATGCTTATCTCAACTTTCTTTACATAATGGTAAAAATTTGGAAACAATCTAAATTTCCAATGATAAGGATTTGGTTAAATAGATTAAGATTCATTTGAATGATGGGTAATCAATGCAGCTATTATATTAAAAGTGATGTACAAAAATGATTGTGGCTTATTTTAAAGAGAAAAAATCAATTATCAAATAAAATATGCACTATCATACCAGTTCTGTAAAAATCAAAATACGTCAATGCATTGAAGAAAACCTGATGCATAAACATTGAACTTTGATGATATCTGTGTCTGGAAGCATCATAGAAAATGGTTTGTTCCTTGTATTTCATATTTTTCTTATTTTAGAAATTAAGAGCCTTCAAATAAAATGTTGAATGCTATCTTCCAGGACTAATGGCAAATTTTCACCCAATTCTCTCTTTCCATCAGTACTTCTGGTAGGAAATGCTCCATTACCTCATTGACTGTCCTGTCAAGAGGACACCAAATTAAATAAAATGGTGTAAAAGTGATGACGTTTGGTGAATAATACACTCTGACCTGACACAGAACTTGTTTGAGGAAAATTGCTCCATTCTGCTCTCAAGCACATTCTTCCTCCAATACGTCAGCTCTTCTCCCATTCAACCAACAATGTTGTGCCTACAGTGCCTCAGGTACACTTCCACAAGAACACCACAAAACCCCTACCTTGAGGGGCTTAAATTCTGGTGGGGTTAGGCACACAGAGGGAGTAAGCATGCAGAAAATAAGTTACTTTCAGATTGCATTAAATGTCATGAAATACATAAACCAGATGACGTGCTGGAGAATCCTAGTGGGGAACAGGGAGCTGCTTTATATCAAGAACTAATTCTCTGAGGAGGCAACAAAGCAGCTGAAACTGAAAGGAAGAGCAGGGACCAGCCTGACAAGAGTAGGGGAAGCAGGTTCCCCGCAGAAGAAATGGCAGGTGCAAAGGCCCTGAGGTGGGAAAAGGTCTGCTGTGTTTAAAGATGAGTAGAGTCTAGTGAGTAAGAGTGAGATTGGATTGAGATGTGATAGGAAGGGTGGGTGAGCCACCTTAGCTTTGAGGTGCCTGTTACCCACCATAGTAGAAATGTCAGTTAGGTATGATATCCCCAAGTCTTGACTTTGGGGGAAAGGCTGAGCTGCAGATATAAATTTGTGGAATTGCCTGCATTTGGATGGTATTTAGGATGACCGACTTGCCCCACTTGGCCTGGAACTTCCCTGGTTTTAGCACTGAATTTTCAGCATCCTGGGAAACTCAGTTCTATGCAACCTGGGGTGGTTGGCCACGCTAGTCATATTTAAAGCTGCGAAAAAGGGTGATATTACCTGGGGAAAGAGTGTTGACGGGAAAGAAAAGAGGTCGCAGAACTTGGCGCTAAGCACAATGGTGTTTAGAGTTTCAAAGGAAGGAGGACCCAGGCAAAGAGGTGGCCCGTGAAGTCGGAGGCCAGCCTGGAGCAAGCAATGGAGAACACCAAGCAAGGTAAGAAAGGGTTCAAGGAAGCAGGGACGGCTGGGTCCAGAGCTGCTAAGGGTCCAAGTTAGGTGGAGAAGCAGCCACTGCATTGGGCAGCATGGATTCTTAGTAACCTCGAAAGGAGAGATGCGAATGAGGTAGGCTAGGTGGGGGAAGGCAGTGGGGTGTGGGGTTTGGAGAAGCAGGGAGCCCAACTGGAATGAGAGCATGGAAGAGTTAATGGAAAGCAGATAAGGATTTTTAGACCATGGATAAAGAGGGGGGCAACTAGTGGGGATGGGGGAGATGGCAGAGGAACCATCTCGTCTCTACTGTAAGGGAAAAGAACGATCCTGCAAAAGAAGAGAAGGGTACTGTAGGTGAGAGAGGGCTTACTGCCAGAGAGCAGACCTTACGAATGAAGAGAGAACAGAATCCAGAGCACGGATGGAAGGCTGCTCCTGGAGAAGAGAGGACTGCTGCTGCCCCTTAGCCACCAAGGAGTATGGAAAAATGAGCAACAATTGAGGTGACCATCCCAAGAGGGACTGATGGCTCTTATTTCCTTAGCAGAGAGGAGGCGAGGTCATCGGCTCAGAAAAGAGAGAGGAGGCTGAAGGGAGATGTGGAATTGGAGGAGGGAGCCAGTAAATTTCATATGCATAAAATTTTAATTAATGTAGACATGTATGTGCTTTATGAAACAGCCATGCTTCTGTCAGCAGTGGAAGTGAGGTCCTTGTCTTGACGTTTCCTGCAAGTCCTTCACTGGCAGGAAACCCACCTCCACCCAGGGGCAGTCTTCAAGGAAGCTGTAGGATGGTCTGGAAAGTCTAGGCCCTAGAGGACCTCCAGGTGGCCAGCCCAGCTCTATATGTCCTTTTTTTGCAGGCCTTATTGATCCTTATGAACCTGAGTCCTGCCATTAGTGATGCCTTGATGGAAACGTTTGGGAAGCCCTGTGTTGTCAAACCCCAGCCCGTCCTCAGCACCTGCTTCATTCAGAGAACTCGAGTCCAGGTGCCATAAGTAACGGGAAAATTTCCTGGGCTCAGTCTGTTGCCCCAAAGCCCCCACCCCCAACCATGCTTTTCTTTTGTTTTCTTTTGCTTCTTGTACTATCAGAAGAGGGAAGTAACATCTCTGCCCACCACGAGTTCTAGAAGCATCTGCCTCCCCACTTCTTCCCCACAGCCTGAACACCACCCCGAGTGCCCTGGAGTGGAAAGAGCCCAGAAGGGAGAAACTTGACTTATGCTTTCCGAGCAAAAAACACAGCCTTGTCACATGCTCAGGAAGTTGCCTGCTCATTTCTTCACTTTTTCAGCTTTCATTCAATGGCAGTGTCGTGCACACCTACTGTGTGCCAGCTCTGTGAGGCTGGCACACATGGTGAGTGAGCCCCATAGGCCCTACAACCATGGAATTTACAATCCACCACAAGAGCTATTTTGCATGATGTTTCCCACTAAAGGTAGAAGTGCTTACTTGCCACCTAGCTTTACTTTACTCTAACAAAGGTTCTATGTTTCTTCTCTCTAATCGGCCTTTCAATGGTCTCCACTGAACAAATATTTACTGACCTCTCACTAGGAAGCAAGCGTTGTTCTAACCTTGTCTTTTCTGTCCAGATCTTTACATTTTCTTTCACATATCCCAAATTATTTCATTCGATTTAAAAATAAAATTTACCCTCTGATTAGGTAGTACATGCTCATTGAAAAAACAGTTGGAATATACAGAAAAAAACTTTGCCTCTCTCTCTCACACATCCCTACAATCTCACAATCTCAAAGGAACTACCATAAGCAAACATTTTTTCCTGGAGCCTTTTTTAACTTAAATTTTTATTTCACCAAAGGATTTTATGTGTGCTGTAGAAAATTAGAAATATAGACAAGCAAAAGTAAGAAAATATACCATATATCTATCTCCTAGATGCTATGATTATTAACAACGTAATGAACACCTTCCTTCTCTAGACAGTTGATGATTTAGATAGAGCTAGAGAGAAAGTAAGAGAGCTAGAGAGAGAGACAGAGACAGGTAGGTAGAGACAGAGAGATGATAGCGATGGTATCGATGATACAGATAATATAGCAATAGATACAGGTATACTATAATGAGATATTTCTGCAGAAGCTAATTAGAATCTGCTTTATTTATTTAGTGATTTCTACCTTTGCATATCAGATAAATTTTATCTAATTCATCATCTTTATTCAAACATCTACAATTGTTTCCAAAATGTCCTTTTCAGTTGGTGGTCTAAACCCAAGACCCGAGCCAGGATCGCATCTTCATCTGGTCGTGCTGTTCTTTGGGTCTCTGTTAACCTAGCAGAGTACCCCTCTGCCCCACTTTCTATTTCCATGACATGGACCTGTCCAAGCGCCCTGGCCATGCGTTCTGAGCCTGCCCCACCCCCTGGTCCCTCCCTCTGCCCTCTAGCCATCAGCGGTGTTCAACTCTGCTGCCCACTGCTCCATCCCCCAACACCTGCACAGGTGTCTTGTGATATCCCCGTGGTGTCCATGGGTGGAGACGTCCATCCACCTTGATCACCCAGAGGAGCTCAGCTCTTTATTTCAGCCCAGAAGATCTCGGCTCCTGGAAGTTTCAGAGGAGACCTTGTGGAATGGGTGGTCCTTTCCTTAAATCCTGATACTAGCTCTGGACCACGCAGTTGGGGTTCAGGCTCTGAGAGATGGAGAGAGAAATGTCTGCAGCTGTGGTCTCTCAGGGGGTGAGGTGGGAGTGACCCAGGAAGGACAGGAGCTGCACCAAGGTCCCTCAGAGACCCCGAGGCTCCACAACAGAGGAGGAGTCACACAGCCAGAGTATCCAGCAAGCTGCAGCTCCCCTGCCCCTGCCTGGAAGGCAAGTGGCAGGGAAGACAGTGGGCCTGGGACCCCTTCCCAGCCAAGAGCAGCCAGACCAGGGAGACTCCATGTGGGGAAGCAGAGCCGGCATCAGCGTCATTATATGGGGCTTCCGGGGGGTCCCGATGCAGAGCAGATGCCTCCAAGCTTCATCTAGTGGGGATCAGGAAAGTGGCCTTTATGCTGAGACCCCAAGGATGAGGAGGTGGTGAGGAATGGAAAAGGCGGGACGGAGGCTTCAGGTGTGCACAGGTAGAGAGATGAAGGTCAGAGTCACTGGAACTCACCTGTAGGGTCAAGGTGGGGGAGGAGGGACAGTGGCTTTGAACCTCTTTCTGTGGGCAAGGGGGGCATGAGGTGACACAACCAGATTAGCATTTTAGAAGGGATCAGAGAAAGGCAAGAATGGGGGCGCAGTTGGGGGATCCTTTGCAAGTCAGAGTTGACATGAAGGTGGCCCAAAGAGAGAGAGGGAGCGCTGAAAGGAGCAGGGGAAGGATTACGGGTGGTGGCCCTGGTGGGACTGGGCCGCTGACCCATGGAAGGGCTGAAGAGGCCACGGGCAGGGGACTGTGGCGTCCAGCTGTCATGGCCTCGGTGGCAGGCGACTGGCTCAACTTTGCTCCTGATGCTTTGATGTCTAAGGGGCAGCGAAGGGGGCCGTCAGAGAGGGCCGCGGGACGTGTGGCTGTGCCCCCCCCCCAGAAGGGTCTGCCCTGGAAGTGTGACAAGGGCTAGGAAAGTAGATCCACGATTAACGAAATAATAACAGAGAAATAAAGAAATACTGACTCGGGAATGGGAGAGAGTGAGGAGCCAAAGGCTAACTTGTATGTGACTTTAAAAGTTTTACTTTTTGTCTGCCTGTGCTTGGTAAAATTTCCCCCAATGAACATAAATTATTTCTTTAGAAAAGAAAAATCAATAGAAAGCCATTTTTAAGGGGAAAATATGTCGTCATCAGTGAAAAAGGGGGAAAACGACAGAAAGATCAAGGAGACGTCAAGGATGGGAGAGGTAGTAGGGAATGTGGCAAGCCCCACAGCTGTCACCCACGGCACGCCCGCCGGGACACACCCACTCACTGCCCGGCACGCCACTGCTGTGCTGACCGCACTCACGGCTCGAACTACCCCACCCCTGCCCCTGTCCATTCACCACTTTATCCTTTACCAAAATTAACCAGACAAGCATTTGTCATGGAGCAGGGGGTGAAGGAGAGAGGCTAGAGGAGTTGCCCTGAGGAGGAGAGGGGCTTCTTTAGCGAGCCAGTCCTTCGTTTATCTTCTCTCTTTCCACCTTCATTGTCAACTAAGTCATATTATCCTCATTTGCAGTTTAGAAACTGAGCCTCAGATATATTAAGTAATTTGCCCCCAATCACAAAGCTGGAGTACAGGACCAGAGCCAAACCTGGACAAGATAACGATGCCAAGCAAGAGCCCCGGTTCAGATTTCAACCCCACCACTTACAGGCCAGCACTAACCCCATCAGACTTTCGTCTGTGAAATGGGTTCTTAATACCTCAGAGAGCTGACGGAGAACCAAACGAGCTAATTCATGAAAGGCAATTAGAACTGTGCCTGGCTCAGCAGGGGTGGTCAGTCAATGTTAGTTGCTATTTTCTCTTCAGTACCCCACTCTGCCTCTCCAGCTGCCCCAGAGCCTCCTGTGAAGACAGCCTAACCTTCAGGACGCTTTGGTGACCCGTTTCTTCAGACAGACCACAAGACGGCTGCTTCCCTGTGGGGAAGAAGGTGGTAAGACGATACCTGTTCATAAATTAAGGTACCAGTCAAACTCAAGCTCTCTCTTGCATGCTGGTTTCCCTGCCCTCCCAGGAATTTTTCAAGCTTATATTTCTCAAACTCAGAGCTGTTGGAAGCATCCAATCCTGGAAGCATCTTTCCAGCAAGTATTTATTAGCCCCGGTGCGAACTCTGGGTAGTCCTAGAATTTCATCTAGTCTGACCAAGCGCTCGGTACGCGATTGAGTCACCTACAATCTAGTGAGAGATGAGGAAACCCTCCTGATGCCTCACCCAATGGCAGGAATGTCACTGCCTGTGGTTTGTCGAAGGTGATGGCAAATCGCCGTCCATTCCTTTGTTTTTTTCTTTTATAGTTCTAATTGCTACTTAGAAATTCTTGGGAGCAATGCCCACTTGCATTTCATTCAGGTAAGAAAAGAGTATACTAACTTGGGCTTCTGAAACTTTACTTGGAAATCACTCGAATTGTTTGACTGTACAAGACGGATGCACATTTGCTCCTGTGCAACCAATTTGTGGCCTGGCTCGAGTCAGCAGGGGACAGTCAGAAACGGCTTTACTCCTCTCCCGTCACTCATTCATGAGCTCCCTCCCCTGCCTGATGAGACCCTGGGCGGAGACCGTAGCTTCCCAGTCACTTTCGTCACCAACAGTCTCGTTGTGCAGATACTAAAATGTCCAGCCCAATCGACAGCAAGCCTTTAAAACCGCATGTAGTTTACAGCTGCCCCAGCCCCGGCAGCCTCGCCTCCCTCCACCGCCCAGCTGGGGCCTGACTGGGACGTGAAGAAAGGGGCTGTGACCAGGGCATGCAGCCAGCGGCTCAACCCCAGGGGACGCCATTCGCAGACGGCAGGGGCACGGAGCCGCCTGGAAGGTCTGCTCCCTTCGCTCCTTGCTCCCCCTGGCTCGGCGCCTTCTTCCCCTCACTCCTGCGTCCTTCCGTGTCCTCCAGGACTGGGGCAAGGAGGCGAGATGAGAGGAAGGGGCAGAGGTTTGCACTCTGCTGACGCACTGGGCAGTTCTCTCTTGGCTGTTAAACTCGGTCTTGCAGGCGTGCAAATGCTGGCTCTTTGGTGAGCCACGTTGGCGGGGTCTTCAAGAATCCCCTCCATCCAACTCCAGCACACACATGGACAGGGACGCCTGTCCTCTCCAGCTGACCTCTGCTCTCACACACACATGCACACACCCTCGGGAGTACACAGCTGGCGTCCCGGCGCTGGGTCCCCTGGCCCCAGCGGGCATCCCCGTGGGGTGGGTTCTCTTCAGGAGGATCATACGTGGTCACGTCCGTGGCGTACACATGGTCTGTGGCACCGTCAAGCGTTCTGGCCACCAGCTGCCTTCCTCGCTGCCCCACAGGCTGCTCCAGCCAGGCTCGGGTCCGCAGTGCCCCACAGAGAGGACACGGTGCCTGCACCCACCCCCATATTGGGGGTCATGTCAAAGCCTACCAGAAGCTACCTTCTGGCATTGCCCTTCCGGCATCCTCTCCACCGGGGTCCTTGTGGGCGTGGATCTCAGCAGAGCCCCAGCAGGGGAAGGGAGGTGCGTGTCTCCCCTTCTCACAGGTCCTCTTGGGACCCTAATTTGGTTTGGGCTGGGGGGTCACAGAACATGAGAAATGAAGTTCTTTCCTGGTACAAATTTCCTTTAAAGAGTCATCTCAGTCCCTTTCTAACCTCCACTCTTCAAGGCTGGAGGGAGGTGAGGGTGGCAGTCTGTGAAGGGTGAGCTGTTGGAGATGAAGGAGGAGGGGCGAGGCAAAGGGTTTGCTGGAACAGGCCTGGGGTCCAGGACGGAGGCAGAGATCAGGGAGACAAGGCAGGCACAAGACGCGGGCGAGGGTAGCGGCTGCCCTCCCCTCATCTCACGGGCAGGTCAGATAGAGAATAGGGGCCCTAGGTAGAGAAGGGGTCCCAAACTGGACAGCTGCTGCTCCCAATACAATTAAAAAACTTACAGAAATTGTTCAAAACACAGGTGCCCAGAACTGAATTCGGAGCACCTGGGAAAGGCTTCAGACCTTTGCGTTTTGAACGAACAGCCCTAGGAGACCACCGCAAGGGACAAGCTTGAGAACCAGGCAGGTGGGGGGGCGCTGCTGTTCCCGCTACAGCAACAAGTAGAGGAAGCCCAGCTTGCGGGAGGGGTTTGCCCCGGTCCCCAGGGACGGAACAGCACCCAGGAGCACCTGTTCCCTGGCTCCGCCCCTTCCCCAGCTCCCTCCCACACCCTTTCCTCCAGGTGGGAACCATACCAGTCACCTGTAACCCAGTGAGTGAATTAATGAATGAATGAATTCCTGCAGGACCGTATGCAGGCGTGCTGCCAAATAGCCATCTGGGAAGAGAGGTGGGTAGCAAAATACCCGTTTAGGACAGAGCAATACGTCAAAAACAAGTGAGTGTTCTGTGCCTCCAGCTCATAATGTTTTGCCCCTTGGATAGTTGTGAAAAGAGCATCTGCTTCTTTGTGTGTTCACTTTGAAATATTCCCTCTTTGCTAAGACCAGAAGGAACAGGCGAATTACAAAAGGGTAGAGAACTGCCGTTTATTTTCCTCAACATGGTTTTGCTTTACTCCACCTGCCTGAAAAAGTTCACATGGCCGAAGTGACCAGAACTGCGTGACACAACAGCCCAGGCAGATGCTCTGGTACGGCTAATTGAGTCCAGCTTTGCTTTTTCAATCAAGCCAAAAGACAAACACCCTGTTTAGCTCCCAGTCACCCTTCACCGCAGCCGACACGTTTTCCTTGCATGACAGTAGGAGCTGGTCTTTTCCCTCCAAGCCCCTTCAGCTTAAGCCACTTTGACTGATGACTTGGAGAAGTCCCGCCCACCCTAACAAAAACTCGCCAGGAGGCTGCGGCAGGATGACATTGCAGGCAAAACACGTTTATCCCCCGCCAGAGCCTCCCGGCCCTGCAGCCTGCCAAAGCCAGCAAATTCGCTTTGCAGTTTCCCAGTTTAAAAAGTTCTTAAACATCTGCTGCTTAAAGGATACTTTAAAAGCAATAAATTAAAAGTGGGGGGAAAGAGCTTAAATTGAGAAAGTGAGCAGAGAACTAGAAGGTCTAAATAAATAAAGCCATGTTTTTTAACTTCTGAAATAATCCCTTGACAACCTGAAAATAAGCACTAACTCAGGTGTCCAGGGTGTAAAATAAATCTGAATAAGTTTTTAAAAAATCAGGCAGTAGTCCGGAAAGAAATTTAATATCCTTACTCTCTTCTTCCAATCGCCTTCCTTTTGCTTGATCTGGACATTTCGGTGAGGGCGGATCACCCAGCCAGTTAGGGTCAGTGCTGGGGTCGGAAGCCAAAATCCAGTTCCTCACCCGTGTCTGGGCTCTGGAGGCAGTGGGCTGGGACCTTGAGCACTTCAGCCTAGTTGACCATTTTACTGAGCCCGGTAACTTTTACAAGTGGTTTGGAAGAATCCTGTTAAACACTGCTCACGTATAGTGTGGCTGCTTCCCATTTGGGGATTAATTTTCATTTCTATTAGATAACGTCCTATTGCCCCTTACGGTTTAACATCCTCTTTCACATACCTGATATTATTTAAGAATAGTCTACTACTAGTCACGCACACCTATCTCAAAAGAAAAGTTACTTTCCAGAAGGAAAATTCAATTGTGGTGCCATAAGTAAATGGAAAGGATGGGAATTAATGTGAACACAGATAACCTGAATCAATTCTGTCCGTTATTTATATAAATGCCTCTCTTTTCCTATCCTCCTCTAAAACCCCCAGGTGGAAACCTAAACAGCATTGTCCACGTAGTCTATTCCTCATTAAACATCCATTGCTTTGACATTTAGCTCAAAAGAAGTTTCTCCTTTGTCCATTGGTTACGTTACAGATGTGGGAAGAGGGTGGGGTTGAGAGATTTGTATACATAAGCTTGGGAATGTGTATAATTGTGCAGCTTGCAGTGGCCTCCCTCACTTTCTGGTTGGGACATAAAACCAGCTGTTCTCCTTGGTCTTTTCGGCAATTACAGGGAACATTAGCCCTGCCCCTAATTGGAGCGTGCTGCACCCAGGCACGGTGGAGATTCTGGTGTCGCCACAAAAGCTCAGGGCTTCAGGCCCTGGCTCTGCTTGGGCAGGCAATGAACTTCAAGAAGATACCTGATTCCTTTGTCTTTCCTAAGAGACAAATGGGATAAAAACATTCTTACGTAACTCCCAGGGCCTTTGTCAGGGCCAGGTGAGTATATGTGCGGGTGCAGTTGAGCTGAGAATTTTATATGATGTCTCTCTTAAGCAAATTCTGCCTCTCAGTAATAAATTAGAAAATACAAAAGAAGGGCCTAAGCCAGAGCCTGGTGAAAATGCTTTACTGTTTCTTCCCAAAAGTAGTAGATTACAGGAAGAGACTTGACAATTCAATGGTATTATTTTAAATGACTTTTATTGTATCTTTCTAATTTAAAAATAAATTCACGTTCATTTTGGAAAATTTGAAAAAGAAGACACAAAAAATCACTCAAAGCAAGAAATAACAATTCTTGATATTTTTGCATATATTTACTGCCAGTCTATATCTATGAAGATACATTTTTTTTTCCTTTCTTACCAAATTTGGGTAAAATCCCATGTAAATCTTGGCTTGTGTTGCTCACTATTTCTCTTGTGTAGGTTCCCAGGAGTACTTGGCCGAATGGGAGTAACCCTCTGAAGGCTCTTCATAAATCCATCCGCATCTTTTGAGAAAATCTGTACCAATTTATAACGCCACAAGTAGGGAATGAAAATACTTAATTCCACGGCAGCATCCCAAGCACTGAGTGTGATCCAGACGTGGCAAAGGCTCACAGAGATACATACCGAAAGATTTGACTAAATAGCAACATTAGACACTCTACAAGTCAAAAAGCATTATTTCATGGTTTAGAAGCAAATGACAATGTGGGGGAAATATATCTAACAAGAAGAAAAAGGATTTGCAAAATTATCTTAGAAATCTATGCAAAGACACTAATAATGCCAAAGGCAGAAATCGTAAAAGAAATGATTACTGGATCTGACTTCAGAGCTGTTTAAGCTTCTTTTCATCAAAAAACACCATAAACAAAACCGAAAAGTAGTTCATCTGATTAAAATGCAGTTGCAACATTTATGACAAGCACCTAACATCCCCTCTATATAAAGAGTTCTTCTTAAACTTTTTAAAAGCAAAATACAACATGATAGGAACATGAGCAGAATTGTGTAAAATAATGTTCACAAAAAAGGAATACAAATTGCCAAATAGCATACAAAAATAGAATGTTCAACCTCACTTACTTGTAGTAAGAGAAATGGAAATTAGAGTAATAATGGAATACATTTTGGTTTATCAATTAGGAAAAGATAATAAAGACGTAAGCCCTGATGTTACTGAAAATATGGGGAATGAGATGCTCTCAAACACACATATCCTCCAACAATATAAATTGGCACCAACTTTCTGGAGGGCAAGTTGGCATCATGTGTCAATTGTCTTAAGAGTGTATGTACATTTTGACCCAGCAATGCCAGTTAGAGGGTTTGATATTAAAGAAAAAACTTTGTGGATATGCAGGAAGGATTTCTCTTTGCTTTGTTTACAATAGTTAAATATTAAAAGCACCCTCATGTTCAACAATATGGAATTGTAAGTGAACTATATTTATACAAGGCGGAAACTGATGCTTTAGAAGAACATTTAGTGACATGAAAAAATTACTGATAGTTTGGGAATAGCCAATATTCTCATATAATGGGATATTACGCACCGATTAAAAACAGTGTTGTGGAAACCATTAGTGACATGCCAAGCTGGCCACAATGTTTGTTGACTACAGAGAGCAACCTTTACATAATAGTACAGTATGATCCTACTCATAACATAAAAATGTCATTTATATGTATGCATATACAACTATGTATATACAGAAAAGTTAATGATAATTTACTTCTTAGTTTATTCTAAATTTTTTACAGTGGAATGAGATTGGGTTTTGTGACATACTGTTAGCTGCTGAACCTACCACTATTGTCTCTTCCTGCTCACCAAAATCCAGAATTGTTTCAATATTAAAAAAAAAACAACAACAACAACACTAAAAACACAATTGAGAAATGAGAAAATCATGATTATGAAGGAGGAAGGGGAAGAGGAGGGGGGAGGAGGAGAAAGAGAAGAAGAAGTAAGAAGTAAGAAGGGAAAGAAAGAAGAAAGATGAGGGGAAAGGAACCAGCAAAGCACAGAGGCAGGGAAAGAGGCCCCCGAGGGGCTGGGCCCACAGAGCAGCTCAAGGCTGAGGAGACAACCCTGCCATATGCCTGACAGCTCACAGTTGAACTCAGGAAGAAAGCAGAGCAGCTGAGACCAAGAGGTGAGGCCAGAAAGAGATAAGCCCCATGCCTGGTTGCTCACAGCTGAGCTCCAAGAGCTGGGCTCCAAGAGATGGTGAGGCCAGGCAGACAACGCCCACCATCTTGCTTCACCACATGGCAGTGGGCTGTGGTGAGAAAGCATTTCTGAGGATGCCTTGATTTGGACATTTCGCAGCCTCAGAACTGTATGCAGCTTTTACCCTAAGTAAAATTCAAATTATAAAAGCCAACCCATTTCTGGTACTTATGCATTGGTAGCACTGTGGCAAACTAAGACAATAATCTTTTTCAGAAAAAAAAAATCACAATTATATATATATATAAAATACTAGATCAACAATATATAGGAAAAAATAGCCCAGAAAGAAGAATGGAAGGAAATATGGTAATATATAACGAGTTGTCTCAGGAGTGGAGAGAATGTATTATTATTATTATTATTTGTTAATACTTGGTATTTGCCTATGTATTTCTAAATTCTCTATAACAAGCACTTATTTCTTTGCAAAGCTCAGGATCAAAGCAGATTGAAAAGATTTTAGTAACTAGTGAAAAGAGCACTTATTTCATGAGAAAACAGGCTGACTTTGTAGAGTCCGTTGACCGTTATACTGTTGCAGAAGTGATTGGCATTCATAGTGTCAGAGTATTTTCTTTGATGAGCAGTCCTATATCTTCTTCTTCTTTAGTTTCAGCCACTCCTGAGACAACCTTGGATGGAGAAACTGATAAGCCTGCCTGTGCCAGTTTAAGATTGTTTTATGAATCCCAAAAAGAGAAAGATTATGTTTGTAAACTAATCTACTCCTCTGGGTGTGATACCCTTTGATTGCATTAAATTCAGCTGAGGGGCCTTTGATTAGATTACTCAATAAGATCACTTTAGGGCTTTGATTTGACTAGTCAGTAGGGTGTGACTCAGGTTGAGTCCCCACCCCCTTACTGGGTCTCATATAAAGGGAGTCACACAGACAGACAGACACACAGCAAGAGAGAGCTCTGTCATTTTTCATCCTGCCACATGACAGCAAGGAGATGTCTCAAACAGTTGAGGCCCCAGAGAGAGATGAGCCATTGCCTGATAGCTGACAGCTGAGATTGGGAAGCAGGCAGAACAGCTGAGAATGATATAGAAGGCCCAGAAAGAAACAAGCCCCTTGTGCCAGGAGAGAGAGGACTGCAGGATCAATTAAGCATGAAGCCTCAAGAGCCTGGGCCCACGGAGCTCAAGAGGAAAAGGAAGGCCAGACAGGAAGAAGAGACCAGGCAGAGATTGCCCACCATTTTGCTTCAACACGTGGCTGTTGACTTTGGTAAAAAAAGCACCTCTTATTGTGCCTTGAGCTGGACTTTCCATGGCCTTAGGACTGTAAGCTTTTACCCCAAATAAATCCCCATTATAAAAGCCAACAGATTTCTGGTACTTTGCGCTGGCATCCCTTTGGCTGACTAATACGCTGCCCTAAAGCCAGTGGAGACTGGCAGGCCTTCATCCAGATGGGCTGCGGCTTCCATTCTTTCAATTTGCATGTCTTTTGGGCCAATATGTGACTTTCTGCACACTAGAGTTAATAGAATTTTCCCATTTTTTTTTTCTGTGATGCCTATATTTTCATCTATAACCAGAAAGAGGTGACTGCATTTTTAAAAAAGAATATTCTTAGAAGACCATTGGAAGGACCTTTAAAAATAAAGAATTTTTTTTTTCTCAAATAAAATTCTGAAATTTTCTCACTTCTGAGCCTCACACCCAGTGGTCCTGCAACGCTTCAGAGAATAAGCAAGGGTGTAGAATATTTCCCAGGAAGTCTCCAGGACAACTCTTTCATAAAATCGTAAAGGGTTCACAGTGTTTTATCAAAGGTACCAGCACACAAATTTTCCTTAAAGACGACTGGTTCCCATGTCTTCTAAATGCCCAGAACCCTACTGGTCATTTCCCTCTAGGTAGTTTGGTGGTGTGACACAGCTCAGCATACTATAGCCAGTGGGCCAAACCTGGCTTCCTCCTCTCTTTATAAATGCAGTTTGCTGGAGTAGAGCCATGCACATCTAGTAACTTAAGTACTATCTATGGCTGCTTTCAGGCTCCCATGGCAGAGTCATGTAATTGCAGCAGAGATTGTATGATTCGCAAAGCCAAAAATATTTACTATCTGGCCCGTTACAGAAAAGGTTTGCCAAACCCTGGAATAACACTGCCATGACATTAAAAGGGTTTGGGTTTGCAAAGTGTGTCCAAGAGAAGCCGTATAAGTTTATTACAATAATGCTGCTTTTCAAAGTTCAACATTAAGCTTTCTTTTGAAAAGCTCATTGAATCAGTTTGGATTGCATCTGGCTGCAAGAAACAGAAAATCCCATTAACAGCGGCTTATAAAAATAGGGTATATTTAGCTCATGCAACATTGAATCTGGGACAGGCAGTGGAGGGCTGGCCCAGCGTCTTATTGGTGCCATCCAGCTGCTTCTTCCTTTCCCTCCTCCATCCTTAGCAGAGATTTCATCCTAGTGTTTCTTGCCTTATGATCACAAGATGGCTGCAGCACTCCCAGTCCTCACCCACAATCTACTCAGGAAAAAGAAGGAAGGCCAAAGGCAGAGAAGTGATTCTGGTGTTTGTTTGTTTGTTAATTTGTTTGTTTGTTTGTTTGTTTGTTTTTGAGGTACTGGGAGCCAGGGATTAAACCCCAGGTCTCGTATGTGGGAAGCCGTTGATTGACCACTGAGCCACATTGGCTTCAATGAGTTGGTTTTTTACATTGTTTTGCTTGTTGTTCATTTTTGTTTTGTTTTGTTTTGTTTTGTTTTCAGGAGGCACCGGGAATCAAACCCATGACCTCCCATGTGGGAGGCGGGAGCTCAACCGCTTGAGCCACTTCCTCTCCCCCGTGATTCATTTTTAATGTGATGGTGCTGCCCTTCCTGGGACTTGCAGCTACCTCTCAATACCCTAAACTATGCCGTTTGGCTTCCTCACACTGCAAAGGAGCCTGGGTACCTTGTCTTTAATTAGGCACCTCTGACCTAACTAAATGTGTCTTTTAGTAAGAAAGAAAGGGGGGAAAAGATGAATATTGGGTGGGCAGCTGGCAGTGTCTGCTACAAATACGTACAACTGCACTACCAAAATTCGTCCTGATTGACACACTGATTTATTTTGGTCTCTGCTCTCAAATTGTTTTACAGCAGGGTTAAAAAGATTACAAACTCCTAGGAGTCTCCTTGTCACCATCCTGCCCGGTTTTCAGCCCCTTAACTTACTTAAGGCTGTCCATTCTAAAACTCCCTGACACATCCTTCATTATCTCTCCCCAAAACGCCCCTGAGGCCCACACAAAGCTCCTGGGGGGGGGGGGGCTGGGACTCATTCACTGGGCTTTTGGCAATTCAGCAGCACAGAGATGTGGAATAACCCCTGGCTACTGCTATTTCCCCCTCTCCCACCAGGGAGAAGCAATTTGCATCTGCAAAGACTGCCCTTGGCTTTTTCTTTGGTGGTCCTTACCCCATGTATGTCTCATGGCTCCTTTTAAAGACACCCCAAAATGCAGATAAGTATTTTAAAAGGGGCAAAGGACTTGAATAGACATTCTCCCAAAGATATATAAATGGTCAATACGCACAAGAACAGATGCTCAACATCATTATCCATCAGGATGCAAGTCAAAACCACAATGAGATACCGCAGTCACTCCCACAAGAAGCTATTATTAAAAATAACAGAAAACAAAAACAACAAGTGTTGGTGAGGATGTGGAGAAGTAGCATTGTTGGTGGAAATGTAAAATGGTACAGCCACTGTGGAAAACAGTTTGGCTGGTTTCTCAGAAAGTTAAATATAGAATTTCCACATGATCCAGCAATTCCACTTCTAAGTATTTATCCAAAAAGAATTGAATGCAGGGACTCAAACAGATATTTGCATACTAATATACAAAGCAGCATTATTCACAATTGTGAAAAGGTAGAAGCAACCCAAATGTCCATCACTGGATGAATGGTTAAATAAAATGTGGTCTATTCGTACAATGGAATACTATTCAGCTGTAAAAAGGAATGAAGTTCTGATGCTTGAGACAACATGGATGAACCTTGAAGACATCGTGTTGAGTGAAATAAGCCAGACACAAAAGGACAAATAGTGTAGGATCTCACTGATATGAAATAATTAGAATATGTGAACTCATGGAGTCAGAAATTAGAATATAGTTTACCAGGGGCAGGGGTGGGGTGGGAATAGGGCCTTAAGGCTTAATGGGTATAGAGTTTCTGTTTGGGGTGATGGAAAAATTTGGTAATGGATGGTGGTGATGGCAGCACAACATTGTGAGTGTAATTAACTCCACTGAATTTTATACCTGAAAGTGGTTAAAATAGGAAATTTTATGTTGCATATGTGTTACCAGAATAATAAATTTTAAAAACATTGTAGCACTGTACAAGACAAAGAGTGGACCCTAATGTAAACTATAGCTAATAATCTAATTATAATAATATTGGTTCATTAACTGTAACAAAGGTACTGTACTAATGCAAAATGTTAATAATAGAGAAAACTAAGTATATGGGGGGGTGATAAATGGGAACTGTACTTGGTCTGCATGATTTTTCTGTAAACCTGTAACTTCTCTAATAAAAATAACAATAACTTAAAAATTCAAAAATTCTCCATTGTACCATGGAATTCTCCCAGATTTGTCTTAAACAGATCCAACTTTCTACCTTCCTTGAGCATTTTAAGAGCATAAAAACCAAACGAAATATGCATAATCTTTAAGTAAACTCAAAAAAGCTTTTTTTTTCTTGAAAGCATAACATTTCCCAAATGTTTTCCTTGCCCTAGACTCCTCTTCAATATTTATGAATTATAGATGTGGAAGAGGATTAATCGTAATAAAGGACCTATATTTCAAAACTGCCAATGATTTCATTTCTCAGTGGTGGCCAACATCTCAGATGAAAACAGATGCAGACTGAGGCGTGGCAATTAAACACAGGTGGCCGAGTCTGTTCCCTCTCTCCGCCCTAGTCCTACTTAACCTTGTCCCATTTCAATCACCTCCCCTTGAGAGTATTTGTTGGGCAGTCCCTCACTAATTTAGCAGACTCCTGAGGCAAATGATGCAGAGAATTGTAAAACAAGGATCTATGACAGAAAATTCCACAACACTAAAGCTAAAAATGGCCCTGGGGATTCCCAGGTCAACTTCTTACTTTTAAAGATGAAATCCCCAAGATGCAAAGAAGTCAAGGTCCCCAAACCTTTGCAAATTTTAATTATGTTACCTGAAACAATGTAATTTGTTTGGACTCTCTCTTCCTGTGCTGGACTAAAACTGGCCTAAAAATGGATGAATTCAGAAGATTCTATGCTGCAGTCACAAATTCCAAAAACAGAAATAAAATCAAAATAAAATATTCTCCCACTGGAATCTTTGCCACACAGCCCCCATGCCCCCTCTCAGGTTGAATCCAGGGCCCATTACCTAGCTTGGCACACCTTCACTCTCCCGGTGCAAAGCTCTTTCTATCCCATGGTGGTGTTTGTCATTTACAAGGTGAATGAGCAAAAGTTTGAGGAAACTTTGATCTCTAATCATCACTTACAACCAACTATAGCCTAAGAAATACTGAGTTGATTTACAGCTGATCTAACTAATGTCTTTCAGAGAGGAATAACTTCACTCCCACAACTACATCTCATGAATTTGCAATGTGTATTATAAATAATGCAAGGAAGGAACTGATCCATATTCCCTGGTGTTGATTCTGGGAAAAGAATGTGATCATTGAAAGGTTCCAAAGGAGATTCTTTATTTCCACATTAACATACAGTATAGCGTATCTTTTAAAGTTGTAAGACATTTTCATGGTTGAAGTCATTTACTGTTATTAATTGACACCCTCCTCCTCCTTATCATCGCAGAAGCAATATCTCTTGATTGCCTGCTCTACTTTAAGGCAAACTTGACCTTGCAAAGCTTCCCTGGGCCAAGACTTTACGCCATCCATACTCTTCTGGCTGAACTTCCAAGAGCAGCTCTCTCAGCTGCTGTGCATGCTCAGCCTTCATTAAATAGGAATCTAAACTGTGTAGTGTAAATACACATGCCTTCTTGGCTTTTATTAAAGAACAGCATCCATTGAGCTGGCCACTGTAAATTAATTCAGGGCATGACCGGCTGCTTCCCCGGTACCCTGGCTGAAGCACATGGATGGGCATCTGGACCAAATGGGCCACCAGTAAATTTCCTCAAGGAGAATTCAGGAATGCCCTTAGTGCACACCAGAGCTGATGGAAACAGTGGTCAGAACTTGTATGTAACTGTGGTTGTAGTAGTTGTTGTGTTTCAGAAGCCACCCTTCAATCAGAGAAGAAGCTCTTCTGAGTTTTGTAGCTAGCTTGGTGATCCCCACCTCTGGGTATTCACACACGGCCTGAGTAAGGCTGAGAGGTGCCACCGAGAGGATAATGTAAAAACGATTGCGTGTGACTTCTGAGGCTAGATCACAGAAGACATCATAGGTTCTGTCTTGCTCTCTCTCCCTTGGCTCACTCGCTCTGGCAGAAGGCAGCCGCCATGTTGTGAAGACTCTGAAGCAGCCCTAGGAAGAAGTTTATAAGGACTTGAATGGAGGCTTCCTGTCAACAGCTGAAACCAACTTAGCAGCCACGTGGGGGCACCATTTGAGAAGCTCAGCCTCCAACTTCAGTCAACCCTCAGATGGTGGCAGCCCTGACCACCATTTTGACTGAAACTTCATGGGAGACCCTAGAGCAGCTAAGCCATTTCCAAATTTTTATCCACAGAAACTGTCATATAATAAATTTTATTGCTTTAAGCCATTAAATTTAGGGTAATTTCTTGGGCAGCAATAAATAACTAATGCGTCATGGTTAACGAGCCATAGTAAGATAATGTTACACCATTCACAACAATGTCATCAGGTGCGGAAGAACATTACAGAGGCAAAAAATAAGAATCCAATTAAGCAAAAAGACAAACCAGTATAGAAAAATGGGATTGCCCTCTCATGTGGCTTTCACTAGCTCTTGCTTGGTCTAGTCCACTCCTGAGAAGCACAAACACCAGACAAGGAAATTGGGTCTAGCACGGCTGATTGTGTAGAAATCCACAGAGCTATGACACGGCAGAGCTCAGATTCAACAGATTCAAACTCATTTCTTTCTGCCTTCAAATCTCTTTCTCCATCAATAAAGCCAAAATCTTTTCCCAAGGTTAGTGAAATCTGAGATGACATTGTGTTATCACTTTATTCATTCCAGAGAAAGCTTATATGTCTGTTGTCAGAAATCCATTTTGTGCCGTACAAAATTGACCATCACATCCATCTTATAAGTCACATTGACTGTCTTCAATATAGTTGGTTGAATGCATATTTAATTTGCTTCTATACCATGTCTTCTTTGTGTGCCTCCTGGGGCCAAAAAATGCATTTTTGGGCAAGGAGAAGCACCCCCCACACCAAAAAAAAGCCATGAATTACTAATAGCGCCATAACACCCTCTATCATCACAAATGTACTAGTTAATACAAAAATCTTAACTACAAAAGGTTACACTCTCTGGAAAACCGCAGACTCTGGTGAACAGATCCCAGGACCTAGGATGAGGGGGAGGGATTGGTATGGGGACCCTGACAATGCTGGTTGTGCAACCGACAGCAAGTCCTTCAGTTTTGCAATATGTGAAATGATGGCAAAACACTCACGGGATGTGTCCTGAGGTGCATTAGGTGTTGTGTTATATATGCCCAGGCACGCATCCCCGCTGGAGGCAGGGCAGTGGAGGGGCAAAGAAGGAGAAAAAGAAAGAAGAGGCAATGTAGTTCATCTGTGTTGCTAACCCTCCAGCACTCATCACTGCCTCTTTGTGTAACAGTCGCAGATTGTTTATTGCCAATCTGTCCGTCTTCCACTCAGTTCATGAAACCCCTGTGAGGCTCAGCTCTCGGTTCCAGGAGTGGAGACTGACTCAAGCTAGGTCAATCAAAGCGTCCTCATCCTCTGGCCTTAATGAATGGGTTAGGAGTAGACATATGGCCTAAGGTAGTTCAGTTAGAAGGACTCTCAGGACATCAGCAAGAGCCAGTGAACCTGGAAGGAGGTTGGAGTCACCTTACCCATTTTGCCACCAGAGAGCCAAGAGACAGAGAGAAAAAAGCACTGAAGGCTCCTTGGAGTTGCTCGACCAGAGGTCCTTGGTAGCAATTCCCTGTTAGACAGTGTTTGGGCGTGGATTCCTACAGAAGCCGCCTCTGAGACAAGACTTCTAGTTTGTTTGGGAAATGATCCCAGGGAAGACCCGCAGGGAAGTGGGGGTAACGAGACAGGGAAGGGAAGGAAGCCAAGAAAGCATGCTGTAGTTGGCAGAGAGTGACCCCCACGTCCTAATCCCTCGAATCTGTGAATATGTCAAGTGACAGGCAAAGGACAATTAACCTTGAAGATGGCACTAAGGTTGCCAGTCAGTTGATTTTAAAATAGAAAGAGTACCCTGCATTATCTAGGTGGGACCAAAACAATCACAGGAATCCTTAAAACTAGAAGAGGGAAATTGAAGAATGAAACAGAGAAGAAGCAGCATGAAAAGGACCTGGCTTGACATGGCCAGCTTCGAAGTTGGAGGAAGAGGGCTGTGTGCCAAGGGAGGTGAGCAGCCTCCAAAAGCTGGAAAAGCAAGGAAACGGATTCTTCCCCTCGAGCCTCCAGAGGACTGCAGCCTGGCCATATCTCGATTTTAGCCCAGTGAGATCCCTTTCTGAACTCCACAATACACTAAATTTATGTTCGTTTATCATAGTAGCAATGGAAAACTAATACAAGTGTGAAATCGAGCTAATTACCATGGGGGCAACTGGAGCTCACTCCTGCTGGGGAGCTCTGGGAGACGGTGTGGAGCAGGCTTCAAAGCTGCCCCAACCAAGGGTGAGGAACCGGCCGCTTCGTCCACCCGTGAAAGCCACCATGGGTCGAGGGCTGCTCCCGGGCACTGGCTCTCTGGCCCTTTTGCGTTTCCCTGTGTGCATCTGAGTGGCTTCATAGGCAGGCAACAAGCCCACACGCAGAGAGTCACAAACTGCCAAGGACACCGACAGCATCTGCTACAACCAGCTTTCAGAGATAAAGGAGGGAGGAATTTCAGCTGAGGGCTCTTGCCAGCATTTATTAAGCGAGGCCAGGGCTTGGGGTGATTCTGCACCACAAAGAATTGTCTCACCCAATGTGCCGGAAGCACACTTGCAGGACACGCTGGCCAAGGCCAAGCCACCTCTGCTTCCAGTCCATTCCACCAGCCTAACCAATGTATTTCCTGCCTACTTGGGCTAGTTTGGGATGAGTTTCCCTTCACTTACCACCGAGAACCTGAAGTGGCACACATGGGTGACAGACAGAGATAGACCGAGATATACAGAAGGAGCTCGACATTCCTTTGTGTAAAAATGTCCAATAATAGCTTTCTGAAGAAAAGAGAAAGACAGCTATTCACAGCAGCTGGAACTAAATTCCCGTCCATCCCTCACACTTTTTCGCCTAGTGTTGAAAGAAGCATAGAATCAGGCCAGCCCCATCAGAACATTCTGTCGTGAAGTAAGAGAGACAAGGTCCCAAGGGAATGAAAAGGTGATTGCAACGTGCTTTCCTACTTCCAGAGGGCATAGATGCTGTAAACCAATAAATATTTAAAGATCACAATCAGAGCCTGGACAACTTGCTTCCTAAAGTCTGTCTTGGCTAACTCCCCTGTTAAAAATAAAGTGCAGGGAAGGGAGAAAAAGGTTGAGAAAATTGAAGAGAGAGAGAAAGAAGTAGAAGGAAGGGAGGGAGGGAGGGAGGGAAATCTTTCCTTTTCTGCCTCTAGAATTCTCTGTGGACCTTTGATCAGCCTTCCATTTGTACTCTGGAGAGGAAGAACACATTCCTAATGTTTGTTTCAGAGGCAGGTGGCTCTGGAGAAGAGGAGCAGGAGAAGAACCGGGGAGCGGGGCTGAGTGACCAGAGGGGCAGGAGGACCAAAGCAGAGCTACCTCCAGCTCAGTCCCCTCCCAGCGACCACCGTGGCTACGTTCCAGAGACCTCACAACACCACATCCCATACACAGCCACTCGGTCATACTTCTCAGATGCAAGAAATATTTGAAATTGTACTTGTGGCGGTGCATGCCTGCGAGGGGCAGTGGATGAAGGAAGGTCCACTCACCAGAGCCCATGGCCACAGTCTGCAGTTGGCAACCAGGGCTTTTAAAAACAGCTAGTAGGCAACCAGAGGTGGAGTGGACATCACCATCCCGGAATCCTCAGGATTGGGGAATGAACGATGGACTGGAGGAGACTTACTGGTATTCTACTATAGACTTATTGTGATTCTAGCAATGGAAGAACTTTTATCATGGATGTGGAGGCAGTGGCCACTGGAGGTTCTGAGGGCAGGGAGAGGGAAAAGCAGGTGTAATGTGGAGGCATTTTTGGGACTTGGGAATCGTCCTGAATGACATTGCAACAGCAGATATAGGCTATTATATATCTTGCCATAACCTACAGAATTGGGGGGAGAGAGTGTAAACTACAATGTAAACTTTAATCCAGGCTTAGTGGCAATGCTCCAAAATGTGTTCATCAATTACAATGAATGTGCCACACTAATGAAAGATGTTTTTAAAGTGGGAAAATGAGGGAGGTCTGGGGAGCAGGGCATATGGGAATCCCCTGTCTTTTTTGTGATATTTGTATAATCTAAGTATCTTTTAAAAAAAAAATAAAGAATAGACAAAACTAGCTAGAAGGGAAATGAGGGAAAGGAATATTCCTGCGAGACTGCCTTTGGCCATAGCGTGGTCCTTTCTTTCTGGGACTGTCCCTTTATCACAGCTTATTCAGTCTCCCTCTAGCTGCGGTGTCCTGGGCATTTTTCCCAAGCTGCTGCCTCTGAGCAGAACCTTCGCCCTTGGTCCCCAAAGCCCCTCTCTCCTCTCCCCTGCTCAGCTCTGCGGGCTGGGTGTCCATGCTCCCTGTACCTGGATTCCTGCTGGGTTTGGCTAATGAGAGGCTCTGGCAGGAGACTAAAAATCCTAGGTCAACCCTATCACAGAACCGATATCTGACCTTTTTTTTTTTTTTTCATCTAAAAAGGCAATTTCATATTAGCTCTGAGTAGTTTCTGTCTTGCTGGTTAAACTCCAGTTGATAAACGGGCTGGGCTTAGCTGTGAAGAACAGCCCAGGAGTCATCCCGCAAAGGTACAATTCACTTCCAAAGTAAGAAGAAGCAAGAGCTACCCGTTTTCAGTTCAGCATGTACTAATTTGTGGATCATATCCTCTGACGCTTGTCATGGATTGTCAGGCTGCTGTGACCAATGCCACACAAGAGGTTGGCTTAAACTAGCTTTCACTGGCTCATGATTTCGAGGCTAGAAGAAGTCCAAAATCAAAATACCAGGAAGGCTTTCTTTATCTCAGAGTCTGAAGCATTCTGGTGTGGGCTGCTGGCTCTCCTCGAGTTCCCCTGGCTGGCATCGCTGCCTCCCATCCCATGGCCATCTCTCTCCTTCTTTGCATCTGCCCTTCCGGTGTCCACTGGCTTCCAGCTCTCTGGCTCCTGGCTTCCAGTTTCTTCTCTTGATGAGGCCTCCAGTGGTATCGTTCAAGACCCGCCCTGATTCAGCTGTACCACATCTTAACTAAAAATAGCATCCTCACAAGGTCCTCTTTATGCACGAGTACACAGGATCATGGATCAAGACTAAGCCTATGTGTTTCTTGAAGTACATAATTCAGCCGACCACAGCGACCTCCGGGGCACATCAGCCTTGTTTCAACTCTGCTAGGAAACAGTAGCTGTCGGGAGCAGAGAGGTCTTTCAGAAGTGAAGGAAATATTAGTTTGGCATATGATAATAATTTCCAGTAATGTTTTTAATCAATAGTACCTACTAATAAAAATACAATACGGACTTCAGGCTTGAGAAAAGTTGGGCTGCAATTATTTTATTTTAAATACCAAAATTGAAGCTCTGTCTTAGTTTGCCAGGACTGCAGTGACAAATACAATGTACCGGTGAGCTTAAGTGACAGGAATTCAGTGTCTCACAGTTTGGGAGGCTAGAAGCAATCCAAAATCAAGGTTTCAAAGGCCCATGCTTTCTCCCGATGTATTAGTAAGCCAAAGGGGTGCTGATGCAAAATAACAGAACTCTGTTGGTTTTTATAAAGGGTATTTATTTGGGATAGAAGCTTACAGTCACAAGGCCCTCAAAAGTCCAACTCAAGGTTACTTAAGAGGTACTTTCAGGAAGCGGATGTGGCTCAAGTGATTGGGCTACCATCTACCATATAGGAGGTCCAGGGTTTGATTCCTGGGGCCTCCTGGTGAAAAGCAAGCTGGCCCGCACGGCGAGCTAACCTGAGTGGAGAATTGGCCCACGTGGAGTGCTGGCTCGTGCAGAAGAGCTGGTACAGCAAGATGACATATCACAAAGAGACACAGAAGAGAGACAATGAGAGATGCAGCAGACCAGGGAGCTGAGGTGGAGCAAGAGATTGAGCAGACTCTCTCTACTCTGGAAGGTCCCAGGTTCGGTTCCCAGTGCTGCCTAAAGAGAAGACAAGCAGACACAGAAGAACACGCAGAGAGCAGACAGCGAGTGCAAAACAATGAGGGGGTGGGGAGAAATAAATAAGTAAATCTTTAAAAAGAAAAGGTACTTTCTCACCCAAGGTCTATTGCCATGTGTTGACACAAGATGGCAGGCAATGTCTGTGGGGGTTTAGCCTTCCTTCTTCCTCTTAAAGCTCTGGGGTCCCAGCTTCTTCCAATCTCAGCTGTAGGCTGGCATAAGGTTAGTCTCTCTTCCCAGGGCTCATTTCTTTCCCGGCTCAGCTGCTCTGTTCTCTTCATAAGATCAGATATAGACTATCAGGCACATCTCTCTTCCCGGGGCCACAGGATACTGTCTAATGAACTGTCTCTTTTCTGTGTTCTCCTTCTCCGTGTCTTTACTTCCGTGTAAGAGTCTGTTTTATCCCCACCAAGGGGGTGGGGACTCAACCCTGTACACCCTAATGATGTGGTCAAATAAACGCCCTAATCTTGATTTAATAAAGTAAAAGTGAAACCTCTAAATCTAGTACAGTCTAATATGTCCACAGGAAGAGACCAGTTTACAAACACAATGCAATATCTACTTTTGGAATTCATAGACAATACCAAACTACTACACCCAGTGCTTGCAGCACTCTGGTGATGGCTTGCTGCAAGCCTTGGGGCGCCCTAGCTTGCTTCTCTGCTTTGTCACAGGGCAATCTCCTCTCTTTCTGTCTGCTCCTCTCACTTCTAGCTTCTATTGACTTCCGCCTTCTTCTGACTGAGCATATCTGAATGACCCTTGCTTATAAGGGCTATGGTCATTTTAAGCCCACCCCGACTCAATTTGGCCTCATCTAAATAGGACCCTCAAAGTCCCAAGTCACAAATGAGCCCACAGTTAGCTAACAATAATGCTCCCAAAGGCCCTGTTTACAAATATGCTCACGCCCACAGGACAGGGGGTTAGGGCCCAAACATGTCGGGGGGGGGGGGCGGGCACATGATTCAGTCCCCACCAACCTCTAAATTAATGTATGGCTCTTCCACCGCCATTTTCAATCCAGCTCCATACAACGCTCCACTGCGGCGGCCACCAGGACTCAGTCTGTGCGCCAGCAGCCCCTGCCGACAGCTCCATCACCATCGAGGACAAGTACAGCAACACAGAGGAATTCGCAGAGGGACCCAAGATCAATGCGAGCAAGAATCAGCAGGATGATGGTAAAGTGTTCGTTGGAGCCTTGAACTGGGATACAAGCCAGAAAGATCTGACTTGAGTATTTGTCTTGATTTGGAGAGGTTGTAGACTGCACAATTAAAACAGATCCAGTCACTGGAAGATCAAGAGGATTTGGATTTATGCTTTTCAAAGATGCTGCTAGTGTTGATAAGGTTTTGGACCTGGAGGAACACAAACTGGATGACAAATTGATAGGCCCCCAAAGGGCAAAGGCATTAAAAGGGAAAGAACCTCCCCCCCAAAAAAGTCTTTCTGGGTGGTTTGAGCCCAGATACTTCTGAAGAACAAATAAAAGAATATTTTGGAGCATTTGGAGAGATCAAAGACATTGAACTTCCTCTGGATACAAAAACAAATGATAGAAGAGGATCTTGTTTTATCACATATACAGATGAGGAGCCAGTAAAGAAGTTGTTAGAGAGCAGATATCATCAGATAGGTTCTGGGAAGTGTGAAATCAAAGTCCCACAACCCTAACAGGTATACAGGCAGCAACAGCATAGCAGAAAGGAGGAGGAGGGCCTACAGCTGGTGGACCAGTGGTACCAGGGATGGTGGAAGAGGTCAGGGCTGAAACTGGAACCAAGGATTTAATACCTGTTATGATCAAGGATATGGAACTTACGATAGTATCTAAGGTGGTGATAAAAACTCTAGTGGCTACGGCGGATATGATCATACTGGGTATAACCATGGGAGCTATGGATATGGACAGGGATATGCAGACTGCAGTGGCCACCAGAGCACATATGGCAAGGCATCTCGAGGGGGTGGCAACCACCAAAACAATTACCAGCCATACTAAAGGAGGACATTGGAGAAAAGAGGAGGAAATACTGGAGTAACCCATCCTGCAGGACGACTTTGAAGATTCGTCTTCTGTTGATCTGGTTATTTTGTAAAAGACTTTCTAGTGTACAAGACACAACTGTCCAACTGAATATAGCTGCCAATTCGTTTTCTTTGCTTTTACTTTGTCCTTTGCTATCTGTGTTATGCCTCGGTGTGGGTTTGTGTTTATACAAATTTTATTTGTATCATTTCATATTAAACCTCAAACAAAAGCTTCCTTATGTGATTGTTAAAAATAAATAAATAAACTAATGTATCCTTCTTCAACATTGTCTATTTCAAAGGCTGTGACATTTCTTTCAGAGTTAACATCCAGGAATTGAAACATTTCTTAAGAACCTCATTGGTGTGGTTTTTCAGAGCTGCTTTTTTATTTACCTAGTACTTTAACTCATCTTTGCAACTCACTTTAATTAACAGATTAATCACTAACTAACTTCTGGTTGTTTCAAAAGATTTGGCTTGGGAAGCGGCTGTGGCTCAATCAGTAGGGCTCCCGTTTACCATATGGGAGGCCCCGGGTTCGGTTCCCGGGGCCTCCTGGTGAAGGCAAGCCTGCCCGCATGGCGTGGTTAGCTGACCCAGAGAGCACAAGCAGCAAGGGGGGGATAAATGAATAAATAAATAAAATCTTTAAAAAATATAAATATAAATATAAATAAATAAATAAAAAGATTTGGCTCGCCCTTAGACAGCCATAGTCCATCTGTGTGTGTCCAAATCTCCCTCTACTTTGTCTTATAAAAATACCAGTCATTGGATTTAGAGTCCACCATAATCCACTATGGCCTCATTTAAAATTGACTACATTTGAGAAGATTCTATTTCCAAATAAGCTCACATTCACAGGTACTGGGGACACCATTCAACGTACTATAGAGAATTATAAATAGCTGCTGAGTCATTTCTGTCTTTAAAATCTTACACAAGTTTCCCTTTTGGCTAACTCTAACTCAGAACCATACAGGAAGATTTTGATGAAATATTTTACAGGAGCATAGTGTCAGAATGATTAGGGAGTGGATATATTAGATTATTGATCAGAAATATTCGGTCTCTATCCTTTTCACTAAAGGGCAGCAAGTGATGGTGTGCTGATTCTGAGCCTAGGTCTTAGGAGGTTCCATGAGTTTCCACTCATACACTTTGGCTCTGCCTCTAGTCTCTGGCATGAAACTAGATTGCTAAGCTGGGCTCTTGGCCCTAGGAGGAGGATGAGAAACACATCAAGTACAGCTGAACTACCTGAGTCAAACCCACCATAGATCAATCAACCACTGGATCAACAGATGGGTGAGTAAACCGAGCCAAATCAACAGACCTGCCTAGCAAACCTCCAGCCAACTCTTAAATGCATGAATTAGGTAAATGTTTATTATTTTCTGTCACTGAGATTTTGTGGCAGTTTCTTACACAACATTATTTTGGCCATGAAAAACTAGGACAAAATTTGGTACCAGAAGTGGGGTGCCACTCTACCAAAAACCCAAGATAGGTTGAATCAGTTTAAGAACCAGTGGCAGAAGGTAAAGAAACTTAAAGGAGGCTGAGAAAATTGTGAGAAGGAAATTTAGGGGGCAAGACAGTGATGATCTGTGTTATGGAGTAGAAAATACAAAACATATATAATGAACTTCTGAATCTGGGCAAAGCAATCTCCAGGCAAAATATTGAAAGTGTGAGCTTGTTGCTTTGAGCAACATATGATGTGTTACATCAATTAAAAGATGAGCTTATAAAAGAACTGGACAGTTTTCCAGCAGAATTTGGAGGAAATGTAGAGAATTCAGAGTTTGCTGAGTTGGAAAATAAAGCAGTCTCTTATACATAGCCTCTCCAGTCAGCAAAATATTCTCAAATTAGGTGCAGCCTGGGGACAATAATAAAGCTCAGGGTGCTTCCAGTAAGACCTGGCCTCAGAGGAAATACCGAATTAAGAATATGGCTATAAGACCCTTTTGTTCAGACCTTAGTAAGAATTAGAGTGGTATCTAGTATATCCTCTCAATTAGACAAAAAGACTTCTAGGAAGTTTAATGGTACAATAGCAACCTCATATGTCTATAATACCAGAAATCACATTGAAAGAGGAATATCTCAAAATGAATTATGGTTATGGCTTTGGGTACATGGAGTGGGATGATAGAAAATACACAAAGGCTTTGAGGAAGCCATATAGGCAACGTGTTGGCAGCCAGGGCTGGGAGAAAGTGTTCAAAATGCAAAAAGATCTCTGAAACTCCTCTTTCTATAGGCCAGAAGCAGTGTGAGGAATTTTCTCAGCCACTGGCAGTTTGATATTATTTATGAATTCCAAGACAAGATATTATGTTTGTAAACTGGTCAGTTCCTCTGGGCGTGATACCCTTTGATTGTATTAAATTCAAAGGTTACATTTTCTTGATTAAATTAAGATTAGGGCTTTGATTCGGCCACATCAGTAGGGCATTGAGTCCCCACTCCCCTTGGTGGGCAGACATACACAGAAAAAGACACAGCAGAGGAAAAGAGACAGCTCATTAGACACAGTAGAGGCCCCGGAAAGAGAGATGAGCCTGCTGGTCTACAGCTGACATTGTGAAGAGGAACTGAGCCCAGAAAGAAATAAGCCCCTGGGAGAGTAGACAAGGCTTATTCTGGTCTACAGCTGAGATCAGAAGAAGCTGGGACCACGGGGCTTTAAGAGGAAGAAGGAAGGCTGAACCCTCACAGACATCGCCCACCATTTTGCTTCAACACGTGGTCAATGACTTTGGGTGAGAAAGTACCTCTTATGGCACCTTGATTTGTGCTCTTTAGGGCCTTGTGACTGTACACTTCTAACCCCAAATAAATACCCTTTATAAAAGCTAACAGAGTTCTGGTGCTTTGCATCAGCACCCCTTTGGCTGACTAATACAGCCACCAAGAGAACATATTTTCCAAAGACATCTTCAGAAGTGCCCCAGGAAAGTGATGAAAAAGGATGGACATCTCAGAGAACAGAACCAAGATCCATAGCAAACAATGCAATGAGAAATCATGCCCAGTGAGCAGAACCCGAGGTTAATCAGGAACATTCACCAACCAAATGTAGAGGCACTTGGCAACATTAGTCAGCAAGATTTAAAAATTGCTATGGACTAGTGACTGCTATATGCCTCCTCGTTTCCCCCTTTTCAAATGAGAGTGTTTATAGTGGTTAACCTGTCCCTGTTTCACTATTGCATTTTTGGTGTGTGTATGGGGGGGGTGCATATATTTATTCTTTTAGTTCAAAGACTCCAGATCAAGAGGAGTTGCATCTGGCCCTGATCTAGATCATGAGATCATGAGATCTTGGACTTTGAGTCTCACACCATGATTGGATGAAACTTTTGGGGATCTTGGGATATATTTTGCATGTAGGAGGTATATTATTATTTATTAACAGGAGGGTGGATTATAGCAAATTAGATTACTGTTCAGGTAATATTCATTATTCCCCACAACATACAACACACATACACACACACACGCATATACACACACTAAAAAATATAGAGTATGTTCCTCTGCATCATGGCTTTAGGGCTACCGTATAACTTGCTTTGGCCAAAAGAATGATGTGGAAGAAGTGGTGTACCAGGGTTGAGTTTACATTTTAAGAAACCTCATGTGTGTCCACTTGCCTTCTTCATGAGTAAACATGCTCAGGTTAGCATGTTGGTCCCACAAGGAGGCTAAGAGTCACAAGGAGCAAAGCTGAGCTCACTGTAGATCTCCTGACCTTCAGCCAAGCTCTAGATGCATGAGCAAACCCAGCCAAGATCAGCAAAAGCCAGCCAAGAAAAGCTAGGTTTAGACTAGATCATCTGATCTCCAGTCACATGATATAAAGTACTCTGTTTATGAAGCTGAGATTTTATAATTGTTTGTGACATAACACTGTAACCATAGAACAGCTGCACAATGAGTAAGCTGGAAAGAGCTTTAGGGGGAGAATAGGAGAGAAAAAACAATATTTACTGAGAGTTCATAATGCTGAATTAACTTTTTCAAGCCCCAGAAAAAAATAATATGAGGTAGGATTCTAACTGATGCCTCAAATTTAATATAACTAAAGCCAAATTCTTATTTCCCACTCCCACCCTCCCACCATCACCACCTACCACTATCTTCACCACTTTGCAAAATGGCAACTTTACTGTACCAGTTGGTAGGACAAGACCTTGGAATCATTTTTGATTCCTCTCTTTTCTATCATGCTTCACATCTGTATTAGTCAGCCAAAGGGGTGCTGATGCAAAATACTAGATATCTGTTGGCTTTTATAAAGGATATTTATTTGGGGTAGAAGCCCACAGTTACCAGGCCATAAAGCATAAGTTAATTCCCTCACCAAAGTCTGTTGCCGTGTGTTAGAGCAAGATGGCTGCCGGCATCTGCAAGGGTTCAGGCTTTCTGGGTTCCTCTCTTCCTGTGGCTTGCTTGTCTCTGGGCTCAGTTCCTCTGCTCTCTCCATGAAGTCAGTCTATAGACTATCTGACAAATGGCTCTTGTCTCTTCCTGGGGCCTCTGCTGTGTCCAACTGAGCCTTCTCTCCTTCCTCACATATCTGCTTCTCTATGTGTTTACTTCCCAGGCTCCAGGACCAAAACTCCAATATCAAAACTCCAACTGGGGGGCAGATGTGGCTCAAATGGTTGGGTGTCTGTCTCCCATAAGGAGGGACCTGGGTTTGATCCCCAGGACTTCCTGGTATAAAGAAAAATATATATATATATTTTTAAAAAACTCCAACTAACTCCTCTGCTCTACAGTGTAGTTTTCTCTGTGAGTCCCCATCCACCAAGGGGGCAGGTACTCAACATCCTACTGATGTGGCCCAATCAAAGCCTTAATCATTATTTAATCAAATAAAAGTGAAAACTCTGAATCTAATACAATATAATGTGCAAACAGGCCAGTTTACAAACATAATCCAATATCATAAATAATACCAAAGTACTACAACATCCAATTCATCAGGAAATTCCGTTGGCTCTTCCATTAAAATATGTCCAGAATCCAAAAGTAGATCTCACTCCTACCTCCTTAATTTAAGCTACAACTGTCTCCCCCTGCCGCCCACCCCGGAGTTTAGCAGTAGGCCCCTACCTTGTCTTCCTGCTTCTCTACTTGCCCCTGTGGGTTGAGTTATGCCTCCCCCAAGGTATACATCTACCTGGAACTTTAAATCGAACACGTGGATGTGATCTTATTTGGGAAAGGAGTCTTTGTGGATATGAATAAGTTAAGGACCTCAAGATGAGATCATCCTGCATTAATTGGGTGGGTCCTAAATTCAAGGGCACATGCCCTTATCAGACACAGAAGAGAAGAAACAGAGACACGAAGACAGACACAAATAGGGGCAGCACTGTACAGAGGGGGGCAGATGCTGGAGTGATTTACCTACGAGCCAAGGAGCACCGAGCGTTGCCAACAGCCACCAGAAACTAGGAGAAGGGCCTCTCAAAGGAACCAGCTCTTCTCACACCCTGGTTTCAGACTTCTGGCCTCGAGAACTGAGAGAGAATAAGTTTCTCCTGTTTTAAAGCCACCCAGGTTGTGGTAATTTGTTACGGCAACTCTAGGAAACTAATGCACCCTCCAGCACTCCATTCTCCACATGGAGAGTAAGGTACACCTCCAAAACAAGCCAGATTGTGCCATTCCTTTCCTCACAACCAGTGAATAAACACAAGTCAGAATAAAATTCCTAACTGTGTCCCATAGGGCCCCCAGTTACCCAGATCCCTGCCCCTTACCTCTTTGTCTTCAATTCCTACGACGGTGCCCTTGCTCGCTCCATTCCAGCAATGTTGGCTTTGGTAGCTGTCGGTGCCCATCTCCATCCCTTCAACACTCAGAGTTCATGAGTCCTATGTATGCCTTCCTGCTATAAGTAGGACTCTCTGCCTGAGAGCTTTCTCCACTCTACCTGACCCACATTCAGGGAAGGCCATGGTGCTGGAAGGCAGCTCTCTGCTAATGACAGAATTTGGAGGCTCAATATCCCAACTCCTTACCTCTCGTTTGGTACAACACCTAGGCCCTAGCAAAGAGCATGAGCAGGATTGAGCCTCAGTGGCCCAGAATGACAGCTTGTACCTAGTCCCTGTCCCACTTCTTTACCTGGGCTTCCTGGGATCATCTACCAAGTAAACCACCTGCTCTTGGAGCCTGATTCTGCAGAAATCCGTCTTTCAGTAGCCCTTACTGTTTCTGAAATATGCCGAGCATACCTCAGGGCCTTTGCACGGACTTGTCTCCCCACCCCTAATGCTCTTTTTTTTGCATGTATCTGAATGGCTCACACCTGTGCTTCCTTCAGGCCTCAAACTTTAATTTGCCTGAGGCCTTCATGACAAGCACACCTACCCTCCTCACACTCCTCCATTCTCTCACGGCTCTTTTTATCTCTTATCACTTATTGCTGCCTGTCTTACCCACTAAAGCACAGTACTGTGACAACAGAGACTTTGGCTGCACTGATCACTGCTGTATTCCCAGCACCTAGGACAGGGCAGGAATATCATAGGTGCTCAATAAGCATTTGTGGGATTGACATTAAGTTTTCCACTTTACAGATATTAATGATAATAACTAACATTTACTTACCTGCTATGTGCCAGGGACTTACATACGTTGACTTCTTTAACTCTCTCAGAAGAAACTATTATCCTCACTTCACAGTTAAAGAAACTGAGGCACAGAGAGGCTAACTGGATCACTCCAACCATAGAATCCAGGCAGAGGGAACCAGAATGAACGCGGGCAATCTGGTCACCAGTTCTTGCCGTCCTCTCTCTGAGTTCCAGAGATATGCACCCCCAGCTAGATGACAGGCTGACCCGACTCCAAACTCCATGCTTTGTTTGGGGGTTGGCATTTTATGTTATGGAAATATTTTCCAAATTGTAAAAGTAATGCATGTTCATTGTAGGAAATTTGGAAATTCAGAAAAATAAACGAATGCTAAAATCATCTAGGGGCCTGTTCATAGGTGCCTGTTTTTTAAACCAGGTTTTTTCAGGCAAGTATATATCTCAAGTATTTGATACAAAATTACTGTCATGCTGTATAAATACTTTGATCTGCTTTTTACAATCTTAATATTATATCATGCGTATTTGTTATGCTAATATGCTTTGAAAACATAATTTTGAATATCTATACGATAATCCATTGAATAGATTGCCTTGATTTATTTAGAAAGGCCCTTGCTCTTAAACATTTAGCTTGCCTCAAATTTTTTGGAGTAAATGAACATGCACATAAATCTTTGTTTCCACCTCTGCACTATTTCCCTAGGACCAATTTCTAGAAGCAGAACGCTGGGTCAGAGGGCATACGTGTGGCTAAGGAGGCATTTGTTCATGCTTCCAAACGGCCTTTCCGGAACGTTTGACTCATATTCACTCTCACCAGTGGTGGGAACGTCCCCAGCGCTCCATTGCTAGAGATTTTGCTGTTGTTCAATCATGCAGCCTCCCATACACATCCAAACCCTGATTTTACCGCTGAGGAAATAAGGCCAAACCAGCTGGGTGGCTTACCCAAGGCCAGCGAAAAACCCAGGCAAAGCAACAGATAGTATCTCCTCAGAAACAGGAGGCTGTAGATCAGGAAGCAAGTGACATTCACCTGGCAGGGATACCCAGCCTGGGTTGTCACCTCCCCACCCCCAACTCCCAGCCACCCCCCAACTCCTACACATCGAACACGATATGCTACATCTTCAGCGATTCCAGAAACTTCACCTCTTGAAACCTGCCAGAACATTTCCAAATCACAGTCAAATTATGATTTCTCTCACCCACACAGGCACCAAATGACCCATGTGAAGAGGAATTTGCTATTCACTGCAGACAGGATCCAACACCAATAAAATGTCCTGGCCTCAAGCTGTTCAAAGGAAAGCCTCTATTTTTAAATCTAAAATAAAAATAGTAATAAATTTGACAGCTGTCAGCAAGTCATAGGTGAACCCAAAACACAAGTCTTTGTCTTTGCCCTCATCTTAAAAAATGATCTTGTCTGTTCTCTGTAGTTATTTGAGTCACATCAGTGTGACCAGAACTGGTTTAAGGATTTTTGTCAAAGCTGTCGCTCAAAGAGCAATTTATATAAACTTTCTAAGGTCAGGACCACATAGTAAAATAGTCCCACTTCTTCATTTCGATCTTGAAGTTTCTAGTTTCTTTTTCCAAAGACATATTTTAAAAAAACAGTAATTTAAACATTGAATCATTAATTTTGTTTTTCCAATCCACTTTGAAAAATATAAATATTTAAAGATAGATGCAATGGAGATTTGTTACATAAGCTTCTGATTTTTTTTTAAATGGGTAATGATAATTTGCGTGAGGGGCACCAAACATCTGTGTATATATGCAGTATCTTAAAGAGCCTCCACAACTCATCTTCTTTTAAGTATCTTAGATATTCTGCTTATGCTCATGTTTGTCCTTTCATTTTGGACTTTCATGGAAATTTCCAGTTCATATGAAAGTTAGACTTGATTGTAAACCCCTCAAGGCGAGATCAATTTCTTGTTCCCCGATATTGCCAGCACTCCCGCCCAGCCTAGGGCCCATCACCTACTCGCTCCTCTCGATACACTTGTTTAGTGAAGGAGAAACCCTCGCTGCTCTTGGGTTTTCATGGTGAAGTTGACAGAGACAGGCCAGAGCCTCCTTCTGAGTCTCCTCCCGGTCTGGCCTCCCCACCCAGGGCAAGCAGCTGGTTAGTAACCTGCAGGCCAGGCCCTATTCCAGCCAGCTGGATTCCTCTCGGTTGCCTTGCAGTGAGATTTTGAGAACATCTTCAGTTTAACACCGTTTTATACCAGTTGGCTCTGAAAGTTTTGGCCATGAGCTTCTATCAGCAAAATATTTTTTTAAACATGCACTCCCAATACCTTTTCCAAAAAATCGCTTTGTAATTTATATACAAGCATTCTAATATTTCACGTGCAATACAAAAATTTGAAGTTTGAGATAGAAACAAATATGAATCAATATCCTAACATTTTTCTTTCCATACCCCAAGAGATCAGCTTGCACAAACATGTGCACACACAGCCTGCACAGACATCCTGAGGGGTGCCCACGCTGTGGGGAGACCTCTGAGCTGGCATGCTGGGTGGTTTGGGGAGATGCAGGAAGAGTGGGCAGAGCCAAATAAGCAGCAGTGCAAACCATTTCCATTTTAGAGCCACCCTGCCATGGATAGAATGCTTCCAGTAGAGAAAAGTAGGAGAGAAAACAGTCCCTGCCTGGTGCTGTTATTGCATTTTTATAGCACCAGAGTCTATCATATCTGGCCTGCCTTTAAGAACACATTTTTTATGGCTGTTAATTGAGGGTCCAGGATGAGTCCCATTTCAGTATCTTTAAACCCTAATTATTGCAGGATGGGTGTATGTATTTATTCAGAAGGAAACTGAATATGAAGCAAGAATATACACCATAGTCACGTTAAGAAAAAGGAGAGAGATGGGATTGCACAAAACTAGAAATTTCATCTTTGACACTTTCCAAGGCCCGGCGAGCGCAGGTGGTTCCCGTTTGGGCCAGGCGGTGGCGCTCGAGGCAAAAGGTGCCGCCAAACGGACCCGCGCACCCTGAAGATGCCCTCAAAGCGCAAGTCCATTCCTCAGAGACGGACTCGGTTCCGAAACATCGATTCAGGCCCTGGGCGCGGCGGGATGAACAGGGGAAGCACCTCAAGGCCCTGCCGGGAGAGTCTGCCCTGCCGAGGTGGCATAGAGTAGCACAATGCTGAATAAAAGGACCCCAAAGAAGTGGGTCGCCCCAAAATGAGACTCGGCCATTTGAGAAAAGAAAGCGCCACTGCAGCTTGGACGGAGAAGAGGTGCGGGTTGCAGCCGCGCACCAGCTGCAGGAGAAAGAAAGGGGTTGCACGGAAGGCTACGGCCGCTCGGCGGCCCGAGCGCCAGGCAGGGCTCTCAGCAAACTCAGGGAGACAAGAGGAGGTTCTGCAGGTAAATGAAGAGAGCCAGGTAACAAAATCAATTCTCAGTGACCTACAGTGATTGGACAGTTTACCATCTCCCCCGTTTCTTGCCCTTCAGATTGAATGAGCTGCCTTTTCAAGTTACACTCGTTCTTTCACATACAAATGAATTCAAGGTACAATCCCTGGTGTCTTATTACTTTGCAAAATCATGATCGCATCTTGCCACTAAAAAGATCTTCTGTCCTTTGGATCACTGTTTAAATACAGGTAATTATCTTCTCTATTATATAAACTTGAAAAAATAAAATAGAGCCCAGAAGGCGAAAGTTCGATTTAGGAAGGAATTTCTCCTAAAACCCGGGCTAATTACTTTTGGTTAAGTCTGTATATTTTTCAGAGAAAGACTTCTAAAATGGAATGTTCCTGAAACCCCAAAATTTTAAAGGCAAATAAATAATTAGACTTTTCAATAAAACAAAGCATATTCGGCTCCCCACTCCTAATGACAATAAAATAAACTATCCAGTGACATACACATTTGGACTCATTTTCCATTTCTAAGTAACCTCTAGTTGGAGTCATAATGTATAAAACTCTCTTTCTGTTCCTTGAAAGTTTGGGGAAGGAAACCAGAGAGAACTATGGTTGGCAACCGTGCAATAAGGAGGAATACTGAAGAAAATAAGAAAAGTCCAGCATCCCCAGGGCAATAACCTTTTTATATGAGGCTGGACCCATGAGGTAAAGAGAGCAGAATATTATACACATCTTCCAGTAACACCAAGTTCAAGACATTTTGCAGTAAGAGAACGGATCCTCCATCATTTCATTTCCAATTTTTCTGCGTCATTTTTGTATCAATCCTGGAAAATTCTCTGCAAGGCATCCTGTCCCCCTTTTCCCAATGCACAAGACCTCCCTGGTCTGAGAGATGTCGAGTCCTCTCCCTTACCACATAGGATAAAAAAAAAAAAAAAAACTAGGACTCCTCCACACCAGGAAACAACAGCTAAAAATGTGTGCATATGGGCTCTCTTTTCTCACTTAGCTCTCCCACAGTCCCCAAGAGTGTAAATGGATGTTGGTCTGTTATCTACTTGTTGTGAAATTTGGAGATGGGCAGAAAAATGGAAACCATGCTCCTCAATTGGGAGACTAACTGATAAATAACTACACTGAAAAGACACTTCATGCTCTATTTTTCCCAGCTCCTTGCATTCTGCACAACAGATGCGTACTTCTGTGAACTGGAAAAGCTTATTTTGAAAACAATGCAGTCGTTCTCTCCAAAGTTATACCATAACCTAATTTAAAATGGGGTGGGAAGCAACCCACTGATATCCTGACCCAGCTCTAAATTAGAGCTCAGAAAACCAAATCCCTAAATCTTTCTTTATGTGAAAGTCCACCCGAGCTTTTGCCATTATATGCAGAAAAATTTATCAGTTTACCAAAATTCACTTGCCTTTTCTACTTTGTTCACAGCAAAGAATAATGGAAGGAAAGCAGCGGTAGAACGTCCCAGAATAAACACTGCACCTAACAAGACAGTACAAAGTAAGTGGCTAAAAATATGGTTTCTGGACCAGCTCTGCAGCTTACAAGAGAGTGGCCTTGGGTAAGTCACTTAATCTCTCATTGCCTCTGTTTACTTAGCGTAAAATGGAGATAATAATAGAACTACCTCCTGAGGAGGGGCTTTGAGGTTTAAGTGAGTTAACCACATACAGTGTCTGGGACAGGTTCTGTGCTGGGACCGTATAATGTGCTCAGTGTATTTTACTGTATTACTATGATTTCTCATAGCCGATCACTTTTTGTCCAATCTTCTTTTGCATGCGTGCTTCAGCAGTCCTGTTCTGCCGGGTTTTTAAAAATGCATGATGCTTTATGTCTCAGTTTCCTAGGCTGCCATACAAAGCATCACAAACTGGGTGGCTGAAGACAACAGAACTTTATCGTCTCACTCTGGAGGCCAGACATCCAAAGTCACGGTGTCCACAGGGCCACACTTCCTCGGAAGCCTGCAGAGAGAGCCCTCCCTGGCCTCTTGTAGCTCCATGCCTTGTGGATGCTCCCCTCCCACTCGGCCTCTCTCCTCACATGGCCTTCTCCTGGTCTCTGTGTCCCCTTCCCCTTTGTAAGCACACCAGCCATACTGCATTAGTGCCCACCCTAAGCCAGCTTGGCCTCTTCTTGCCTAAGCACGTTTTCAAAAGATACTATTTCCAGATAGTGTCCCATGCACGCGACCAGGGGGTGGGGTTTGAGCATTTCTTTTGAGAGGACAAAATTCAGCCAATAGCACTAGCAAAGAGGGTGAACTGGCTCTAGTTTGGGAATAGTCCTGTATAATAATGATAGAACTGTTTGTTAGTTCTGTTCTTAAAAATAACTTAAAGATCCAAAAATAGAGGGACTTATGGAAGGGGCATAGGAGGTTCATAGACAGTTTCAGTAATATAGGTAAATGCTCACAGTGTGCTAAGTGAAACAGAAGGCATGAACATTTTTATAAATAGTAAACTCCCTAACAGATTAGAAAATACATAGGAACAAAAGGAAAGTAAAATGCTAAAATGAGATTATTGGTTTCTGAGGGTGGTGAGGAATGGATGCCTTTCAATTTCTCCCTTATGCCTTTTCCAGATTTTCCAGAAGGTTAACTGGACACTTAGTTTGTGCAAAACACAGCTGTGTTTAACATCTATTCATTCATTTGCTCCTCTCAAAAGCCATTTTGATTGGGTAGTATTATGTGTCCCACTTAAAAGCTGGCAAAAGCAAAGGAGAGTGAGAGTAAGTCATTTGTCCAAGACTACATCCCTAGTAAGTGGATTCAAATGCATGCTTCTGTCTCCAGAGTGCTCTTGCCAGGCGGCGACACTGCTTCTTCCTGCACGCATCATTTTTTTTTTTTAAGTTTTATTTATTTATTTTTAGAAGGTACCTGGTATTGAACCCAGGACCTCATACATGGGAAGCAGGTGCTCAACCACTGAACTACATCTGCTCCCCAATGAGAGCGGGTTTCTTCATTTGTTTGTTTTGTTTGTCCTTAGGAGGTACCGGAAATCGAACCCAGGACCTTGTATATGGGAAGCAGGCTCTCAGCCACTTGAGCTACATGCACTGCCCCTAACGCATCACTTTTAAATCAGGAAATAGATGAGTTAGAAAGCATTTTATTTTATCAGAGAAATAATTTGACAAAATATGGTGCTTACATTAGAACACGTGCCTCCTACACGTTGTAGTTTTAGCCTTTATACAACCCAAGTTAGCATCTGAAAAGTGCTGAATTTGGATGGCTGGTTTTGATTTTTCTAAAATATGTCTCTTTCCTATATCATTGTTGAAAGTGCCTTCTCCTGGAAATCCTGATCCAGATCTACCCTCAAAACAAACCCAAAGCACATGACCACGACCTCGTCAAAAGTAATGTATTCTTAGAAGCATATTTGAACAAGGGGTCACCTGACACATCTTCTGCAGTCCCGATCTGGTAAAGGCCCTGCAGAGATGAGAATTACAGGCTGGGTAGTGAGTGAAGACTGACTCCCACATATTTAAAAACCATAAAAATCCACAAAATTCCAAATTTTGTTTCACTTTGTATCTTCCTTAAGGATCAAAGTTAAGAATTTGAATACGAAAGTGGAAAGGAAGATATTTCTCCTTCCTTTAAAAATACATGCATGGGGGAAGCAGATGTGGCTCAAGCGACTGGGCTCCCACCTACCACATGGGAGGTCCATGGTTCAGTTCCTGGTGCCCCCTAAAGAAGACAGCGAGCTGGCGTGACGAGCAGGCGCGGCAAGCTGATACAACAAGATGATGCAACAAGAGACACAAGAAGAAAAATGCAATGAGAGACACAACAAAGCAGGGAATGGAGGTGGCTCAAGCGATTAGGTGCCTTCCTCCCACTTCAGAGGTCCCGGGTTCAGTTCCCAGTGCCTCCTAAAGAAACAAAGAAGATGAACAGACACAGCGGAGACAGAGAAAAGGCCACAGAGGAAGCAGCCAGAAGCTGACATCAGTGGAACCTGGAAGAGAAGTGAGAGACCAGGAGACACTACCATTTGCCTTGCCATGTTATAAACTCAGGCCCAAGGATCACCCAGCAGCCAGTCCTAGAATGTCACAATCTTTGGGAGAAAGGATCTCCTCGATGATGTCTTGATTTGGACTTTATTTTAGCCTCAAAACACATCTTGGGATTCATCAGTGAAGGAAGCAGAGATCTCTACCTTTTTGGAGCTTATAGGTATCATCGTCACCACCCCCTGTGACTCTTCCTGGAGTACTCGCTTCTCCATAACATCAGCACCTCTTAGTTAGGATCCAGTTTGATGTTGACGCCTACTGCAACCTTAGAGATTTGCGTTGAATAGAGATTCTCTATCAAAATGTGTCCTTCAATGACTGCTCAAGTAGAGGAACCTATACCCTCACTGTCACAAAGTACAAAGTAGACTTTTGGGAACAACTTTCTGTTAGAACAGAGATAGTTACCTTAATTAATATACTACCTAACTCCAACTTCATAATAATTATGATGATTTAAGTGGATTTAAATTTGCTTAGTACACCATTTTTTTCTTATAGTAAAATTAATTGTATACAATGATATAAAATTTTCAAGTGCTGTAAACACTTATAAGAATGAATTTCCTGCATATATCAAGAGCCTTGATCCAGTACTTCTATTTCAAGGAATCTATTCTAAGGAAATATAAAATATAGAAGTCATTTTAAGTATAAAAAAAAATAAAAATAAATTAAAAAAAAAAAGTCACAGCAAGTGCAAACAAAATAAACAAATAAAATAAATCTTTTTTAAAAAATACATGCATGGAAAGTAGGTGTGGCTTGACCAGATGGGCACCCGCCTACCACACAGGAAGTCCCGGGTTCAGGTTCCGGTGCCGCCTAAAGAAGACGAGCAGATGCCACACCTGCCACAACAAGCTAGATGCTGCACCACTGCAAGGAGCAGATGCCTAAACGAGCAGATGCCACAAGCCAGCAGATGCCACAGACCACGGGGAGCGGATGTGGCTCAGGCCATTGGGCACTCACCTCCCACGTGGGAGGTCCCAGGTTCGGTTCCCTGTGCCTCTTGGAAAAGGTGAGCAAACAATGAGCAGACAGACGAGAGAACCATTGGGGCGGGGGATAAAAAAAAATTTTTTTGAAATAAAGTCAATACATGCAACTTCACATCTTGGGTGAGGCGTGCTCCTTTCTCAAGGAAAGGATTATTGCAGCGTGGACCAAGGTCCCAGCATGGTGGCAGGTTACCATGGCCCAGGGCATTTGCTTCCATTAACAGACATTCCAGTGTTTTCCTTTAACAAATATTTATTGGACATCTTCCATTGTGCCAGCCACGGTTCTCGGATTTAAAAGCACTTGGCAAATTTTTGAAATGCCCACTAGTTGAGAAGTCTACAGATGTTTGAGAGTGAAGAAAACAGGACAACAGGGATGTGTTGAGCCATTCAAGGTAAACCTTGGACAAAGCTTCTTTTTAATGGGTCACCAGGGAGCAAAAAGAGTTCTCCTTGACATTTTTGGTGGAGGATGAAAAAGGTGGGTGAGAGGGGGAAAGTGGAGCGTAACAACTGGTTTCTGAAAAGTTCTGGGAAAGCTGAAAGGTAGCACACCTACCGAATGTGCTAGCAATAAAGCTAAAATAAACAGTACTATTCAAGCAATGAACATTTGAGAATTAAAATGTACCAAAGTCTTTAAAAGCAAGGCACATCCTATTGGCTCACACAGAGCCTTGACATAACCCTACCCATCTGTCTTTTCTTTTGCCTGTTTAATCAAATTACTTGGGACATCCTATAACTACCAAAATACAACTATTTCTAAAAGGAATCCACTGGAGTTAATTCCATTTGCATCCACCAAAGAAGCTTTCCATTAAAATTGCCTTTTCTGTAGCTTTTAAGATTACATGAAGGAGTGGCTTTTGTCTTCCAACAGTAGCAGGAAGTAAAAAAATAGAGCCATTTCCTTCTCTCTGTAAGCAGTCTGCACTTATCCCAGGAAGCTGCAGATAAAATATTGTGAGATGCCAAGAAAGTCTTTTCTTTCTTTTTTCAAAGATATAACATTAAAACTGACCTGCTGATAAAGAATAAAAAATAAAAAACGGACTTGCTGCAACAGGTTTGAGCACATGCCTAAGAAAGAGATTGGAAGCAACCCCAAGATGCCGTGCCCCTGAGACACGGAGCTGGGAAGTCGAGGCCGGAGGAGAGCCGCGGTTCTGCTGGGCGATGGGGAAGCAGACCCTCGACCTCTGGGCCCTGGGTCCTGCCCCTGAACGTGGGGGGAGCAGTAGGACAACTGAACGTGGGGCCCCGGACGCCGCCCCCCTGGCCTGACCACTCAGCAGAGCGCTGGCAAGACCATTGCTCCTTTCCAGATGCTTCCTAAGAAACCCGCCAGCCGCGCCCTCTGGGGGGGTGGGCTCTGATCCACCCCCTGCCAGCAACTCGGAGCCCCTTCCTCCTTTGCTGACCCCTGTTGAGGTTTTCAGAGTCTCCTCCTGAGGCAGGTTAGTGTAGGAAAAAGTCGTCCTGTCACAGCTGGGACCCGGCAGAGAACGGGGCCCTGAGACCCCATTTGGAACTCTTCCCAGGATCAAGGGTCAAGGGAAGGCTGCTACTAAGAATAAAGCCAGAAAGACCCCGCTGAGACCCTGGCCACGAGGTCCCATTTGGAGCTCTTTCCAGGGTCAAGGGCAAGCCCCAGGTACATCCAGTCAAAAAGCTTCCATTGGGCCCGAGAGCTAACAGGTGGGGATGGAAGGCAACCAATCAAAGCAGCAAACAGCTGCCCCCCACCCCAGCATTAGGAAGGGGGAGGAGGGGAGGTTTTAAAAAGTCCTAACCTGGGGCCCCAGGTGCTGCCTCTCCCTGTAGCAGGGCCACAACCTGCGTCCCCGAAACTCTTTACTCCCTTGCCTACCCTATGGCGTGTCCTTAAATTCTTTTATGCAACACAAGACCCTAGAAGCCCAGAACCCTGGGGGTTCTGTTAGGACTTAGAGCCCCCAGGGACCGCAGAGAACCTGACATGGATCCATGTATTTAACGATCACCAGGAACGAATGAGCACGTATTCCATGACCCGCTCGGATGCGCTAATCATTCAATCCTCCCAACAGCCCAATGAGAGCCAACGGTCATCCATTCGCCCCGCAAATGGTCCTGTTTCTTCTGTGGCTGGCGCTGTGCAGCCTGCATCTCCAGTGGTGAACACAGCAGGACCGAGCCCTGCCCTCAAGGAGCCGGCCTTCGGCAGGAGGAAGCAGGGAGGAAACCAGTGAGCGTGCACATAAACACACTGCTTACACCTTCTGGGAAGGAAAGGAAAGTGCACTGGTAGTAAATGAACAGGGCAACCAAGTGCGGAGGCACCACGAAGAGGAGACCTCAGGCGGTGAAGGAGCCGGTACTGGGGTGAAGGCACAGGGCCAAGGCCACGAAGAGCCTGGCGGGTCCCAGAATTGCAAGGTCTATGAGGCCGGAGCTGAGTGGCAGGCAGGGCCGGCTCCTGAGAGGCCCAGTGCCGTCTCCCCTGCAAAGATCTGGGCTCCGGCAGCCGCTCACTCCCTTCTCCGCCCTGGGCAAAGCCCTGCCCTCCAGGCTGGCAGTGAACTCCACTTGCATGTGGGGTGGTGAATCTGGCTCCCTCCCAGCCACAGCTACTGCTTGTTCTTTAAATCTTATCTTTCCTTGTAGCACAAAACAGTGTGTCTGCCAAATGAAATCAAGATAGCGGTCATTAGGAGAAAGGGGGAAGGAAGGGGAAGCAGGGGTGTCTTCCCAGCTGCGCTGACTCACTCATACAAATGTCTGAGGCCTTCACGGACAAGAGCTCCCAGGCCATTGTTTTAGGGAAGCTGGTGGTCTTTTGACCCACCTCCAGATTTCAGCAGGCTCGTTGGACAATTAAAAAAATTGTTCCCCAAGTGGGGACTGTGGACTAAACGTGATATATGGAGAGGTTTGGCAATTTGGAATGAACAGAAATTAAGTAGGTTTGTCCCCTGATACTACTTCAGTCTTCCCCCCACTCCCGAATTGTCCACTCGCTGGTCCGTGTGTAGAAGTCAAAGCACCGGGAAGGCAAAGTGTATTTTCTTATGGCTTCCTGTCCCAAACTTAGTAAAATCTTAATATTGGTTAAATAAAGAAATAGGAGATTCTCCAACATGGGGGTATAGTTTGATTATTTCCCAAACTAGTCAAACCATGGAATCATGTTTTTCATGGACCCCAACTTGGAACTATTTTTCTAAAAAGCAAACACACACATAAAACACTGGAGGAGTGCTGAGGGGAGCTTCTAAGGAAACACCAGCAGCAACGAAACCGCCATGTGGCCCAGGTCCCGCACTCGAATCCCCACCGCTTTTCTCGAAGTGAGCTTGTTCCTTCTAAAACATATTTAAACCGAGAGTGTGCTCGTCCTCGGTCAGAGTGGCCGAACTGCTCTTGAGCCTCTTTTTCCTCCTCTTTTCCTGTCTCTCTCACACTTACACATATGCACGCACACAATGCATGGCCACTACTCCTAAAAATCACTCCAGAAGTTAAAAATGCCAAGAAGAAAAAGTGACCACTGGTAATCCCACCATGTCTGCAGTGTTGTGTTTCTTCTGGTCTTTTTTTTCCCCAAACCAATTTCTTTGTTGCGTGTCCTGGACATGCCTGGAAGCGACCCACTGGCTACTTTCCTGGCCTCTGAGAAGCTCAGAGAAGCCCTGTCTCGGGCCACCCCAAAGTGACCTCTTATGTACAGATGGCACCAGAGGCCATCGCCTGACCAGACGTACTGCCTTGGGCTGAACTGGGGCCGCGGAAGCGGGCTGGCCTGAGATTCCTGTCTGGCCGCGTCCTTGAGGCTCCCTCCCTCCCAGATGGGCTGTCCTCGGAGAGAGGTGCCAGGCGATGCTGAAACCCCCAGCTGCAAAGCAGAGAACAGAAGCCGCGGCGTGACCGGGCGCATCAGAAGCAGAGGACGATGGCACTGGGCCACCCGTGGGGCTGAGCTCTAGGAGGGGCCTCGGGGACTTCCAGGACACCCCTGGATGGTACAGCTGCACCCAGTGCTGATAGACTGAGGCCCTTCCACACGGGCCGGCCGACATCCCTGTCTGAGCCTCCCAACGGTCCGGTCCCCTGCTGCGCAGTCACGCCGGCCACTCCCCTGAGCCACAGCCCAGCAACCAGAGGACGCACGCCTGGCCCTGGTGGCGTGCTCCAGCGTCCACTCTGTGGGCCGTGCGTCCACGTGGAGCAGCCTGCAGGGTCTGCTTCCCTGCGGCAGAGGCGGAGCTGGGGGTCCTGGGTCTCCACTGCCCCTCCCTCCCCCACCGTGCCCTTATAGCCCACCCAGGCACTGAGGTGACCTGGACACACCTTTCTTCCTTGCAGCACGGAACCACCTCCCTGACGCAATTACAGGTACAAATTCACAGATGTGCCTGAAGTGCTTCCACAAATCAAAATAAAGCTAAAAACTGAGGTTCCGTGTAATATTTTCGGTAATCTAAGCACCTCTTAAAATATATTTATATATATATAAATAACAAAAAATAAAAATAAATAAAAATAAAAATAAAAATAAACTGAAACCATTTTTAGGAAAGCCATCGGGCATTACTCCATATATGAGATTTTGTACAATTCTAAAGATAACCCGGTCTGCAAAAGTAGCTAAATGTTCAGTAATCCCTTCTATAAGACCAAGCCCTTTGCACGCTCAGGTGCGTGTCCTCGGATCCTTGAGTGAAATTACAAAACTCTTGACTTTCCTTTTTGGGGATTTGATGATAAACCTTTACCACCTAGGAAAAGCAAACATATGGTGCCAGTTTATCTTTCTTGGGATGGAAACCAAAACTATCAGTGGACTCGATATTTAATTAGCATAGATGCAATACGTCCCCTGCTTGCCTCAAGCTCTTTGGGGTGGAAACTTGGGGTGGGGAGGTAATAAATTGCGCTAATAGTTACATCATCGTGGCACCTACTCTAGATAATAATGTGTGCGTTAAATATATAATGCTTTTGCCCTGCATGTCATCGAAACATGTCAGATTCCAACAGGAGCCCTGAGTGGTTGGTTTCCCAACTCCCTTAAATGAGAAGCTAATTCTCAAAAGCCTTGCGCGGTGCCCTCGCTTAGTAGGTACTCAGTGAAGGTTAGTTCCTAGCTCGTAAATTTATTTTATGCTATTTAAGAGACACACCTTGTGGTGAGCTCTTTACACACATTAACTCATTTAATGCTCGTAACCACCCTGGGATGTAGCTACCTTTCTCATGCGCACCCTTCAGCAGAGAAAAGAGAAGCACAGAGAGATGAGTCCATGGGGGCGGATGTGGCTCAACTGGTTGGGCGTCCGTCTCCCATATGGAGGGACCTGGGTTCGATCCCCGGGACCTCCCGATAAAAGAGGTGAGTCCTGCTTAGACAGCGGTGCTGGCGGCCTCAATGCCCTTTCCCAGACATCACTGGGAACCCATAAATCTTCACTGGAAAGCCTGGGCTTTCCTTATAAGGTTTCCGCTTCTCCTTCCCTTTGTGGTGAAACTTCTGGAAGAGCCGTCTACACACGGTGCCTTGACTGCCCCCGCCCTTGCAGGCCGGTCCTGAGAGGGTCCCAGGCGGTCCGTGCACTGCTCTTCCACTCAGTCCTTGGCCTCCTTGGCCGCTCCTGGGCCCCAATCCTACCCCCGCACACACACTCCCACCCCGGTGGACCCTCTCTCTGCCTTGGGTGCCGCCACCTTTCAATGGGAAGAGCAGGGCTTTGGACGCAGAATCGGGTTCAGTTCAGAATCTAAGTAGTGTCTTTGGCTCTGCTTGTATGCCTTTAACTCCCCTCTCAAGTAGTGTGATTGACTTACCACATTTATAAACAGTCATTTTTCCCCCTTTTTTCCCAGTTTAAGCAGGGTTTATTCTAAGAAAATGCAAATGGCCTCTCCGCACCGCTGCTGCCCCAGCCCTAAGACCGTAAGGTGTAGAGTCAGAGCCCCCCATGCCCCCCTCCCGGCGGGGCCCCCCACTGCTCCCCTTCAGAGGCATTGTTACTACTGCAGTGACTGCCCAGTACGTCCCTGGAGGACATTTCCTGAATCCGCTTCGGGGTTACTGGTCAGGTGATGTGCTGACATTTTAGCCCAAAGCAAATGGGTTTTGAAGTGAAGCCGCTTCCTGGCAACAGAGGATCCAGCCCAGCGCGTGTGTGCTGCCAGGTCCTTCTGGCCCGAGTGGCTCTGGCTGCCTGAAACGCCACCAGACCACCGAGGCAGGTGCGTTCCGGCACTTTCCAGCTCACTTCCGCCCTCTCCCCCCAAACATCTGAATCCTGGAATTCCTTACATGCAAGCAAGCTCTTCACAAAAGAGCACTACAATCTTATAATTAAATTAGGTGCCTGTGGGAAACAGCACAATTAAAACCAGAAAATAATTTAGAGAGATTAAACCCATTAAGGTAGGACTTTTCTTATTTAGTGGAGAGGAAATACAATTAGGTGAACTAACTTATTAAAAACACCTACACAGATTTCTGAACATTTCCCAAATGCACCCAAATGCCTTGCTCTGTATAAAACGGACAGCCTCCACTTCCTTTTTATCCAAATCAAATTAGAAAGCTGAACTAAATGATTCCCCAGGAGAAATAATATTAACACCTCAAAGCAGATTGAAAGAAATTTCATCTGACACTGCCTGGAAATTATTACAGAGCTAAGTTATTTCCACCGTCCTTAGTGGCAAGCTTAAGATTTTGTGATAAGCAGATCTGCTCTATCACCTAAATGTCCAGGGTACATTGCTTACAGAATAAGCCAAAGGGTAGAAAGCTACTTTTCAAGATAGGGACAGAAAAGTCCTTGTGGTTGTGATAATGACACAATGGCAGATATGGCTATGAGCTGGCTTCTTGTACAATAAACAGTTTGAGTACAATGAAGACCTAATGTGCATGTGTGTTTACCTGTACATATAGGGACACTTATTAGCCAGATGTCCCTGGAGTTCACAGCTAGAAAAATATGACAGAGTGAGTGAAAGCTTCGCCCCTGCAGTCAGGTGCAGCCAGCGGCGTGGTAGACGTCCCTGCGAGTCTCGTCTCCTCATCTCTAGGGCCACCGCTCAGGACTGTTATGAGGACTAGATACGGCAGTGACTAGAGCTAGCTTGGGACTTCCACCTGGCGCTCAGGGGGTGCCCCAGTTTAGCGATTTTAAGGAAGAGTAAAAGCTCACCCTCTGCCATGTGCCAGGCACTGCTGAAATGCTTACGTACGTCACCTCATCCTGCCTTCACGATAAGTTTATGAGACGTGTTGTTCACACCATCCCCATGTTACAGAAGGGGAAACTGAGGCACAGAGGGTTTAGGTAACATGCCTAGGTCAGACAGCCAATAGCGGCCAAACCTGGACTCCAACCTCTCACTCCAGGACCGTATAACAGAAACTCGGGTCATTTTCTTCAGCGAATGGGAAAGATGGTCTCCAGGGCCCAGAAACAGCACAAGAAACCCCAGGTTATCAGTACATTTTAGCAAGCAGGGTCATCGACTCCCATCATCACCTTAGGAAATAAATACGGACCTCACTGCGTATGATTCTGATGTGAGCAAATTCCAGAGACCAGGATTACGTCACATCACACGGGCCCCTGGACCACAGGCACTGAGTGACCGCATCAAACACCGGCTGCGCTGCTGCCTCTTCGGGCCACACAGCGCCAGGTGAATGGCGACACATCGTGAGCTGTGGCAGTCAGGACTTTTTTTTTTTAAAGAGGTGCTGGGGCTTGAGCCTGGGACTTTGTACGTGAGAAGCAGGTGCTCAACCACTGAGCTACACCAGCTCTCTCCCTTCTATTTTTTTTTTTTTAAGGTTTATTTATTTATTTATACCCACCCCACCCCCCACCCCGCTGTTGTTTTGCACTCGCTGTCTGCTCTCTGTGTCCATTTGCTGTGTGTTCATTCTTCTGTGTTTGCTTGTCTTCTCTTTAGGCGGCACTGGAACCGATCCTGGGACCTTCCGGAGTGGGAGAGAGAGCGCTCAGTCTCTTGTGCCACCTCAGCTCCCTGGTCTGCGGTGTCTCTTATTTTCTCTCCCCTGTGTCTCTTTTTGTTGCATCATCCTGCTGTGCCAGCTCTCCACTCAGGCCAGCACTCCGCACGGGCCAGCTTGCCTTCACAGGAATCGAACCCTGGACCTCCTATATGGTAGGCGGGAGCCCAATCCCTTGAGCCACATCCACTTCCCTCACTTAAATTTTTTAATTAATTTTACATATCCTCCAAACATACCCCGCCCCTATCCCCTGGTGACCTCTAATCTACTTTCTGTCTGAGGATTTGCTGTTTCTAGGTGTCTTATAAGGGACATCTACAATATTTCTCCTTGTGTGTCTTGCTTATTTCACTGAGCATAATGTTTTCAAGGTTCTTCCGTGTTGCAGCAGGTCTCAGGCCGTGTCTTTCCGCCTTTTGGCCACTGACCACTGCAGACCTGCTATTTAGTTAACACACAGGCAGCAAAGTGTGTAGTTGTGTTGTCTCTTCATATCCCGGTGATAAACCCACACAACACCTTACAGAAATGGATAATCAGAGGCAAGGACAGGCTAAAACATGGTGAAAGTACAACAAAGAAAAAGCAAAGGTGACTCTGGTGGTGAAACTTGAGTCGAATGTAAACGGAGTCATAGAAGAAATAGCTGACTCGGGAAGTCGGCACTGCCACGGTCCCAGAGACTCTAGATATTCCACCAGGGCTCTTAAGTGAAGGCGACTCATTGACATAAATGAGGAGAAGGGTTGTGAGGAAAAGGGTGACGATGTCCCAGGGGAAGTGCCGCCAGTGAAAGCCTTCACATTAAAGGAACTCACAGAGGCAGTTCATGATACCGAAAGCACAAAGGATAAAATGTTGGAAGCTGATCCAAACTTAGAAGGGAGTAAGACAATTTGCCAAGTCTGGTGGGTTGAATTATGTGCCCCAAGAAACACATGTTCTTAATCTTATTGCACATTCCTGTGCGTGTGGCCCCATGGTAAAGATCTTTTGAAAACATTATTATTATTTTTTAAATCATATTTTCTTATTTCTAAAGTGCGCTTTTTTTAACGAATCAATTTTATTGATACATATTAATAAAGCACATAATTCATCCAAAGTGTACAATCAATGGTATTTGGCAGAATCACATAGTTTTGCGTTCATCACGTCAATCATTATTAGGGCATTTTCATTATTTCAATAATAATAATAAACAAACAAGAAAATTCCTCACCTCTCAATCTCTGTTTTCCTTGTTGTACATAGCTGCTATTTCTGGCTATACTTGCACAATTATTTGTTAATTAAGTAGTTTTATTGAGATATATTCACATACCATACGATCGATCCAAAGTGCATAATCAATGGCTTTTAGTATATTTCAATGTTGTACATTCATCATCTCAAAAATATTGGAACAATTTCATTACTCCAAGAAGACTCCACACCCCTTAGCATTCCCCCCTCAGACCCACATAACCACTCTGTCTAACCTCAGAGCTACATAACCACGTAACCAATAAAGAAGACATTATTTTCAGTTAAGGTGTGGCCCAGCTGAACCAGGGCCAGTCTTTCTCCATATTACAGGAAGCCTTATACAGAAAAGAAATCAGAAGCCAGAAGTTGAAGACAGCCACCAGTGAAGAAGCCAGAAGTCAGTGGAACCCGGGAGAGCCAATGAAAGAAAAAGACATTGCCGCATGTCGTGATGGGAAGCAGAGGTTCCAGCCAGGGAACCCCAAGGATTGCTGGCAGCCAGGACCAAATGCAACAGACTCTGGAAGAAAGCAAGCGTGGCCGATATCTTGATTTGGGACTTAGAGTCTCAAAACCATGAGCCAATAAATTCTCGTTGTTAGACCAAACCATTGAGTGCTATTTGTCACAGAGCCCTAGCAAACTAGGCTCATTCTGTGTTCTAAGTTACATAACGAGAAGGCGAGCACTATTTAAATTACTCAATAAGATTCATTAAGAATTTTTAAGCATTGTAATTCTCCATGTTTCTAATATCTTAAATTACAGTATACTAAATAAACACAAGTTTTGCTGTGTTTTAAATTTCCCTATCCATTAGAACTCACAGCAAGAGTGCTTTTCATGTTTTGACAACATTTTCGAAAGCCACAGAACAACCATGATTTGCCCCACCAATTATGAGCATCACTTTGCCGGGTCATGCTTGTGATCCCACACTACAGTGCAAAGCGAGGACGGCCCATACGTGCTAAATGGGTCAAGCTCCCCCAAGTCTATGAAAGCACCCCTCCCACACGCCTCTGAACCTCGTCACGTTCACCTGCCCATGTGCCTGGGACTGCCCCCCACCCCCACAAAGCTTCCTCCTCCTAAGCGTCCTTCACTCCCCACAAGGCCCTCCCACCCCTCTGTGCCCTTCTTCTGCCTCCTCTTCCTCCCAAAGCCCCCGGAACATCCTCGGCACCCTCCTCTTCCTCGAGGACAAGAGCTGAGGTTTGTTGTGAGTATTTGCTTGTAGCTCCTCTCCTCCTCATCCTCACCACCCCTACGAGGAGAGGGACACTGGAGCACAGAGAGAGAAGGCGGCTTGCTCAGACCCCAGAACGTGAAAGGGCAGGAGCAGCTCCAGGGGCCTGGCATCGGGTCCCCCCGGCTGCTCCTCTGTGGTCACAAGGCCGATGTGACAATGTGGTCACAAGTGCACAGCGGCCGATTTAGCCACTGGGCCCAGGGGGCCACAAAAATGTTTATAATTTGGTGGGGAAACTATAGTCTATCGAATATGAAAACTGTAAAAACAAAACCAATGCATGTAATTAGGTGTGTACACAACGTATTTTAAAAACAGTTGAATTTGGTGTTCAGGAAAATTCCATTTTATTTTTTAAATGATGTGTAAGTTCAATTTCTCCTGACTTTGAAAGCATTCTTAAGTGCATGGTTGATTGCCGACACATCATGGCCAAACATAAAACAACTCATTTCTTAAACAAAAGTATAAAAATTCCTTCAAGTTAGTTTGTAGCCAAATACATACATACATGATGTGAGACGTGACTGTGTTTTAAAACACGTCATTTGACATGGGCAGGGGCCTTCCTGTCTGGCCGTGGCCCCTGGTTTAAACATTGCTCACAGGTCCCTAGTCCCAAACCCATGTCTCTGTGCCCAACTTCCCCCCCAGAAGTTTCCAGTTCCCTGCCTGTGACCACCCCCAGCTGTACGTCCCACCCATGGCAGTCAACAGGCTCAGGCATTTTTGTCCAAAGCTTTGGGCCAAAACACTGGAGCCTGGCTGGCTGGGTTCAAATCCCCATTCTCCTGCCAACTGAAAATGTGACCTCAACAAGTTGGCTTAACCTTTCTGTTCCCAAACAGAGATAACAAAAAATGCCTACTTTGAGGGGTTGTTATGAGGATTGAGTTAATACGTGGCATATGGAGAATGTTCAATACACTTCATTCATTTTTTAGAAAAAGTTTATTCAGCAACAACTAGGTTTCAGGCACTAGAGTACAGCAGCAAACAAAACAGAAAAAGAACTCCTGCCTTTGTGGAGGTTGGTGCTTACTACTAATGAGGATGCACAGACAAAAAACAGGAGATAGTAGAAGCTCTGGTGTGTGTGATGGTGATAAGAGCTCAGGAAAGAAGTAAGGTGAGGGCAGGTATCAGGAGAGTCAGGGGACTGCAATTCCAGTCTGGGTGGCCGGGACGACTTTGCTGAGATGGTGGCAGGTGAAGAAGTGAGCTTGGGAAGTCTAGGGGAAGAGCCTCCAGGCAGTGGGGACAGCCAGAGCCAAGGTCCTGAGGCAGGAAATGCCCAAATGTCTGAGGAACAGCTGTGTAGCTGTAGCCGAGGGCAAGTAAAGCCGACGCAGGCTGAGGGGGCCCAGAAACCACGATGGCTATATTAGGCAGGAAGGAATTTGAACCAGGTGGGCTCTAGAATGGACCTCCAAAAGACACTCAGATCCCCATGGAACCGATCCCCAGGGATCCACAGCCAATGAGGCTGTCACTGGAGCTATGAGTTCAAGCACATGTGCCCATTGCCATCGGCCAGGGCTCAGGCAGGTCTCACACCTGCTCATAAAGCACAGAAACTCAACACAACACAAGTGGGGAATCTCTGGGTGGGTAAGAAGTGACTGTACCTAGCTAAGAGCTTACTTTGCTCGGCTGTACTTTTCCAATTATCTGCCCGTTATCCCTTCCCTCTCTTTCTTTCATCTTTCCCCACCATTCTTTTCCTTTCATCAAATTCTTGAAAGCCTTTTGGGTTCATCTCATCTACCACCTCTCCGTCAACTCAGAGCTTTCAAGTACTCCTTCCATCTCCCCTCTCCTTTTTTCCCAGTTGTTATCACATATTACCCATCCCCTCTGAAATCCTCCCAGCCTATTATATCATTTCCAAACTCACTTTGTACTCCACCAGATCCTCTCTACCCTTCACCCTTCACTCTGCTCCCCTCCTCTGCAGTCATTTTCTTATTCTCCCAAGAGCGAAGGCTGTGGCATCAAACCAAAGAAAATCCATCTACTGGGAAAATAAGAACAGCTGTCTCTTGAACAATTCCGTCACCCACGGCGATTCGAGCCAGGAGAGGTGAATTTTCACCTGCTGCAGCAGGAGATCAAAGCCACCTGCTCTCCAACGCCCGGCCACATAAACAGGGAGGCACCCTCCCGAGAGTCTCCCCTGCCCGCGCCCCAAAAGCTCCCGGACTGCTTCCCACTCCCACTCAAGCTTTGGGCACCCTCAAGGCGGCACCCTTCCAGGGCCACCCGAGGCTGGGAGCCTGGGCTCTGGGCCACCCTGTGGGGAGAGGCCGGGGGGGGAGCTGACACTGCCCCCGCTTCCCACTTCTCTGGACTGTGCTTTGCCTGCTCTCCCCACACTCCACAGAACAGCATTTCTCCATCCCATTGACCCATCCTTGCAAATGGTACTTGGGAGGTACATGAGTTTCCTCGGGCTGCGTGACAAAGTGCCACAAACTGGGTGTCAGGAAGCCCCTTCCCTCTGGGAGCCTTGGATTCCTCGGGTCTAAAATGAGGGTAACAAGCACAAGCACCCCAATGTCATTGAGAGGACCCCGCGGTTATGATAAGCAGATGGGCCTGGTGGGGAGAAGCCCTTTGTATGTGGTGTTTCTCCTTTCCCCAAGAATGTCTCCTCTGCCCCCCACGGCCACCCCCGGGGGCGTGGAAGGGTGCCTGCGGCCCGACTCCCCAGGACACGGTTCAGGGCTGGACACGGCCCGGTCTGCCCCCAGGAGGGGGTGCGCTTTCTCCAAGGTCCCAGTGAGGGCTGGACCCCTGGGCCATAAGGAAAACCACAGGGAACAGTCTACCTGCCGTTGCCGCGGTGGGCTCCACAATTCCTACGCCAATTTGGCCGTTTTTATCTCGGGGGGGGGGGGGGAATAAATTTACTTTGTTTTTGGAAGGAAAAAAAAAAAAATCCAGATAGCCAGATGTCATTGGCAGAGCCTCTGCAGGAAGAGCCACAAGACAAGTGGCTTTTCCCAGGGACAGGAGAGGAAACACGCAGAGCCGAGAGGCAGCCTCGCTGGGGACCGGTCCACGCGTCCTGCACCACGTAGGCAGCTCACGCTGCTGCTTCTGGAAACGGAGACGATCCCACCAACACTGAGAGCAAAATGGGCAATTTCTGGAAAATCAGAAGGTGGGGGAGAATCGAGTCGATTTTACTAAAAATATAAACTCATGTCTCTCTTCCTCTCTCTTTCTCTGAAGTCTTTTCAATGCAGTACTTGGCTTATCATTTCCTTGTCTTATCTAGGATTCATTAGAGACTGGGGTGAAGTTGTTTAGACAAGCCCTATAATATTTTTTTAAAAAGTAAGAAGAAGGCAAAGCAGATAGAGCCTCCAAGTCAAGGGCAATTCCGTTCCCTGGTGCTCGGTTTACAGCCCAATGTGCTTTAAGTTTGGAAGGCGAGCTGCAGCTTGTAAAACGAATGGGAAAGTCATCTGAAGTATGAAGCACGCATTATTTATTACGTAATTGGAGAAAATTCTCGCTAGGAGAACTCTTCAGCTGAAAGCCAAGATGAGGCGTTCTTAATTGTTCTTAAAATGAAATTGCATTTGTTTCCTTGATAATATCTTGCTGGTAGGCAGTTTCCCTTCTAGCTGCTCCGTGAGACTTGCCAAGTTGAAGTCACACATCTATTATGACAGGAAAGGGTGAGAATTCCTTGGGCAAAAAGTCATATATTTCAAAAGTTCACAGATTTTTAAGCAGCCTTTTGGGTTTTTGTGGGTTTGGGGTGGGGGGGTGGTTAGAGGGATTATTTTTCATTTTAAGCACGTTTAAACTTAGAACTAGGACATATTGTCTCAGAAATCAGTCATCTCTATACAAATGCCGAACATAAGCATTTTCTTTGAGACCCGTTTTAAAAGCATTGTGATAATGTTATTCTCATAAGCTCCCCCTATTACCTTAAATGAATATCAGTCTCTGAGAGCTATAAATATGGTTCCTGCTCAGTGAAGGAAAAGCAGCCTTTTGTAACGACCATCTCCATCCTGTCTTTACCAAAGCACTTTCCCCAATGGCACCTCCCTTCTGCCACGGAGGAGGGAATTGCCCCTGGGGGAGCTTTGCCGAGAGCTGGTACCCTCTCAGCCTACTGGAGGATGGGGTGTCTCCAACGTCCTCCCCTCCCCTCCCTCAGAGCCACTCCCTCTCCCCTTATTTTCTTCACAACATTAATACTCTCTCAATTATATCATTGCTTTACTGGTTCACTATCTTTCTCTCCTAACAATAAACTCCAAGAGGGCAAAGACTTTTCTATCTTCTTCATCTCTAACTCCCCCCCTGGCTTCTTGAAAAGCACCTGATGCTGAGGAGGTGCTCAATAAATATTTGTGGAATTAATGAACCAAGAAAAACCGTGACAAAGGCCACGGTGAAGGGAAGCAGATGTGGCTCAAGTGATTGGGCTCCTGTCTACCAAATAGGAGGTCCAGGGTTCGATTCCAGGGGCCTCCTGGTGAAGGCAAGCTGGCCTGCGCACGAGTGCTGGCCGTGCAGGAGTGCTGGCCCACACGGAGTACTGGCCTGCACAGAGAGCTGGCACAGCAAGATGATGCAACAAAAAGAGACACAGAAGAGAGATAATAAGAGACACAGCAGACCAGGGAGCTGAGGTGGCACAAGAGATTGAGCGCCTCTCTCCCACTCCGGAAGGTCCGAGATCGGTTCCTGGTGCTGCCTAAAGAGAAGACAAGCAGACACAGAAGAACACACAGAGAGCAGACAGCAAGCACAAAACTTTGGGGGTGGAGAGGGGAGAGATAAATAAATAAATAAATCTTTTTAAAAATTGAAAAAAAACAGGCACTGTGAATTCATTAACAAGCTTAAAGGGTTTCGTCTGGGATTGCCTGAGTGCACAAGACATTATTCAATCATCGGTGAGGGTTTGTGAGCCCCTAGCAGAAGCTCCAAGGCCCATCGGTGGGAACCACTGCTGTAGGGAAGAAGCCCTAAATCGAAACTCTGAGGACTTCATCCTGTTCCCAGCCGCGTGGCCCTGAACAAAAGCGCTTCGTCTCCCTGAGGCTTGGTCTGCTAGTACTAATAGCCGATCAACCCACTCAAAGGGACGGAAAGAGAGAATGAAACTGATGTGTGCAAACCAAGCTCATGAGCCACGAAGTGCCACAGACGTGCAGGCTCTTCTCGCTATTGCAGTGAAGCACGTTCCAGGGGACGCAGGGGACTGCACTGTCTGTAGCCTCGTCAGCTTCACGGCCGGGTCCATCGCACCGACACTGTGACAGGGGGCCCCCGGGGTCCGTCGGCCACCCCACCAGATAGGAGACTCCACACCGATCCTGACTGACCATCAAATCTGGCCTGACTGTGGCGTCACCATTTGCCACGGTGGTTGTGTATTGGACCCACGCTGTGTGGATTCACGGACTCCGCAGAATGTACGTCTTGTGGCTTTTAGCTTTGGCAGCAGCCCCGCGTCCTTGAAATCTGTTCTCTAACAGGCTCGCAGCTATTCTGGTGTTTTCTCACAGTAGCACTGCTTTTTCTTTAGATCCGTCTAAATTTTAAAACGTGTTGGAAACATTTTATCTCTGACCTTCCTTGTCTAGTCAGTGCAAAAAAAAAAATTGCCGTGTGAATGTGATGATGGTGATGATTGGTTATTCCTCTTCCATTCTGACCAATGAAAGGCATTCTTCATCACCATGGTTACCGAAGAAGGAGCACACACAGGCAGACTGAGCCTCTTCAGGGCACCCTGGTATAGCTTATCTAGTTTTGCCACCTGTGGATACCTAAACTTTCCACTACTAATCCAAATAACTTTGTGTTTTCATTTTATTTTTTTTAAAGATTTATTTTATTTATTTGTCCCCCCCTCTCATTGTTTGTGCTGTCTACTCTCTGTGTCCATTTGCTGTGTGCTCTCTGTCTGCTTGTCTTCTCTTTAGGAGGCACCAGAAACCGAATCTGGAGCCTCCTATGTGGGAGAGAGGCACTCAATCATTTGAGCCACCTCAGTTCCCTGCTTTGTTGTGTCTCTCATTGTCTTTCCTCTTTGTGTCTCCTTGTTGCATCATCTTGTTGGGTCAGCTTGCCACGCCTGCCCGTCGCACGAGCTCGCTGTCTTGCTCGTCTTCTCCAGGAGGCACTGGGAACCGAACCCCGGACCTCCTGTGTGGTAGGTGGGAGCTCAATTGCTTGAGCCACATCCACTTCCCAACTTCATATTTTTAATATCTAGAGACAATGTTGTTTTTAACCACTTTATTTGTGAAATACAGAATACATACAGAAAAGTGTACAAATAAAAAATGTACCACTCAATGACTATCACAAAACAAGCGTCTGTGTCCAGGCCCCAAGGTCAAGAACAAAGAAAGAATCAGTAGCCCTATAGGCCCCTCCCAGCATGACGCCCTCTTGCTCACCAAAGACAGCCGCTATGTTTTCTGGCTTTCTGCCTAAATAGTCCCTTGCTCTTGGACTTGCTGGGAAAGAGGGTGTGCAGTTCTTCCCTTCACTCCAGTAGACCATACCAAACAGTTTCCTTCAGTGGACAGGCCAGCGGTAGCTGAAGGAGAGCGGCTAACGCTCCCATCTTCACCAAGTCTTGACATGAACACTCCCTTTAATTTTAGCCACTCTGGTTGTGGCTTCTTTTTTTGATTAGTGGATCCATGCCTTTCTAATTGATTTTTTTTTTTTTTTTCAGATTACTAATGACTCTGGTCATTTTTTCCTATATTTATTGATCCTTTGAATTATCCTCTTTGTCAAGAATCATCAGTTCTATTGACCACTTTTCTACTGGGTAATTTGAGTTTTTTATGTACACTTCATATCAAACAACCTTGCTGCACTTATTTATACTAATAATTTATCTGAATCCTATTTATTTATTATCTATGTATAAAATCATATCATTTGTGAATACTGACGGTTTTTATTTCTTCCTTTGTAGACCGTATATTGTATTTCTTTTTCTTGCGTTACTGCACTAGCTAGAATCACTACTGCAGAGAGAACAGAAGTAGTAATAGCAGACATCTTTATGTTGCTGCTGATCTCAAAGGTAAAGCTTTCAATATTTCAGTAATAAAAATGAAGTTTGTTATAGATTTTCTATAGAAATCCATTTACAAATCATGCGTGCCTCATGCTTTCCTGATGTGCTAAGTTTCTGTCATGAATGGATGTTGAATTTTATAAACTGTTCGTCCTATATTTATTGATGAAATCTTATTATTTTTCGCCTTTATTTTGTTAATATGATTGATTTTTCAAACGTTCACCAACTTGTATTTGTTGATTAAACCTAGCTTGGTCATGATGTGTTAACCTGTTTCTATAGGTTAGATTTGATTTGTTACAATTCAGTTTCATGTCTTTACATCTGTGCTCATTTGGGAGGGTGACCTGCAATTCTCTTTTCCTGAAATGTCGTTGTCAGGTTTCTGTACCAGGGATATGCTCTCATGAACAAAGTTGAGGAATGGCCCTCTTTGTCTACTTCATAGACGAGTTTGTACAATTTTAGTGACATTACTTCTGTCCTTAAAGAGTATGTTAATTTGCCATTGAAGCCATCTGCTCCCAGAGATTTTTTTGTGTGGGGGAGGAACAATATTAAACTCTGAATTCGATTATTTCAATAATTACAAGACTATCCTAAATTTCCTTTTTTTAAAAACTGTCATTTTGGTAGCTCACATTTTAAGTATTTGTCTATTATCATCTTAATTTTTTTAAATGTTTGCCATGAAGTTAGCCATGTTCTTACCACAGAAATTGTAGAATTGGCCCCTTTTCAAGTCCTCGTGTTATTAGTGTCTTCTCCCTCCCAGTCAGAATTGCCAGGGGTTTATCAATTTCATTAGTCAAAGAACCATTTTGGGTTTTGTTGATTCTCTCCAACATGTTACAGGGACATATTGTACGTTCACTGATATGTCCTCTTATCTTTCATGTTTCCTTTCTCCTCTTGGCAAGCCCTGGGTTTCTGTCTCCATATTCATAGCCCGAGGCTCAGCCCCTCTACCTTTTAGGTGTCCCTCTGCGAATCAAAAAAAGCAGCAGCTGCGACCCCAGGCTTACCCCACTTCCTGGACTAGCAATTCTTCACTCTCTAGCTGGCCTTTTGGTGCCTTTGAGAACACATATTTTTAAATACCTTGACCAGCTTTACTCCCTGCCCTGGATTACCTCATCCACTGTTATGGGTTGAACTGTGTCCCCCAAAAGACACACGCAAGTCTTCACCCCCAGTGCCCTGAACGTGGCCTGGTTTGGAAACAGGGTCTTTGCAGGTGGGGTCAAACTGGATGAGGGTGGGTCTTCACCCAATATGACTGCTGTCCTTATAGGAAGAGGGAGGCTTGGACACAGAGACAGACAGACACAGGGGAGAGGCCCTGTGACAAGGAGGCAGAGAGTGGATTAGCGCAGCTACCAGCCAAGGAAGGCCGAGGATGGGAGAAGCAAAGAAAGAGGGGTGGAGAGAATGACAGTGAGCAGAATTACAGCCGCCTTGCCCTGTATTATGAACCAGAGTCACCTCGACCCACCTTGCCTCCTGGTGCTCCACACACTCACACAGACTGTCAACACCTGACAACCACAGTGACAATATCTGACTCTCCTTTGTGCTCTCACGAGGCCCAACACAGTGCCTTTGCATGCCTGAGCAATTTCCTTAAACCAAGGAAAATCTTTCAGGATGTTTCATTCATTTAATATAGCCAAGTAGCAATTTCTGGAAGTTTCTCAAATGTTCTGGAGGCCCCTCCTGCACTTAGGCAGCCTTTGCCTTAGAGTCGAGTACCTAGTGGGTCTTTCTTTACAGCAGTTTATGCATATCTGGCATTTTCCAGAAGCTGTTCTGCCAGAAGACTTGGGAGGTTTCGCTCCGTTCGCTTGGTTTGGTTTCAAGTTTGTACGTAAACACTGCGACCATCTGAGATGCCAGCAAACTTTGGCTCAATTTTTCACCAGAAGGCGATCTCGTATTCCCACACAATCCCACAAATGTTCCCGACTCTCTAATAAATCATCAGCAAACACCCTGTTACAAAGCCCTGGGGACCAGGCAGGGGAAGACACTCCACTTCTAAGAAAAGGAGGCTTCTTCCGTGGTTCACAATAGAAGGCGAATTTTGGTAAAAATGAAAATAGAAGTCTATCTTCCAAACCTGCAAAAGAGCTCAAAACGTTTAGGTGTGGTTTAAGTTTGGATTAAATAAAAAGTCTGTTTCTCTGTGGATCCTTGGGGCAGCGGGGGCCATGAGGACGAATTCTCCCCATTCCTAACCTGAGCTCCCCTGAAGGGCCCATGGGCAGACTCCTCAGCCATTCTAACAGTTTGTGGCTGATAGAGTCATGAACCCCCGCTAAAGACGCGTTCTTAACCTTCACGCGCGTTCCGGTGGTAGGGCCTCTGGAAGATGCTACCATTGGTTAAGGCACAGCCGCAAATCAGGATGGGTCTTGACCCATTGTAGTGGAGGCCTTAGGAAGAGGCCAGCCAGAAGTCAGGGACAGCCACGGGGAGGAGCCAGAAACCAGAGTCAGTGGAGCCCGGAGGAACGGATGCCAGGAGAGCGAGGTGGCATGTGGCAGGGCTGTGGAACTCCAACGATTGCAGCAGCTGGCACCAGAATGCTTCAGACTTTGAGCAGAAAACATTGCCTTGCCAACACCTTGGTTTTGGACTTTCAGACTCTGAAACCGTGGGTCAATAAATGCTTGTTGTTCAAGTCAACCCACTGCAGGGTATGGACATAGCAGCCCGGCAAACCAAGACGCAGATCGAAGCAACAAACCGTGAGACATTGTGGAAAACATGTTCAGACAAAACCCTGCTAATGTGATTTCTCATAATGTGGGTAACAGTTCTCAGAACTTACTGCTCTAATAGGATCAAACAACACATAAATCAGAGGATGAAGATTGGGTTCTTGACTTACAAAATAATAATTGGAGGTGTGTGGTGCTTTATCACTGACGATCTGCTTTCACATCCTTTACCCACCTAAATCTAGCCTGATTCTCAAACACCTATGAGAGCTTGCCATTGTCACTTTTGACCATTGTTAGAGGGGAGGAAACCAAATCTCTGAAAGGTTATCTGACCAGCACATGTTCTGGCAGAGCTGGGCTTCTGACCTTTTTTTTCCCCCCCTGAGATGACTCCCTCATCTGTCTGCTCGTTCTATCTGCTCAGTCTCTGCTCATTGTGTCTGCTCCTCTTCTCTAGGAGGCACCAGGAACCAAACCAGGACCTCCCATGTGGGAGGCAGGTGCCCAACCTCTTGAGCCACATCCGCTCCCTGCTCTTTGTATCTGCTCATTGTGTCTGCTCGTTCATCAGCTCATTGTGTCAGCTTGTTGCGCCAGCTCATTGAGTCTGCTCATCTTCTTCAGGAGGTACCGGGAACCAAACGGGGACCTCCCATGTGAGAGGTGGGCGCCCAACTGTTTGAGCCACATCCACCCTCCTGGTTTCTGATCTTTTGATGAAAGCTTTCAGATTCTGCAAAGCTGGTGATGGATCCTGAGATTATTTCAGTGGAAGTCACCATGGCCTTCTTGGTTTGTTCTTTATTCTTCTCACCCGCGCCTCACTTTTCCTCCTATTTCCATTCTCTTCCTTTCTTCCTCCTCCATGCCTGGAATTACATTTGCCAAAGGTCTGCAGAATGCATATATTTTCTTGTGCAAGCACTTTGAATTAGTGTTATCTATCTTACTATGTTTCTGACTCTTTTCCTTTAGGACTATTTTTAAGATCAACTCTTGTTGCAGGATGAATATGGAACCTTGCTTCTAATTCCTTCTAATTGTTGCCTCCCCACCACCAAATTTCTGAAAATGTCTTATTCTGTCTTCATACTTGACTGACAGTTTCTCTAGGTATAGAATTGGTCATTCCTATAGGTATAGAATTCCAAGGTGAAAATCATCTTTCTTCAGAATTTTAAAAGCATTCTCCATTGTCTTCTAGTTCGTAGGGCTGCTTTTGGGAAAACTAAGCCAATCTGATACCCGATTTCTTTATATGTTACCTTTTTTCCCCCCTTGGAAACTTGTAGAATCTTCTTTTCTGCCCTGGTTGTTCTGAAATTTCAATTATGTGCCTTTGTATGGGTCTATTTTTATTTGCTGTTTTGGGCCCTTGCACTCTACAAGCTGGTGTCCATCACTTCTGGAAACATTTCTTGAATAGTGTCTTTGAGGATCCTTCGTTTTCTCTGTCCTCTCCTCTGGGTACTGTACCTCCTGGCACATCCTAGGCCTCCATTTATATTTTTTCTCATTTTTTCCCTCTCTTCGTTGTTCCTATTTTCAACTACCCTTCCAGTCCTTCTATTGGGTCTCTCATTTCTGCTATCATGTGGTTAATTTCCCAATTTTTGTTGTTATTTTCTGGATGTTGCTTTTTTATAGTATTCCATTCTTGATCCAGAAATGCAAAATCTTCTCATCTCTCTGAGGATCTTTTTTTTTTTTTTAAAGATTTATTTATTTCTCCCCACCCCTTTGTTGTTTGTACTTGCTGTGCCTGTTCACTCTGTGCTCATCTTCTTTTTAGGAGGCACCAGAACCCAAGCAGAGGGGAACCTCCCATGTGGGAGGGAGGTGCCTAATCACTTGAGCCACCTCTGCTCCCTGCTTTGTTGTGTCTCTCATTATGTTTTCCTCCTTGTGTCTTTGTTGTGTCATCTTGTTGTGTCAGCTTTCTGTCTTGCTCGTCTTCTTTAGAAGGCACTGGGAACTGAACCCAGGACCTCCCACATGGTAGGCAGGAGCTCACCTGCTTGAGCTACATCCACTTCCCTCTCCAAGGATCTTAACTATCCCAGAGTCTCTGTTTCCTCCAAGTCATCACCAGTACTTTGTCATTGGGCCCTGCCCCAAAGGCACAATGAAGCTTCCATCTGTCCTTGAGGAGGAAGTATAGAGAGGGGAGCATTGTCTAGTGTCCAGGGGACACTCTGATGGGCCAAGTGGGAAGCTGGCCCATCCCAGAACTGACCCTCAGAGTAGAGGGAAGGGTGCTTTTGGGAGTAAGGTGATGGAGCTTGGGCCCTGGGCCAGCACTGTATGGGTGGGTTAAGTAGGACATGTAGGAGAGATGGGGTGCCGTACTCCCAGCTCAGGTCTGCTTTATCTACAACGAGGGCAAAAGAGACCTGTGGTGGTTTGAGCTTTGAAGAGCACTTTTTTGGGGAAGGTTTTGTGGCATCAGATTTCCCCCTCCCTTGAGCTGAAATGGTCCCTCTAGAGCAATTCATAGCCAACCTGCTTCCAGAGATGACTGGTGGAGCACACAGGTTGTTAGATCAGTGGCCTCTATTAATGGGTGCAGGAATCCTGGGAGATGGGCACTGGGGTGAATCTCCAAGACCTTCTAGTCCAACATCCTCACTCTATTTTGGGGAAACTGAGGTCCAAAGTGACCAAAGCCTGAACCCAAAGGCACACACAGCTGGTGCGTAGTAGATGGGACAGTTCTTCTGGGCATAAGAGGAGGAAGGTGTGGGAGAAGAGGCTCACACATCTGAAGGGGGAAGATAGAAGAGACTATGAAATCCCAGAATTTGGGACTGAAAAGAAGCCTTAGAAAGGGACCAGCTCCCTCTCCAATTTCCAAGCCTAAGCCCCAATAACTAGCACAAACAAGTCCTGCAGAGGACATTCCACCAGGTTCTAATAGGGCAGGGCTTAGGTTTAGCTCCTGCCCTGCCTGGGACTGTTTTTTCCTGTCCTTATTTTGAATCAGCTTAATAAAAGTAACTGCTATTAAGTAACACAGACTGTTTGTGTGTTTGCTCATGACCGGCATTCACCTCTCCATCTTGCTCGAGTCTTATTTTCTAACCACTCCTCCTCTCCATGGGTTCTCCGCGGGAGTCTCTAACTGCTAAGGTCTGATTCTGCACCTCTGTGGATCGAGGGCCCTCAGGGGTGGGAAGGAAACGGGCGAGCCTCACCAGCTTAGCTTCTACCCCTGAAGAATCTGCCTCTACCCAGAAGGAATGCTGGGCATATTTAGAAAATAACCCCCAAAGGGCAATTGCATCTCCTCCCCCCACCCAGTTAGTGCGGGACAAAATGAAACTATTGACTGGTATTGGTTGAGAGACAGCCAAGGACAAGTGGAAAATGAAGTCCATATTCAAATTGAAACAGAAAGATAACATTTTAACTAGGAAGAATAAAGGTTAAAGGTGAAAACACAAAGTGCCACTGGTGTCATGACAAAATGTTGTTCTCTGTAGACAAAAAGAAAAGGAAATTAAGTTCCCCTTATTTAAATTATAAAAATAGCATGACACAATTTAAAACCATGTAGAAGCTTGTAAAGTAAAAAATAAAAGTGCCTGCCTCCACCCCACCCCCAAACTTTCCCTCCACATTCAGCCTCCCCAGAAGCAACCACTTCTTTTTTTTTATGCTTTTTTTTAGCAACCACTTTTAACACAAGATGTGCATTCTTAGCCGCACGTTCTCTATTGCCCATGCAGTCACGTCCACACGCCATTTTGTTTCATTTCATTTTATTTTAAAACCATATAGTTCTACAAGTTGCTTTTTCACACACTGATGCATTCTGGACACCTTTCTATATTGGTAAATCTGTATTTATCTTAGAAGGTAAATTTGAATCACTGAGAGTAGCTCTGTGTGATATATGGGCAATTCTAAATTTATAAGGCACCTTGGGGGAAACCCATCACATGCTTAAATAGGCGCAACTTGGAGTATATTCATTGGCACAGAGCAAAGGCTGGATATCAAAAGATTTTAAGGAGGTTATGAAGAGAAACAGAAAAAAATAAATAAAAACCCCACCAGTTTCCAAGCTATTGTGACCATAGTGTGACACGTCTCTCCAAAGGCTGCGAGAAAATGATGAGGACAGAAACCTCCATGAGAATGAATAGTTAGGGTTGGTTAAAAATCTGGTCAATGTAGAAAGGGGTTGAAAAGCCAGGGGAAATTACATATTTCTATCTTCAGTCAGATAGACCTAATTTATATAATGCAGGATGGCTAATCTGCCATTTAGTTCCTAAAATCCTAAAAATTTTGGATGTAAATCATAAAGAAAAGCAAAATGACAAAAAAATGTGATTAATAAAAAGTTGAAGACTTCATTTATCTTCATGAAGAGGATAAACAATCTTGAAATTCAGTAATCCTTTGGATGCTTCAAAAAGCCAAAGTTTGTTCGAGATATTTTCGACATTTGGAAAGGCAGAATTAATTTTTTTCACCTTGATTAACAGTGTTCTAACAATGGTTCTTGTATCAGTCAGCCAAAGGGATGCTGATGCAAAATACCAGAACTCGGTTGGTTTCTGTAAAGGGTATTTATTTTGGGTAGAAGCCTACAGTTACCAAGCCATAAAGCATAAGTTTCTTCCTTTACCAAAGTCTGTTGCCACATGTTGGAGCAAGATAGCTGCTGACGCTTGCCAGGGTTCAGGCTTCTTGGGCTCCTCTCTTCTCCAGGCTCAGCTCCTCTGTTTCCTCCACAAGGTCAGCTGTAGACTATGAGGCTCTCTAGGCTTTGTCTCTCTCCACAAGGCCAGCTGTCAGGTGAATGGCTCGTCTCTTTCCTGGGGTCTTCTCTCCTTCCTCACGACCAAGCTCTCACTTCCCGGGGCTCCAGCTCAAGACTCCAACATCAGAACTTCAACATCAAAACTACTCCAACTCTGTCCTTTGCCATGTCTTTTATTTTTGAGACCCCACCCACCAAGGGGTGGGGCTCAACACCCCACTGACGTGGCCCAGTCAACGCCCTAATCATAACTTAATCATGCCCAGATTAACAGACCAGTTTACAAACATAATCCAATATCTATTTTTGGAATTCATAACTATATCAAACTGCCAAACTGCTACACTCCACCCTCTGAATTCCAAAAATATATTACAATATTCAAAAAAACTTAAATCAGTAACAATGCAATTACAAAATCATATCATAGTCAATTTAAAGATATACAGTTTGTCTTGGGGCAAAGTCCTGTCTGCTATAGAACTCTGAAACTTGCAATTTACCTGCTTCCAATACACAAATGGAAAAGCAAAGAATAAACATTTTCATTACCATAAGGAGAAATTGGGAGGTTAAACATGAGTCATGGCTCCTCTTCAGTAAACCTGCAGGGCATCCTCCATTCGATTTCAAAGTCTGAGGGTCATTCTTAAGATGATGGTTTCTTCTCCTTGGGGCTACATGGGGACCCACCCTTTCCACAGGCTTGCCCAAGGGCCATTTTCTTGGTTCCACCCTCATCAAGCATCTGGGTGTCGACCAAGCTCTAGACCTCACCCTCCAAGAGCATTGGGGTGATTGCCACACCTTACCCAATCTTTGGGTTAGAGTCTTAGCCCCCCTAGTATAGTGAGGTGAAGACAACATCCCCCCTAATCTTTGGCATACAGGCTCAACCATCTCAGAGCAATGGGTTGACCACCTGGCCTTCTCTAATCCATGGGGGACAGGTGCACCCCTCTCAGACCTATGGGGTGCTGACCTTAACCACCCTAACCTTTGAGGAATGTGCTCCACCCTCCCTGTACCCTGGGGAGGCAAAACTCTCCCAGAACATCGGGTGGGAACATACACCCTCTTCAACTGCTGGGGCAAACTCACCTTCTCTGGACACATGGGTGGGACTCCTCTCTTGGTCCAAGGCGATGTCTTAATTCCAGATCTCAGCTTCCCTGGTTTTTTTCTTAAAGTTGTTTCTCCTTCAATCTGTCTTTTCCATGTACCTTTTAGTCCATGCTGGCTGGTTTTGTTCATACAGCTCTCTCAAAAACGTTGTTGGTTTAGCATGCAAGAAGCAGGGGTCCAAGCCATCAGACAGTAAGACTTTCCACAAGTCTTTCTTAGATAACTGCATCTTCAATCCTTATGTACAGTTCCAGGTTTAGCTAAGTCTTCAAATGGGGCACTTCATCTGGGAACTTGATTTCCAGAAACTTGGAAGTTCCGGAATCAGTTTCTGTTTTCTTTGTGCCCAAAAGTTCAGTCCTTAGTGTATTTCGCTCGTCTAGTATTTTGCTATAAGCTGCGAGGAGAAGCCAAGCTACATTCTCCGAGTTTACTTTGGAAAGTTCTTCAGCTAAATTCTCAGGTTCGCCATTTTCAAATTTTGTCTTCCATATAACACCAGGAGTTAATCTTGCTAAGTTCTCTGCAACTTTAAAACACAGATCACCTTTCCTCCAGTTTCCAATAATAGTTTCATCATTTACTTCTAAGGCATCATAAAAAGGCTCTTCAGCGTCCATATTACTATCAACAGTCTCTTCAAAGCACTGTAAGTCTTTTCTACCAAGCATCTCACAATTCCTCCAAAAAATACCCCTTACCCATTTATAAAACCATTCCAACATTTTAGTAATTGCAAAAGCACTGCCCCACTCCTCGGTACCAAATTCTGTATTAGTCAGCCAAAGGGGTGCTGATGCAAAGTACCAGAAATCAGTTGCTTTCTACAAAGGGTATTTATTTGGGGTAGAAGCCTACAGTTACCAGGCCACAAAACATGTTTCTTCCTTCACCAAAGTCTGTTACCACGTGTTGGAACAAGATGGCTGCCGACGCCTGCCAGGGTTCGGGCGTCTTGGACTCCTCTCTTCCCAGGGCTGCGTTTCTCCCCAGGCTCAGCTCCTCTGTTTCCTCCACAAGGTCAGCTGTAGACTATGAGGCTCTCTAGGCTTTGCCTCTCTCCACAAGGCCAGCTGTGAACTCTCAGGCGAAAGGCTCATGTCTTTTCCCTGGGCCTTCTCTCCTTCCTCACGACCAACCTCTCTTATTTCCCAGGGCTCCAGCTCAAGACTCCAACATCAGAACTACCACAACTCTGTCTTTTGCCATGCTTTTTATATTTCAGACCCCACCCACCAAGGGGTGGGCCTCAACACCCCACTGACGTGGCCCAGTCAACGCCCTAATCATAACTTTATCATGCCCAGATTAACAGACCCGTTTACAAGCATGATCCAATATCTACTTTTGGAATTCATGGCTATATCAAACTGCCAAACTGCTACAGTTCTCAAACAGAGGTGATTGTGTCCCACAGAAGAACCTGGCAATATCTGGAGACATAGTCCATTGTCACAACGAGGTGAAGGGGGTGCTGCTGGCATCCAGTGGATGGAACCCAGGGATGCCGCTGAAACTCCTACAGCGCACAGTGGAGCTCCCCACAGCCAAGGATTATCCAGCTCAAAATGTCAATAGTGCCAAGAGCGAAAAGCTCTGTGTTCTCTCTTTCCCAAAGAGATTGTTTTTATTTTAAAGTGGGCATAAAATCCTATATAATCAACTTCTTAGATACATCAGAAACAGATTCACATCATTTTGTTATTTTAACCAAACCACGCTCCTCCCCTCCAAAAACAAAACAAAACAAAACCAGAGTGACTATTTTGGGAATGAGATTGACTCCACATGTAAACTCCGAAGTAAAGATAAACAGTAATACCCAAAACGTGTCACAGGATTTCTGGATGGGTTGCTGAGCTCTCAGGCCTGGAGGGCGGGTCTGTCTCCTGCAGCTGACCCTCGCTCGGACAGGGCCCTCATAAGAAACCTACTCAGAGCTTAGAAATGGCCTTCCCAGCCTGGAGAACCAGGATGAGGTTATTTCCGCCCTAAAGGGAAGGAATAAGCTCAGCCTCCTACTGTGGTTAGTTGCCTGTTAAGCCACACACCCACACCCACATTTATTCTTGTTAATAAAACCCAACTCAAAACTCTAGATTTCCTTCCAGGAGGGAAATCATGGCCATAAAATCCCTGTCTTTTCACCAGGTACCAGCCCCTCCACACCAGCGTCGGGCGCCCCTGGTGTTAACCTCTCACCTGCCCACGTGTTCCCATCCCTCGCCACCCACAGGTGGCCGAGCCTCCTGACGTCAGCAGGGGTGCTGGCGAGGGTGGGCATCTCGGTGCCTCAGCCCGGCCTTGGAAGATGCCTTGTCTCGGAAGCTCTTGAAGCCCATTAAGGCCGAAGGATGGCAGCAGCATGTACACAAACTGCTCTTTTAAGGTCAGGTCGCCACAGGCCGTGGGTGAGCCAGGGGTGTCACAGGCAGCTTCACGGTGGTGCCAGGATAACATCCTGCGGGAATGGGGACCACCACCCATGGGCAGGCAGTGCACGCAGGCGCGAAGGCCCCACTAAAAGGGAGGCTGCGTCCAGGCCTGCACTCAGCTGGCCCCCCTCTGTCCTGAGGGGCGCGTCCTGCTCAGCCTCACTGGGTGCAGTACACACTCCCCGCAGCCTGACACGAGTGCTTTGAGGCACAGGCTACCATAAGACAAGAGGAAACTGAAGACCCCCAGGCCACTCCTGGGGTATAATGAGAAGTTCCCTCTAAAGAAGCTTTCTTTGCTCTGCCCTCTGCGTTTTCAGTGAAAACTTCAACGAGAGAACTGCTGATCCCTAGTTATTTTTTTAGGCTGCATGAAATAGATAATCAGTTCCTATTAATGACCCTAAATTATTCAGCTCCTATTTTTAAATGCTGAGCTTTCAGCCTGCCCTAAGTGGGTGGTTTTAATTAAGCCTAATTGTAGACATGTCACATCCATATATACTCCCCACATGAAAGATTAACAAGGCTTGGTATTTAGTTCACTGGATATAAGTTTGCAATGAGACGATGTATATCAACCTTAAATGTGTCATATAAGTCATTTTCCTAATAGCCACGATGGTCAAGAGGGTTGCTTAATAGAGTCATTTTGGCTGCATTCTACCACCAGTCTCAAAAGTTAAATTATCAGAGCAGCCGACAAGCTCACAGAAGGTATGTCTTCTTAGCGCTGGGTTGGAATGTCCCACTGTATCTTGTACTCTCTGCTCAAGTTCAAGTCTATCCTCTTCAACCCTTCCCTAGAAATATCTAGGAACTTAAGGCTCACCTGCTTGAAAATTCACCTGCAAGAGTCTGGCTCGCCAAGGAACTTTCTTTGCTGAAACCATCACCCTCTCCCCGCCCCCTGCATCTTGAGCATGTGGAAGGGGCAACCTGGCAGCAATCACGGCTGCTATAGCAAACGCATCAGGGACCCACTCCCCTCCACTCGCACACTCCACCTGACCATCTGTAGTCCACCCTGTACATCCTACACCCACGACAGAGTTGAAATGATTCCCAGGGTCTTTCACAGAACCCCATAAGATCAAGTAAAAATGGTCCTTAGCGCTGTGCTGAAAAACTGCTTTAAAAGGGGGTTGAGGGGAGCAGATTCAGCTCAAGGAGCTGAGCGCCTGCTTCCCACGTACAAGGTCCTGGGTTCGATCTGCAGTACCTCCTAAAAACAAAACAAAACAAACAAATGAAGAAACCAACTCTCATTGGGGAGTGGATGTAGCTCAGTGGCTGAGTGCCGGCTTCCCATGTATGAGGTCCTGGGTTCAATCCCGGGTACCTCCAAAAATAAAAAATACTAATTAAAAAAAACGTGGTTGACAACAAAGAGGCAGCAGAATGTTGTTGAGATTTCATCTGCAGACTGCTGTAGTCATAATGGATTTGGGGTGCCTTGTGCCAGAGCAGATATCAACTTGTTCAGATCCAGTTGCCAAATACAAACGACCTGTAGCGACAACCATCACCAAGGCAGGGTTTCTATCATTTTGGAAAAGTATTCCTGGTGGGAATGTGTCTATCTGATGCTCAGAATGGGCGGGCTAAGGTCCTCCATAACAGCTATAGAGAGTGGCAGACTTATACACAGAGGCACGCAGAATTAAAAACACATCCCACTGCACATGTGCCTACATTGGGTCCCACTCGCCAGCCTTAACTTTCAACTGACTTGAAAGTGGCTCTTTTTAATCAAGACCAGATGCTCAGAGGTTTGGAATATCGAGGGCTGGTGACTGTGGCACATGTGACTTTTAAATACTTGGTCACCCAGCACAGTCGACCTGCAGGAACTGTGTAGGGGGTGTGGGGGTGGTAGAGTCACAGGCGTTGGAATCAGACACACTTGATTATGGATCTCACCTCCTCCATTATCCACTCTGTGTCCTCAGGCATGTTGCTTAGCCTCTCTGAGCCTCTGTAAAACTGGGCAATAATGCTTAAATGATTTGTGTCACTGTGAGGTTTCAATAAATTAATGGAGGCAGAGTGACTGGATCACAATAAACCCATGTCAAGGGGAAGGGATCTTTTTTATCTGAGCATTTATCCTATATTTATAGTGATGATATTATTGCATAGCAAACGTAACCATAATTCTTAAATATCTCTGAATGAACTGACTACTTAGAGAAGTAGCTGACATTCAAAGCCCCTCCTCACCTAACAGCCCCCTTGATTGCAGTCCAATGAATCAGTGTCTATGCCAATCTTGCTAACAGACAAATATTGCAAACATCTGAAAGCACTGTGAAAATACAATGCAAACTGATCACAAAGTGAAACTTCAAATCTTGCCAATGATACAAGATTACATGAAGTTAAAGTGATTAAGGAGCTACTAGAATTGTTCAGTGTGTATTGAAGGCTGATGTTTCAAATATAATCTAACATTTATTAAATAAAAGATACTTTTTTTCATCAATTTTACTTTTATTTTTCAAGATGAAATCCCACTGTTTCTGTGATTTGTGTTCCCTGTTTTTTAGTAAATTCATGTTACATGGCTGTTATTCAATGTAAATTACCTCCATAAAGGTAATTTCCTGTGTATATAAAGTTACAGATGTCATTTCACAAAAGATGAAATGGTTCACAAATTATATTCCATCAATATGGAGTCTCTTTAGGCACAAACACAAGATAAATACATGTTAAATAGGGTTGAATTTCCTGTGAGCCCTGATAAATGAGATGAACATAGGAGGAAGACGAAGAAGAGAAGGCAAAAAGGAGAATCGATTTTCACAAAATAAGTGCAAAACTTATACCCTGAAAACTTCTAAACATGATTGACAGAAATTAAAGAGATCTAAATAATCGGAAAAAGCAGTCCATGTTCATGGATTGAAAGGATTAGTGTTGTTAAGATGGCACTACTCCCCAGAGTGATCTGTTTCAGAATCCCAGCTGACTTCTTTGTGCAAACTGACAAGCTCATTCCAAAAGTCATTTGGAGTTGCAAGGGACCCAGAAAGAAAGAACAACAGACAGAAAGAGAACATGCTCTGTTAATGAATCTGCTCCCCTCAAAGGCAGTGCAGACCCTCTGTGGCCTTTGAGTCTAGGAAGCCCTCCCACCTGGACTGGGCAGAACCTGACCCCAAATGGACCAGAGCTCTTCTGACCACGGGGCCAGAGCCTGCCTAGTACAAGAAATCCCACTGCCTGAGAAGACTTTCAGACACGGGGGCGGGCGGTTTCGCCAGCACAGGTCTCTCCTCTGCCGATTCAACATGGAGGCCTGATTCGCTGGCGATGCTGCGCCGTAAGGCCACCCCCAGGCTTCCCCACCCACCTCCACCTTGCCCGTGCACTGCGCAAGGTGCCAAGACAGGGGTTGTCTGAGCATCGCTGTGTGTGCGCCTTCTCGTGGGTCTCTATTCGAATGAATAATCCCATCACCAACCTTCGAAGCAAGTATGTTCCCCCAGGAATACAGTCTTCCAACCCTGGTAGAACAAAAATGATTCATCAATGCATCCATCACAACAACGTGAGTCACATGTTATGAAAAGCTAAAAGGGTGTGTTTTGTGTACATAGAAAAATAGAAGGTTTGCACATTTCTGGGATATCATTTTATTGAGTTGGGAGAAGGGTAGAGATATATTCTACATTTTTTTTCCAATGTGAATTGGATTAGAAACCCACATCATGTAACATCTGCGTCAATCAGCCTCCAAGGACTCAGTGTAAACAGTTGTTGATATAAATAGATGTGCTTTTAAGCAAAGACAGATGTCCCAGACTAAAATGTTAAGAAAACACATAAAACGGTTGAGTTTAAAGACATCTTGGCTTATATTTCTATCCCAATAAGCGAATCTTCACTGGGCAATGTCAGCAAGGGACAGAAGGGAGAACATTTTGTTTCCCAATAAAAAGGCATGTTGTGTTAACAAGTGGTGCACAGGCGTGTTAAGTTGAGGAGAGCGTCCACTCAAAAGTCTCCCCAGCTTTGCTTAGAAGCCTGAATTGTGTTACGTTGCTTAACGCATACCTTCGCATGGTATTCATTGATTTACTTGAAGAGCGTTCCAGAAGACTCCTCTACTTGGACCTCCTCAGAATATTATTCCAGGGAGGACTAAATGGGAGGAGTTGAGAAATAGCCACCGGCGTCTGGGAGCAGGTCAAGCTGACGTCAGGAGGAGAGGAGGGTAGGGGCAGGCAGGTTTCTGGGGCGGAAGAGATGTTAGCCATCCTCAATGGGAGCAAGCCCTTTCTCAGTGCAAGGACTGGAGATCAGAAAGACCATAAACTAATCTACCTTTCAGCAGGAGGAACTACTCTCACTGAGATGATCAAGAAAGCAAGAACCGGGAAGAAAGGGTCACTTGAAAATAGAGAAGTTCATATTTTTGCACTGCGCTGGGAAGCATTTTCACATACAGTCTCTCACCCAAGTGTGAGGGGTGTAGTAAAGAATTTAAAACCTCAAAGGAATTAGAGACTGAAGGCAAGTATGCATATTGACCATACCAGCCCTTTATATGGAAAAATATTCCGCCAAATATTCTGCCCAAGCCGGTCTTCCTTTCCTGGGGCGGGGGTGGGGGGTGGAGGGGGGAAAGTGGTGGCAAAGGCCTCCTGTCCTTTGGGCTGAGCTTTCCCTGGGGAACCTCTGGCTGCTTCAGAGGGCGCCTAGGATTAAACTGGAGGTGTCAGCGCTGGAAGATGGAACAGACTAGAAGGCAGGCCCAGGTGTCCTCTCTGACAATCCCCAGGCCATGAGCATTCCAGGCTCCACAGTCCAGGCACAAGGAGGACGGCTGGCGGTCCCGCCCCCCCCCCCCCCGCCCCCAGGGTGCAGCCGCCCCTCTGACCACATGCAGGCATGGGCCACCTGGTGGCTGAGGGTGAAAGTAGAAAAACCCAGCTTACACTTCCTTTGTCATGAAGCTGAGTACCTGGAATTTGGCTCTTTCTCGACCATCTGAAAAGAAAGTCAAAACACAGCACCAATAGCCAATCCCTTTAGGATGCACGTTACACTCTTCCTGAACTTGAGAACTCTTGTTCCTAGGAACTTACCACTCGATTGTGCACACAGGCTGGGCAAGCTGTCAGAAGCTGCCAGAGCACTTCCTGGTAGTGTTGATATATTGTAATCAGTACATGATCTGCAGGTTTGATCTCCAGGCAGACATCTGAGTGTCAGGATAAACTTGTGTCATGTTGACCAAACATCCAGAGGAGGCCACAGCTGATGCTTTGATGTTGTAGACACGGTGTAATAGAGATGGGCAAGGCAAGATATTGAGATCCCACGTCCCCTTCCTGGGCACAGAAGAGGACTCCAATTCCCAGTCTTCCTTGCAGCTAGGTTAGCCATCTCAGTGGGTTCTGGCCAATGGAATGGGGGCAGAAACAATGAGTGCTACTTGGAGGCTTGGCCATCAAACTCCCTGCATCGTCTTTCAAGCGTTTACTCCCATTTCTGTGCACCCTGGATGTCATGTATCGAAATGATGGTGCCACGGGTACAAGGAAACTAGATCCCAGAGTTTCCACATGGAGGAGAGCCTAGGAGAGCTGCCCAGCCTGCATCAGATTGTGAATGAGTGAAAAATCAATCTTAATTAAGTTACAACACTGAGATTTGGGGTCTGTTACAGCTGCTAGTATTTATTATTCTTATTAATGCATCTGGTTTCTGGGAAGTATAGGTAGATGCTTCTGAGTAATTTGCTTTTCAACATTTTTCTCATGAGGTGTGCAGTACAGACTCAGTCCAAAAGAATTGCAGTTGGGAAGAGAAAAAGAAGCAGGGAATGAGAAGAAAGTAGACTTGCTCACTTTGGGATATTGGATTCCTAGAGCAAAAGGAAACCAAAAGGGTTGTTTTGTTTATTTCCGTTTCAAAGCATGGCTGCACCCAGATTATCCTTGAGAGAAGACAATCGGTCCCTTATTCCCAAATGCAGCCATGCATGAGATTTCACAGCCCATCCTGGTAATTCAGTGACTCAAAACTTAAGGATGGTGGGGTTTTTTTGTTTGCTATTTTGTTTGTTTTTGAGTGGCTACTGGTTCCCGATCATTCTGTTCACAGAGGAAGCAAACTGTGGCTTACAAATTCTAGATCATATATCTTGCTGATTTGATTACTGATATCAAATTAATTCCACAACAGCCTTTCCTCTCGAGGTAAAATAATGTACTGCTCTGGAATTCATTTAATCTGTCCACTATTTCCTGACTGTGCACTATGCTTTATTTTAGAAAGACTGAGACCTAGTCTCTACCCTTAAGGAGATAAGATAGATGTGTAAAATGTTAACAGGATCTCATTGAGTGTTACCATGAGAGAGAGAGACATGGGAGGAGGATGAGATGGGATGGAGTTCCCAAGGAGGGCTTCCTGGAGGAGATGGCCTTCCCTGGGCCCTAAAAGATGGAGAGAACTTGGAAAAGTCAAGAAAGGAATTAGGGCATTATAAGGGAATTCTGGAGGCCAGAATGAGTGTGGAGCACCCAGGAGAAGGTGAGGAACTAGCTTGTTTGGAGTAGAAACTTCCTGTTGGGGAATAGATGAGAAGAGGGCTCAGGGGGAAGGTGAGTGAGGCCAACTTTTGGAGGGTATGTAGGTAGAATAGTCACACCCCCAAAGGCATCCATGTTCTAATTTGAGAATCCTATGAACAGGTTACTTTACAGGGCAAAAAGAGACTTTGCAGATATGACTAAATTAAGGGTCTTGAGATAGAGAGATTATCTTGCATTATCTGGGTAGACCCAATATAATCACAAGGGTCCTTATAAAAGGAAAGAAGAAGAGTCTGAGAGATTTCAAGATGCTACGCTGTTAGCCTTAAAGCCAGATGGAGGGCCATGAGCCAAGGGACACAGACAGCCTCTGGGAGCTGGAAAAAGCAACCTCCACCAGAGCCTCCAGAAAGGAGTACAGCTCTGCCAACAACTTGACTTGAGGACTGTTGACCTCCAAAGCCATATGGGTTGCTTTAAGCCTCTAAGTTTGTGGTCATTTGTTACAGCATCAATAGGAGATGACTATGGAGGGTTTCAAATGTGAAGCTGATTGGACTTTAACCTGTAAAAGAATTGGACTCACAAGGCTTTTAAGCAGAGGCATGATATCATTTATCCTACGTGCATGTAGTAAGAGTTCTATGTAAGCTCCACAGAAACAGGCCATTGCCCGTGTTGGTCCCCAACTGCCCCCAACATGCTAGATAGCTGGAGCCCAGTAGGTATTTCCTGGATGGATAGATCGATGGATGGGCAAATGGCTGGTAACTGCAACAGGCATTCTAGTTGAATTCCTCACTCCCTTTTGCCTGAACTATTTCAATATCGGCCCCATAGACCTCTCTGTCTTTGATCTTGTCTCCATCCCAATCCATTGCCAGGTCCATCCTCCAGTACAAACTCTGGTTACGTTATTTTCATGTCAATAAAATTCAACTTCCTTCAAATCATATTTGAAACCCTCCATGACGTGACCTCGGATTACCTATGAGATCAGAAACTGTCTACACCACGCAACCGAGCGTCTACATCGACAGGACTCACACGGGGGGAACGTGTGTGAAAATGCTTCCCAGCACAGCACCTGCCCTTGTCCTCACACACGCGACTCTGCTCTCCCACTGAATCCAGCAGACTAACTTTACTCTAGAAACTCTTGCCCAGGAAAATAAAAGTGACCAACCTTATTGTTTGTTTCAGGAAATTCTTGGGAAAAAATCCATTTAAAGGAACATCAAGCTATTTCACTCTTCGATAGACAGCATCAAGGAGTGTCTAAGTTCCAAGACTCTTTGCGAAGCTTATTTTTAAACCCTTGCCTTGTTCTCTTCACCAATCCAAAATGGTTATTTCTTGATCCTTCTGCACTTCTAATCAAACTACCCCACAATGAAAGACTTGCCTTAAGCCAAACCCAAAAACCTCATAAAGATTCCAACTTTGCCTTACACTTTGAAAACATCTTTGATGCTCTGTCAAAGGCCTGTTCTCCCTTGCTGCGGTAAGCAGTAAACTCAGCTTTGCCTTACCAGCAGGTTGTTTTGGGGTGGTGTTTTGGGGGAGTCAGCACTGAATACCTTACCATGCTTGTCGCTTCCTGCTTTCCCCCAACCCCGTGGTAGGCAGAATCATAGACTAAAGATGTCTTCGTCCTAATCCCAGGAACCTGTGAAAATGTTATGTTACACGGCAAAGAGGAATGATGGGACCAGATGGAATTAAGGTTGCTGATTAGCTGACTTTGAGATGGGGACATTATCCTGCATTATCCAGGCGGGCCCAATGTAGTCAGGAGGGTGCACATGTGTGAAAGAGGCAATCAGAAAAGTCAGTGTCAAAGTGCTGCGATGTGAGAGAGACTCGACCGGCCAATGCTGCCTTGAAGATGGAGCAGGGGGCACGAGCCAAGGCATGTGGACAGCACCTGGAAGCGGGATGGTCCCCTCTGCCGACACCTTGCTTTTTAGCCCAGTGAGACCCATTTTAGACTCCTGATCTCTAGAACTGTAAAATAATAAATCTGTGTTGTTTTAAGCCACTAGTTTGTGGCCATGTGTTTTAGCAGCCATGGGAAACTAATACCCCTGCCTTTCCTCTATCAGAAATCCTGATCTGATCTCCCTTCTCCACCTTCACCACCTCCTGAAATTCTGTCCATCTTTTCATATCAATTCTTCTCCAAAACGGCCTTCCCCAAACTCCCCTTTTCTGAATCATCACAGCACCTGGTTTGCTGTTCATTTTATGCTGTGTATTATGTTCATTTGGGAATGTGTTTTATGCCTTATTCCTTTTCAATTTACAAGCAGCTGAAGGGTAGGACAAGTTTATTCTTCCAATATAACCACAAGATTATCCTTGAATCTAATGAACAGTGTACATAGTGGAGACAAAAGTAGTTTGGGTGGAAGTCATATATATGGGGTATCAAATATCTGTTTCTCATGAACTAGGAGCGGTATAAGAAATACCTTCTATTGAACACTGATATGGTATCAAATGAAAAACAATCCCAGTAGAAAGTATAGAAGAGTTTGATATGTAAAGGAATTTTCAAATAATGGTAGAGAAATTAAAAGGGTATCTGAAATAGGGCTGATTTACCCATTAAGCATGTGAAATGCTTTGAACTTACAACTTTTTGAGGAACCTATGAAAATGCTTGAAAACTAAGGCAAGAAAGGAAAATGGTGAAATTAAAATGAATGTTTAATCATGTGTCTATAAACTGTAACTTTTTCTCAATGTAGTCCTCTGAATTTTGCATACATACAAATTCCACTACCTTTGAAATCAATTTGTAAGATATTTTTATTTCATCAGAATTCAGAATACTTGAGCATACACAGTGGATTAATTAGCTACTTTTAGCCACCTAATTTGGAAAGCACTATTATTTTTTAAAATTTTTTCAAATTATTTTACATTGAAAAATTACTTAAGCTGGGAAGTGGGTGCATTTATATATATATGATATAGCGGGGCATGGAAACGTCCCACAGGGAGAGAGCTTGTAGCCTACCCAGGCCTTAAAAGGGACGGAAGGGGAGGCTGTGCAGCTGGCAGGCTGGCTAGGACATTGGCCATAAAAACAGTAGCTAATATTTATTGCCTATGTAGCCTCTGCCCTTGACTCCTTTCCTCTTCACAAAAACAATATGAGGAATTGAAAATAGCCATGATCATGTACCTAAAGTGACACACCAGGAAGAGGTGAAGCCAAATTTACCCTCAGGCTGGTCGGGTTCCAGAGCCCTCCTTCCACTCCACTGAAACACCTTATCACACACGCAAGAGAGCATGCTGGTGGGAAGGCATGGGCTGGCAAATTGGGAGCTGCACCAGGTTCCTTCAGAATGGTGGAGGAGCCCCAGTGCTGGGGGCCCTGAGGAGCAGGGTGGGAAGAAGCTGTGATCCTGGTCAGCCAGGAGTGGAAGGGGCAGGCCATTAGGGGTCTTTAGGGTAAAAATGGTGGCCAAGAGTGGGTCATTCTCAGTGCCAACCTGGGCAAGATAAGCAGCCCCACAGACTGCCCTATGTGACTATTTATGATCAGATTGAGAGAATCACCTCCTGCTTAGCAGGGGACAGAAATGAACAAATGAGGGGCAGATGTGGCTCAAATGATTGGTCGTCCGTCTCCCATATGGAGGGACCTGGGTTCGATCCCAAGGACCTCCTGGTAAGATAAAGAAAAATAAAGAAGGCACACGGGCTGCCAGGCCCCGCATGTGGGTGAGCCACCAGCCCTTGCCGGGCCACACAGCAAGATGATGACATAACAGGAGAGTGACACAAGGTAGACCCAAGATGAGATTCACTGAAAAACCAGGAACTAAGATGGCACAGGTGGTAGGATGCCTGTCTCCCACATTGGAGTTTCCCAGAATCAAATCCCAGTGAAGACAGGAGAAGGATGAGAAGAGAGGGCAGAAACAGACACAGAGAATTGCCCAGTGAATGGACACAAAAACAGCAAAAAAAATGGGGTGGGGGGTTAAAAATGGATAAAAAAGTAAATAAACAAATCTTTAAAAAAAGAAATGAACAAATGTACAAACCCACAAACACAGATTTTAAAAAAAGCAACAATAACCCTGAAGCTATAGTGGTGGCAGCAATTAAGGAAATTAAATAGAGAAGTCAGAGGAGACTGCAACCAGCACATGTACAGAGTTTCTTCACCTTTCAGTATCACAGAACTCTTGAGAATCTGTTGAGATGTATGGACCCTCTCCCCACATGCACATAAATTTTTTCAATTTCAGGTATCTCACAGGCTTCTCAAAGATCTAATCTGCAGGCTTGGACCCCAGGTTTATTTATTTTCCTATTTTTTTTTTTTTTTCTGGCTTATTGAGATGAATGCTTAGCTCATTTTTCAGTTTAAAGCTATAAATATACTTCTAAGTACTGCTTTAGCTGCATCCTCTTAAGTTTTAATATTTAGTATTTTCCTAATCTTTCATTTCTAAATATTTTCTAATTTTGATTATAACTTCTTTGACACTTTGCCCTGGCTATCTGTTTTAACAAAAACTTAACAGTTTAAAACAACAATCATTTTATTTCATCTTATGATTTTGTGGGTCATGAATTAGTTAGGTCTCAGCAGGGTGATGTTCCTGCTCCCTGAGGCACTGACTGCAGAGGCTGGTGTTATTCAGCTGGCAGGTGGGCCAGTCTGGGGGGAGGGGCGCCCAGAAAGCTTCACTCACATGTAAGGCACCTGGGCAGGAATGCCCAGAAGGGTGGGCCCAAGGATACAGCAAGGCAGTCTCAGGATGGTTGAACTAATTCAAGGTAGCTCAGAGTTCCCAGAGAGAATGGGGTCTGGAATTTACCAATCATTTGTCATTGTCTGGTACTTGTGTGTTAACCCAGTAAGTGTACAATTTTTGCAAATACTCTGTGCCTACTTGACAAGAAGGTGTATTCCACAGTCACTAGTTCCATGCTCCTCCTACATCTGTTGGATCAGGCTTTATGGCTCAAGGTTGTTTCCTGGCAATTCTCTGGTAGCGGTGGAGGGCCACATTTCTAGTTCTCTCATGAACTGAGGATATCGCCATTTGGGAGCCCAGTGGGATCTCCTCCTGGGTTCCTCACCTTAGACAGGACTGAGTTGTACCGACTGCCTCTCTGGTTCCCCAAGTCCTCAAGAACTGAAGCCCCAGTTCACCCACTGGGCAATATTCTCAAAGCAGAAGCCACCGCCTGGTTCAGCTCACCCCTCCAAGTTCCGTCTTCGCCCAGCCCCCAACCCGAGCCTTCTGGAGCTTTTCACCAGCTCATAGATGCAATCAAGGTTTTTTACAAAATTTTCATCAGGCATGTTTAGTCATTTTGGCTACTTTAATCAGCATTTCAGTTGTTTCTTAACCTGTAATGTGGCCGTGGTCCTCAGCTGGTGGGTTTTTCTCCTCAATTTCCAAAATACGGAATGTGCACTTGACATTGTGCACAGACTCTGCCATGTCCCTCGCTGCATCAGATCTCCCCCATCCATGGCTTTCCTCGTTACCTCCATGGCCCTCTCCTAACCAGACTCCATGCAGACAGGCTTCCTGCTTCATCTCTTCCTATACTGTGTCCAGGGAGATATTTCTAGAACGCAAACCTGCTCCATACGCTACCCAGGTCTACCACCCCCAGCCCAGCCCTCCACCACCTTCCTCCCCACTTCAGGAGACAATTGTGAAGACCTCTTTTATTCTGTTGAGTGTTTAAATATCATTAACCCATGAGGAAAGCAAGATACTCACATATGGTGAAAAACAGAATCATGGTGTTGGCCTGTCCCATTTAACACCTGGAGGTTAATGTCACGAGACGTCAAGAGTCGAGAAGTGTTAGGCTTCATCATAACAAACTGTGAGAAAGACGTCTCAGGGTAAGAGAACCGAGCCCGGTCCACGTGCATGGCTCATCCAGGCAGGGAGGAAACAAGGCTGGGACTTCACTTGTAGGAGAAATACCTAGAGACCCTTATGTCATGGGGAGGAGGAGGGCAGTGAAGAGGGGGCGGAGCTTGGACAAACTGCTTTGCAGAAATTCATTTCCAATGCTGTATGAACCCTCACTGCAGCCCCATTGCCTGAAGGCTTCCCAGGTTACTTTCCTCAGAATCAAACCCGCCCAAGCCCAAGGTTTCCCGGGAAGGGGACATCTCCACTGAGCCTTGAAAGAAGAGTTCAAGTTACAAGGAAAAGGTATTATCCAGAATTTCAGCTCTCCTGGAGGGAATCTGGCCTACCGTTTCATTTCTTTAAAGTGGTAGATAGAAACCTTTTAAATGTAAGGGATCAGATTGGGCTCCTAAATTAAATGTGCATGACTTAAACACTTTTCTGTTAAGGAAAAAGGAGAACCTGCCAGCTCAGAGGGGTCTCGGGTTGGTTAAGTCCCAGCAAACCGGAAGGCTGTGCTTTTGCCCCAGCACCCATAGTTTCCCCAAAGGTGAGCTTTGGGCTCCTTGTAATCAATCAAGCCTATTTAACTCAAAATAGTCCTATTTACATAACTGAAAGAAGGGTTTTGGGGGGAGGTGGGAGGGGTGGGGAGGAAGAAACCAGCTTTGCTCTCTTTCTCCTGGCTCTGAACAAACTTGTCTCATTGCTCCTTCCCACAACCTCGAGGAAGGGGCAGAACTTTCCAGCCCCATTTTATGGACTAAGAAGCCACCTACACGCCAGTACAGCCTGCACGCTGTAACCCCCATTTACCATCGTAGATGGATTTGTTGAGTTGTCCAGCTTAATTAAACCGAATTTTAGGAGGTCATTTCTATTCCACAGCAGTGTGGACAGAGCTTAAGCAAGAAAATGAAACCCTCCTTTTCTACTCGGTTCTACATTTCTGCCACATTCTACTAAGTGCTCAAACGTCCACCATTCCATTAGACTCTCAAATTCAAGGAGAAAACCATCCTGCCCTACACAAAAGCATAAAAGCAGATCAAGTTGGGAGGCAGCACAGCCAGGAGACGCTCGAGATTCCAGCAGAGACAGAGCCCGTGGGAAGTGTGTGTAGGGGGTCTTGGTCTGTAGATGACCAGGTACTGATTAAATGAAGTGTCTGCCCCGCCGGTCACTGATCCTCACACCACCCAGGTAGGCAGTGTCCTCCCATGGTCAGGGTGTAGGACTGAGGCCCAAGGTCACCGGGCTAGAGAATGCCCGAGCCAGGATCTGGTCCACGTTCCAAACAGAGCTCACGGGCTGTGAGCGTGTCACTCATCTGGGCTGTCACTGAATTGAATGACATTCTAGTGTAACATGGACTCGACTACCCAGGCTGCAAAGAAAGAAAAGAAAAAAATCTGCACACTGCAAGTCCAGTGTGGCTTCTTTTTGACCATTTCTTTCAGGATTGTGACCTCAAAATAAGTTTTTATTGGTTTCTAATCCCAGCTTCGGCAGTTTAGACCCCAAACATGCCAAAGGCTGCAGAGAGAACGGCTGCCTTGGGCTGATGAAGACCCCGGAGCTTAGTTGCTGGCAGCTTTTTCCGCGACAGCCACAACTGAAGGTTGGCAGCACGGTGGGGCCAGCCTGGGTCTGCATTTCCACTGCCAGCTTTTCTCGAGTGTTCTGAAATTCCTACGTGCCCCGACCAGTCCGTGAGTACCAAAACAAAATGAAAAGTGTTCGCTATCGAAGTCGAAGATTTTCTTGTCAAGATTTATGGATTAACGGCATCATCATAAATTTTCTTTCCTTCTGCAATCTGTTCCTAGGTGCTGGCATTTATTCAACAAGCATTCACTGAGCACCTAATCCCCTGGACTGATTGAAAGGAAATCTTTTGTCTGTATCATCAGGAAGCCTGCATTTTCTTTTATTCATTATGCTCTACCACTGAGAACATTATAGTATAGCTGACTCACGGAGATGAAAAGTTTTCTTATGAATATGGTACAACTTGTGAAGCATGGAAGGTGAGCAATAACTTGATCAGACAAAAATAAAAGCGGAGCTTCTCATCCCACTCACGCCCACAATATTGACAGAGAGCTTAAAATCGCTGTCCTAGATTAGAAACATATGTCAAATTCTTATTGTGTGAGACACAGGATATTTAAATATCATTTCAGTAGAAAGGAGTCTGTGGTTCTTTAAGTAATTTATTTAACATTAGCATTAAGTAAATTTTATAAATTTTGTCTGCATGATGTCTCTAGATTGTAATGAAACAACTTTTAAAAAAATAAATCTATAATGAGATAGTATTTCTAGGGTCAGATTTTCCCCATATGTGACTAATTATCGTGCTGCTTTATAAACAAAACCACTTAAATAGTCAAAAATGGAAACATGAAAATGAATTTTTAATTTCCTAGCATAAATACAGCACATTAAGCTTCCCCTTAAACTTACTCCAGAGTCCCAATAAACGTGGTGAAACTTTAACAATTCACATTTACAGTGGCCAGAAAAGCTTTACCAACTAGATCATTCTATAATATCCAAATGTCTACAGAAGCTAAGGAACTAAACCCTTAAAGTATGGGCTCTTTGCTAAAGCTGTTTGTTAATCTCCAAAGAAGCTGGCCTTCCTCTTTCCAACAGCAATCTCCGCCTTCTTTCTCCCCGTGAATCCCCGTCCCCAGTCCCCAGCCAGCTCTCCTGGAGCTCTGCCGCCCCCCCCCCAGGCGTCTGGTTTCACGTTTTTATGTTTTAAAAGGAGGACCACCACAAAACATTGGCCGGTTGATGGTGGACCAGCAGAGCAGGGAATGGGGTCGCAGCTCGGGGATGCCCACTACTCGCCGGGGGTGGGGGGGGGGCTCGGGGCTCTCTCCGGCACAGCCTTCCAGGTGACACATTCTTTGTACAGCCCCAGCCCTGCCCCCGGGGAAGCACGCCGCAGTGATCTTTCCCCTCGGTATCTGTTTGTCACACAGTTCTTGGATGGGGCTCCATGCATGACTCACTGCCCACACTGTCAGGACTTTCTACCTCTTAATAACACCGAGGTGACTAACACCTACGACACCTGGGCACCTCGGCCAACGTGCTGTTTGTTCAGACCACTCTCCCTGGTCAGTGGCAGCCACCTGTAGCTCCATCTCTGTGACCTGCTCGCACTGGCTGCCTCATGACTAATCTGATTGTAGAATGTTCTGGCGGCTACAGCCTGGAGGTCAAGGTGTGTCAAAGACTCCATTCAGAAATTCCCGTGCTTTTCCCAGTGCGACCCACTGGCCCGACCCACTGGCCCGAAGCAGCTCATTAGCTCCCCGTCTCCTGAGATTTCGCTTAAATAACCTTTGTTCCATTCATCGAAGAGAAGATTCACCGACTGCTTTCACTGCACGCAGGTCTACACCTAAGGCACTCAGGCCCCTGAGGAAGCACAAAGGGGCTTTGTATGCAGGTATCGGGTGAGACAGGAGGACAGAGAATGGCGCATAGCAGCTGGGCTGCAGGAGCTAGCCATTCATGTCACAGGCTGCTGCTTCATTGCAAGCACAATTAAATACCTGGGCTCAGGTAAGGAGTGTTGAGTCTGGTCCTTGGTACACTCAACTGACCAGCTGAGGCCACGAAAAACTCACTGCCCCTTTCAGAATCTCAATTTCCTAATCTGAAAAATGAGGAGGTTGGAACACACCAGGCTTCTCAACGTGTGGTCCACGGACACTTGCGTTCACTGAGCCTCTTTCTGGGGGTCAAACCAGTTTTCACAATAATGCTAAACTGTTATTTGTGGAGAGTTAACTCTGAATGGGAGCAGAGTTTCTGTTTAGGGTGTTGGAAAAGTTTTGGGAATGGTGGTGATGGAAGCACAAACTTGTGCATGCCACGAACACTGCCGAAGTGTGTTCTTGAAAGTGGTTAAAATGGAGGAAATGTGATGGGCCTTTTTCACCCTCACTCCCTTAAGTGTACGCAGGGGCCGCGTGACATGTGATGTCACAGTGGACCAAATGCATAGGCTGATGTGAAAATCCCGCAGCCTACTATCAAACCAGACTTTATGACCTCAGAAGGCTGCTTTGTCCCTGATGAACCCATATTGAAGTAGCTATAACCACACACCTGGCCTTGCCACTGTATGTACCCCAGAAAAGCATGTTCTTAAAATGGGTCCATTCCTGTGGTGTGAACCTATTGTGGATGGGAACTTTTGATCAGCTTACTTCAGTTAAGGGCCTTTTGATCAGATTACTTGAGTAAGGCATGGCCCCAGGTTGGGTCCTAATCCTCTTACTGGAGTCCTTTTAAACGGGTTGAATATGGGGAGAGAGCGAGAGAGAAAGTCACTAAAGTCAGAAACTGAAAGCAACAAAACCCAGAAGAGAAAGAAAAACCAGCGGACAATGCCATGTGCTTTGCCATGTGACAGAGGAGTCCAAGATTGCCGGCAGCTGGTCTTCAGGGAGAAAGCATCACCTGGTGATGCCTTGATTTGGACACTTTCACAGCCTTGGAACTGTAAGCTTGTAAGTTAATAAATTACCACTGTAAAAGCCAATCCATGTCTGGTATATTGCATTTCAGCAACCTAGCAGACTAAAACACTGCCTCTTACGGAATCTCTGGGAGCCTGGTGCCCACTGAGATGCAACCTCATTCTAATTTCAGCCTCCTGTATCAGCCTTCCCAGCCTGGAAGTAAGCTGCCAACTCCTCTAACACAGCCTGGTCTTCCCTCAGCCTGGATGATCTTCTGGGCTACAGGAAGCTTAGAGTCTCTAGGGAGAAAAAATCAGGCAAAACCAGCCATTACAGCCCAGGAGATAAGAGCCAGGACTCAGGAGTCAGCTCAGAGAGCAATGGAAGTTAGTCTAAGGACAACAGATAAAACAGGGCACCCAATGTGGGGCCACTGTGGTGATGGCAGTTATTGCAAAAGGCCCTCAGTAAATACATATTCTCTTTCCTCCTCACACTTCTTCCCTTAGCTGGATCCTGGGCACAGGAGTAAGTGGTGGGGAGGGCAGCAGTGGGAGACAAGGCTGGCCAGGCCAATGGGGGCACATGAGGGCCATGCTAAGCTGTGTGGATTTTATAAGGGCAGTGGGGAAGCATCTGCTGAGCAGGGGAATAACATAATCAAAGTAATGTATTAGGAAGTGTATCTGGCTGCCTGGAATGCAAGGTACCAAAGGACATATGATTGGAAAACGACTGCAAAAGGATAAGATCAATGAGAGTAGAAAGAAGGGATTGATGGCTATAGAAATTGAGGAGCTAGCATCCACAGGCTCTGGTTCCAGAATGATTGGGAGAGGGCAAGGGAGAGAGGGGACTGAGAATTGCCCCTGGTTGGCTTGGAGAGAAGCCAGGATGAGGGGCATCTTCCAGGGATGGATACAGCTGAGCCTTCTGCTTTTGTCCTGTCAGAATCCCTTCTTTACTTAGCACTTAGCTTAAAACCACATTCCCCAGCATCCCTTGCAGCTAGGTGAGATCATGTGACTATGTCCAGACCGATGGGAATGAGCAAACTGATGGGTACAAGTGTGCCCTTGAAAGGAGTTGCCTCTGCATCTCATCCTTCCTTTCCGCAAGGAGGAACTTGGATGAGGTGCTGAGCCATCTGCAGCCAGAGGGACGAGAGCAACACTGAGGGACGGCAGAACAAGAAGGAGGGAGCCTGGGAATTCCCTCTTGTTGTGTGAAGGGAAAATAAAATTCTATCCCATCTGAGCCCCTGGACTCATGGTCTCTTGTCCTGGGCATGTTATTTCTATGGGAGCAGCAGACCTATTTTCTTTTAATTATTGTGTTATAATAGAAATGACACAAAAAGTGTCATATTAACCATTTTTAAGTGTACAATTCAGGGAAATTATATCCACAATGTTGTACAACCATCTCCACTATCTTATTTCCAAAATTTTCCATCACCCCAAACAGAAACCACATACCCACTAAGCAATCACTCCTTTCCAGCTCTCACCTGCCCCTGGTAGCCTGTAACTTACTTTTTGTCCCTATGGATTGGCATATTCTAGGTATTTCCATGTAAGTGGAGTTATACCATATTTGTTCTTTTGTTCCTGGCTTCTCTTGCTTAGCATAATTTTTCAAGGGTCATGCTACAAGGGTCATGTTGTAGCATGTATCAGAACGTCACTCCTTTTTATGGCTGATATTTCATCGTATGGATTTTGTGTATCCATTCATCTGTTGATGGACACTTGTATTATTTATACCTTTTGGCTACTGTGATTAATGCTGCCATGAACATTGGCCTACACATATCAGCCTGTATTTTAAATGACTGGTAGGTTTGGAGACAATCTCTGAACAAGCCACTCTCACAATCACACTTGCTCTGTGCACGCTCTGTGCCTCTTTGTGGCATGGGGCACACCAGGGAGGTGTCTATGTATGTGCCGCCCCAGGCCAGAGGCCGTTTGGGCCTGCAGCACACATCTGGGTATTGTGGGCCCTTCACATCTGGCCTGGCAGGAGTGAGCCAGGGAAAATGCCAAAAGAGTGAGCACTCAGCGAAGACCCCAGGGCCACTAGGGTACGTGAAGATCAGTCATGTTCTGGTGACCCAGCACATTGATTGGAGAAGCAGATAAGGAACTGGGGCAGAAGTGATTATTTGTTCTTCAGCAGGATATCTTGCACAATCTCTTAGATTTTCGTGGGAGTTATGCAAAAAAAGTCAAACATTCCTGGGTCAACGTCATCCCAGATTGAGAGTCCCACTGGCATCCCATGGGTTTCACCTTACTCAACGTTTGTTCAATGATTTGGACAGAAGACATGCTTTCAAGTTTATCAGCAATTAGATCAATGAGTAATGGGAGACGTTTTAGATGACAAAACTCAGGAGTCATAAAGACTGTAATGAGGTACTGAATCTAACCGACTTCAATTCATTCATTCATCCAACCATCCATTGATACCAAGTATATGCCAGGTCCTGTTGAAGGTGCTGGGACACAGCAAGGAACATGATGGACAAGGGTCTCACTCTCGGTGAGCTTACAGTTTAATTTGGAGAGAGAGAGACAGTAAAATAAAGGAGGGAGCAGATATGGCTCAAGCAGTTTAGCACCCACCTCCCACATGGGAGTTCCCCGGTTTCGTTCCTAGTGCCTCCTGAAAAAAACAAAACAAACAAACAAAAAAAAACAGCAAGCAAAAACAAATGGCAAAACCAACTCAGGGAAGCTGATGTGGTTCAGTGGTTGAGCTCTGCCTTCCTGCATACAAGGTGCTGGGTTCAATCCCAGCCCCTGGTACCTCAAAGAAAAGGAAACAGGTAAATTAATAAGGTCATTTCAGGAGTAATAAAGGTTAGGAAGAGCATTATTACCATGGTGTGATAGTGATAAGAAGGCAAGGCTCCTTCACTTGGAGGGGTCAGAGAGGGTTGTCCTGAGCAGGTGACACTTGTCCAGTGTGATGAGAAGAAGCCAGCCCTGCAGAGACAAGGCCAAGAGCATTCCAGGCAGCAAGACCAGCAAGTGCAAAGCTCTTGAGGGGACAATGGGTTTGGGATGTTCTAGAAACAGAGGCTGGAGCACTGGAGCACAATGAGCAAGAGAAGGTGGAGATGGTGGGCGAGCAGGCAGGGCAGGCTTATGGGCGTGGAAGGAGTTGGCATTCTATTCCAGGTGGAGTGAGAAGCCTTTGGGGGATTTTGAGGCAAGAAGTGGCTGCCATAACTAAGTACCACCAACTGGGGGACTTGAAAAACACTTATTCTCACCCAGTTCTAGAGGCTAAAAGTCTGAAGTCAAAATGTCAGCAGGACTGTGCTCCCTCTAACGTCTGTAGGGAGGATCCTTTCTTACCTCTTCCAGTTCCTGGTGGCTGCCGGCAACCCTTGGCTTGGGGCCGCATCACTCTGTGTCTGCCCGCATCCACGGGTTTCTTCTCTCCGTGCTATGCTCAACCTTCCCTCTTCTTATAGGGACACGGGGCCCACCCTGATCCAGCAGCAAAGGCCCTATTGCCAATAAGGCCACATTCACAGGTTGCAGGGAGACGTGAACTTGGGGGGATATTATTCAACCCGGTGCAGGTGGCACCAGAGGATTTACATTTTTCCGAGATCACGTGGGCTGCTGTGGGGAGGACGTGTTGCCGCAGGGCTGGACCCTGCATGGTCCAGGGAGCAGTGACGACAGGGAAAGCAGTGTTTGATCTGAGATATGTTATGGGAGCAGAGTCCTCAGGATTCACTGATGGCTTATAGGGATGAGGGGAGAAAGGAAGTCAAGGATGACCTCCATGGTCTTTGGCTTGAGCAACTTGATTAGATGTTGGTATCAGCCCCTGAGATGGGAAACCCTTTTCTCCATCTCCATTTAAGTAACTGGTCCAAGCCACTCTCACCACTCAGCTTTCCTCCTACCGCAGTTGCCCTCCTGGCTTCCCTGCTTCCACCCCTCTGGCCCCCGAGAGTCTATGAGTAATTATACCTAAATCAGCACCTGAGTGCGACACACCCACATCTTAACACATGGTGTATCAGTCAGGGTCCTCCAGAGAAACAAAATCAGCAGGATATATGGATAGACAGATGAGAGGAAGAGAGAGATTTATTTAAAGAATTGGCTCACGAGATCATGAGGGAGGACTGGTAAATCCAAAATCTGCAGTGCAGACCAGAAGCTGGAAACTCAGGCAGAATTGTATGCTGTAATCTTGAGGCAGAATTTCTTCTTCTCTCGACAATCTGTTTTTTCTCTTAAGGCCTTCAGCTGATTGGGTGAGATCCACCCACATTACTGAGGGCAAGCTCCTTTGCTTAAAGTCAACTGATTTTAGATGTTAACCACATGTACAAAATGCCTTCACAGCAACATCTAGCTTTGTGTTTGACTAAGTAGCTGAGTAATACGGCCTAGCCAAGTTGACATCTATGGTGGTTTAAAACTGTACGCATCCCAGAAAAAAAACACGTTCTTAATCTAATCCATTTCTGTGGGTGTAAACCTGTTACTTTTTGATGAGGTTACTTCAGTTAAGGGGTGGCCCAGCCCAATTAGGAAGGGTCTTAATCCTATTACCAGAGCCCTTTATAAGCAGAATGAAAGTCAGGCAGAGAGAGAGAAAGCTATGGAAGCAAGAAATCGAAATTCAATGGAACCTGGAAGAGAAGGGAGCGGCCGGGGAGGCCTCCAGCGTATTGCCATGTGACAGAGGGCCCAAGGACCAAGGGTCACTGGCAGCAGCCCCAGAACACCTGTCTTTGGAAAGAAAGCATTGCCTTGATGACGCCTTGATTTGGGCTTTTTCCCAGTCTCAAACCGTGAGTAAATAAATTCCTATTGTTTAGCCAGACCCATTTCAGGTTTTAGCTTGATCAGCCCAGGAAAATAAAAAAGATTTTGATACCAGGAAAGTAGGGTGCTGGTATTGCAAATACCAAAAAATGTGGAAACAGCTTTGGAATTGGGTAAGGGGTAGAGGCTGCGAGAATTGTGAAGTACTTGAAAGGAAAAGCTTAGATTGCTTTGAAGAGACTGTTGGAGGAAATATGAATGCTCAGGTTACTTCTGTTGAGGTCTTAAATAGAAATGATGAAAGTGTTAGTGGAAACTGAGGAAAAGAGATCCTTGCTTGAAAGTGGTAGAACACTTGGCAAAATGAGTTCTGACATCAGATGGAAGGCAGAATTTAAAAGTAATGAACCTGGATATTTAGCTGAGGAGATTTCCAAGCTAAATGTGGATGGTGAAGCCTGGTTTTTCCTTGAAGCTTATAGCAAAATGCAAAAGGAAAGGGATAAGCTGAGAAATGAAGCCTTAGACACAAAGAAACCCGAAATGGATGGTTTTGAAAATCCTGAGCTTCCAGAAAGCAAGTCCCCAGAGAAGAGACTCCAAGTGCAGGTTTAACTGAACATGGAACCAGTCCGCCATCTCAAGGAAAGTAAACGTCAGAAATGCAGTTACGCAGGAAAGACCCAGAGAGGGCTCTTTTGTCTGATGGTTTGGACCCCTGTGAATTAGTTTTTTTTGCAAGATTTGTATGAGTGGAACCACTGCCAGCCTGGACTAACAGGGGAGAGAAGGGTCAAATTGAAGGAAGAATGGCTTCAAGGGCAGAACCATGGAGCTCTGGACCAAAGTTCTTCCCAGCCACAAGAGGGGGCCCACCCATGTGTGTGGAATGGGTGCTTGGAGAGGACAGGCCTCTGCCCTGGTGTTCAGGAAGAGTGCTGCCACCTCAGTGCTCACAGATAGTGGGGCCTGTGCCCATTCCCAGGGAGCCTGGCTGCCACCCCAGAGCTCTGAGAGGCTGGGGCCAGTGCCTGGGGTTTGCAGAGAGCGTGGCTGCCATCCCCATGCTCAGGAAGTGGAGCCCTCACACGGGTGTTCAGGAAGAGCATGGCTGCTAAGGCGAGCATGGCCACTGCCCACGCACTTGGAAGGGGTGGGGCTGCCAGTCCGTCAGGTCCAAGACAAAACCACCCTCCACAGATGACCCTCAGACCTTGAAACCCAATCGAGTGTACCCTGCTGGGTTTTAGAATTGTTTGAGACCCATGACCCCCATTTCCTTTCAATTTCTCCCTATGGGAATATTTACCCTAGACCTATCTCTCCACTGTATATTGGAAGCAGAAAGCTCATTCTCTAGGTTTCCCGGATCCATTGACAGGGAGGAATTGTGCCCCAGGACAGACCACACCCATAACCGATTTTCATGAGACTTTGCACTAAGCATTGTTTCTGAGAGGACTTAAAGGTTTGGGGATATTGTGATGGAATAGAGGTATTTTGCATGTAGAAAGAGCATGTCTTTTGGGGGTCCAGATGATAGGGTGTGGTGGTCTGAAGCTGTATGTACCCCCAGAAAAACATGTTTTTAAATCTAATCCATTCCCGCAGTGTGAACCCATTGTAAGTAGGACCTTCTGATGAGGTTACTTCAGTTAAGAGGTGGCCCAGCCTAATCAGGATGGGTCTTCATCCTATTACTAGAGTCCTTTATAAGCAGAATGAAATTCAGACAGAGGGAGAGAAAGGCACAGAAGCAAGAAGCTAAAATTCAGTGGAAACTGGAAGAGAAGGGAGAGGCCAGAAGATGCCTCCATGTTCACTGCCATGTGACAGAGGAGCCAAGGACCAAGAATCACCAGCAGCCAGCCCCAGAACACCAGTCTTTAAGAAGAAGGCATCACCTCAATGATGCCTTGATTTGGACTTCTTCCCAGCCTCAAACCATGAGCAAATAAATTCCCATTTTTTAACCCTACCCATTTCATGGTATTGGCTCAAGCAGACCAGGAAACTAAAACAACATATAAGACTGACCTTCACAGGTGGGTTGGAAGAGAAGATGTGAGGAGGAACCCCAGTCTGGCTTATCCCATTTGTCGTACAGACAGGTGGTCACCATGTCAGACTGTCCTTGAATGGCAGGACTTGGACATGCCTCTGGCCAGGTGGAGGAATGAGGGAATGGGGCAGGGGAGCAGCCTGAGCTGAAGAAGTGAGCAAGGCAGAATCTCCATCCAGGGGCCAGGGGTGAGGGAAGGAGGTAAAGCTGGGATCAGGGGGGGTTCTCCCCAGCTGTGCCCCTAGGCTGACCAGGGTACAGTCCAACCCCCACCCCCCGTACTGGCTGTTGGTGCACTTTTTTTTTTGTCTCTCCCTAGCAGTCCACAGGGCCAGATTTTTCTTGCCAACTCAGGAAAAGGAACTGTATCCGGCCCAAAGTTGAGGGACCCCAGAAGACCCAACTACCAGAAACCAATGAGTTCCTTCTAGTATTCCCATTGCTGACCACCTCGCACCATGAACAGGTAATTGAGCTCCATTCGTAAGTTTTTATTCTTTTTAATTTGTGGTTGTTTTCACATAAATTGTAGATGATGGCTCATCCCCAAAATTGCACTTAATATGTAACTGCCACTATAAAATGCATGCTCCCCTCACCAGCTGGAGTGGCCACTGAAGCAATTTTATCAGCCCCCTTTTCTCATTTTCATGCAGAGAATGTCAAAGATCCAGGCCACTGCCTAATTCAATATTTTACTCTTTATTCAACTTTTCCGTATACTCAAGGCTTTCTTACTCTTGCTAAGACCCCCCACTTTCTTAGGATGCTTCCTATTGCAGGACTCCCCTCCCTGCTACAGCCTTCTTGCTCTCCTTTGAGGATCTCTTCTCATCCTTCGTGGAGGGTTTCTGAGAAGGCCAGGAGAAGCAGAACCCAACCAGGCCAAGGTCAACGCAAGCCGGGCAGCGGGTGATGTGCCCTCCCAGGCCCTGACCAAGTTCCAAAATAGGCCCAAGGTCTTGCGGGCTGCTCATGAATGATGGAGCGGACAAACTTACAGGTTACAGCCTCAGGGGCCACGGACCAAGCTGTTCTTTCTTCTGCAAAATACAACAAAATCGTTTTATGAACCAACTTTACTTCATTGTCTGCAGTAAATTTGGTACAAAGATCAGAGGGCTGGTCCTGGCCCCCCTCTTGGCCAACGAGGCCACTAAGCAAGACACTCAGCCAGGCCGAGTCATGGTTCCCTCTGCTTACCACACGGGGAGGTCAAGGGTGAGGTCACGGGAGCTGACCTGTGGGAAAGCCCTTTGTAAAGTGTGAAGAGCTGCACACATCCAAAGGGTATTTGTTTTGGTGGGAAAACACCCTATATTAAAATTCTTAAGGTTTTAGTCCAGAATGGTCTATAAGTTTGCCCATGACCTTGGAAATTAGTGTAAGCATTCTAATTCACAGTTCACACTGAAAAAGTCATTTTATAAAAATGTCAAAATGTGGTTAACAGGACAAATATGAGAACTTTTCTCCTGAACAATAACAATTATATAATACTAATATGGGGTGTTAATAACTGGGTGGGTTGGGGGGAAAATACACCAAATGTAGTAATAGTTTGGCAATGCTCTTTCATAGTTTGTAACAAATCTTTCACAACAATGCCAGGTGTTGGTGGGGGGGAGATTTGTATGATGATATGTATGTTTGTTTCGTAAATTCACAAATTTTACTATACATTTTTTGTTTATGTATGCTCATGTAAGAATGACATACTTCAATAAAATTTTATTTTTGAAAATGTCACACGGTTGCTTTTTTCCCTAAACTAGAGCCGGTGGCTCTTGCGGAGAAATGGCTCATGCATTCTTCTATAAATACGCCAAAGTGTAGGATAAAAATGAAGAAACAAGAAGCACAACTCACTAAGTTTCGTCAAATGTTCTTCTTGCTACCAAGAAGCTCTGAGGTGGGGAAAGGGCTTCCTTTGTCTCCGTGCTGCCTGGAAAGCCCAGCTGCCTCTGCGGCTGCTGGCTGCCTGGAGAACAGTTCTCCCTCTGCAGGGAGGCCACGCGGCTGTAGGGAACTACAGATGGGACCTGAGGGAAGCCTGGGGATGGGTTGCCAGCTGTCCGGCCCCTCCTGTCCAGGGGGCTCGTGCTCTTCCTCCCCTCCCCACCCCCCAGGCTGGTCCAGCACCAAGAATATCTGGACACTGCAGTCAAATACACTGTCGGATCCAATCATCTCTACAGGCCAGCAGTTTGCCATGCACCTGCAGACAGAAATTGGCTAATAGTATATAATAAAAATACATGCTGGCCTTAAAAAGGAACGAAGTACAGACACGTGTGATCAACCTTGAAGACATTATGCTGAGTGAAAAAAGCCATACACAAAGACCACATATCGAACGATTTCATTTCATTTAAATGAAATGTCCCAAATAGGCAAATGTACAGAGACGGAAAGCTGATTAGTGGTTCCTTAGGCCTGGGAGTAAGGGTTGGGGGAGAGGAGGGTGGTGTCTAAAGAGTATAGGGTTTCTTGTGGCCATAATGAAAACCACACTGTCCAGTTGGCTGAGGTGCTGGTGGCCTAACTGTGAATATCCTAAAGCCACTGAATTGTACACTTTAAGTGGCTGCTTGAAAGGTATGTGAATTATTTCTCAATAAAGATAAAAAGATAAAATATCTATGCAGATATACATGAGCACGCATGCAATGCTCTTTTGTGAGTTCCAAAAAATGTTAATAATCACAAATACAAACATTCACACCTAGTCCAGAGAGCCTGCTAAACGTTCATCTTGAACTCCCCTTCTTAGGCATAGTTTCAAGAAACCAAATGGGAGTAACCCAGAGGCCCAACTCTGCTGTGCTCCCCGTGAGCAAGTGCCTGTCGGCTCCCGACCCGTGGGGAAAGTCCTGACCAAATGTCCCACCCAGGACCGGCTCCGTAATTTGCAGGGCCGAGTGGAGAATGAAAATGGGACCCCTTGTTCAAAACTTACTAAGAATTGCAAGATGGCACGAGCAGAGCAGGGAAGCCAGCATTTATGCTCTGGCTCTGGTCCTGTCCGTCCTCTCCTCCAGCCATGGAGGAGACGGCGGGGGGGGGGGGGGTGTCCCCTGCTAAGGCATTCTTAAAATAAGTGTCTTGATTCAAGGGGGCAATTAAAGGCATGTTTCTATGCTAGGAAAGCTGGGGCAGCTGCTGCGGGAAAACTTCCCCGAAGGTGAGCACTGGTGGTTCTCTCCCTTGAGAGCTGACGTGGGAGCAGTTGGCCCCCTCCTGCCCCTCAGCCTGTTTAAGTTGGTGAACTTTGGTATTTAGAAAAGAAGCATTAGCTTGGAGGGGAGAACATGAGAGACTTCACATAACAGATATAAACAGGAGGCACCGGTAGCTCCGTCGGTCTGAAATAAGGTACTAGAAAATCATAAACGTGGGGGAGGCGGGAATCTTGCAGCACATTGGAAAGTTATTCCCCAAAAGAACCGATGTAACTCAAACATTCCAGCTCCCTAATGATTCAGCCACGCTCCTGCTTAAGTCTTTTACATTATTTAACCTTAAAACTTTAATCCATGTTTTATTTTGTCACCAAACGTGGCGTGTGACTGAAGCTCCCGTAATCATTTGCTAGACTCACTGGTGCAATGATGACTAACAGTTTGAGTGAAGGTTAGAGCTTCAGTTTTTCAGTTTGCAAGAGGAAAAAAAAAAGTCCACGCATTATGCAGTTCATAGCCGACTGCGGGAATCGCTCTGTGATTCAGTAGAAGCACACAACTCTAAAAATCACATCTTTGCACAGGTCTGACTCACCTTTCAGACACATTTATTTAGGGATTATCAGTTGCACAGAACACGACGGGTCTCTGTTACTATTCTTGTTCAGGCTTGCCTAAAGCATGTCAGCGGGCAGTCTCCGACCACAGCGGAGGTTGAAGGTGGTTGATAGACCCTGTATCAGGGAAGACGGCTGCACCGGGGACACGCTGGTGGACCTGGGATCAGGAGGCCTGGAGCGCGGCCCCAGCCCTGCCAGGGAAGGGCCACATCGCCGTGGGCAAGCAGTCGAGCCTCCTCGGGCCTCAGTTTCCTTCTCCATAAAAACAGGAGCCGGTCTCAATGATCAACTCACGAAGATGTTTTTCCAGTTTTATTTTTTTTATTTATTTATTTTTTTTAAAGATTTTATTTATTTATTCATTTATCCCCCCCTGCTGCCTGTGCTCGCTGGGTCAGCTAACCACGCCGCACGGGCGGGCCCACCCTCACCAGGAGGCCCCGGGAACCGAACCCGGAGCCTCCCATATGGTAAACGGGAGCCCCACTGATTGAGCCACAGCCGCTTCCCAGTTTTTCCAGTTTTAGAATTCCGTGTTTCGTTCCCTGATCTCTCACCGCAGGAGAAAATATTATAGAGAAAGAACCATAGCCTCCCATCGATGGCATTGCTCACCAAAACCTCACAAAGGGTCTAGAGCAGGGCTTAACCTTTTTTTTGCTCCAGGGACCCTTTGCCCACCAGGTGAAAACCAGCCCTTACTAAGTGCACACTATACTGTGTATGACTTAGTAAATACATCACACCTGCACCAACGTGCCACCACAAGAAGAATGTTTTCCTGAATTTCAATTCAAGCTCATGGGCCCTTGGTTAAGAACGAGGCCATGTCCAAGGGTGACCAAAGGGGATGTAGAGAGCAGGCTTTCCCGGGGCCAGGGCTGCTGCTGCTTATTTGTCACACACCTAGACTGAACTACCTGCCCGGCATTGTCCTAAGTGCTGAGCAAATATTAACTCATCTAATCCTCATGACAGCCGCAGAAGAAAAGCACAGCTCTTAGCTAGACTGGACAGGGGGCCAACCCAATGGCAGGTGAGGCTGCCACCGAGCAGAAGGAACTGCAGTGGGACCTTAGGGAACGTTTTTGACCTCCTGGGTGGTCCCCTTGTTGCAATTCCGGGGAAGCTTAAAGAAGACAATAGAAGCCTGTCGGGAGGCTGAGATGCTGCCAGTCTGTCTGGGTTCCTGGCATCTGTGCCCCACCTGCAAATGGGTATGCGTGGAGGGTGGTGGCCAGTATAATAGCTGCATATATATATATATATATTGGGGGGGGTGAGTGGATTATCAGGCTTGACCCCAACATGTATCACTGGAATAAACATTGCTGCTGAGCATGAACAGGTGCATGCAGTGAAATGATCTCCCTAGAAAACACAGGTGCCAGAATACACAGGCATTAACTGATTGCTACTTCTAAGGGCATTCTTCTTCCCCCCACCCCACCCCCAGGACTTCCAAAGCCTCATTCTGTGGATTTTGTTCTAGTCTACCTCTTCACTTCGTGAAGGGCAGGGACCAAACTTTACTCATCCTTGTCTTCCCAGCACTCACCACCATGTTTGCTGAATGAATAAAGGATACACCACAGACCAAATGACGTCTGTTTAACTTGCAACTGGAAACCCCCGCAAACTGTGTGTTGACTCCGTTGATTTAGATTGCAAGGCAAATAAGGATGTGTTACTAAGGAAACATGTTTTTTATTTATTTTAAAGGATGACTTGGTAAGCTAATCATTCTTGATTATGTCTGGATTCTAAAGAACTCTTTATCCTCTTTATCTGCATTTTACTCTCTAGATAGCTACTATTTATACACATATATCCCTTTTCCTCTTTTCGTCTATGAGCTTTCCTCTATCTCAAGGGAAAAGAATTAAGGTGGCTCTTAAAGTCAGCTTGACAGAAGAGCATCTCATCATTTCACCCCAGGTGCCTTCTGAGTTTTCATTTCCTTCCAACACCTTCAACTTTTGATCTGCAAGCACAAGTGCCATGCTTTTAATAGGTCTAACTTACCGTGAATCCTGGTGAATCGCGCCATAACAGCCAATGCATAATCACAGATTTCAACCAGGCAGGGTGTTCCTTCTGCTTAGTAACTGGGACACCCACCAAAAACAGGAAGGAGAGAAATGTTAGGACCCCGACATTGCCCCAACTAGTATATGCCATTTTATGAAGAGTGTGGGAGCGCCCCAGCGAGGAGGTGGGGCAGCCACAGCGGTGGACCCAGGCAAGGGGGCTGCTTGGATGAGGCCAGGCCTTCCTGGAAGGTGAAGAAAGGAGGGGAGACAGCTGGGTCGGGAGGCAAGAGACCAGGCTTGTGGGAGGTCCCTGTCACCTACCAGTACCATCCACACACAGCAGCCCAGCTCCCCAAGGCCTCTGTGCCTCTTTCAGCTCTGCCATTTTGTGATTCCCTTCTGAAAGGGTGGGGATGATTTTTTTTTTTCATGCAGATGACAGATTTTTTTTTTCCAAAGGGTTTTTCATAAAATGCTCTCAGAAGGGAGCGTGGAGGGAAAACAAGCAAACCGAGTCGCTACCATTTTGAGCCTTTCTCTGCCATGGGCTCCGACACTGACAATTTCTTTACAGGCTCGGTTTTATGCCGAATGCTCATCCCAGCCTTAGGACATTGGTCCAGAATCGCCACTTATTCTACAGAGGAGGGAAATTACCCTCAGAGAAGTTAAATAACTGGTTCAAAGAGCCACTCGTTAGTAAGAAAGGGGGGGCTGGTCGTCTCCAAACTCCTGTGCTCCTTCTGCCCATCTCTCTGCTCGGATGTTGGACCCTCCCAGCCCCGTCGGCTCCAGCCGGGCAAGGAGGAAAATTGTCCCAAAGGTCAGTGGACCTCGACGACTTGGGGAAAGCGTGAGCATCCCACGGGCACAGGAGCAGGAGCTGTGGGACAAGGTGGCCCACTTTGGCCACTGGACTTCACTGAACGCTGTCACACCTGCTTCTCAGACTCTACCCAGGGCAGTGTGAATAGCCTGGGGGAGAAAACCCTGTATTAGCTGCAATTGCAGCCCGGGTGAGTCAGGATTTTCTGCTATGGTTTAAAAAAAAAAAGTACTCTTCTTGTCTCCATGGTAACTTACTATGGATCTGTATTCCATTTATGGAACACCTTCTTGACTTATCTGAGCTTTCTGATCCCGGCCATCACGACCAATTCAGCCTGAGAAATACTGATTTCCCCTTGCCCCTGGTTGTTTCCGTATGCAGACCCTGCCCCTAACACAGGCCGTGGTGATACCTGGAGCCCCTCCGGTGGGACGTGGTGATACCTGGAGCCCCTCCGGTGGGACGGTGAGGTGCTATCTCAACGAGATAACCCCAGATCCAGGGTTGCCGTGGAAACCAGGACCCCTGGATAACACGGAGGCTGGGTCTGCCCATCCACTTCCATCCGCGGTCCTTGAGAGGTCCCTTCAGCTCAATGGCCTTGCCTGAGCTGGCCGGGCTGTTCCATTTCAGACACACCTTCAGGAATCGGAACTTGTCTCCGCAATATAGAGAACCTGACCTGAGCCTAAGTAGGAAATCCACACATTTCTAGCCACGGACTCAAGTGCCCTTTGACAAAGACGGAAACCAGCGGTAGAGGTGGTGGTTTGGGCCATGAGCTTGGAAGGCTGATAAAGCCGGGTCTCAACTCTGAATTTCCCATCTACGTTTTACAGCCCAGCAGGTTATGTTCTCCCAGGTTCAGACCTCTCAGAGGTCCAGTGGGAATAATGCTCCAGGAGCATTACTGCGAAGGGGAAACGGGAAGGCGCAGGGAAAGCTCAGCCAAGGCTTGATGTAGGCCCCGCCCAACTCTAGGGGGCGCCACGCACGCGGATGCTATAGGAATGGGCTTCCCAGAGCCGTGCAGGGAACACCCACTTTCACCACTCTGCTCGGTGACCCAGCAAAACCTTACATTTATAACCTCATGTGGGGTCTTTTAATGTGCGAACGGCCAGAAATCCTAAGGAGGAGGAGGAGGCCCAGGAACGGGGCCAGCTCAACCTGCGACGACCGCTGCCACCAGCACCCACCACTCCATTCGTGCTGAATTCGAATGCCATGCTGGATGCTAAAGCCTCGGGAGGACGGGGGGAAACGGAGGACCCCCAGGAAAGACTTGGCGCCTAACCCCCCAGGGCCGGGAAGAGCGCGCGCTCGGGGCCGACGCTCCGCGTCCCGGGCCCAGCTCCATTCCAGGGCCGCTGCCGAGGGACAGCCGCGCCCGAGAGGTCGCGGGAAGGAGCCCTCCCCTCGGCCTCTCTCCTCCCCTTCGCCTCTCCCCTGCCCGCCTCCACGCCCCCCCCCGTCCCCTCCCCTCCGTCCCCTCCCCTCCGTCCCCTCCGTCCCCTCCCCTCCTCCCTCCTCCTCCACTCTCCCCTCCCCGTCCCGCCTCCTGGTCCCTCCTCTCCTCCCTCCCCTCCCTCTTCCTCTTCCTCCTCCCCTCCCCCTCTCCCCTCCGCTCCTCCCTCTTCTCCCCTCCCGCCTCCCTCCTCCCCCGGCTCCTGAAGAGCGCGGCGCAAGGGGCACCGGCCGGTTACTTCCTCCAGCGACGGCGCCGAGCGCGGTGTCGCCCCAGCCCCAGCCGAGCGCCGGCCTCGCCCGCCGTCCCCACCCACGCGCCGCCCGCCCCCGCTCGCCGCGCGCGCCCTCGCGGTCCGCCGGTCCCCGGCGCCCATTGCCCGGCGCGCACCGAGGAGCGCGGGGCCCCGAGCAGCCGCCGCCGCCGCCTGCCGGCCCTGCCCGAAGCGGCGCGGTAAGAGGGCGGGTCCCGGGGCTCGGGCCGGGAGGGACTACCTGCGGGTCGGGGTCCCGGGGCTGGGACCCGCCCAGACCGCCAGTGGGGACGGGATCCCGGGGCTGCAACCGAAACAGACTACCTGCGGGGACGGGGCCTCGGGGCTGGGACCCGCACGGACTACCTGCGGGGGCTGGGGCGGAGAGGGGCTGCCTGCGGAGCCGCGGCGCGGCGGGGGCGCGGACTGGAGGTCTGCGGAGAGCCCCCTCCTGCGCCCCGACCCCTCTCCGTGGTAGGGCAGGCCCAGAAACTGGGCGGGGGTCCGTGGGTAACACCCGAGGTCTGGATCCCGGGTGACCCGGGGGTCAAGTGGGGGTGGCAGCTGTTCGTGGAAATTCGAGGTTCGCGCGTCCGAGGTCCGCTTGCGGCTGGTTTTCCGGGTTCCCAGGTGGCCTTTGGAGTGGAGGGGCCGACAGGGGTCGCCTGCGGGGACCCCCGCGCCCTTGGCCGCTGCGCTCGGGGTCGGGAGCCGGCCTCCGCGGGCGGGGCGGCCACTTGTTTCACTCCGCTGGGGCTTTGTTTCTTAAAAGGCGATGCGGGCTGGTGGGGGTCCTTGGCGGGGGCTCTTGCCCGGTGGTGCCCAGTGGGCTTGATTTCGCGCGGGGACTTGGGGACGCAGGAAGGGAGATGTCCGAGGTGGTCCCTGGCGCGCCCGGGGGTTCAGGGCTATTTACTAGGGTGCCGCATTGTGTGGAGCGGCGAGGGCCCCGAAGGGAGGCCCCAGATCGGAGGGGCCCGTGGCATAAAGCCCCTGGGAGGCTGCGGCTCCCCGAAATAGTGCCGGAGCGCCGGGAGCGGCCTCGTCTCGCGTCCCCGAGCTCGCGGGCCACCTGCTTGGCCACATCCAGGTCCCCGGCCGGGGGTGGCGGGCGAGGGAGGTGCGGGAGCGTGAGTGGGGGTGGGGAAGCTGTGGCGCCTGCATTCCTGCCCCGAGGGTGGCCCCCGACTCGTGGTCCCCTCGTCCTGCGAGGGAAGCTGGGCCGACGGTGTAGGGGTCCTGTCGGAAATGGTGGAGGGGACGCCCTGGGCTGCCGTGCTGCGTTGCATTTGTTCCTGAAGCATTTTAAATGAAGGCGTAACAGCATTTCTCTGTGTGGGGTTGGGGTTGGGGTTTTGTTGTAGTATGTTCCAGGCACATGAGGCTTTTTAGGTTAGTCTGTACTAAATTCCAGAGTGGGCTAGAATAGTAATTGGCCTGCTACGTATTTGGAAAGTAAAGAGGTGAGCCAGGCACCTTGGGGATGGCAGTCATTTATTTTAATTCACCGGTAGGAGATTATGTTTGTTCCATGCAGGGGAAGCCAGTGTTATCTGCCTGCCCACAGCACCACTGATCTCAGATGAATCTCCCAGTGAAGGTTTATTAAAGTTCTGAGTAATATCTCAGAACAGCAAATGGGAGCCCGGTGTGTGTCCCCCGCAGGGAAATACTCATTTCTGGGATTAGTCATTCATGTCTCTAAACTGATAACTTTCAAAAGCCAAAGAGCAAAGGGACCTTCCATAGTGTGTTGCAGGTTTGTTGTTTCCCCAGATTTACCTCCATAGGAGCCCGTGTTCGAATCTTACATAACTGGCTCCTTGTGCCATTAAGGCTAGTGTTGTCAGACTAGTACTTGCTTGACATTTTGACCATTCTGGTCATTGCCTTCTGCCATTTCTCCACCCCCAGCCCCACCCCTGTTTCTGGTTCAAAAGGAGTGATCAGTACAGCAGCACCAAAAGGTCCCAAATTTGAAATTGATTTACGTGGTGAAACTCGGCTTGGCTGTCACTTTAATGAGCCGTGTGGAGGAAAAGAAGTGAACTTAAATTTGATTAGTTATGTGTCCGCCTGAAACCATTTAGCAGAGCACTTTGATTCTACATGGTTTTTACAAAACTCATTAAAAGCTGGATAACAAAAGAATTCTGCTCGGGAGCTAGTAATTACAGCTCTTTACGTGGGAGGGGCGAGCTGCCTCTCCTCCTGCTATTTGTCCACAAAGCCGGGCAAAGCTTGGCCGTCGCCCTCCCCAGACAGTCCCTGTGGGTCTCTGTGAAGCCGCAGCGCGCAGCAGAAAGCCTGCAGCCCCCCCACCCCCGGAGCCAGAGCCGTCCTCCGGGGCCCTGGGTGGGTGCTGGGCGGCCACCACCAGGACGTCTGCCCGGGGCCCTTCTGCGTGAGGCCTGTTGCTTTAGCCCGCAGGGAGCGAGAGCGAATTCATCCAGACCAGGACCACCCGGTTCTAAAGTTGCGGAGGATTTTGCATGGCAGAGGGGTGTAGAGGACTCCCTTCTGGTGGTCTCTGCCTGCAGTGATGGGTGGGGGGTGAAGGGGCTTTTCCCGGCACAGAACTCAGGGCCACGCACAAATCCGCCAAAAAATGGGATTTGGGGTTCGCTCTGTCCCCCGCTGGCCCCGTAGTATCTCAGGGTCCAGATGTCGGGACCTCTGCCTCCTCACGGCAGGATGGGACAACATCTGCTGCTCGCATGCTTGGAAGGTTCTTGGGGTGCACGCTGCTGAGTTGGCATTGTCAGTGGGCGGCGTCATCAGTAGGGAACATTGGTTCCTGATACGTGCAGGCCACGTGATCGACCACGGAGTGTGGGCAGAGGAGGCCACTTTTGACCCAGGAAGCCCTCCCACAGCCCCTTTCCAGCGGGCTGTTGATGATCAGTAACCTAATGACCTGTAACACTGGGGTTTTAGGGGCCCTTTCCCAAGCCTCGTACCTCCTCACTACCCTGGTAGCGTAGGGGTGTGCGTGTCTGTGTGTGTGTACGGGCAGGGGGTGGTGGGGTCGCAGGGAGGTCTCCTTGGCTATGATGCCTGATCACAATGAGAAAACAAGAAAGCACAAACTTGAATTAATGCACAAATGCGCTGTTTGCCACCTCCAGTCGGTTACACAAGGGGCACGGTGTTTTAATGACTCGGAGTTCTTGGCTGTAACAGGTGGAAGCACCCAGTGGAGACTGTGGGGTTGGGGTGGACGTCAGGGGTGCCCCCACATGGCTTAGTTATGGACCTTCAGTTCCATAGCCGTGAAGGGGGACGACAGACACCCCTGGAGATAAAGGCTTCTGTCATTGGTGCTAACCCAGGCTACTTGAAAATGAGTTTTAGTCTACATTTGTATTTAATACTCTGGCAGTATAATCTAAGTGCTTTTCTTATTTACTTACCTGGCCAAATGAGGGCATTTTAGGAGCCCCGAATAAGTTTTCAGTCTATTACAGCACTGTCCAATAGCAAGCCAAGTATGTAATTTAAGTTTTGTAATAGCCACATCAAAAATAGTGAAACAGGTGAAATTTCAGTATATTTCAATTAATCTGATATATCCAAAGCGTCTTACAAACATGCAGTGAATATAAAAATTACTATTGAGATATTGGTCTCTGAAGTCTTTACACTCACAGCTCACATCAGTCCACACGGGCCACGTTTCAAGTGCTTAGTAGCCACACGTGGCCGGTGGCTATCGGCGTGGACAGTGCAGCTCCAGTGTAAGCCGCATCTCCGGCAAAGCGAACAAGGCAGATCCAGAATCAGAATTCCTTCTTCCTGTACAAATGCACAGCTGAGCAACACACAAAGCGGAAGTGCTCGGAGCCTGCGTGCTCAAAGCAGGCGAGTCAGGGACGGGGCTAGAGGGTTTGGTCTTGAGTGGCCGCTTCTCCCCTGCCTGGCGGCTCCTTCCAGCAGGCTCTCCTGGACCCGCAGCCCAGGCTGGAGCTGACTGCAGCCTGGCAGACGGGAGGCCACCCCATGCGGCCCAGGCACGCACCCGAGCTCCCCACGGAGTGGCAGAGGAGGGCACCTTATCCCCAGCCCGATGAAGCCCCCTTGCTCGGCTGACCCAGCAAGCCTCCCTGGAGAGCCAGCCCGGGCTCTGAGCAGCCCCTTGCTTTGCCTGGCCCTGCATCTCTAAGTGGGATTCAGTGGGGAAGCGGCTTGATTTTCTCATTATCTAAATAGCATGCCCTGCTGTTAAACTGAGCGATGCTTGTGTCTCACACCCGTGGGAGAAAGGCTTTTAAATAAGAATCCCTGCCCCTGACTTCTTAATTAACCTGTTATCAAACAGCCTGAATCGCTGACGCTGCCAACGATGATGACGTCTTTAAAATATACTCCTTGTTGCCTTTGACTCCCTGACTCTCTTTTCTTTTTTTTTAAGATGAACGATTTTGGGGTCAGGAACATGGACCAGGTGGCCCCGGTGGCTAACAGTTACAGAGGGACACTTAAGGTGAGTGCGTGAGGGTTTCTTCTACTTTTAAAAAATATTTATGCATTTTTGAGTGAGTTTTAAAAAGAAAAAAAAAAAATGGAAAACAGTCTTTACGGGAAGGAACCTCGGGCTGAGTCCCAGGAGACCAGTTCTAGCTTGCTCCTTTTTAATTTGCTGATTGTGTGGCTCTGGACTGTTTGCTTCGTGTCCCTGGGCCTCAGTTTTCTGGCCCTTAAAATGGGTATATTGATGCTCGCTCCACTTGTCCTCCAAGATAGCGGATCATTTAATTTGTGCATGGATGGTTAGCCCTCTGTAGTTTACTTCTGAGGCTCCTCCCAGGGGAAAAACCCCAGGATTCTCAATAGAACAGAGCTGGAGCGGCTGTTTCTAACGTCTTTCCTCTCCACTCAGGAGTTTTCTCAGATGATGAGGAGGCTGTTTAAGAACTGAAATGAAAGAGGTTAGAAGAGGCAGAGGGACAAGGCTCCCAGGGTTGTCGGCAGCCTCTTAGGAGCAAAGAACACACAGGGCTGTTTATATAAACCAAGAAAGAAAGAAAGGGAGAAAAACACATTAAAGATGAAAGAGCCTTCTCTGCATAAACAAATGTCACGGAGCTTCTATCACAATTCGTTTTAGGAGCATTCTTTTTAGCAGTGCGAACTGATAATTTCCCATTTGCCTTCTCCAAATGTGACAGTATGATATGATTGGGGTTTTTTTAGCAACATGTGGAAACGTGCTTCAGAAGCAGTAATTTTTTTTTAAGATTGGCTTCCTCAAAGCTTAGCCTTTTATATAATAATTTTATCTCTCAGGCATGTTTTATTTTCCTTTGTATATCACTATGAGGTTATTTGTCTGATAAAACCTAAATTGCTGAAAATTGGCACAGGCCTTCCTAGTTATTCTGAAGGTCGTTGAACTTCAGGCTCCTGTGTTTTCTTACTTGATTGGGCTAGACATTTTAAATATGGCCTAAACTGTACAAGAAATTACGGTATTAAGTCAACCACACCCCTAAGAAAATTTCTGTACATTAAAAGAATTTGATGATGCCCATAAACTATCTGGGTTTGGAGAAGAAACGATCTTTGCCAAAATGTTGAAATAGCACAGCACAAATTTGTATTGTTCTTTGGTTTTCTAGCTTTAAAAAAAAACAGAACTTGATAATCACAATGAGGCATTTCTTAGCCACCTGGGCAAAACTAGTGGGAATTTTAAAAATCTTTTAGATGATTCACCAGAATTAGTCCTGCTGTAAAGTAGCTTATCAATCCAGATGGGTATTTCCGAACTTGATTGATAATCCCTGCTCAGATCTTAGGCTGTGTTAGGCAGTTAGAGGTCAGTGTTGTAAGTTTTGGGTCTGGACTCCAACTTCTGCCTGCCCTCTTGTGTAATGCATTATTCACTGTTCTGCATTTCTGGAAAGAAAGCACACAAACCGATGATTTTGTTTGTAAATGTGTTGCACATGTTTTTTTAATTGATGACTCAACACATGGGTCATTGTATTACACATAACACGGGATTTCCAGCTTATACTGGAAAAAATATAACTTTTCTTCACGTTCCCCACCCCCCCCAACAAATTGGGCAATGATGAATCAAGACATTATCTGTTACTTAAAAATGAGTCTAACTTCAAAGGCTGTTTCTTTCATACATGTTAAATGGGTGTATCGGAAATCACCGACATAGTGTGAGGTTTTTTTTAATCTTTCTATGTGTATCTCTCCTTTCCCCTAAGGCTGCAGATAGTTTAATAACTTTAAACTAATATCCTTTGGAAATCTTTTCCCTTAGTAGATAATTTCAGGGGTTCTTTTAAATAGACTTTTCTTTTATACTATTTAACCTTAAGGAATTTTCTCACGCCTTGCTGTTTTCTGAACCATTGGAATTGAGGACGAAGAGTATCTCTGATTTCAGTTAAAGTGTTTCAAGGGAAACATTTCAAAATAAATACTTCCAAAGATAAAGTAGTTTATTTAATTTTTGATTTTCAGTTTTTGTTCAGAAGTTTGCCTTTCATTTTAAGTGCCCTGCCAGGGCCCATTTAATTCCTTAGACACACAGCACTGTGGGATTTCTCTCACGCAGCAAAAGGGCCAGGAGGTTGGACGGTGGCCTCCGAGCCGCTTCCCAGCACTCTTCTTCCAGGATTGTTATTTTTAGGTTTGTTTATCTAATCTAGTAATTTAAATCAACTAGGCCATTGACATCCATTCCCAGTTTTTCTCTCTCTGTGAGGTTGACTGAATAACCCAGGGTAGCATAGGGCCATAGTGGTCACTTTGACCATCTTGGAAATCGGCTGTAGAGCACTGACTGGCTAATTCCGTCGATGGCTTTAGTTAGAGTCGCTGCCGTAATCGGCATCTACCTGTGAGACTGCTGGTTTCACCAGCGTATGCCGGTAAGTTAGCCGTGGACCGTTTTTAAAAGAGATAATGACCTACGTTAAAATATTTTACATTTCCGCTCTCTTTTCCATCTGTTCTGCAGCGCCAGCCAGCCTTTGACACGTTCGATGGGTCCCTGTTCGCGGTTTTCCCCTCACTAAATGAAGAGCAAACACTCCAAGAAGTGCCAACAGGCTTGGATTCAATTTCTCATGGTAATTTGTTACTCAGACATGACAAATTGCGTGCGATTTCCCTAAGCAGTTCACCTAATAAAGAGATGACAGTTCATTAAGCGATGAATGTTGATATCTTGAATCTTTGGTGTGAAATGTCAGGTAGGGATTCTGAACCTGGATGGGTGGTTTTCCTCTGTCATGAACTAGACGAGTCTGATGTCTTCCCATGCCAGGCACACCCCAGTGGCGGCAGATACCGGCTTGTTAGTAAACTGCAGTGGAATCTCTGAGCTTTCCATTGCTGATTTTTTTCAGCACTGCATCAGCCTGGGCCCTTATTTCCCTTGCCCACTCTGCAAACCAGACATAAAACAGTGGACGTTAAAATGCACTCTGGATTTTCGTTCTGCGTTCACATCATTGGTTAAATTGTCTCCACCTGCCACCCCATCTTGAGGCTTGGAGCAGCAAACTGTTCTTGCTAATCCTCACCCATCTGTATTTATTTCTGTAGCTCTGAATGTCACTGTTTATTCTTTTCAAAGGAATAGCACATCAGATAATATCTGTGCAATATTAGTTGGAAACACTCCAGAGTTTACTTTGTCATATGAAGTAGGTGCTAGAAAATATAGCCCAAAAAGTTAATTAAAACACACAAGGCTTGTGTAAGCATAACGTCATATGAAAGTCATTTATCATTATTGAAATTGCTGAACGGGTCCAGATAAGATTTTTTTTTTTAAATAGAAATTGAAGTCATGCCAACTTTAGGTGTGCCAAATGCTATATTTTTATATTGTGCTCAAAATCTCTTTGCTTGCTTTTTAGTTTAATGGAAGTAACTTCCTTATTATACCCTTACAACCCCTTAAACCTTTTGACCCAAAGCCATGCAATTTCTTTGCATTGAAAATTTTAAAATAGAGTTCGGTTGAAATTTTACCGATGTGTAACTATTTTATGACGTTTTGCAAAAGAAAAGACAACTTGAGTTTTATTTTAGATGCTTCCTTTTTTTCATAAACGTGCTTATGAGATGCATATCTTTTCACTTTTAGACAAAAATATTTTTAATATCCATGTCCTTTTAAGTAATTATATCAGGGTTTGGGATCGAAATGGTTCCTTGCTGATAGAGAGAATTATTTCTCCCTAATCCCTTCACCCAGTGTCGCCCTCTTGGGGTACTAATGTCCTCGTGGACTTCTTTCCAGAATCGGCCAGCTGTGAGTTGCCTCTTCTAACGCCATGCAGCAAGGCAGTGATGAGCCAAGCCTTAAAAGCCACCTTCAGTGGCTTCAAGAAGGAGCAGCGCCGCCTTGGCATTCCCAAGAGTAAGTCCTGAACTTGCAGAGCTGCTTTTCCGAGTCTGCGTGGGGCTGGACAGGCGATTCTGACTGCAAATGCTTCATCTTGACTCATTTTTTAAACTTCTGTTTGGGGTGTCTTGCAAAGAGTATCCATAGTTAACCCAAGCCAGCTTTTATTCCCACACAACCAAACGCTTGCTCCAGCACTCACGGCATATCCATTAGGAGAACTTGCCTTCGTAGTGTCATAACGGCGTCTTGCCCGGGTCCCTGATCACGGTACACACCAGGGCTCGTGGGTAATTCATTAGGGGTGCGTCCATCGTACTGCCTCATGCAAATACTCCCCCCTCGTTTATTACATGTTTTCCTTCTCTCCCTGGCAGATCCCTGGCTGTGGACCGAGCAGCAAGTCTGCCAGTGGCTTCTCTGGGCTACCAGCGAGTTCAGTCTGGTGAACGTCAATCTGCAGAGGTTCGGCATGACCGGCCAGGTCTTGTGTGACCTTGGCAAGGAGCGCTTTCTGGAGCTGGCGCCTGACTTCGTGGGTGACATTCTCTGGGAACACCTGGAGCAGATGATCAGAGGTATCTGGTGATGCTGGGGCCCCTGCCCACCTGGGGGAGCCATGGCAGGGAAGCGGGGTGGGGAATCTGTGCTTCTCAACTGTAGGTTTGGCATTGCAGATGATTTAAAATAAATCACCTGAAAATGCCACTCAGTGAGTTGGCTGCAGGGCGGCGATTATAGGTTTTCATCCCACTTAAGTACGTGTGTAGCATCAGGTATTGCCACAAGGCAGTAGCCTTAGTCACTCGTTAGCTCACTGTTGCCGGACTGCGGTCGACATGGGAGTACATGTTGATTCAGGTACGCAGGGCAGTCGGGATTTTCATGTCGGGGGCACACTTACAGGGCTGAAAGAACTGTCAGCCTAAATAAAAGGCAGCCTTTAGGCAGATAAACTGTCAGTTTTTAGAGTAAATTTTCCAAAGTTGCAAGGGAATCCAAAAAAAGAGACTTTGTTTGGTTTTCTGTTTTTGAACAAATCCATAAGTAGTTGATGTCTATTTATACACTGACATATTAAACAGAAACTGGCCCTTTAGCAATAGAAATCTCACCAAATACAGAAAAGATCTGGTTTGAGACCTTAAGAGAGCAGTGAGACCGATTTTAAAAACACACTGAACTTATCAAAAGACAAATCGAAGTTGAGCTTGCGGATTACAGCATTTTATTTCGACACCACAGCTTTGCTGCAGCTAAGGAAGCCCAATCACTTGTAAGAATGGAAGTAGCTTCAGGCTTCTAGGGAGGTAGAAGATTTTTATAGACATGAAAAGGAAGTTAGCTTGACTCCTATGGATTGCATGAGGGTTTGTCCGTCTTGTAGGGGTGGGTTTAGGGCAGGTGGGCTTTATTTTGTGAAGTGTAAGGAGCGAGACGCTTGATTGGTCGTGTGGGTCGGATGCCTGCGTCGGGATTTCAATTTCAAAAGATAAAGAGGAAACTCAAGAGGGAGTTCAGAGAGGAAGTAGGGCACAGGGGTTTCTTTTCTTTTTTTCTTTTTTTTCTTTTTTTTTTTTTTTTGGCTCTGGTGATCCCCAGGGGCTTTCTCTCTATAATTTTATCACGTTTAAAAAAAAAAAAAAAAAAAGTATAGTGAAGGGTCATTTAAGTTAAAAATACAAGAAAATTAGCAGGCTTGTGGAGTTTAGGGAAGGAGGCCTCATCGACTTGATGCTAAGCATGCGGAGTCCCCGGGCCCACCTTAGACTCAGAAGCTTGCTGGGACCACCAGTTCTTTTTAGTTATGTCCTCAGAGGCCAGAGAAACAAACTATTTTTATTCTTATCTTTAAAGACTCCACATTTTCTCTAAACTTGGACGGGCAGGTCTTGTCTGACAATTTTCTGGTGCGTCAGGCTTGTGTGTTGGGGTGTGTGGGGGGGGTCTGTGTGTGGTTAGGTGTATTCGTGGCCAGTAAGCGTGCACCGGGGCACCAGTTTTTTCCTTTTGGAAGTCCTTGGGTGAATGTGTCCCCTGTAACAGGCTCCCACAGCACCATTAAACCCCCTTTGCCGTGCTCCCCACACTCTTGAGAAACTTGCAGGGTGTGAAGCAGTGGACATAAGCAACTGCGTCTGTCTCATTTACCTGCTGTGTTCTCAAGCCCCGGTGACAGAGAAGCTCTGTCGTTCCAAATAAGCAGTAGAAAATGTAACTTCTTTTGCAGTGACAGCTTTTGTTTTGGAAAACTTTTTTCTGGTTTGTAGGAAAAATTGTATGCATTGCTGTGTCCAGCTTTGTGAAATAGACATTATAGTGACTTGAAGCAGATAGAAGTGGGATGCCATGGGGTTAAATGCATGCTGGTGTCATAAAACAACCATGTGCTCCCTTGTCACAGCAGTGTGCACAGTAGCTCTTTGCTTGCCTAGTAGCAATCTTACATCATCTCCTGTGTCTGTTTTTCAGAAAACCAAGAAAAGACAGAAGATCAGTATGAAGGAAACTCACACCTCAACTCGGTGCCTCATTGGATTAATAGCAATTCACTAGGTCAGTTCAATTGGTTGTGCCTTAAGAACCTGGTTTTAAGTCATCCGGTTGGACTTGGACTCTCAGGAGAAGGTGCAAAGGGATGTCCTAGACCTGCACCGTCCCACCTGACTGTTGTTGAGCCCTTGAGGTGTGGCTGAGCACACGGGGACGTGTGGCAACCGGATTTTAAAGTCTCGGAATGAAACACGTTGTAAAGTATCTCCTTAATGTTTTAAAATACTGATGACATTCTGAAGTGATAATATCTGATATATATTAGGTTTTAAGCAAAATAGATTAAAAATAATTTCACCTGTTGCGTTTCACTCTTTTAACATGACAACTGGAAAACTTAGTGGCCTTGGGAGCTTGCTTTTTCTTTCTAAGCGTTCCTTTAAACGAGGCTGTTGGTTTGATTCTGGGACCTGGCAAACCTGCCGGGATCATCCCAGACAAATAGTGCAAAGAACTTCTTTTCTTAATAGGTCAGTCCTGTGTAGCTATTGGGTGAGTGAGCTCTGGGCTCAGAGAACGAGCAGCAGAATTAAGCAAGCTGATGGCTGTGGCCACATATTAAGCCAGGATTGCAAAGAAGGGGTGGCAGGCCCAGAAGTGTGGGAGCAGTGCTAACCTTGATCTGAACTTTGGGCTTTTAAGAGGTGCATGGAACTCTGGTCCATCTCTTCTCTGGTACTGGTGAGGGTGGGTTCGGGGTGGTCTGCCCAAGCCAGTGTGGGGAAGGGTATTTGGAGGACCACGTCAGCAATCCCATTAAGCCTCAAGTTCAACTGCTGAGTTCAGTTGCAGACCCAGTCTTCCTCGGGGTTCACCAGTTGGTCTACTCAGGAGGTCTTTCCAAATGTAGCACAGTGGGAGACCCTCTGCCTGTCTGATCCTGGGTCAGAGTAAGAGGGCTTCCTTTGGTCTCCAGAAAAATTGGATTTTCCCCAATGAACCTAGATAAAAGGAGTATGATGAAAGAGATGGAGCAAGGACTGGACTTGGCGTCAGGAGGCATGGTTTCTTGACCCAGCTCTGCTCTCTGTGAATTACATGATGTTTGGCAAATCACTTCTCTCTCAGCCTTAGTTTACTTGGAAGTTAAAAAAAAAAAAAAGAAAAACAGTAACCCATGTCATCCTGAGGTTCAAGTGCAAATGTTTGGTTCATTTTAGGTGTAGAAATATTATCGTTGAGGCATTATTGAGTCTTGGGCTGGCCTGCGTCTGGAGGCAGCTGTCAAAGCGGGCTTAGTGAAAGACCTGTCCAGCAAAGCCCGCTTGTCTGCCGAGGTTTTGCGGAGGGGTAGAGCCAGCAGAACTGGCTGTGTTTGGGTTGCATTGAAGCTTTGGAGGGCTGAGGCCATTCCTTGTCAGTGTTCACCGGAAACTTTGCTGTGTGAACAGGCTTTGGCGTGGAGCAGGTGCCGTATGGAATGCAGACGCAGAATTACCCCAAAGCAAATGTTCTGGACAACTTGTGTCAGTCCTCTGCCGCACCCAGCGTGCTCAGTTCTGAGCAGGAGTTTCCGATGTACCCCAAGTCACGTCTCAACACCGTCAGCGTCAACTACTGCTCCGTCAGCCAGGACTTCCCAGCAAGCAACTTGAATTTGCTCACCAACAATTCTGGTAAGATCGGAAGCATCCAAGTGGCTGTTGGTTTGATTCTGGGAAGTAGCAAAACAGTCAGATAGCGATGGGAACTTCCCTTAAATTAGCACGTCCTGTGTTCAGCCATAGGACGAGGAAGCTGGGGTACTTGACCAAGTTCCAGGTGGCTTTAGCTCACCATTACAGAAATTTGGTTCTTTCAACAAACACATCTGGGAAGCGGCTGTGGCTCAAGCACTTGAGCTCCCGTTGACCATATGGAGGACCCGGGTTCAATCCCCGAGACCTCCTGGTAAAAAAAGAGAAAAGACGTCCCAGACTTGCACGACACAGAGAGGCGCAGGCCCCTGCGCGGCAAAGTGACGCACCAAGAAGAAGATGACGCAACCAGATAGAAAAGGAAAAAAAGCAAATTAAAAAAAAAATGTACACCTTGTGTGTTTCAGACCTTGGTCCTGGCACTGAGGGGACCAAGAAGAAAAAACAAAAGTCCCTACTGAGGCAGGTAGATTCCTCCGCCTGATGGGATGTTTTGTGGAGACAAATGTGGGAATGGGACTCGTTTTTTCAGTGGAGATAGTGCGTACGTACGCTGCACAACTCGTGGAGTTTTTAGATAAATACAACTGGTTGACCATCACCTGGATGGTGACAGAGAAGTCTCCAGCTCTCTGGAAGGCTCGCTCCCACCCCTTCCCAGTCAGTGCCCCCCTCCCACCCCAGAGGCGAGCATTATTCTGACTTTCATCCTCATAGATGAGATCAGCTTTTCCTGTTCTTTGAACATCTAAGTGGAATCCTACAGTGTGTTTTCTTTTGTGTTTGTCTGTTTCCCACCCTTGTGTGTGAGATTCAGCCGCGTTGTTGGGTGCACAGCAGTTTCTTTTTCATTGCTGTATAGTATTTCATTACTTGATGCTACAACGTACTGATCTGTTCTACTATTGGTAGAAAATGTGATCGGTATGGTATGTTTATCGGAAGGCATAAGCATCTCATTAGAATAGCATTTTCGGAAGTTTGTTTGGGAAGGATTCCCCAGCAGCAGAGTGTCCGTGGAGCATTTTGTATCCCTGTAGCCACCACACTGAGTGCCTGGTTGTCTGTCTTGCCCAGGCAAACCAAGAGACCACGACGCCCCTGAGAATGGCGCCGATAGTTTCGAGAGCTCGGACTCTCTGCTCCAGTCCTGGAACAGTCAGTCGTCCCTGCTGGATGTACAACGGGTACCTTCTTTCGAGAGCTTCGAAGACGACTGCAGCCAGTCGCTCTGCCTCAGTAAGCCGACCATGTCTTTCAAGGATTACATCCAGGAGAGGACCGACCCTGTGGAGCAAGGCAAACCAGTTATACCTGCGGCCGTGCTCGCCGGCTTCACAGGTGAGTGAGGCAGTGCAGGGTGCCCTTCGCCGGCGCTCCAGGGGCCGGCCTCGCCGCCTCGCCCTGCTTATCCAGGGTGTTTGAGTTCACGCCGTCTTGTTGGCGGCCCGCAATTCCCACATGGTCTCTACATCCCTGAATTCTGAAAATGCCAGCCTTGCAGGAGTTTTCACGTACACAACGCTGAGTGGAGTGGCTGAGAAGCCACAGGCTGCTCCTTCCCCTGGGATGTGCTCTGTCATTGAAGAGGGGAGGAGCAGAGGCAGAGCAGGCTTTAGCCATGACTCACCTGCTTCAGGAATCCCACGGAATGTGAACTGGCTGAGGGAGCCAGCCTCCGGCAGTGCAGGCACTGTTGACCTTTTCTTGCCTTTAAAATCCATCTACTCTTATTTTTATGGTTTGGATGAGAGCTATTCTAGGCCGGGGACAAATATTAAAGCTGTTTTTAGAAGCAGATGATTGCAGGACTTCAGCAGAAACACGGGACTTTATTTTTCATTGCCCCGTATGTCCTTAAATGTACTTTTCTTCATGTTTTGACCATATGAAGTCTCTGTGCATTAAAAAAATACCAACTTTAAAACGTCCAATATCTTAAAATGAGAATCGTGGGCACCTGTGTGGTTTTTTGTTTGTTTGTTTGTTCTTTTTTTGTTTTCCTGTTATCTAAAACAACTAACCACGGACATATTTTTAAAAGACACATAAAGCAGGTGTGAAACTCGTGGTCGTCATCCACGGCCAACAGGGCCTGAGAGCCACGAGTTTCCTTTCCCTCTTTTTTCATTTTAAATGAGCAGTTCCGTGGCATTGAGTCCTCAGGGTCCACTCACAGTATTGGGCAAGCACTCCCGGCCCTCCAGTAGCAGCGCTAGTTAGTCCCTGTTAACTGCCGGCTCGGGGTGGCTAACTGGGCCCGTGCTCTCTAGTCCTCCAGGCGCTGCCTGGTTTACAGGTGGCAGCGCTGGCTCAGGTGAGCAGCTCTCCCGTGGCCTCCAGGCCACCCCGCCGTCCCTGTGCCCGGCAGCGGTGCCTCGTTGGGGGCAGCCGCCGGGTCGCAGCGGCGCGAGGGCAGTTGTATGTGCTCATCCAGAAAAGGCATGTGGAAAGCACTTTGCGAGCCAGACCTCCCGAGACAAAGGCTGAGATCAAGCAATTGACCACCACAGTCACTCAGCAGGAAGGAAGCAGCCTGAGACCCCGCCACTGACATGCCGAGGGGGTGAGACGCGCCTGCCCCTGCCCCTGTCCCACTGTGTGTTTCTAGACACAAACCGTGAAGGTTTTCACATGAGGAACAGTGGAACAGGATAAGGAGTTTTAATGCCAGGAGTCGTGGGCTCTCTGTCGTTTTCCGCAAAGCTCAAGGGCAAGAGTCTGGACGGAGCGGTGCCCTTTCGCCCTTTCCCGGGAGGAGGATGGGGAGAGGAAAACCTCATATTTGGTGCCAGGCGTCATCCCGTTAAAGTATTCGGTCCTTGTCGTCAGCACCTGGACCTGCGCCTTCTCAGTGGAACCCAGAGAGTTGGGTCCACATTCTTCAATCAGTTTGCTTCCTGAGGATCATTAGAGCCTCGCTGTATCTGAAATCTATACAAATGCATCCCCCGTCTCCCTCTCCCCCCGCAGGAAGTGGACCTATTCAGCTGTGGCAGTTCCTTTTGGAATTACTCTCGGACAAGTCCTGCCAGTCGTTCATTAGCTGGACCGGGGACGGCTGGGAATTTAAGCTTGCTGACCCCGACGAGGTACGTGCTGGGCCCTGGGGGCGCTGCGGCGTGGCCCTCTTGTCGGGTTCGCAGATTGAGGTTTCGGGGCACAAGAAGGGGTTCACCTGGTGTCTGATACCGTCTGGTCAGTCAGGGCTCCCCAGAGATACAGAACCAGCAGGCTGTGTGTGTAGATGTACTGAGAGGTTTATTTTCCGGAATTGGCTCACACAGTGATGGGGGCTGGCAAGTTCAGGTGTGGGGGGCAGGCCAGGAAGAGCCGGCAGGTTGGAATCTCAGAGAGGAGTAGACAGTGTCTTGAGGCAGAATTTCATCTTTTTTCTGGGGGCCCTCAGTTCTTTGCTCTGTTGGCCTCAGCTGATGGGATGAGGCCCCCCACGTGATTGAGGGGGCCATCTCCTTGCCTTCAAGTCACCTGCTAGTCCCATCTAGAAAATAAGTCACACCCTTGCCACGCTGACACAGAAAATGAACCTGCGCCCCATCCGAAAACGCCCTAGGAAATGTGCCTTTCTCCATTCAGAATAAGGAGCTTCCTCAGCGTCACCCACAGCGGCTTCTCTCTCCTGGCCCCAGCTGGGACGGTTGGAGCAGGCACCCGGGATGGAGCTGATATCAGCCGCTCCTGGACAGAATTTAAGAGGCCTTTTGCTCCCTGGCACTGGTAGAGGGTAACCTCTCACCTCCCTGATTCCGTAGGGAAACAGCCTGGAGGCAGGAGGCTTGTCACCTGGCTGGGAGTCCCCATACAGCAGCTGTGAGGTCTTCTAGTGGGAATAAGACCCGGGAGGCCAGGTGCCTCCAGCTTTCCCTCGTCCAAGGAGCGCTGATTCTGAACCTGTGGGAGGTTTGCCGAGCGAGGCCCTCCCCCAGTGTTCCCCTGCCCCTCCCTCTTCCGAGAAAGGGGCCTTTTGCTGGACCAGGCTCCTCGTGGCCCCTGGCTGCCTGCGCTTCTCCAGTGGGAATGCATTTGCCTCCTAGTCAGGGGAGCCACCAGTAACTGTTCCTTAATTGACAGGTTGAATTTAACCCTTTTCTGGCCGTGTCCACCACAGGTGGCCCGCAGGTGGGGAAAGAGGAAAAACAAGCCCAAGATGAACTACGAGAAGCTGAGCCGGGGTTTACGCTATTATTACGACAAGAACATCATCCACAAGACGTCGGGGAAGCGCTACGTGTACCGCTTTGTGTGCGACCTCCAGAACCTGCTGGGGTTCACCCCCGAGGAGCTCCACGCCATCCTTGGGGTTCAGCCGGACACGGAGGACTGAGGCCCGTGGGGCCCACCCAAGCCGGCCCCACACGGGACCTTGTGGGAAACCCATCTTGCCCAACTGCGCCAAGGACCTTGGAGAGGAGGGATTTGATACATCCAGGACAGTCGCAACGAAGCCGTGACCTTATTTCACCCGAAACCGGGGTTCCTTGACGAGGCTCTCTCACCCAGCCTGGTGGTTCCTCGCTTCAGAAGTGTCTGCTGACAGCAACACGCCGTTTATAACGCCATTAAATTGACGTGGCCGTGAAAGAAGAGCTCGGAGAGCCAGCCTGGCTCAGAGCAGACTGGGCGACAGGATCCTGCAGGCTGTTTTGGATTTGCAAAAGAGAAAACACGTCGTGTACACGCACAAAACATTTTAAAAAGTTATTTTTCGTTTGCCTTTTGTACCCAGGAATAGCAAACGCAAACCCGTACTCTTTGTATGACAGGGGTAAGAGGGTAGGGAGGAAGCAACCGTGCCATTTCAGAAGGTAGTTTGTATATATTACTGTAATCTTATAATTATCAAGATCCTTTAACGGTCCTATTTAACAGAAATTGTATATTGTAATTTAAAATAATTATATAACTGTATTTGAAATGAGAATGCAGATATCCCATGTTTATTCTGTATTTCAGTAGCACACGCAGCATTCTACAAAGATTTCATCTGCCAAGAGCAGACTAAGAGAAGTTGTAAAATGTGTATTTACATTTAATATACCTACAGGAATAAGGTCTAAGAGGGGGTAATCCCTGTTTTCTTTTGTTATGTGTTTTTGTTTTGTTTTGTTTTGCCATGGTTATTATCTGGCAAGGACTTTGTACATTTGGGAATTTTTATAAGAAACTGATATTATCTGGGGGCTCATGTAGCCTCCCTGTGGTTTCTCCTTTAATTGTAATGTAAAAGTTATTAGCTATAAAGCAGTATTTTTCTGGACAAATGGCATATGTTTTCCACTTCTATGCATGTCTTTGAATCAGTTTATACACAAAACTTTTAGTTTATTTTTTAGTTTAACCATGTTTCCCCCACCCATCTCTCCCTGACCAGCCCTTTCCTTCCCTTGCACCACTTCCATGCTCCAGATTACTCTGTATGATTAAAATAAGAATACTATTTTTGGAACTATGCGACTCCTTTTCAGAGATCAGGAGGGATTTATGTAGCAGCTATTTTTACTGCAAAAGCAATTCACTGGAAAAAATATAATTTGTAAGAAAGCTTTATTTTTATCTCAGCTCCATGTAGAGTGAAATATATTGTGCAGAGCTGAAGGTTCTGGGGGGTGGGGGAGGTGCTCATTGAACCTCTTGGACATAAACGAAGCATGGTGCGGCCCATCCTTGTTCACCTGTCTTACCTCGAATTACCTGGATCACATGCTGCTCCTTTCTGCTTGCGGCCACAGCAAGAGTTCCTATTTTCTTGTACACGGAATACTTAGAGGCAGCGAGAGTTAAACGAGGGGTGAAAGGGAATGCATTGGAATATTTATTTGAAGGAAATGTTTTTATTGTGACAGAGATCTGAATATTTGTTTCAAAGGAACTCCTGGGTCAGCCCTGTTTTCGGGACCTCTAATAAATAATCACACCAAAATCAGATGGGCATTACTAGCCGCGTGGCCTTGGACAGCTTTTCTCATCTCTTACGAATAAGTCCAAGTAATGAGACCGTGGAACTGGGTAGCAGGGCAAGCTGGAAAGAGCAAAGCCAGATCTTAGAGGACATGGCTTAAACACCCTCAAAACGCAACTTCCAGTATATTTAAGCACAGGATGTTTTTCGCAAGTAGATGTATTTATCACTCAGACATCTGTTTATAACGAAAACAGGCATGGAACTAGGAACATCTTGCTGCTGAAGAAATCTTAGCCCCAGCTCATTATATTGGGTTGAATCACATGGAATTGCCAATATTCAACCATCTTTTATGTATAAGAATGTCAGTTTCATAACATTTGACCCGAGAGTTATAGAAACTAAGGTCCGTTAAGGACTTTTTGATGTGGTAATGAACAGGTCTTTGTATAAAAGTTTTGTCATTTGGTTTTTTCTTTCTCAAACAATAAAGTATTTTGTTTATATAAGCTCCTGTTCGGCAATGTTTCTTATTCTTTCCCTTCCCCAACATGGAGCCGGATATTAGGCTCAGTCAGGTCCATTTCCGTCCTCACCCAACTTTAGTCCTCGAGAGTCAAATCTCTAACTGATTTTGTACCCAGGTTACCCAGGAAACCGTGACAAAGCTGGAACCAACTCTGAGCCCTTCCTGAGAGAATTCCCCTCCCCAAAAGCCTTCCTTAAAGCAAAAAATAAGTGTAATAAAAAGATTTAGGAGTTCTGTCCTTGCCAGAGGATTGACATAAAATTGAGCGGAGATTTTTGGATGTTAAAAATTAAGTACATCAGGATCTGAGGTTCAAGTACTTTAGTAGTTGGTTGTTAAAATTTACCAACCTTGCACTGGTTATATCAGTATTAGAAATTAAATTTTAAAGATTAATCTATTTTAAAATAATGTTAAACATCTTTTTCTTAGGAAAAATATATTTTTCAAAAATTTGTGTACATCTCCTTAATGTCTTGATTTTATATGAGAACTGGGTTCTTCTACCTGCTTCTGCATTGTCTGCTGTGATCTATTTTGATTGAATATATGAAGAAAATATGGCCTCAGCCATGATGTAATTGGAACAGGGAGGAGTATTTAATAGCCATTTCATATATTTGTGGATATTATTATTTTATACTACACCAAAGCTGACAAATGGTAGTTTCTTAAAGGTTAATTGCAATTGGAATATGAAACCTTATCAATGAACTTTCCTATGGTTAGATTAAATTTCTCTGGTCTACCTTGCAATTTTTTACCCATTCATGACTTTGTGGCATCATGCATTATTGGCCATTTTGGAAAATACTGGTTCCAAATGTTGACACATTTCAATATATATTACCAAGCAATCACAATATCACCAACAAGCTCATCAGAAAAGTACTGGAAAGCTGTCAAGTTCGTCGTGGCAGATAAAAATTTTAAAAATTCAAATGTTAACTTGAAAGCCCAAATGTTGTCATTGGCAACAAATACTGTCCGTTATTTGTTCCTTGAAGGGACAGCCTCATTTCATTCGTTTTTGAGAAAACATCTGCCTAATACTCAAGTCTGAATAATCATAATTTGTCTCTCGGTTGTGCTTTTCAAGTAATCTAAGAAAAATAAATCTAGGGGAAAACTTTTTAGTTTAGCCACAGCTTGCAACTCAAACACACAACTGCGTTTCCATGTTGGAGCCATCATACTTGAGAATGCAGCTGAAGTGTTTTACGCGTGCTTTCCATTTTATAATACAGAAACTAAGACCTGTACTTTTCCCCCCTTTTGCTGCAGGTGCTTGCCTGTGACAGATGCAATGGCGGCTGGGACAGTCTAGCGCCACAGCCCTGATCTGTGCTAAGGTGCTGGCAGTTTTACCCACCTTTGCTTTGACACCATCAGTGCAAATATCAACACAGTAAAAAGAAGGCAAACCATATTTTAGTATTTTTATAAAATTAGTTTTGACCTTGAGGACCGCCCCCACCCCCCAAAAGGCTCTCAAGGATCCCCAGAAATCTGTGGACCACCTCTCAAGACTGCTCTCCTAGAAAGGAGAAAGGCTGCCAGAACGAAGGTGGTGGAACTGGTGCTGGTGGTTGGGGTGGGGGCTGGGGGATTCTCCTCTCTCTTCTCTGATCCAGTGTCCACACTCCAATCTGACCCTTTCCTGACGGGTTAAGGATGGAGCATTTTCTACTTAAAGCAAAACTAAGTGTCTAATATTTGGAGTGCTAAAGGTCAAATCCATTTGCTTGGGGTGACATGGATGCTCTCCAAGTTCTCTCCTTCATGTCTCCTTTTCCATGCTCCACTCCAGTGCAAAACCTTTTTAATAAATTAGAGAAAAGAGGGAAGCAAAATTTAGTGTTTAGCAAAATCATTTTTCTGGGCATACTCAGGTCATGAAGATAAGAGGGACGCAGGGCCGTGTAAGAGCACCATTGGGTCTTCTGACATGGCTTCCAGCTTCTCCACGTGGTGGGGAAGAAGCAAAATTTAATTACCTTCAAGCCTGCGCTGTGTCCTGGTTCTCCCCTCCTTTAGGCCGATTCAGCTTCTTTTTGGACAGGGCCTGAGAAGTGCCAAATGGTAGACACACCACAGAAAACGATCCAGTGCCTGATGGGGCTGCTGGGTTGGGTATGTAAAGCATAGGGCATGCAAGCCAGAAGAGGGGGAGAGGGAAGGGGTGGGGCTGGGGGGGGTGAGAAACAGATGATATCATGCCTTCTTTTGGAACATCAAGCAGGTTGGGAATATCACCCTCTCCCAGCTCTGTCATGCATGAGCATATGGCCTTGGGCACCTGGTTGAATCACTCCGTGCCTTAGTTTCTCCTGCAAAGTGGTGGCATTTGGTGGCTGTGACTTGATTAATCTGTAGTTGGTGTAAGATTGAAGTCCGACGGATGCCGTTGAAGGCAAGGGCAGAGCATTCCAGCCAGCTGTGCCAGGGGTCTGCAAAAGAATATGGCTCCTTAATGTTTCTAGTTTCATAAGAAGAAACCGAGGCACAGAGTTCAGTGATAAACTAACTGACCAGGTCTCAAACCCAGGTCTTCGACTTCCTGATGTTCTCTTGCCATGATTTGTTTGTCTTTATAAAGGTTACTCAGCAGGTCCCCAAGCTTCCAGTCCCTTCTCCCACCAAATAAAGCCTCTAATCCTTGGCTTGAATTTTAAATTATTCTCGAGCCTCCTACACAGAGAACACGCCGTACTCATGTAGAGCAGTTGGCAGCAGCTAGTTCAGCTGGAATATGCGCAGGGATCCCATAATCTGGGCCAGATGTTAATCTGTCTTTTCTGTGGGAATGAAACAGGAGGGTGAGACCTGAAGCAGTTCTGGGGGAAAACCCTTATTGTGTAATTCTTTTGTAACTCTGAGGCAGGGTTTGAACCAAGGGAGCTCAACTTGAAATCAGAGATTAGGGAAAGACCATTTTTGCTCATAGCCTCCTGATGACACCTTCGCGACTGGACTTGACCTGGCTTTGCCCATGTGCGGTGAGTAACTGCCCTTTCTCCCTCCACCTCCCAAAGTCGTGTTCAGATGGCAGAGCAGCCCGGGATGGCCAAGTGTGACCCGACCAGCTGTTTCTGCATCGGTGGCTTCGTACTTTCCCGACATATAGAGGGAGCTCAGCACGCCCATGTGTGTTTAAGGCATGGGGTTCAGATGTGTTGATCCCCGCCCTAGCCCTGGGAGCCTGTGGCCTGGAGGGACACTTGGACTAGGGACCCAGCAGGAGGGGCTGGGTTGGAGGGCAGAGCATGAAGGTGGAAGGGGAGTACGAACAGTAAATGAAAAAATGAGCAAGAAAAGATTGGGCGTCAGCTGTGGAACATCTCCATGTGAAGCCCACAGAGTAACACCTTGCACCAGTGCCCTATGGCTGCCCCAACCAAGTGCCACAAACTGAGTGGCTTAAAGCAACAGACATTTATTCTCTCACAGTTCTGGAGGCTCCAAGACAAAAATGAAGGTGCTGTCCTTGGGAAGCTGGAGGGGAGGGTCCTTCCTCACCTCTTCTGGCTGTAGGTGTCGGTGGGCAGCTGTGGCGTGTAGCTGCAGACTTCAGTCTCTGCCTCTGTCAACACATGGCTGTCTCCCCGCGTCAGTCTGTCCCTGTGTCCAAATTTCCTCTTCTTACGGGGAAATCAGTCATATTGGGTTAGGCCCACCTTACTGCAGCTTGGCCTCATCTTAACTAACTACATCTTCAAAACCGTATTTCCAAATAGGATCCCATTCATGGGGATGGGAGTTAGGACTTGAACCTGTCTTCTCAGGGGATACAATTCACCCAGAACATGCCCTTAGCATTTGCTGGTAAACACCAGATGTGGTATAGGGAAGAAGTTATTTTTAATTACCAAGTGTGATGGTTTGATGCTCAATAGGCCCCAGAAAATCATGTCCTTAGAGCTAATCCATTCCTAAGGGTGTAAATCTAATGTAGGTGGGAACTTTTGATTAGATTGCAGGACCCAGGGTAGGTCTTGATCCTCTTACTGGAGTCCTTTACAAATGGGATAAACACAGAAGCACAGAGAGAAACCCCCAGAAACAGAGAGAAAGTCCCAGAAGCCAAAAGCTGAAATCAACAAAACCTAGGAAAGAGAAAGCTACAGGAGCAGAGAGAAAGCTAGAGGAAGCCAGAAGCTGAAAGCAACAAGATCCAGAGAAAAAGAGATAGCAAGCATCACTATTGTGCCCTGCCATGTGACAGCAGTCCAGGCATGCCAGCAGCCGGTCTTCAGGGAAAGAGAATTGCCTGATGCCTTGATCTGGACATTTTTCACACCCTCAGAACTGTAAGTTTGCAAGCTAATACATCCTCATTGTAAAAGCCAACCCATTTCTGGTATAATGCCTTGGCAGCCTTTAGCAAACTAAAGCATCATGCAAAAATGTAATTGATAATTGTGAAGTATGGTAGTATCAGCAAAGCTCATTTTTATCTGTCTTCTCGTTTACACCTTCTTGTGACCTGGGGAGGTTGGTTTTATCGTGCTCATTTTACAGATGTGGAAACTGAGTCTTGGAGAGGTTAAAACCCTGCATCAAAACTGGAGGGGTTTATCCTGACTCGTCAGTCACCCTTATCCATCCTTGCATGAAGTAGGGACAGCCAACTGATTCCATGGGCTCAACCCTAGAATGGAGAGGCGGAGACCTCACTGAGTGGCTGAGTGTCCTTTTGAAGGCATCTGCTCCACCTGCATCATTGCATCCCAGGTGATTATCAGCAGTGCTTTAGTGCTCTTCACTGTCCCAACCTGTGGATAAAGCTAGTCTTCCATCCTTCTAAGGATTTAACATCTTGTTTATAAGTCTCAGATCCTCAGCAATCGGCCTTGCATTTCATATTGACTTCACATGACCCTGGAACTTACATCTTCTCAAGCTATGTACAGCTCTCAGAACGAATCACAAGTGTGGATCCAACCATTTGGTTAACTTCATTCCTTCATTTTTGTACTCATCCATCCAGCCCTTCAATTACAAGCATTGACTAAATGTCAGCCACTGTGAATATGAAGATAAGTGGAATCCAAGCCCTCCGTGCCCTCTAGGAGTCATGCTCTAGTGAAGGAGCCCAACACAAAGTGGCAGCAGCATGTGAGTTCCACCTCGAGTAAGCAGCTTGGGTCCCAGTGCTTCTACTGCACCTGTAGCTGAAGCCAAAGCAACCAGTTTCTCCTGGTCAGCATATTTAATGGCAGTATCACAAACATGGAGACAGGGAATCAGCTTTGCCAGATGTTGTGATAGATATGACAGAATCCATAGATGTCAAAAAGGTCTATGCAAAATCAGCCCTGCAGTTGGGATTAATATGCTGGGAGAAATTGAGAGCAGGGATTCAAACAGATACTTATATACCCATGTTCATAGCAGCATTAATCACGATAACCAAAAGCTGGAAACACCCAAGTGTCCATTAAAGTAAGAATGGATAAACAAAGTGTGGTACCTACACATACTGGGATATTATTTGGCCATAAGAATGAAGCTCTGAGACATGTTACAACATGGAAGAAACTTGAAAACATTATGCTCAGTGAAATAAGCAAAGCACGTGAAGACAAATATTGTATGATGTCACTAGATGACTAGAAATAGCAAATTCGAGGAGATAGGCTAGAGGTCACAGGGGATGGGAGAGATGGAGTGTATGTTTGGGGGGAAAGACAGACGTACTGGAGCCCTCAGAACACACACACATTCTTACACACACACACACAGACACACGCATGCCGTTTGCATAATTCACCTTGGCCGTCTCGCCCCTCCTTCTTTTGGTCACCAACTCCCATGTCTGGTCTCCCAACACCAAATCTACTAATTTCAGCAAAAGTGGCCCTAACAGCCTACTAGAGAGGCCACAGTTTACAAAACAGCTTTTAGGGTCAGAGGATGCTACGGGCTGTCATGCACATCTTCAGCCTTTCCCTCTCTACTAGGTCACTCCCATCTCCCCTCAAGTGTTCTCTGATTAGTTTGTATCCAAACACAAAAGAAACAACATTTCCTCGTCCAGCTCGTGCCCCACCTTTCTGTTCTCTTTCCCAGCGGAGTATCCACAGGAGCTGTTGACACTCACCTTTTCCATTTTCTGGTCCCATTCACTTTCCAACCAATCTAGCTCCCCCCAGCCACCTTCCCACATCACCACTGGCCTCCATGTGTGAGATCCATGGGAAGGTGTCCATTTCCTTTCTTACTGTATGGCTTAGGGACTTTCAGCACAAAAACCACACGTTCCTTCTTGTCCTCCAGACAGTTTGTTCATCCTTCCTTCTCTGTGCTGGTTCCTCTTCCTCTCCAGACCTTCTCTCACACTCTCCTTGACTGATGCCAGCCATTTCCTTGGCTTTAAATAACACCTGTATTGGTTTCCTGTGGCTGCCGTAACAAAGAACTACAAACTGGGTGGCTTTAAACAACAGAAATGCGTCATCTCGCAGTTCTGGAGGCCAGAATTCTAAAATCAAGGCATTGGCGGGGCTTTGTTCCCTCTGAAACTTGGAGAGGAGAATCCTTTCTTAGCTCTCCCAGTTTCTGTGGTTGCTGGCAATCTCAGCATTTCTTGGCTTGTAGACAGAGCGTTCTTATCTCTGCCTCCAAGGCCACCTGCGCTTCTCTGTGTCTGACTCTGTGTCCACATTTCTCCTCTTCTTATAAGGACGCCAGTCATATTGCAATAGGGCCCACCCTCAGCCAGTTTGGCTTAATCTTAACTAACTACATCTTCAAGGACCTATTTCAAATAAGGTCTCATTCACGGGACGGGGGATTAGGACTTGAACATGTCTTCTTGGGGGACACAATTCAACCCCTAACACCACTTAAATGCCAGTGAGTCCACATTTTCCATCTCTTGTCCTGACATCCCTTTTGAGCCTTCTAAATCCATCCATCCAATTAATGATTAAATGATATCTCACCTTGGCTATACGCATCTCAAACTTAATTAAATAGCCCCATGTCTATTCCTTTTGCTCAGGTATGATACCTGGGCACCCCTATTGACACGTCCTTGGTCCTCACCCTCGGTATCCCATCCATCACCTATTTTTCCCGTAGGCTGTACCTTCAAACCCCCTCTTCTCTCCATCTCAGCTACCACCATCCTTGTGAAAACCACCATTACCTGTTCCCTGGATCACTGTTACTCTTGTAATAATCTCTTTACTGGGTTCCTACTTCACTCTTGTTCCCTCTAATCCATCTCCACCCAGCCAGAGCAGATGCTATCACCAAGGACCTTATCATGTAAGTATTAAGCCAGACTTGGCATGATGCAACGACTGCGTGGCAGACACCCCTGCCTTGATTCCCCGTCAACTTGGCTCTGGGTCACAAATGGCGTGGGTGAGCGTACAACCCAGCGTGCCCTGGACCAGCCTGGTTGGTGCTTGGTTTGTGCCACGCAAGCTATTAAGAGCTCCCCTTTTCCACTCTTAAAACTGTCCTATATAAGACAATAAACTATATGGTCACAAGACAAATGGATCACCAGATTTCAAACATTTCCAGAGAGAACCGCAATATGTTTACAAACCATATAAGCTCATGAGCAAAATGGACAACATGAGTTAAATCTAAAACTAAATGCAGCCATTGACAGTCAAAGAAGCACCATCTTTTACCAATTTAACCAGCATGGGACTTCCTATTGTTGGCCAAGATGATGCTACATTCTTGAAATCCAAATATAAGCCAACTTCGCTTTGAGAAGGTCCTGGAAGTATTGGAGGGATATGTGAAATAAACATAACATTGAGTAAGCTTGGGTTAAAGTTAAGCCCCTTCCAATTTGTTGTGGAGCCAAAGGGGACAACACTTGAAAATCTTTTCATAAGAGCCAATTCTAATGCAAAGTTCATGTGATGCAATGTTAATGTGAATTATAGACAAATGATTCATCTGCTTGACTCAGATTCAAGGACATTTTTGTGGTGAAGTAAGACATTGAGTTTCAAGATATAAAGATATGAAGTTGCTGTGCCAGGAAAAGGACTACTAGAAAGACTATGCAAATTGAGAGAAAATGCAAAAGTAAAGTTCACCTTCTGGGCCCCTCCCCAGGAGATTCCCATTCAGTTGCTCCTTGGTAGGGCCTGGCCATCTGTATCTTTCCCAAGCTCCTCTCGTGATACTGACGCACAGCAACGCTTGGGAACCATTATAAGAGGTGAACGTTCCAGGCTTAAGGTAAAGAGACAAGCATGTTCCTCTGACTCAGCACCCTGGTCACCGCTCTTCTCACCCAGTGACCCCAAGGATACAATGTCATCGTTTTGTCCTTCCATTTCCGCTCTCTGTTCTTTTCCACCCTCTTATCTGCTGCTGACCTGTGGTTCCTGTTGCTCCAGCTTCCTTTGGGTTCAGCCGCTGGGGAGGCCCAGAAGGAAACTGGAATGCAGGAGGAGGGTGTGGCCAGGGCGTTTCATCTCCTGGCTACTTTCTGGCAAGGATGTGGGAAGCTGGCTCTGTCTGTGGGCCTCAGGCCACACTCCCCTTCAGGGGCTGACCCTACATGGCTCTCTTCCTTAGGATTCTGTCAACCAGACCCACCGGTCCTTTCAGGCCTAGCGATGGTAAACGGCTCTTGTTTCCTGTTGCCGCTGTAGCTAATTACTACAAGCTTAGTGGCTTAAAACAAGACACATTTATATCATCTTATGGTTCTGGAGGTCAGAAGTTCAAATCAGTCTCACTGGACAAAAATCCAAGGGTCTGAGATAGAGAGAAAAAGAAAGAAGGAGCGGGAGAGGGAGAGAGAGAGAGAAGGGTAGATAGAGGAGAGAGAAAGAGGGGAGAGCACGAGAGAGAGAGAGAGAGAAGGGTTGACTGAGAGAAGAGAGGGAAGACAGAGAGAGAAAAGGAGGAGGGGGAAGGGAGAGTCTTCTGGACCTCCAGTGCTCAGAAGTGGATAGGTTATACTCCTTAGTTCATGGCATAGTCTCATCATTGGCCCGTGTGCGACAGATAGGGTCTCACGTGTCTGTGTTTGCACTTTTAATAATGTAATAGCTCCCTCTAACCCACCTCTCCAAACAAAAGCATCTGTGACAATAACCCCCTTTAAGCCCACAGTTCCCTCCCCTCAGCATCCTGCCCCCTGCCTCCCCACACACCAGGGACCCATCATCCTGAATCTATTTCTGAGTTTATTGAATCCTTTTCCTGTTTTGGAACTTTAGTGATATTTCCAATTTTCTGCTATCACAAGTGATTCTGTAATAAATATTATTTTGCAATATATTTGGTCCCAACACTAACTATTTTGTTGCGATATATTCTTGTCTTTGTTTCCAGGCAGCTGTGGCAGATGCACACATGGGTTGGCTTAGCCACAGGAATTTCTCATCTCCTGGTTTCCAAGGTTGGAAGGTTAGCCTCCTCCCAGCCGGCCGGCCTTGGGTTCCTTGGCTTTCCTGTCACAGGGTGACGTCCTCTTCTTTCTCTTCCAGGTTCTGATGATTTCCAGCTTTGGGCTCCTCCTCGTGGCTTTTTTTTTTCCGTCCTTACAAGGAGGCTTTTTATAAGATCTCCAGTAATAGGATTAAGACCCATCCTGATTCAGTTGTCTACACTTTAACCAAAAATAACATGTTCTAACCGTCTTATTTTCAATGGGTTCACAGCCACAGGAATGGATTAAGATTAAGAACATGTTTTTCTCTGGAGGTACACAACTCAGTGCAAAGGGCATGATTATTTTTAAATTCTTGATTTATTTTAAATGATTTCCACAATGTTTGTACCAATTAACTCTCCCACCAGCAATACAAGAATGCCCAGTTCAGAGTACTCAGGCCAAAACTTAGTAAATAACCTTTTTGAAAAAACTTAGCAAATTTGATAAGCAAAAATTTTACTTTTGTTTAATTCGTATTTTATTGTGTTTTTTATATTCCTTGCAAATTTTCTGTTGGGATTTTTAACATGTTTTTATTTATTTAACATTACACATATTATGCAAAGTAAGTAGTCATGCATCCTATTTATAGAAAGTATTTCCCCTTTTAATTTTGTATATAATTTTTGTGACCTACAGTTTATATTTTGGATTTTTATACAGGCAAATCTGACCATTTTCCCCTCAATGCTTTTATTTATTGTCTACTATAGATGCTTACCCACATTGTCTTCTAGATTGTATTTAGTTTCATTTTTTACACCGTCAGCTATCAGTTGCTAAGCATTTTCCATATGCCAAGCACCATGTCATTACTTTATAGACATCAAATCTCTGAATCTTCACAATAATACTGTGAATCGATAACTTCTAGTTGAGGCATGAAGAAATAAGTAGCTTTTCCAAGGCTTCACGGCAAGCAAGTCTGAGGCGTGGGCTGAGAGCTGAGTCCAGAGCTCATGTCTTAATTCCTACATTAAATTTATGGAGGAGGGTGAGGCTCTCAGGTGTGTGTGTGGGGGTGTTTATCCCCTTGCCCCAACAATAACTTTCAGAATCATGTACTAAGTAATTCTTTCTTAACCTTCTGGTTTGGAATGTTTCCTTTCTTACTTTCTGAGTATTATATGCATTAAGGCCTGGTTTTAAGCTATGTCTTCTGCCTCATTCATTTTTCTTTTGATTTTTCTGTCAAAATAATATGCCATGCTATTTAGATTATTATAGGTTTATTAAATGCTTTAACAATTGGCAGTGCAAGCTCCACTCATTACTTGTCCTTTCCCCTACTTGTCTAGTCTTGTCTCACACACTTATTGTTTCACATGAACTTTTTGAGTCACTTTATCAAGTTACAGGAAAAATCCCTTTGGGATTTTGACCCGTGCAGGAAATCAGAGTGTCTTCTGATTCAGAAGCATTGAGTCTCTCCCCATTCATTCATATCTTCTTTTATGACTCTCTAAATGAAATGTTATAGTTTTCCTCAAATAGGTGCTGCCTATTTTTAATACACAGAAGAGCTAATGGTTTGGGCTTCTTTATTTTATGACCATATTGAATTCTCATTTTCAGTTCCCGTGATGTTTTAGTGCCCTCACCAAGTCCTTACTGGGTACCCCCCATGTGCCAGAGATGCAGTGGCAAAGGAGACAGACAATGTCCCTGCCCCCATGGAGTTGACTTTCTAGGGGAGACACTCAGTATAGACAGAAGCCACTCTATCTGCATCAAGTGGTGACAAACGCTACAGAGAAAAAAGAAAACAGCTGTGGTGGGCAGAACACGCCCCACAAAGGCCCCCATGTGCCGATCCCTAGAGCCTGTGAATGTTGCTAGATGTGGCAAAAATCAAAAGGGGTTCAACGACGTGAGGAGGTTAAGGCTCTTGGGATGGGGAGATTATCCCGGATTATTTGGGTGGCCCTAAATGCAATCACGTGCATCCTGGTAAAAGGGAGGCAGAGGGAGATCTGACACACACACAGGAGAAGGCCGTGTGAAGGTGGGGCAGGGGGAGATTTGCAGAAGCTGCCTCAAAGGCTGGAGTGAAGTGGCCACCAGCCAAGCACTGGCAGCCACCAGAGCTGGAAGAGGCAAGGATGGACTTCTCCCCGAGAGCCTCTGGGGGGAGTGAGTCCCTGCCTCTCCCCGACTTCAGCCCAGTGATGCTGATTTCAAACTTCTGGGCTCCAGAGTATAAAAGAATGAATTTCTCTTGTTCTAAGTCACCCAGTTTGTGATAATTTGTTACAGTAGCCCCAAGAATCTCATACAGCAGGATATAGGCTTAGTGAGTGGGGGTGGGCGGCTCTTTTAGATGCTGCGGTCAGGGAAGCCCTGGCCGTTGAAACCTAAAGTCTAAGAGCATGGGAGAGGGTTAGCGGACCCCATCTCTCTAGCAAGTCCAGCAGACGCAGGAGAGCAGGGTGGAGATAAGGCCTGCCTCTCCCCACCCCCTCTCCCTCTGTTTTATTCCTTATATGGGGGAGACTGCCAGGATATTAGAGGGGGCGTGTGATAAAGACTGGGGAGTAGAAACCTGCCTTCTAGTCTGCTCTGTCACTAACCTCTTGCTGCCTCGATTTCTGCAGCTGTAAAATAGGTGTGTCTCCGTGAGCTTGGCCCAGACTGGCAGTCTTGCCCAGTCCTGCTGGGAGAACATCCAGGAATGTACCTTCATGTTGGGTTCTTTCTAGTCTGGGACCCACACCCTCTCCTCTAAACACTCACCCTCCATCCTGCAACCACCCTTGCTTTTTCACTCCCCTCACCAAGGCAAAATGTTCTCTACAGCCTTGTTGGGCTGCCGGGAGGGGAAACCCCTTTCTTTGGGGACCCAGGTCCATACAGTTTGGTTTCTGGCTCAAATGAATATCTAAGCAACTCAGCTGAGTCAACCTAAGGTTCTCTGGGCATCCAATTTCTCCTTCTTGCTCTACTCCTCCACCCCAGCTTTCTCTAACCATCCTCCCCTTCCCACCAGCCCCCTTCTCTGCTCTCTTCCCAGCTTCCCAGGCACTCATTCAGCACATATTTACTGAACATCTCCTAAATATGGGACAGGGTATAATATTGAGTAGCAGCAGATGGGATTCCTGCTCCCAGGTGGTCTATAACCTTGTGAGGGAGACATGCATTAGGCAATTTATCACATTAGGAGCATTTCATTATATCCAGAGATAGATTGTCTGAAAGAAAGGACTACATTAGTACAAGATCACAAGACACAGAAAGCTGACCTAGACTTGGGGTATGGGAAGAAGCAAAGCTTGAGTGGAGATATGAAGACTAAATGGGCAAGAATAAGGCAGAAGGCAAAGCAGGTGCAAAGGCCCTGTGGCAGGAGTTGCTGCTGAAAAGTCCTGGCTGGGTGGCTGGGACACAGAAAGTGAGGGGGAGAGTGGTGCAAGAAGGAACTAGAGAAGGAGGCAGAGTCGTGGGAAGAGGACTAGACTTTAAGCAGAGTTGGGATGGAGAGAAGACACTGTTTGCACTTTGAAAAGATCAGTTGGATTGTGGTGGAGGGACTGGATGGAAGGAGACCCACGTGGATGTGGGGAGAACAGCCATAGCGGTAGACGCACCAAGAGATGATGGGAGCTAGGATACAAGGGGTGTGTCCGACAGGTTCTAGGGACTTTTAGGAGGGAAAACCTACAGGGCGTGTTGCTGCCCTGGATTTGGAAAGTGAGAGGAAGAGAGAAAAGCAGCAAGGTTGACTCTGACTCCCAGCTTGAGCAATGACTGGTAACGCCAGTCTCCAGAACTGGAGACAGCAGGAGGGAGAGGCTCTGTGAAGTGTGTGGGTCACCAGTCTTGAAAACGGTGAGTGCCTTTAAAATGGCTTTGAGATGTCTGGAGGGAGATGTTGAATAGGCAGATATATCGGTCTGGGAGCCGACAGCAGTCCAAGCCGGGGATGCAAATTTGGAAGGTCTGGGCATTAAAAAACTAGTTGTTAGGAGCCCGTTGCTCTGAAGCCCGCTAGCCCCTTCAGCACAGGGCTGGCTGTCCACATGCTCTCCACCCACCTTTAAGAGTTACCCAGGAGAGTGTTGTCTGTCCTTCCAACTCAGTCTGGATTGCCCTCTGTCTTAGTCTCCTAGAGCTGCTGTAACAAAGTACCACAAGCTGGGTGATTTAAAACCACCTGGTTCTGGCAGCTGGCGGTCCAAAATCGAGGTGTTAGCAGCGCCATGCTTCCTCCAACGTTTCTGGGGAAGAATCCTTCCTTGCCTCTGCCAGCTTCTGTTGGTTGCTGGCAGTGCTTGGCTTTCCTTGCCTTGTGGATGCATCACTCCAGTCACTGCCTCCGTCTTCACATCGTGACCCGAGTCTGTCCCCCCTTCTTATGAGGGCACCGGCCATTGGATTTAGAGCCCACCCGAGTTTGTGTGACCTTATCTTAACTTGATTATATCTGCAAAGACCCCATTTCCATAAAGGGCACATTCACAGATTCAGAGGTTAGGACTTGAACGTATATTTGGGGGAAGGGGGCACAATTCAACCCATCACACTCTCCAGGCTCCAAGGCCCTCTCGGGAAGGGAATTTCGGCCACACCTCTGCAGGACGTGAGGCCAGCCCCAGCACAGCAATGACTGTGGAATGCGGTCCTCCTGCATCTCTTTCGCGTGACAGGTTTAATAAAGCCGAGTTCAAGGAGCACAGCCATGACGTCTAAGGAACGTTCTCACTGCTAAACTGCTGATCACCCACAGTGCCCGAGCCCTGTTTGACATGCAGATTGGGACAGGGTCCTTGCCCAAGCTTAATTATATATTATGAGCAATAAAAATATGAGTCTTACACATTCAAAAGGGATGTGTCATCCGGCCCCCATTCTTAGCTCCTGAAAGCCACCCATTCACTCATTAATTTATTCAACAAATAGGTACAGAACAAGAGACCACCAGGAAAAAGTCATTATCTACAAAAAGGGGATTTGCTCGATTGGCCTGTAACCTTGGTACACAGCAGCTAACTCGAGTGGCAGGCACCATGGCAGGGCAAAGAAAGTTCTCTGGATCTCAGGAACCAGCCCCTATTTCAGAGGTTCCCAGATTTTGAGTTTCATAGATCCTTACAATTTCAATAATAACAGAAAATTAGTAGTACAGCATATAGCACTGACAGCTTTCCATTTTGCCAAATAAAGAAAAAATATTAAAACCCACAAATAATGCCCTCGTTATTGCCATCATTTTATGAAAGGTTATTTTAACAGAAAAAAGGCAAGAAAACACCTAAAAATAAAAGACACTCTTTTCCATTAAGTTTGTCTAGGTTTACGCAAACTTCCTACACATTCCTTATCTTTTTCCTTTCCTCTGCAGACCAGTGAAAAGATGTTAATATGGACGGACATCAGTCAGTAGGTGGGCACTTGGGAAACCACTCTGGTAGCCTAGAAATCACTGCATTTTGTGAGAAATGATGGTTTAAACGTGCCGTGTCCACCTTTCCCTTTGAGCCTTGCTGTGTGTTCACAAGCCCATTCTGCGAGCGTTTATGTGATGTCAACTCAGGAGACCTTGGAAGTGCAATCCAACAGATATGTGCAAGAGGCAGCCCAGAAGAAGTCCACTCATGGGTCTGCTTCCTATGCGTCCATGCCTTTGCTGGGAGACAAGCCAGAGATGCCCATGGGTGAGTGACAGCAGGTTATTGTCACAGCAGCAGGTCTTAGAATGACTCTGCATCCAACAGCCTTGGGAGCCTGCTAAAAAATCTGTGCCTGGGGATTTTCATTTGGGGTTGGGCCCCAGCAGTTATCATAGTGTTAGATGCACATGGTTTAATATTCAAACACTATAAAAGGCTTATCATAAAAACAGCTGCCCCCTGATCCACCTCCCATCCCTGGCTCCAGTTTCCCAGAGGCAATCACTACCGACCCTTTTCATGACTTCTGGAATTTACCTCTACGTTTCTAAATAACATGCTAGAGGGTCAGGTCCTGGTTTTCCCATTTTAGACATTAGCTCTTGGGACAGACAGAACAATGCCAGTCCCCAAAGATGTCCACATAATCCGCAGAACCTGTGGTTATGTTACCTTACATGGCCACAGGGACTTTGCAGATGTGATGAAGTTAAGGACCTTCAGATGGGCAGATGGCCCTGGCTGTCTGGGTGGGTCCAATGTAACCCAAGGGTCCTCATAAGGGAGATGGGAAGATGCTACCCTCCTGGGTTGAGGCCATGGAATGTGGGTGGCCTCCAAAAGGAAAAGAAATGGGTTCTCCCCAAGAGCTTCTGGTTGGCAGACCTGCCTGTTGACATCTTGCCTTTAACCCAGTGAGGCTCATTTCAGGACTTCTGACTTCCAGAACTGTAAGAGAATAAATCAGTGTCACTTTAAGCTACTGCATTTGTGGTAATTTGCAGTAATAGGAAACTAATTCAGCTCCCACATTCACCCAAACCAGCACCGATTCACCCCCACAGGCCTATCTTCCTCTTTCCCATCTTTCCATGTTTTCAGTTGAGTCTATCATGACTATGTCAATATTTTTCACTGAGCCAAATAGGGAAATACAATTGCATGTTTGTCTGGTACATTTTTGTTTGTCTTCAAGTTAATAATTACCTCATCTTCCCCCCATGAACCTATGGCTACTTTCAAAAGCTACAATTCACCTGTAAAGAAAGCCCTTTCTCAATTTCATTGCCCATACAGACAAGTCATCCATCTCTTGGCTCCACATTTTTTTTTGGAGGACCCTTACTGGCTCCTGTGGTCCTCTAGCTCCATCTGGACCAGTAGCTCCCGAGGCTGCACAGCTGTTACCCCCGGGGGGTCCCTCCTGAGTCCCTTCTCTGCTCCCCTGTGTCAGGGCCCCTGGCTCAGATTCCATGTCTTTCTCAGTGTCCTCTAGAGCACATGCCCAGTGGCTGTCTGAGAAATGTTTTGAGATGTTGAAAGTTTGAAAATAGCTATAATCCATTCTCAACAGTTTGGTAAACTTGGAATTCCATGTTAGAAATGCACAACCGTGATACTTGCAAAGGCCTGGCTCCGTTGTCTAGCTCCCGGCATTGCTATTAAGAAAGCTGTCTTGGTTTGCCAAGCTACTGTGGCAAATACCGCACAATGGGCTGGTTTGGCAACAGGAAGTTATTGACCCACGGTTTTGAGACTAGAAGTTCAAAACCAAGATATCAGCAAAGCTGGTTTTCTCCTGGAGTCTGTGCGTTTTGGTGCTGGCTGCCATCAGGCCTTGGGGTTCCTTGGGGTTCCTCAGCTGGTATCTGTCTCCTCTCACATGGTGAAGTCCTCCCATTTCTGGCTTCTGTGACTTCCAGATTCTCTTTCTAAGTCCTTCCCTGCTAGGGACAAAGCCCACCCTGATTCAGCTGGCCACAGCTCAGCTAGAAATAACATCTTCAAAAGGGCCTGTTTGCAATGGGTTCACACCCGCAGAAATGAGATTGAGATTAAGAACATGCTTTTCTCAGGGGTACATAACTCAATCTACCACAAATTTTAAGAAAAATCTGGTCACCAATATTTGCTATCTGGACTGTTTGTTCTCTCTGGAAGCTTCTAAGACCTTGTTGTCTCTGGTACACTGATATTTCATGATTTGCCTTGGCATGGGCCTCAGTCTGGAGGTTTATATATACCTCCTATATACATATATACTTCTCCTTCTCCTTCTCCTTCTCCTCCTTCTCTTCTCCTTCTCCTTCTCCTTCTCCTTCTCCTTCTCCTTCTCCTTCT